>OX244285.1:11981764-12586764 GCA_945867215.1 Epinotia demarniana
TCTGACAGAAATAGAAGCCTGTCTCAATTCACGGCCCCTTTCACCCATCAGCGATCACCCAGGAGATATAGAACCCTTGACACCTGGTCATCTACTGATTGGAGAGCCCACGATTGTCATACCAACTGAAGATTTACAAGAAGAGAAATTAAATAGACTTGATCGTTGGCAATTGACAACCAGAATGGTTCAAGACTTTTGGAATAGATGGCGATCTGAGTACTTGACACAAATGCAACAAAGACCTAAGTGGAGACAATCTAAACAAGAGTTTGAAGAAGGAGACTTAGTTGTTATAAAGGACCAAAGATTCCCTCCTGGTCGTTGGCCTATGGGACGAGTTATAAAGAAATACCCTGGAAAAGACCAACTTACACGAACGTATGATATACGCACCTGCTCAGGAGTGTTGAGACGTGCAATTTCAAAATTGTGTCCTTTATTAAGTGACGCGGACAAATAGTGTTTGGACAAATAGTGTGAATAGTGGACAAAATAGACATTATACCTTAGTGAAGTGCTAGTACAGTCCGTTGTGTTATGTTTATTTTGTTTATCAAATGACCTTTAGTCATTTAGGCGGGAGTATGTTTAAGACGATTTAACTTTTGTGGACCGCTAGATGGCGCTGTCACTAGTAGAAACTAGATAACGGTTGTTCGATTCGATTTACTTAGGACAGAGCCGTCTTGTCGTATAAACTGATTGGTAACTAAGTGAGTGCATATGTCGCTACGTTTAGCTATGCTTTTGTTTCTATTTTGATTCTAGCGTGAGATAATTCTGCATATACCTTGGTTTCTGCTCTAGTACTAGCATATACATAACGACAAGACATCCTAATACAAATGTATGTCATTGACATGCATTTGCCTAAATACAAACGGGATAACGTGTTTCTAAGTATTCATTCTTACGAGTATATTGTAACTTTCATTCTCATATCCTTTCCGTTCTAATTTCTCTTTGATGGAGCTTCTTGCTCCGTACGATCCTCCAGCCACCCCTTAGATCGTTCCATACCACACCAATTCTTTCTTATACCCACGGCCTTTTCTATTCTATCATTTCTAGTAATTCTAATGTATGTAAATATTTGAGAAACATTGTTCTGTGAGTAAGATTATAGGTTCATGTCACAAGACATGGACCCCACATCGCGCCCGAGTAAATATGTTTGGCATAACGACAAGAGTTCTATCATGTACACTTTACATTGTGAAGTGTACCTGCAATATATACGATACATGAGTGAGAGGTGAAGTGATTTCTCTTGATTCTCATTCTAATCACGATACTGATTCTATTCTTGTTCTATTCTGATTTCTTTCTATTCTTACGTATTGGCGGGAATTCTGTTCCCGCCGCGGGCCTCCACAACTCCCCTTATAGCCCGTCCCTGTCCTCTCATAACCATTTGGCATATTCTTGGCTATTTCTATTCTGTATGTTCCTCTTACTTGAATATCCCTTCATCTCTCAACTCATCCTTCTAATAATACACATAAGACACTCACCGGGATCCCCAGCTGTCTTCTCTATCTATCTGTCTATCCTCGCGGGTACTTACTGTTCATGTTTCTATTTCTTACTTCTATGTTCAGCGTACCTAATATGATGAACATTAGCGTGATTGTAGTTCTCCCACAATCCATTCTTTTCTGCCTTGCTAAACATATCTCTCACTGTTCGACATTTTCCTATGTCTTCACATATATACTACGATTGATACAGTTGTCATTGACTACTGATCAATCCTTTCCATTCATATCTATTCTTAAACTCGTTCACAATAACTCTCACGCTTTATTTCTATTACGGTATAGCTTTTATTCGTGATACAAAACTAATTCCTTTTGGTCTCCGTTACATCCATTTTTTTCTGTCTGACAGTTCAATTCAAGATCCCGCCAGTGTTGACAGTTGAGTTCCATTGAGTCCGTTTCAGACATATTTTTACCGGCGTTGATCGATGATCGCGTTCGTCGCGACAGCATAGTAACGGTGTAAACATATTATATAAATTTCGATATGAGTCTGAATATTTATTATTTAATTTAATGCGTCTTATATTCAAACGGTTGCTTTCGCTACAAAAAATAAGTGGGAAATGTGGAACAGGTTACGCCATCTAGTGACCAGTAGCTAACTTAAAAATAAAGTATTACATAGGCTTCAAATTAGGTCCTTTATTTAATTGTAACTGTGTTTTGTATATGAGGCGTGCAGTAAAGAGTATTGTATTGTAAATCATTAGTAGATTATTATCAGGTAAAGTTCAACAAAGATTACAGGGAAGTTATATAGAAATGTGTTTACAATACAATACAATACAAATCTCTTTATTGCACACCTCACACAAAAAAGCAATTAGAAAGATAAACAATACAATAACATGTAGGTAGAGGCGAGGGTTTAGTAGTTTATATGATCGAAAAACGAAATTAACATCAACAATTCAAATTGATCTAAGTACGTGATTTTTTCCACAAAAACGTGCACAGCATATGCCATCTAGTGACATACATCTAGGCAAAGTTGTGGTACTTTCTTGATACCAACTTTAAAACCAAGTTTTAATCCCTTTAGAAGATGAATTTTCAAAAACGCTGAAATTTGTTTTCTCGTATTTTAATATGGAACCATATTACGAAGTTTCAAGTCCTTATCTTAAAAAAAACATTAATACCGATAGAATTTTTCAATCCTTTTTTCACCCTCTGAATAAAGTATAATCTAAAAAATCCAAGCTATGTCCTATTCTGAGGTTTAAACTACAGTATTAGAAAGTTTCATCAAAACCGGTTTAGTAGTTTGTTGCTATTGGAGATGTTCTGCACCACGCTATTGCAGTTTTTAATATATGTTGTATAAATACAATTTCCTTCAAGTTCTCCTTATCTCTGACAACGTCAACGACCTTTCACATTTATAATATCAGTGTGATGTCAACCTGTTTTATGAAATCGTATGTAAAAACTTGGCTTTCAAAAAGTGTTCGCCATGAATTAATTTTGACTTTGACGGTGACCACAAATGACATATGAACTCCCCAATGGTGTAGGTGCTTCACAGAATTTATTTTGACATATCCAGGTCCTCTACAAGGCAGTACTACGCCCGGGGGTGGGCAGAAGCCGGGTTCAGACTGTTTCAATACTGTGGTAAGTCGTCATTTGCAGTTTCATGATACAACGTCCCCATGATTTTTTTACATTTTTTTAAATGCAAGTGCTTACAAAAATAGTATTTTCGAGTATGCAATTGTTGTATAATGTATGCTGTTTCAGTTGAGTACCACGTATAGGCCACGAAGCTTGCCGAGTTGTATTAGACTGAAAAAGCATACATTACGTAATGATTGCATAAAATACTATATTATTCCTAGTTTCATTCACACGATATGATTGTGACATACGATATGACACGGATAGACGGACACAATGAAAATATAAAAATGGGTGTAAACGATTTTAGGATTCCATCGCCAAAACGGCATAATCGTTTTTACAAGCTTTTATTTAACTTATAATGTGTAAAACTGTATTTGTTCGGATGGAATTTTGCAACTTCATTTTTAAGCAGATATCTTCTACCGATAGATCTGTAATTTTGGGTTTAAGTATAGTTTGGATGATAAATTATTATTATGGCACCATCGAGCTGATCTTATGATGGACACAGAAGTGGAACGGGGGTTGTACCTTCTTTTATCGACAAGTGTTCCATCGGATGTATGTTTCGCAGAATTTCCATTTCATCGAAAAAACTGGTTTTCGATGAAATGGAAATTCTGCGGAATTTATCCCCCTCGGACTCAACTAATCGAGTCCAAGGGGGCACATACCCCCCGGTCCGGGGAAGGCCAACCTAACCTAATGTGTCCAACAGGATGACCTTTTAGCTGTACCTAAAAAATTAACGGTTTCTGAGTAACATATATTCTATGAAACAAAAATTCGACGATACCATGCATTCGGTGAAACGTTAGTCGTTGAAACAAGGGGACACCGAGTCGTACCTTCGGGTTACCTTTGTTTCACCAAAAAAAAAAGACAAATGATCACTTCCCAAAACATTTTTCGTAGAATTTCATTTGCCAAATAATCGTTTGCCAAATTTACACTCTACAAATAATTCTTACGCAAACCTTATGTTTGGCATATTTATGTTTAGGCAATATCTCGTTTACCAACTGGTACTTTGACCAAATTTCATTCAGTCAAATGTATTAGGTGGCATAATATGTTTTAACCAAAACAAAATAAGGCAAATGATTTGTATCGTCAATATTTAGTTGACCATTTATATTCGGTCGGTTAATCAGCAGAGGAACTCTTCAATGACAAATCATTTACGTTTTTATTTCAATGGTGTATAAGTATAAGATACACAATAAAATTGTGATGTGCGGGTTTAGCCCGACACACATATCCCTCAGCCTGAAGGGCTATCGAGGGTTTCCTAGTTAACTCAGACGGGAAGGAGCCTAGCAGGAGCAGGGGCGAATGAGAACAGTGGTCGAATTAATAGTTAAAACTGGGTCTTGTCGCCCTTTTATTAAATGAATACCACTTATGCTCTACCCGGGGCTCTATATACTAACGGTACGGGGCACGGTTGCCGAACAGATACGATTCGGGGCGGTAAGAGGCGGGAACGGCGGGAGAGTGATACTCCGGCAGTGCACTCGGTATCCAAGCGGCCCGGTAGTATCACGGACTCGGGTTCGTTATCACGGCAGTGCACTCGGTAACCAAGCGGCCTGAGACAACGGGAAGCCTATCGACTCACTCCTCCGGCAACACTCGGGAACCAAGCGGCCTGGTAGGGGTGAGGGGAGCGGAGGACTTCGGCAACACTCGGGAGCCAAGCAGCCTGAAAGTCGGGATGCCACGGCAACACTCGGTAACCAAGCGGCCTGAGACAACGGGAAGCCTATCGACTCACTCCTCCGGCAACACTCGGGAACCAAGCGGCCTGGTAGGGGTGAGGGGAGCGGAGGACTTCGGCAACACTCGGGAGCCAAGCAGCCTGAAAGTCGGGATGCCACGGCAACACTCGGTAACCAAGCGGCCTGAGACAACGGGAAGCCTATCGACTCACTCCTCCGGCAACACTCGGGAACCAAGCGGCCTGGTAGGGGTGAGGGGAGCGGAGGACTTCGGCAACACTCGGGAGCCAAGCAGCCTGAAAGTCGGGATGCCACGGCAACACTCGGTAACCAAGCGGCCTGAGACAACGGGAAGCCTATCGACTCACTCCTCCGGCAACACTCGGGAACCAAGCGGCCTGGTAGGGGTGAGGGGAGCGGAGGACTTCGGCAACACTCGGGAGCCAAGCAGCCTGAAAGTCGGGATGCCACGGCAACACTCGGTAACCAAGCGGCCTGAGACAACGGGAAGCCTATCGACTCACTCCTCCGGCAACACTCGGGAACCAAGCGGCCTGGTAGGGGTGAGGGGAGCGGAGGACTTCGGCAACACTCGGGAGCCAAGCAGCCTGAAAGTCGGGATGCCACGGCAACACTCGGTAACCAAGCGGCCTGAGGCGGGGAGGTAGGGAGGGCGAGGGGGAGAGAGTTGAGCACACGGCGAGCCGCTAGCTAAACTCTGGCCGTCTGGCTTTTTTTTTTTTTTTTTTGAACCTGACTGTTGCTATAATAGGACGGACCCAATATAGCGGTCGAACTGCGTGGTTGGAGGGTGGCCTGGGGAAAATCCAGGGGAAGCCTCCGGCACGACCACGCGGGGAAGTTTGTACACTGGAATACTCTAAGAGTTTGCGCTCCAGTGAGATTGGTTGAACGGTATCAACCGAATCTGGGGTGTGAGTGGTATCGAACTACTGGGAGTTTTATCGCTGGTTCGCTAAAACCTAGCCTAGCTGAGAAGAGTCCAGCAAGAAACTCAGCTAGGCCCGACTTGCGTCGGACTGACTCTACCCGGTATGCGGCGGTACCGGGACGAAAGCGGACTGTATGTGTCTGTGTTGTCTCGCGGTGGACGTCCCCGCCGGCGGGAACGCTGAAGTGTACGCGATGTGTTGGACGCCGAAAGCGCAGCGTTCCATCTTTCGATGGACGCTGTGATTTCGTCGTCCGGGTCCGTGAGTGTGTGCCTAGGACGCCGGACCGTGCGGCCCCTAATCAGTGAGCGCCGAGTAACGACAGAGGGGGGAGGGATGGGGACGTAGTCAGCAGCCTTCCTAACTAACGGATTCCTATGGTGGGGAGCGTTATCAAAATAACGCCTGGCAGCCTGCTTAAAGAAACCATACATGGTGCTAATCTCCATGTCGTGGTGCAGGCTGAGGTTCGATTGGTACCACGGGGCACCAGTCGCCCTTCGGAGAAAACGATTCTGAATGACCTGAAGCGGCTTGAGCGATGACATAGGCACGTGAGCGAATGCTACACTTGCATATGTCATGATTGGACGAACACAAGTCTTGTAGAGTGTCAGCTTATTTCTAAGTGACATTTTACTAAACTTGTTGCCGTCTGGCGGTCGCGCAGGCGCTTATATGCGGTCGGCGGGGCGGCGGTGTGGTGGGGCGCGTCGTGGTGCGGTGGGGCGCGTCGTGGTGCGGTGGGGCGCGTCGTGGTGCGGTGGGGCGCGTCGTGGTGCGGTGGGGCGCGTCGTGGTGCGGTGGGGCGCGTCGTGGTGCGGTGGGGCGCGTCGTGGTGCGGTGGGGCGCGTCGTGGTGCGGTGGGGCGCGTCGTGGTGCGGTGGGGCGCGTCGTGGTGCGGTGGGGCGCGTCGTGGTGCGGTGGGGCGCGTCGTGGTGCGGTGGGGCGCGTCGTGGTGCGGTGGGGCGCGTCGTGGTGCGGTGGGGCGCGTCGTGGTGCGGTGGGGCGCGTCGTGGTCCGGTGGGGCGCGTCGTGGTCCGGTGGGGCGCGTCGTGGTGCGGTGGGGCGCGTCGTGGTGCGGTGGGGCGCGTCGTGGTGCGGTGGGGCGCGTCGTGGTGCGGTGGGGCGCGTCGTGGTGCGGTGGGGCGCGTCGTGGTGCGGTGGGGCGCGTCGTGGTGCGGTGGGGCGCGTCGTGGTGCGGTGGGGCGCGTCGTGGTGCGGTGGGGCGCGTCGTGGTGCGGTGGGGCGCGTCGTGGTGCGGTGGGGCGCGTCGTGGTGCGGTGGGGCGCGTCGTGGTGCGGTGGGGCGCGTCGTGGTGCGGTGGGGCGCGTCGTGGTGCGGTGGGGCGCGTCGTGGTGCGGTGGGGCGCGTCGTGGTGCGGTGGGGCGCGTCGTGGTGCGGTGGGGCGCGTCGTGGTGCGGTGGGGCGCGTCGTGGTGCGGTGGGGCGCGTCGTGGTGCGGTGGGGCGCGTCGTGGTGCGGTGGGGCGCGTCGTGGTGCGGTGGGGCGCGTCGTGGTGCGGTGGGGCGCGTCGTGGTCCGGTGGGGCGCGTCGTGGTCCGGTGGGGCGCGTCGTGGTCCGGTGGGGCGCGTCGTGGTGCGGTGGGGCGCGTCGTGGTGCGGTGGGGCGCGTCGTGGTGCGGTGGGGCGCGTCGTGGTGCGGTGGGGCGCGTCGTGGTGCGGTGGGGCGCGTCGTGGTGCGGTGGGGCGCGTCGTGGTGCGGTGGGGCGCGTCGTGGTGCGGTGGGGCGCGTCGTGGTGCGGTGGGGCGCGTCGTGGTGCGGTGGGGCGCGTCGTGGTGCGGAGGGCGCGTCGTGGTGCGGTGGGGCGCGTCGTGGTGCGGTGGGGCGCGTCGTGGTGTGTTGCTCTCCCCGCTCGTCTGTCCCCCGGGCCGGCGCCTTCTAGTCGCGGCGACGGCTGTGGCGTTTTCCATGACGTCACCAAATAACAACTTTTTTTGTTCCGTGGGTAGGGAAAATTAATTTGTGTAGAGGTCGCAATTCTATTCTAAGCGCCAGCGTGTCGACGTCACCCCGCTTCGCGGGGTGCCTATTTCCGCTCTAAGGGACACAAGCTAACCCTAACCTAACCTACCAAATAATACCAATGTTACGATTGTTTGTTTTTTTACTGCTAGGAGGCTTCGCCCCCCGAGCCCCCCTTTTTTGACTGCCCTAACCAAATTTAACGCCTTTGCCTACCGACCTACTTAACCGTGCATTTTTTTATTTAAGGGACCGTGCCGTTTATTAATGGTATTTTGGTAAAAAGTCATAACCCAAACAATTGTGATTTTTGTCTATTTATAGTTTGCCATACCATTAACTTGACGAAATGTTTATTGTCTAATGTTTTTTTGCCTTATTAAAGCATTTGCTAAAAGACCACATGCCATAATGTAATTTTTCGTAATAAGGTTTTTCTGAATGAAAATTTGACGTAATGAAAATATTCGTATTAAAATTGTGCCAAAGTTTGCATTGGCAAACAAAATAGTTGCTAAAATTTGTTTGGGAAATGAAATTTGACCAAAATAAATTTGGTAGAACAACAGGATCCCCGTACCTTCTTTTACTGACAATTGTTCCATCGAATGTATGTTTTGCAGAATTTCCATTTTACCCCTCTGAGTTTGGGCTCATCAGAATCGTCTCAATGAGTTGATGAAGGTTTCACTTTCCGAATTGTTAAACAAGTGGTGTAAGGCACTACAGACTTGAAGCATTGCCAATTTTTGAAGTGAAAACTTCTTTAGCGGCGCTATGCACTTTTTGGGATGACCGACAGATTGAAAATTCGTAAGACGGACACGTGACCTGATAGGCCAAGCATTTTATTTTCATTAGTATTGAAAAAATTGAAATTTGGAAATAATTCATAACAGCGGCTTTTTTGTGTGTATCTGATATATTATCATTTTAGTAATTACGTAGACTCAAAATCCACCAAACTATTAGTCATCAAAAAAATCTATATTTAACCAATTCTTGAAAAAAGACGAAAAATATTAATAGATATTTTAATTTTTGTTTTGGTTAATTTACAGCAGCTCTTCAAGAGTAATAAATAATTCACACAAAAAACATAATGGATGTGTCATTTATTTTTATATATCTACTAGGAAATATGGAAATTTTGTAGGATTCTTGGATAAGGCATCTTAGAATAACATTTGAAAATTAAACAAACAAAAAAAACGCTTTTATAAATTAATATTTGAAAAAAACTTAATTTTCCTGGCGTATGATCGAAAAACTGTTACAACGTCATTGAGTTTTCACTGCCGGCACTCCCGGAGTGACAGTGACACCCGTTGGTTTTTGTTATTTTTTGTAAAGGTGTGGCAGCAGATATCCTCGCTGCCGGTGGAGGGCTGCGCGCACGTGTGCTCGCGGCGGCTGCACGCGCCCGCGCCGAGCCACGTGCTCGCGTGCAGCGCGCCCAACAGGCTCCTGCTGCACCGGGACCACCGGGTGAGTACCACGTGCTCGCGTGCAGCGCGCCCAACAGGCTCCTGCTGCACCGGGACCACCGGGTGAGTACCACGTGCTCGCGTGCAGCGCGCCCAACAGGCTCCTGCTGCACCGGGACCACCGGGTGAGTACCACGTGCTCGCGTGCAGCGCGCCCAACAGGCTCCTGCTGCACCGGGACCACCGGGTGAGTACCACGTGCTCGCGTGCAGCGCGCCCAACAGGCTCCTGCTGCACCGGGACCACCGGGTGAGTACCACGTGCTCGCGTGCAGCGCGCCCAACAGGCTCCTGCTGCACCGGGACCACCGGGTGAGTACCACGTGCTCGCGTGCAGCGCGCCCAACAGGCTCCTGCTGCACCGGGACCACCGGGTGAGTACCACGTGCTCGCGTGCAGCGCGCCCAACAGGCTCCTGCTGCACCGGGACCACCGGGTGAGTACCACGTGCTCGCGTGCAGCGCGCCCAACAGGCTCCTGCTGCACCGGGACCACCGGGTGAGTACCACGTGCTCGCGTGCAGCGCGCCCAACAGGCTCCTGCTGCACCGGGACCACCGGGTGAGTACCACGTGCTCGCGTGCAGCGCGCCCAACAGGCTCCTGCTGCACCGGGACCACCGGGTGAGTACCACGTGCTCGCGTGCAGCGCGCCCAACAGGCTCCTGCTGCACCGGGACCACCGGGTGAGTACCACGTGCTCGCGTGCAGCGCGCCCAACAGGCTCCTGCTGCACCGGGACCACCGGGTGAGTACCACGTGCTCGCGTGCAGCGCGCCCAACAGGCTCCTGCTGCACCGGGACCACCGGGTGAGTACCACGTGCTCGCGTGCAGCGCGCCCAACAGGCTCCTGCTGCACCGGGACCACCGGGTGAGTACCACGTGCTCGCGTGCAGCGCGCCCAACAGGCTCCTGCTGCACCGGGACCACCGGGTGAGTCCCACGTGCTCGCGTGCAGCGCGCCCAACAGGCTCCTGCTGCACCGGGACCACCGGGTGAGTCCCACGTGCTCGCGTGCAGCGCGCCCAACAGGCTCCCGCTGCACCGGGACCACCGGGTGAGTACCACGTGCTCGCGTGCAGCGCGCCCAACAGGCTCCCGCTGCACCGGGACCACCGGGTGAGTACCACGTGCTCGCGTGCAGCGCGCCTAACAGGCTCCCGCTGCACCGGGACCACCGGGTGAGTACCACGTGCTCGCGTGCAGCGCGCCCAACAGGCTCCCGCTGCACCGGGACCACCGGGTGAGTACCACGTGCTCGCGTGCAGCGCGCCCAACAGGCTCCCGCTGCACCGGGACCACCGGGTGAGTACCACGTGCTCGCGTGCAGCGCGCCCAACAGGCTCCCGCTGCACCGGGACCACCGGGTGAGTACCACGTGCTCGCGTGCAGCGCGCCCAACAGGCTCCCGCTGCACCGGGACCACCGGGTGAGTACCACGTGCTCGCGTGCAGCGCGCCCAACAGGCTCCTGCTGCACCGGGACCACCGGGTGAGTACCACGTGCTCGCGTGCAGCGCGCCCAACAGGCTCCCGCTGCACCGGGACCACCGGGTGAGTACCACGTGCTCGCGTGCAGCGCGCCCAACAGGCTCCCGCTGCACCGGGACCACCGGGTGAGTACCACGTGCTCGCGTGCAGCGCGCCCAACAGGCTCCTGCTGCACCGGGACCACCGGGTGAGTACCACATGCTCGCGTGCAGCGCGCCCAACAGGCTCCCGCTGCACCGGGACCACCGGGTGAGTACCACGTGCTCGCGTGCAGCGCGCCCAACAGGCTCCCGCTGCACCGGGACCACCGGGTGAGTACCACATGCTCGCGTGCAGCGCGCCCAACAGGCTCCTGCTGCACCGGGACCACCGGGTGAGTACCACGTGCTCGCGTGCAGCGCGCCCAACAGGCTCCTGCTGCACCGGGACCACCGGGTGAGTACCACGTGCTCGCGTGCAGCGCGCCCAACAGGCTCCTGCTGCACCGGGACCACCGGGTGAGTACCACGTGCTCGCGTGCAGCGCGCCCAACAGGCTCCTGCTGCACCGGGACCACCGGGTGAGTACCACGTGCTCGCGTGCAGCGCGCCCAACAGGCTCCTGCTGCACCGGGACCACCGGGTGAGTACCACGTGCTCGCGTGCAGCGCGCCCAACAGGCTCCTGCTGCACCGGGACCACCGGGTGAGTACCACGTGCTCGCGTGCAGCGCGCCCAACAGGCTCCTGCTGCACCGGGACCACCGGGTGAGTACCACGTGCTCGCGTGCAGCGCGCCCAACAGGCTCCTGCTGCACCGGGACCACCGGGTGAGTACCACGTGCTCGCGTGCAGCGCGCCCAACAGGCTCCTGCTGCACCGGGACCACCGGGTGAGTACCACGTGCTCGCGTGCAGCGCGCCCAACAGGCTCCTGCTGCACCGGGACCACCGGGTGAGTACCACGTGCTCGCGTGCAGCGCGCCCAACAGGCTCCTGCTGCACCGGGACCACCGGGTGAGTACCACGTGCTCGCGTGCAGCGCGCCCAACAGGCTCCTGCTGCACCGGGACCACCGGGTGAGTACCACGTGCTCGCGTGCAGCGCGCCCAACAGGATCCTGCTGCACCGGGACCACCGGGTGAGTACCACGTGCTCGCGTGCAGCGCGCCCAACAGGCTCCTGCTGCACCGGGACCACCGGGTGAGTACCACGTGCTCGCGTGCAGCGCGCCCAACAGGCTCCTGCTGCACCGGGACCACCGGGTGAGTACCACGTGCTCGCGTGCAGCGCGCCCAACAGGCTCCTGCTGCACCGGGACCACCGGGTGAGTACCACGTGCTCGCGTGCAGCGCGCCCAACAGGCTCCTGCTGCACCGGGACCACCGGGTGAGTACCACGTGCTCGCGTGCAGCGCGCCCAACAGGCTCCCGCTGCACCGGGACCACCGGGTGAGTACCACGTGCTCGCGTGCAGCGCGCCCAACAGGCTCCCGCTGCACCGGGACCACCGGGTGAGTACCACGTGCTCGCGTGCAGCGCGCCTAACAGGCTCCCGCTGCACCGGGACCACCGGGTGAGTACCACGTGCTCGCGTGCAGCGCGCCCAACAGGCTCCCGCTGCACCGGGACCACCGGGTGAGTACCACGTGCTCGCGTGCAGCGCGCCCAACAGGCTCCCGCTGCACCGGGACCACCGGGTGAGTACCACGTGCTCGCGTGCAGCGCGCCCAACAGGCTCCCGCTGCACCGGGACCACCGGGTGAGTACCACGTGCTCGCGTGCAGCGCGCCCAACAGGCTCCTGCTGCACCGGGACCACCGGGTGAGTACCACGTGCTCGCGTGCAGCGCGCCCAACAGGCTCCTGCTGCACCGGGACCACCGGGTGAGTACCACGTGCTCGCGTGCAGCGCGCCCAACAGGCTCCCGCTGCACCGGGACCACCGGGTGAGTACCACGTGCTCGCGTGCAGCGCGCCCAACAGGCTCCCGCTGCACCGGGACCACCGGGTGAGTACCACGTGCTCGCGTGCAGCGCGCCCAACAGGCTCCTGCTGCACCGGGACCACCGGGTGAGTACCACATGCTCGCGTGCAGCGCGCCCAACAGGCTCCCGCTGCACCGGGACCACCGGGTGAGTACCACGTGCTCGCGTGCAGCGCGCCCAACAGGCTCCCGCTGCACCGGGACCACCGGGTGAGTACCACGTGCTCGCGTGCAGCGCGCCCAACAGGCTCCCGCTGCACCGGGACCACCGGGTGAGTACCACGTGCTCGCGTGCAGCGCGCCCAACAGGCTCCTGCTGCACCGGGACCACCGGGTGAGTACCACATGCTCGCGTGCAGCGCGCCCAACAGGCTCCTGCTGCACCGGGACCACCGGGTGAGTACCACGTGCTCGCGTGCAGCGCGCCCAACAGGCTCCTGCTGCACCGGGACCACCGGGTGAGTACCACGTGCTCGCGTGCAGCGCGCCCAACAGGCTCCTGCTGCACCGGGACCACCGGGTGAGTACCACGTGCTCGCGTGCAGCGCGCCCAACAGGCTCCTGCTGCACCGGGACCACCGGGTGAGTACCACGTGCTCGCGTGCAGCGCGCCCAACAGGCTCCTGCTGCACCGGGACCACCGGGTGAGTACCACGTGCTCGCGTGCAGCGCGCCCAACAGGCTCCTGCTGCACCGGGACCACCGGGTGAGTACCACGTGCTCGCGTGCAGCGCGCCCAACAGGCTCCTGCTGCACCGGGACCACCGGGTGAGTACCACGTGCTCGCGTGCAGCGCGCCCAACAGGCTCCTGCTGCACCGGGACCACCGGGTGAGTACCACGTGCTCGCGTGCAGCGCGCCCAACAGGCTCCCGCTGCACCGGGACCACCGGGTGAGTACCACGTGCTCGCGTGCAGCGCGCCCAACAGGCTCCTGCTGCACCGGGACCACCGGGTGAGTACCACATGCTCGCGTGCAGTGCGCCCAACAGGCTCCCGCTGCACCGGGACCACCGGGTGAGTACCACGTGCTCGCGTGCAGCGCGCCCAACAGGCTCCCGCTGCACCGGGACCACCGGGTGAGTACCACGTGCTCGCGTGCAGCGCGCCCAACAGGCTCCTGCTGCACCGGGACCACCGGGTGAGTACCACGTGCTCGCGTGCAGCGCGCCCAACAGGCTCCTGCTGCACCGGGACCACCGGGTGAGTACCACGTGCTCGCGTGCAGCGCGCCCAACAGGCTCCTGCTGCACCGGGACCACCGGGTGAGTACCACGTGCTCGCGTGCAGCGCGCCCAACAGGCTCCCGCTGCACCGGGACCACCGGGTGAGTACCACGTGCTCGCGTGCAGCGCGCCCAACAGGCTCCCGCTGCACCGGGACCACCGGGTGAGTACCACGTGCTCGCGTGCAGCGCGCCCAACAGGCTCCCGCTGCACCGGGACCACCGGGTGAGTACCACGTGCTCGCGTGCAGCGCGCCCAACAGGCTCCCGCTGCACCGGGACCACCGGGTGACTACCACGTGCTCGCGTGCAGCGCGCCCAACAGGCTCCCGCTGCACCGGGACCACCGGGTGAGTACCACGTGCTCGCGTGCAGCGCGCCCAACAGGCTCCCGCTGCAGCGCGCCCAACAGGCTCCCGCTGCACCGGGACCACCGGGTGAGTACCACGTGCTCGCGTGCAGCGCGCCCAACAGGCTCCCGCTGCACCGGGACCACCGGGTGAGTACCACGTGCTCGCGTGCAGCGCGCCCAACAGGCTCCCGCTGCACCGGGACCACCGGGTGAGTACCACGTGCTCGCGTGCAGCGCGCCCAACAGGCTCCTGCTGCACCGGGACCACCGGGTGAGTACCACGTGCTCGCGTGCAGCGCGCCCAACAGGCTCCTGCTGCACCGGGACCACCGGGTAAGTGCTGAGTGCCACCACCACACGTGCACACGTGCACACGTGCACACGTGCACACGGACACATCCAAGACGGGAGTAGACACTAAATTGAATAATCTATATTTTCATATTTTAATTTTTGTTTTAAGCAGTAACGCTGCAAACGAAAACTATAGATTTTTAAATCAAAGGAAAAAAAAAAGAAAAAGAAAAGAGAATCCGGTTCGGAGCTTTAAATTTTTAAATTTTTCCTTTTATTTAATAATTTAATGTCATAATTTCTCGAAAGAGGATTAAAAATTTAGTCAAATGGAGAAAAATTCAACGCAAATAGTTAGTGCGGAAAGTTGGGAATTACCTATCCGCACGTGTATCATACTAGTACATTACGTAACTAGGGCGGTGAATTCGTGAATGCCCCGGATCGCAGGTGTTTGTGGCGCGAAGGTCATAAATATGCGCTCTGGGGCTTTAAGAATTGCCACCCGTGTTGAGTACAAAATTTTACGTCATCACCTGGCCATAATGCGAGTTTTCCCGTACGCGCAGCGTGCAGTAAAACTCGCATTATGGCCAGGTGTGACGTAAAGAGTATTTGTATTGTATTGTACAATATATAGTCTTTCAGTATCAAAGTATTATGTTATAAGATTACATTGCTACAATAGAAAGCCTGTTTATTTATTTTTCGATACATTTCTTGTGCTGGACTTTATCACTGCCAAATATCCATGTCCGTGACATAATCGTTTATCTTATAATAGTTATAGGGATAAGTTCGCGTACTGTACGATTTTCACCGAACGGGCGGGGCCAGAGCGTATTCTATTACATGCAAAGGAATTTGAACCGTCTATACAGCAGATGCAATTCATATTTGATTACAATCCCCACCGACCGCGTCGGTAGCTGCAGTCTCGCAGTGGATGCACGATGCATTCAAATATGAAATGTAATTACTGTTTACACGGTTCAAATTCCTTTGCATGTAATAGAATGCGGCAGCACGCAGCAGGTAGTGTGATTATTCAGTGTCGATGCTAAGCCGATTTAGTGGAAGTACCAACAGCATTCTGGGTGTGATTAGTGATTACAGACCGGTATCACTGCACAATCTTGTCGCACTGGGTCAAGAAGATAGAAATAGTGTACCTAATTATAATTTAATTGTATAACTAGAATGTCAGGTAAGGCTAACTGGAAGAGATCCCTTACAGGGATAAGTTCGCCTTTGTACCTCATTTCATCACTTTATTATGAATTACAATTTGTACAGTATTAGAATTATTTAGATACGTTAGTTGCGCTTATAATTGAATGTGGGTTATTATATTAATAATTTACGAAGCTAATTGTTATTTTTTGTTTTAAGCAGTAACGCTGCCAACGAAAATTATAAATTTTTAAATGAAAGGAAAAAATAATTTATATATTTATTGATTTTTAAATTGATTAATTTAGTATCGGCAAGTGCGTCGTTACTGACGATTTCTCAATATAATTTGAGACGTTGGTGCCGTTAATAAGCCTAAGTCTTCTGGTAGATGTCGCTACACGCCTCCCTAAGGCGTTGTATTAAGGAACTGATTGAGGGATTTGTTGCCCGAACCGGATTGTTCCGATAGCTCAGTTGGTTAGTAGCGACGGGCCATGAATGCCTGTGGTCGCCGGTTCGAATCCGGCTTGGAGAATTATTATTTTTTTCTTTTCATTTAAAAATTTATAAGCTAATTGTATTTTTTTAATGGGTTTCAATTGTATAATGATATATACTCTAATTGGCTGCTGTAGCAACATTGTTGTAATATGTGAGTAACCTAGCTTGTTTTTTCATAGATTCAGATTCAGATTTATTTATTATCATAATTTTACAATTTAAATCATTTGTACAGTAAATATACAAGATAAAAATTCATAAAAATTATGACTTGTCGGTTACAAAAGACGTGTACAGATGTGTACAGAATTGTTATTATTTTGTAAATAATGGTAATGAATAATTTAATGTCAGATTAATAATATACAATATATAAAGACGTGAAAGCAAACATAAAATAAATATGTATAAAAGCGTCAAGCTTTTAAGTAATTTCCTTGTTTTCATAGTCATTTGAAAGAAACTCTTGTAAACTATACAGTGTTTTTTCAAGCAATAGTTGCTTTACATGGTAGCGAAATGAGTTGTCGTTCGTTATGGTTTTAAGATTTGAGGGTAGCCGATTAAAAAGTGTTTGTATTAACTTCGGAAGTTTTGTGCCTATTTTAAATCTGGACGAGGTTGTTTTTAAGTCATTAACATTTCTCATAGGCCTGGAACTATTTTCTCCTCTCCTTTTAAATTCATTTGGATTACGTTTAACATACATCAAAACTTCCAATATATAAGTCGAAACTGATATTGCTTCTCGCTAAGAGTACACTAAGAGTGGAGGAAACCGTATTCCGGAATAATTATGATTTGTTGATGCTTTCCGACTTTTTTTTTTTATACAACGACAGTGGCAAACAAGCGTACGGCCCGCCTGATGGTAAGCGGACACCGCAGCATATAGACGCATGCAACTCCAAAGGAGTAACATGGGCGTTGCCGACCCTTGATATGTTTGAGGGTTCGTCGTGTTGACAGGTGAAAGAACAAATTCTCTCGCTCCCAACACAATGCATCCTCGGGAGCTCTGACAAGAGAGCAAGTAGTAGGGTTATTATGGCTGTGGTCTTCTGCAAAACGCAGGTACTTCCCCAGTTGCGATGCTCCAAATTCGAGCGGGATGACATTTCGCTGTGCCCTACCTCACCAAGTTGTGTGTTGCCCGTCGTTTGGTACAGACAACAAGTGCCAACGTCCAGTATTCGTGTGACAATGTTTGTGTGTGTGTGTGCAGGTGGACATGACGCCCGTGGCGGTGTCCGCGACCAAAGAGGTCGCGGGCGCCACACCGCCTAAGAAGTCCAAGTACGGAGTACTGCCTGTGAGTATAGCTAGAAAGAAAGTATAAAATACTAGCTTCCGCCCGCGACTTTGTCTGCGTGGACTTGGGATAAAAACCATTCTATAAATAAATAAATAAGTATTTGGGGACAATCTTACACAAATCGATGTAGTCCCAAACTAAGCAAAGCTTGTACTATGGGTACTAGACGACGATATACATACTTAAATAGATAAATAAATACTTAAATACATAGAAAACATCCATGACTCAAGAACAAATATTCATGCTCATCACACAAATAAATGCTTTTACCGGGATTCTAACCCGGGACCTCCGGCTTCGTAGGCAGGGTCACTACCAACTAAACCACAGAGGTCGTCAAATATTAATCTCTATATTTTAATCCAGTCTATGAACTATCTTTGTGCACAATTTCATCCAAATCGGTTGAGCCGTTTAAGCATGATTGAGTAACAAACATCTAAATATGCAAAGATCCAAACTTACGCGTTTTTTATATTTGCAGGATATTCGTTTGTTTGTAACAGGTCTAATCCCAATAAGGTCTAGTTTTCCCTCTGGGTTGGAAGGTCAGATGGCAGTCGCTTTCATAAAACTAGTGCCTATGCCAAATCTAGGGATTAGGTGTCAAAGCGGACCCCGGGCTCCTTTAGGGGCACAACCGGGAATAACACTAGGAGGATGATGATTCCTTTGTTGTAAAAAAGAAAGTACATGAATTTTAATAACAACTACAGAAATACACCGAAATTGATGCCACTCAACATAATGTTAACAACAATATGTACTAAAGGCACTGTTTTTCAGGTCACTGGGCTTGATAGACAAAGGGTAAATACAATCCCATTTTCATACAAAAGAACTTTAGTGTTTCCTTGCAGACAGGAGCCCCGTGTGCCATACTGTCCTGCTGTGACATGTCCTGGCTGGGCGGCGTGTGTGTGTGCGTCGACACACACGCGCAACTACATGTGTTTCGCCTGCCCGCGCCCGAGATACGTGAGTATACATGAACGGTCGAAAATACTACCCTGAGGTACATTTTAAAATACAGTATCTTGGGAAACAGCTGCAATAAAAGCATCGGTTCCAAAATATTGCCTTGTGGCACACCAGACTCAACTTTCGAATAGGTTGCATGTATGTCGCTTTTCTAGTTTTATAATTGGAGGTGGCTAATAATTATGAAATCAGCTTTAAACCTTTACTGTGAATCACCGAAGGACTCCGTCGTCCTTAGCAGAATCGGGATGGAAACAGTGTCAAACGCTTTGGTGAGGTTTAATATGATAAAATCATATCGTAGTCCCTAAATTAAGTGCAATGCGACTAGATTCTAAAGCCCCATCCAATGCAAATACCAATTTTAAAGCCATTTGAGCGTTCAACCGTTCAAACTTTGTTTAGTTTGGGACTAGGTAGATTTATGTAAGATTTTAAGTTATTTATTTATATTGCAGCTACTCCACTTCTGGTCCAGCACACGACCTCGTTATTGGAGTACGCCATGGTGTCAGGGCTGGACTACCGAGACGTCATAATGACCCTCAAACCGAACGCCATCGAGGCGGTGTACGAGAGGTATGTTGTGTCTTCAACCATTGCCATGTATCTTTCTATTAACTTGCAAACTTTTTGATTGTATTTTCTTTTTTCCATGTTTTGTGTGCTATATAACTATTTTTATTCAATTTATGCCCTCTAGAAATCTCCCTAGTAGGTAATAGTAAAAAGATGCAAGTACCTATACATTGTAGAGATTTAAGACACTACTATGTCATGTTTTAGAGAAATGAGACTGTTATTTTTGACTCCACAGTGAAACTATGGATGAAGTTTTGTGGAGCAATGTATCTTATATTCATGTCTAATTTTAGTTTTTAGCAAATAAATAATTAAATAAAAATATGTACCTAACTATGTTTGTTCGGGTGGAATCATGCAACTCAATTTTGAAGCAGATATCTTCACCCGATTGGGGTGAAATTTTGGGTAAAGGTATGGATGACAATTCAATATTATGGTACCATCGAGATAATCTGATGATGGAGACAAAATGGCCATGGGAATTCAGTACTTAAGCGAACGTA
Source organism: Epinotia demarniana (assembly GCA_945867215.1). Lineage (NCBI taxonomy): Eukaryota > Metazoa > Arthropoda > Insecta > Lepidoptera > Tortricidae > Epinotia > Epinotia demarniana. The sequence continues at coordinate 12,001,467 of OX244285.1, forward strand.
ACCCCGTTGAGTTTGGGCTCGTTAGCATGATTAGCATCGTCTCAATGAGTAGTTGATGGCGCTATGCAGAAAAGTACAGTTGGCAATAAAGGCTTGGACAAAAATAACTTTTTTGACAGAAGCTTATGTATGAATCTAGGTGTAGCAAGTCTTTTGACACATTCCACGGAGTTTTAAAAGGAAGAACTGTTTCACATAAAACTGTTGACTGGTGGCTCAGTGACCACGTGAGTATGACTTTTGTTTAAAAAACAATGTTTTATTTCCAAAATATGAATGGACAAAACAAACATACTCGTATAACTATAAAACCTGCAGCCGTATCATGGTCGGTCTTATCACGCGATAAGTAACAAGATAGAGCGTCCGTCACTGGCTGACACCGTTCGATAGAACAAGACGAATGCTCTATCTTGTCACTTATCCGACCATGATACGGGGCCTGCTCTCAAAATTTTACGAGGTTGACAAATGCGACCGGACAGAACGCTGGATGTCGGGCGGTCATACGAAAGAATTTTTGCCCTAGGTGATACGGAGACTATCGCTCGCTGCGCTCGCTCGTTAAATCAATCGTTGTGTCGTATGCGCAGATTCACGGAGAGCTTCCAGCGACAACCACAAGGATACCAGCAATTCTATTACCAGAACTGGCTCAAGCTCCGTATAGCGATATGCAGGTAAATATCAAACATTAAAAACACCCTAATAATCTCGGATTTATAGAACTGACTTGACAGTTCATTGCACACGAATGTTGCCACAGTTTCGCTAGTGCTGTTTTTATCGATAAAAGGGAGCCGCGCGTGAAAAAAAAAACTAAGAACACAAAAGGTTTTTTTACTTGGATAGGTTCGTTAATAACCTTGTGTCCTTTAGAGCGGAAATAGTAGCCTTTATGTCGGAACCAATTTTGCTATTTAATAATATTTCGGACTTAATACTTTTCGGAACCAAAAACTGAGAATTGGGAAAATAATAATATGGGAAATGTAATTTCGCCCAAATTTAGGCCAACCAAAAACAAAGGGACACGTTTTCGGGATTTTAATAATCGGTATTTCATTTTTCGAGTTTATGATAGGTAACCTATAAAGGGACTGTAAAAATTAACGAGTTACCGTCGCACAAACATTTGAACCATCAAACGCTGGGTTACTCCCACCTGTTACCACCAATTTGTTACCAGAGGTAACAGCACCGATTTTTTTCAGTCTTTTACCACTATACTCGCCTGGGAAAAAATACCTAACACCGGATGGTTCCAGTAGACGGAGAGAACTTCTTTCGGTTCGCTCGCCCGTTTAACATAGCAACAGTGCCCAGTAAAGCCTTTAAAAAACATGGTCCTTCGAGCCGGATACAGTGAACGTTAGTACAAGCGATCTATTTGCAGAATAAACGTTTAATTTACCTTTTTTCTGCAGAGTAATGCCCCAAGCTCAAGGCGCGGTGTCCTCTCTGACCCAGCTGGTGACGATAGCGGGCGCGTGGGCGGCGCTGCGCGACAACACGCGCGACGACGTGCTCGACGCGCTCGACCACGACCACGACAAGGTTGGTCGTGTCTCCCTGACAGCTGGTGACGATAGCGGGCGCGTGGGCGGCGCTGCGCGACAACACGCGCGACGACGTGCTCGACGCGCTCGACCACGACCACGACAAGGTTGGTCGTGTCACCCTGACAGCTGGTGACGATAGCGGGCGCGTGGGCGGCGCTGCGCGACAACACGTGCGACGACGTGCTCGACGCGCTCGACCACGACCACGACAAGGTTGGTCGTGTCTCCCTGACAGCTGGTGACGATAGCGGGCGCGTGGGCGGCGCTGCGCGACAACACGCGCGACGACGTGCTCGACGCGCTCGACCACGACCACGACAAGGTTGGTCGTGTCTCCCTGACAGCTGGTGACGATAGCGGGCGCGTGGGTGGCGCTGCGCGACAACACGCGCGACGACGTGCTCGACGCGCTCGACCACGACCACGACAAGGTTGGTCGTGTCTCCCTGACAGCTGGTGACGATAGCGGGCGCGTGGGCGGCGCTGCGCGACAACACGCGCGACGACGTGCTCGACGCGCTCGACCACGACCACAACAAGGTTGGTCGAATCTCCCTGACAGCTGGTGACGATAGCGGGCGCGTGGGCGGCGCTGCGCGAAACACGCGTGACGACGTGCTCGACGCGCTCGACCACGACCACGACAAGGTTGGTCGTGTCTCCCTGACAGCTGGTGACGATAGCGGGCGCGTGGGCGGCGCTGCGCGACAACACGCGCGACGACGTGCTCGACGCGCTCGACCACGACCACGACAAGGTTGGTCGTGTCTCCCTGACAGCTGGTGACGATAGCGGGCGCGTGGGCGGCGCTGCGCGACAACACGCGCGACGACGTGCTCGACGCGCTCGACCACGACCACGACAAGGTTGGTCGTGTCTCCCTGACGGCTGGTGACGATAGCGGGCGCGTGGGCGGCGCTGCGCGAAACACGCGTGACGACGTGCTCGACGCGCTCGACCACGACCACGACAAGGTTGGTCGTGTCTCCCTGACAGCTGGTGACGATAGCGGGCGCGTGGGCGGCGCTGCGCGACAACACGCGCGACGACGTGCTCGACGCGCTCGACCACGACCACGACAAGGTTGGTCGTGTCTCCCTGACAGCTGGTGACGATAGCGGGCGCGTGGGCGGCGCTGCGCGACAACACGCGCAACGACGTGCTCGACGCGCTCGACCACGACCACGACACGGACAGCTGAGGTCTATTAGTTGACATGACTCGAACAAAAATTTCGAGATTAAAATGACATACCCACTTTAAATGAGTCTCAAATGAATTATGTCAAGTAAGTCATTATGATAAACGAGTTTTATACCAAGTGATATTTATAGTAAATGTCTTTTATACTATTTGTAATTATAGCCTTAAATCTTTATATCACTTTATACATTATATCATTTGAAAATTCTCTGAAACAATATTATACCACCCGTTACATTATAATAAGCAATGGTATATCAAACCAAAATAGATTAAGTGAAATGATATAAAACGTCGTGCACCCCTTATTCGTACTAGGAAAAGAAAAAAAAAGTTAACAGATTAGTAGGTTTCCGGAGACTTCCCTGACGCCAAAGGAGCTGTAGTTGGCCAGCCGCGATGATACGTCGATTAACGTCAGTTAGACTCCCTTGTAAGAACTCCGCAGTCCGGAAGTATTTGACGCGCAGTGATGGCACGCAGGGATCATGGGCACAAAGCTTCTACCTCAGTGTGACGACCTGACGGAGTGGGTCCTCGTATCCCCGTTTAGGCAAGCGCCGGCTTGAGTTCCCGCACCAGAAGGCTACGAAAAAAACAATGGTAATGACTACGGTACTACTTGCAACTATGAACTGACTCGAGACTTATACAACCAATGCTTACCCAACACGTTCTCGGCTGGCCTTTGAATAAAATCAAAATCGATGAAAGACGATGCTTGACGCGCCTCTACGGCGCTCCACATATTGAGGCTTCGGAACCTCCTATGCCTTCACACAATCTCACTTCGTGATTTTGCGGCCAAAGGAATTCGAACTGCGCGAAACGTACACCAGCCACAGACAAAGTTTTCAGTACCAAAGGAAAAATAAGACTTTTCTTCTTCGACGGGCTTGGATGGATCAAAAGTCCCCAGTAAATGAAAATAGGTGTTTGCTTAAACAATCTCAAGCATCTCTCTGGCCCCATTTTTCTTCCATCTTTCAAAACTGACGAACGAAAAGAATCTAGCACAAATCCTTTTAAAAACCCACCAGTACAACAGCGCGAAGAGATCTGTAAGTCCAAAGCATACACGAGATCCTAAATTGTGAACGCCATCTACCGGGAAGACATAAAAGTCCCGAGTGCAACTGCTAACGCCATAAAAATTAACCACGCACGCAAAACCAACGACAAAGTGGAGTATTAGGACCTGAACAGAACGTTGTAATGAAAAAAACGCCATCTAGCAGCAACCATCGACACCGCCATCATCGCGAAGCAACCGTGCTTCATCAACAGATAGAAAACGCGCGCTCAGCGTAACAACCGAACTTCTAAATTAATGCGTTAGATGGCGCAGAAGCTAAAAACAGTAATTACAACTAAACGGTTTCACCGACAATGTTGTTCTGCAGAAGATTTAACGCTGCAATACCCATGCTGAATTACAGTTTTCTAGAAGTAATGGTTACTGATCTAAGCTAAAGACGGACGTACAGACGGCCGGCTGCTAGACGGACATGGCGAAACTGTTTTGTGTTTTGTGTGCTAAATAAGTAAGTTCTTATTCTTAAACTATAAGGGTTCCATGTTAACTACGGTACCCTAAAAATGACTGTTAGATCTACCTAACGCGCGTCCAAAACGTTACGTGATTGCTCTTCAGTAATCGGTAATCAGGATTTTTACCTAAGTTTCTGAAAATATCACGCCGTTAATCTGCGAATGTCCAAAAACGTTTTATATAGTCGGTGAACGAACTTAATGCCTTACTAACTGTCACCTCAGTTTCTTTATTTACCTAAGATTTTATCGTTTAGCCAAGTAGGCACTAGATGTCGCTGTTACGTATAGGAGTAATCCTGAAGCACGCTATTAAGATTTTTCTGGAATAATGACCCCAGCGTGGTAATTTAATTAAAATTAGAATGTACATTAGGTTGTGCAACATTAGGTTGTGCATATCATTATGGGACGCAGTCCTTCAATAGTAAATTACAATTACATGCTCTTATCACAATGTTTCGATTTGGCAAATTTTTGGGCTAAACGACACGCCGACTTAATGTATTGAAAGTAGTGACATGTGTCGTCTCCCCCTCCCCTGCCGGTGCCGGCTAAATGGCTGCTACTGGGAAATCTGGGTATGTGAAGAAAATCGTGTCAGTAGTGGTTCCCCTCCGTTAGCCCTAATAATTTCATACCTAATTTTACTAGCCCTAATTTCATTAACCCTAAAATCACAAACCCGAATTTTCATTGTTCCTAATTATTCATTAGCCCTAATTTCAGTATCCCGAATTTTCATAATATCTTATTTCTCATGACCGAATTCTCACTAAGACTAATTTTATTTGACCGATTTCTTCCTAGGCCTAATATTGCAATGCCTAATAATGACTACACCTTATTATCAATGTCTCTAAAATCACTAACCCGAAACTTCACTTTGCCTAAGTATTTTAGCCCTAATGTCATTATCCCGAATTGTCAGTAGTACTAATTTTCTTTCACTGTTTTTTTTTCTTATAATGTCGGTTCTGGCGCTTCGCCGGCCGCTGCCGCGGCACGCTCGCTTCGCTCGCTCGCTGTAGGGTCACAGTTCTACCTAACATTCCTCCTCGCTTCGCTCGTCGTCGTACCTACACTGACCTGCCTTAGGGTAGAATAGGTGGGTAATCCGATGTCTATCTAGCTCACTCTTATTAGACAGAGAAGTATCATGCGAGAAAAAATGAGAGAGCTCGTGCGCCATCTTGTGATAGCCGTACAGCAAGTCGACGCCACCCCGCTGCGCGGGGTGTCTATTTCTGGTCTGAGGGACACAAGTGAACCCTAACCTAACCGACCTAAGATAAAATTCGCTTATGACATGCCATTTTCGTCCGCCCTGATAATGCACGATCCAATAATCCACGTCCACGAAAACTGGACACGGATTATCGGGCCGTACATTATTTGGCCGTGCATTATTGGCTCCCATTTTGATGAGATTAGGACGTCTATCATGGGACGGCCGCGACATACTCCGCGGTAAAAAGTAGCCTTAATGATGCATTAATTAGTACTAGTCAAACATTAGAGCAAAAGTTAATAGGTCAAGTGATAGTTAGGTGTGACGAAATTAGGTGTAGTGAACATTAAACATAGTGATCATTAAGCACATTAATCATTAGGCTTAGTAGTCATTAGGAAAAATGATTATTAGTTTCCAATATATTAGCACACTTGATGTTTAGTATTAGGAATGATTAGGAGGTTTGAAATTAGGCGCAGCAAATAATTATGCCATATAAAATTAGTTATCCGAATTGTTAGCGACGTGCTCAAAATGGGTTTCTTTGAAACTGTTCTACTTTTGTATTTTGTAATGTACTTGTTGGAAATCTGAACACTGTTAGTTTTTAAGACAAAATTTAAGGTAGATATACGTGTGACGCAGCGACATAGTCCTAACGGTCTTACTTAGACGCCACCAGTCGTCCCCTGTCTATCCGCGCGCGACACACGTACCTACTGCTTTCTTAATTGTATCACGTGGTGTCGGTAATTTTTCGAAAATATACTATTTTCGTGTCTCTAAATCAGTGCTTTTATTGTGGAACACCTACACCGTTAACAAAGTGGTCACTTCGAGCCGGATCTTATGTTCCACACACCGAAAAATATGGTGAACACACGCAGCACTACGCGCAGGGAGCGCGAGAACAAAGAAATACAGGATAGACAAGTCCAGCAACCAGGACCTTCTCAGTCAACTCATGGAAATACACAGAACAATGAGACCAAGGATAAAACGCAAATAACTATCCCCGCGTTTAAGATATCGGGTAGTAGCGTAAAGTCGGAACACCGCCAGCCACGTGCGCCCGCTTCGCTAACGGGGGCAAAGTCCAAGTCCTCCTCATCATCTGTGCTGGCTCGAAGGAAACAGCTGGAACTAGAAGCGGCTCAAGAGAAAGCGCGTATCCAAATGGCCCTCATCGACAAGAAGCTTGAGGCTGATTTAGCCAACTTGGAAGAGGAACAAGAGGAATACAGTCCACATGAAGACGCCCACACCGACAAACACAGTGAAGTAGAGAAATGGTTGGAACGTAGCCAGCGTGAGCTAGAACCCGCCGTACAGCAAGCCCCCGATCATGGTAGTCAGCTGGGCTTGCCGTGCCCGCCGGCGGGCATCGACCCCGGCACCTGTAATGGAACAGTTCAAATGCTCGCGAGTGCACTTCAAAATCTAACCGCAAGTTCTACTAATCACAGGACAGAGAAAAGCCTGCTTAGCCGATTATGTACTCCCAGAGACTTGCCAAACTACTCTGGTGACCCGTTGGACTGGCTCCAATTTAAGCAGGCTTACGAGGAGTCCACCGAGGTGTGTGGATTCAGCCCGAAGGAGAACTTATGGAGACTGAGGAAGTGTCTCCACGGACCGGCAAGAGAAGCAGTTTCAGCTCTAATGGTTAGTGCCACATCTCCTGACATAGTAATGAAAACCCTAGAACTAGTATGTGGCAACGCTGAAAGCATCTTGAACCGGCTCATGCAAGGATTACGAAGACTTCCACCTATGCCAAATGAGTACAGCAAAGACATCGTGTCATTTTCAGTAAAGGTGCAGAACTTCATCGCAGCTGTACATGCAGTTGGCCGCCAAGAATACCTACACGATATAAACATGGCCAATATTATTTTATCTAAACTACCAGCAGTCATAATATCAAAATGGTCTGATTATAGTTTTCCTATAATAACTGAAGGCAAGAAATCACGTCTAGAAATACTCGGCGACTTTATACGATGATGCGTTTATTTTTCCTTTTGTTTGGTCTAAGATTTCCTCGGCCTTCCCCTGTTCCTTTTCCCTTCTATTTTTCCCTCTATTATGGTTTTCATCCAGTCACCGTGGCGTAACAAGAGAAGCGCTCATAGCCTAGCGGCATCTGCGAGTCGGAAACGATAACGCAGGTTAAGCAAAGCTGGCAGTGGTCTTTGGATGGGTCCTTATGTTTGAGTGGTTAAATGAGCGCTTCCGTGCTTTGGAAGACACGCTAAGCAGTTGATCCCGGCTGCTTCTATGACAGTTAAGTCGAGTTAGAGGCCTTCGGGCGGCTTAAGAACTTCTACCAGTCGAGTTGCCCACTCACTTGACAAAGCGAGGACAAGTGTCACTCGCGTCCACAGGAGCTGCCTACCACAACCCTGCACGTGTCCCCTGGGTAGTACTAAAGAGTGACAAACTTATGGCCAAAATAATGTGTGCCATACGATTCAATGAATGAACATGGATAAGACGAAGATCATGTCAAATGCCCATGTCGTACCAACTCCCATTACAATCGGACACTTTACGCTCGAAGTTGTAGACGAGTATGTATACCTAGGACAGACTATCCAGTTAGGTAGGTCCAACTTCGAGAAAGAGGTCAATCGTCGAATCCGACTCGGCTGGGCAGCGTTCGGGAAGCTACGGCACATCTTTTCGTCCAATATTCCGCAGTGTCTCAAGACGAGAGTCTTTGACCAGTGTGTTGCCAGTGATGACATATGGCACTGAAACGTGGTCGCTTACTATGGGCCTGATAAGAAAGCTCAAAGTCACCCAAAGGCCAATGGAGAGGGCCATATTGGGAGTTTCTCTGCGTGATCGCATCAGAAATGAGGCTATCCGCAGCCGAACCAAGGTAACCGATATAGCCCTCCGAATCGCTAAACTTAAGTGGCAGTGGGCAGGGCACATAGCACGTAGAACCGAAGGCCGTTGGGGCGGAAAGGTTCTCGAGTGGCGACCGCGTACCGGAAGGCGCGGCGTAGATAGGCCCCCCACAAGGTGGACTTATGACCTGGTAAAGGTTGCGGGAGTCCACTGGATGCGGGTGGCGCAGGACCGGTCACTTTAGCACTCTCACTCACATGCCTATGTCCAGCAGTGCACGTCTTTCGTCTGATATGATGATGATAAATAAACATGTCCTATGTTTTATTTCCAGGCCCTGATAGCGCTAGAAGCGAAGGCAGAGTTGTCAAGCGACGCGGTAGCACTGACTCCACTTCGACGCGTGTTGCAACAGTGCGTCGACATCGCGGCCACACACCTGCAACACGCCAGCCACAACCACCCGTGAGTCTTCATCCGTACTAGTATTATAAATGGGAAAGTGTATGTGTGTGTTTTTTTTATGTGATAGGAGGCAAACGAGCAGATGGATCACACAATCACATACAAGATCTTAATAACAATTGGAGTTCTAATGTTCGACCTACAATAGGCATGCAATGTAATTAATAGTTCGTTGGTATACAAAAATTATAAAATATTTAACATAAATGTCACAATATTATTTTAAATGTCAGATTATTATAATTACATAGCAGATTGTGTTTCAAAATCAGGCAAATCATTATTATGTCATTCATTTAAAAAGTCCTGAATGGAGTAGTAGCATTTTTCAAGAAGCCTATTTGTTATGACTTTGCCAAATTGATATTGATATGCGTCGGTAAATTATTGAAATTTTTAATTGCCATACAATACGAATTATTACTAAAAATATGCGTTTTAGATCGAGGCAAGTCTAATTTATCCCTATATCTAGTTGACCTACTAAAGAATTGAGTGTGTTTAGGGAAGTAAAGTAAGCGATTACCGCCGCCCATGGACACCTGCAACACCAGAGGTATTGTGAGTGCGTTGCCGGCCTTTAAGATGGGAGTACGCTCTTTTCTTGAAGGTTTGAAGGTCGTATCGGTCCGGAAATACCGCGGGCGACAATCCATTCCACAGATTAGCTGCGCGAGGCAGGAAGTTTCTGGAGAAGCGCACAGTTGAGGACTGCCAGCCATCTAAGTGGTGAGGATGGTAATCTTTGCTTGTTTGTCCGTCTTTCACGGCAAAACGGAGCGACGAAATGACGTGATTTTTAAGTGGGGATAGTTGAAGGGATGGAGAGTGACATAGGATAGTTTTTATCCCCGAAATCATCCCCTAAGGGGGTGAAATAGGGGGGTAAAAGTTTGTATGGAGCTGCGATATAAACGAGTTCCACGCGGACGGAGTAGCGGGCTAAGCTTCAGCCAGGCTTCAGGTGGTTTTAAATAAATACAAAATACATATAGTTTATTTAGCAGAAACAGATTAGCATATATATATGATAGGCTGAGCTTGTATCATGGACGTGTGCGAGAGCGATTAATTATTTATTAACTTAAACAGGTTATTAGACAAAAAACATATGAAATGCAATTAAATGGCGCTCTGAATTTACGTTTCCTTAACATCTCTTCATAACCTGTGGCCTACTTGCAGAACAAAATTAACGAACATTTATACAAATTATATAAATGAAATTTTGTTCTTTTACAAGTTAATCCTACCAGCGTTTCTGAAAAAGAATACCACTCGTAAGAAGAAACGCTGAAATAATAGTAGTTTATGCGACTGATCCATAATGAGAGGCCTTAAAATACGAGTGTGGTTTTATGAAACGAGCGTTAGCGAGTTTCATAATAGGATCACACGAGTGTTTTAAGGCCTAATTATGTACAGTTGCATACACTACTTTATCTACACACATATCATAAGTAGTAGTAAGTAACAGCAAAAAAACCAACAATAAAATGACAACAGCAATGGCGGCAATTCGATCATCCGTCAGGCGAATGGTTTCTTTTTAAATCATAGACCAACGTTTGAAGTTCCTATACTCATATCACTCGAGATCAAATGTCGTGCGGTTTGTATTAAAAAACGTACTGAATTGACGTTTCATATCGATAACTGTTTTAATATCTATGGATATTAGAATAGAGACCCACTTGAGTTTTGACAGCTGTTCCAAATTTAAACTCATAACGATACAAATTTATCAAAAATCTGTACTGTAATGACATTACAGTACAGAGTTTACCTACTACCACAGACAAGAAAGTTCTCATAGTAAAATCGGTTGTAGTAATGCTGGTCATTTCCTACGGTTTTTGAACGCATTTTAGAGCACTAATGATATGTGCGTAGATAAAGTTATTTACTCAACAAACTGTAAGCCAGTCATTTATTGCCAAATAAAACTTATTATAATGATAGTTCTTAAGAGTCCGCAGTAAGCTCGGCCGAATTTCACCTTCCCATTGAAACGGAGTTTCGTTCTCATTTTAAAACTACGTGTTGGATTGTGACGAAACTTTGCATATACAATTAAATGAGGTATATCTATGTCTGTAATTAGTTTATATGGTTCCTGTTAATAAACAAACGAAATACAGCAAATCAAGTTTTGTATGAAACTTTTGTGGAACTTAAATTCGCTGTATTTTTTTACTATAGTACCTGAAGCTACATAAACTAATTACAGACCTGGATATATCTCATTTCATTGCACATGCAAAGTTTCGTTACAATCCAACACGTAGTTTTAAAATGAGAGCGTAACTACGTTTGCATGGAGAATAGAGCTTACTGCGGACTCTTAAGAGGATTGTTAAGAAACGGAATAGAATGTGTGGTTCAGGTACGAGACGTGGACGGACGGCACGGCCCTGGCGCTGCTCCGCAAGCTGGTGGTGGCGGCGCGGGCCGCGGGCCGCGGTGGGGAGCCGCTCTCGCGCTGCCTCGCCAGGCTGCAGCACCAGAACACCAAGGAGGTCCGAGGTACGGACAGGAAGGTCCCTCTTGCCACTGCAGGTTCAGGTACGAGACGTGGACGGACGGCACGGCCCTGGCGCTGCTCCGCAAGCTGGTGGTGGCGGCGCGGGCCGCGGGCCGCGGTGGGGAGCCGCTCTCGCGCTGCCTCGCCAGGCTGCAGCACCAGAACACCAAGGAGGTCCGAGGTACGGACAGGAAGGTCCCTCTTGCCACTGCAGGTTCAGGTACGAGACGTGGACGGACGGCACGGCCCTGGCGCTGCTCCGCAAGCTGGTGGTGGCGGCGCGGGCCGCGGGCCGCGGTGGGGAGCCGCTCTCGCGCTGCCTCGCCAGGCTGCAGCACCAGAACACCAAGGAGGTCCGAGGTACGGACAGGAAGGTCCCTCTTGCCACTGCAGGTTCAGGTACGAGACGTGGACGGACGGCACGGCCCTGGCGCTGCTCCGCAAGCTGGTGGTGGCGGCGCGGGCCGCGGGCCGCGGTGGGGAGCCGCTCTCGCGCTGCCTCGCCAGGCTGCAGCACCAGAACACCAAGGAGGTCCGAGGTACGGACAGGAAGGTCCCTCTTGCCACTGCAGGTTCAGGTACGAGACGTGGACGGACGGCACGGCCCTGGCGCTGCTCCGCAAGCTGGTGGTGGCGGCGCGGGCCGCGGGCCGCGGTGGGGAGCCGCTCTCGCGCTGCCTCGCCAGGCTGCAGCACCAGAACACCAAGGAGGTCCGAGGTACGGACAGGAAGGTCCCTCTTGCCACTGCAGGTTCAGGTACGAGACGTGGACGGACGGCACGGCCCTGGCGCTGCTCCGCAAGCTGGTGGTGGCGGCGCGGGCCGCGGGCCGCGGTGGGGAGCCGCTCTCGCGCTGCCTCGCCAGGCTGCAGCACCAGAACACCAAGGAGGTCCGAGGTACGGACAGGAAGGTCCCTCTTGCCACTGCAGGTTCAGGTACGAGACGTGGACGGACGGCACGGCCCTGGCGCTGCTCCGCAAGCTGGTGGTGGCGGCGCGGGCCGCGGGCCGCGGTGGGGAGCCGCTCTCGCGCTGCCTCGCCAGGCTGCAGCACCAGAACACCAAGGAGGTCCGAGGTACGGACAGGAAGGTCCCTCTTGCCACTGCAGGTTCAGGTACGAGACGTGGACGGACGGCACGGCCCTGGCGCTGCTCCGCAAGCTGGTGGTGGCGGCGCGGGCCGCGGGCCGCGGTGGGGAGCCGCTCTCGCGCTGCCTCGCCAGGCTGCAGCACCAGAACACCAAGGAGGTCCGAGGTACGGACAGGAAGGTCCCTCTTGCCACTGCAGGTTCAGATACGAGACGTGGACGGACGGCACGGCCCTGGCGCTGCTCCGCAAGCTGGTGGTGGCGGCGCGGGCCGCGGGCCGCGGTGGGGAGCCGCTCTCGCGCTGCCTCGCCAGGCTGCAGCACCAGAACACCAAGGAGGTCCGAGGTACGGACAGGAAGGTCCCTCTTGCCACTGCAGGTTCAGGTACGAGACGTGGACGGACGGCACGGCCCTGGCGCTGCTCCGCAAGCTGGTGGTGGCGGCGCGGGCCGCGGGCCGCGGTGGGGAGCCGCTCTCGCGCTGCCTCGCCAGGCTGCAGCACCAGAACACCAAGGAGGTCCGAGGTACGGACAGGAAGGTCCCTCTTGCCACTGCAGGTTCAGGTACGAGACGTGGACGGACGGCACGGCCCTGGCGCTGCTCCGCAAGCTGGTGGTGGCGGCGCGGGCCGCGGGCCGCGGTGGGGAGCCGCTCTCGCGCTGCCTCGCCAGGCTGCAGCACCAGAACACCAAGGAGGTCCGAGGTACGGACAGGAAGGTCCCTCTTGCCACTGCAGGTTCAGGTACGAGACGTGGACGGACGGCACGGCCCTGGCGCTGCTCCGCAAGCTGGTGGTGGCGGCGCGGGCCGCGGGCCGCGGTGGGGAGCCGCTCTCGCGCTGCCTCGCCAGGCTGCAGCACCAGAACACCAAGGAGGTCCGAGGTACGGACAGGAAGGTCCCTCTTGCCACTGCAGGTTCAGGTACGAGACGTGGACGGACGGCACGGCCCTGGCGCTGCTCCGCAAGCTGGTGGTGGCGGCGCGGGCCGCGGGCCGCGGTGGGGAGCCGCTCTCGCGCTGCCTCGCCAGGCTGCAGCACCAGAACACCAAGGAGGTCCGAGGTACGGACAGGAAGGTCCCTCTTGCCACTGCAGGTTCAGGTACGAGACGTGGACGGACGGCACGGCCCTGGCGCTGCTCCGCAAGCTGGTGGTGGCGGCGCGGGCCGCGGGCCGCGGTGGGGAGCCGCTCTCGCGCTGCCTCGCCAGGCTGCAGCACCAGAACACCAAGGAGGTCCGAGGTACGGACAGGAAGGTCCCTCTTGCCACTGCAGGTTCAGGTACGAGACGTGGACGGACGGCACGGCCCTGGCGCTGCTCCGCAAGCTGGTGGTGGCGGCGCGGGCCGCGGGCCGCGGTGGGGAGCCGCTCTCGCGCTGCCTCGCCAGGCTGCAGCACCAGAACACCAAGGAGGTCCGAGGTACGGACAGGAAGGTCCCTCTTGCCACTGCAGGTTCAGATACGAGACGTGGACGGACGGCACGGCCCTGGCGCTGCTCCGCAAGCTGGTGGTGGCGGCGCGGACCGCGGGCCGCGGTGGGGAGCCGCTCTCGCGCTGCCTCGCCAGGCTGCAGCACCAGAACACCAAGGAGGTCCGAGGTACGGACAGGAAGGTCCCTCTTGCCACTGCAGGTTCAGGTACGAGACGTGGACGGACGGCACGGCCCTGGCGCTGCTCCGCAAGCTGGTGGTGGCGGCGCGGGCCGCGGGCCGCGGTGGGGAGCCGCTCTCGCGCTGCCTCGCCAGGCTGCAGCACCAGAACACCAAGGAGGTCCGAGGTACGGACAGGAAGGTCCCTCTTGCCACTGCAGGTTCAGGTACGAGACGTGGACGGACGGCACGGCCCTGGCGCTGCTCCGCAAGCTGGTGGTGGCGGCGCGGGCCGCGGGCCGCGGTGGGGAGCCGCTCTCGCGCTGCCTCGCCAGGCTGCAGCACCAGAACACCAAGGAGGTCCGAGGTACGGACAGGAAGGTCCCTCTTGCCACTGCAGGTTCAGGTACGAGACGTGGACGGACGGCACGGCCCTGGCGCTGCTCCGCAAGCTGGTGGTGGCGGCGCGGGCCGCGGGCCGCGGTGGGGAGCCGCTCTCGCGCTGCCTCGCCAGGCTGCAGCACCAGAACACCAAGGAGGTCCGAGGTACGGACAGGAAGGTCCCTCTTGCCACTGCAGGTTCAGGTACGAGACGTGGACGGACGGCACGGCCCTGGCGCTGCTCCGCAAGCTGGTGGTGGCGGCGCGGGCCGCGGGCCGCGGTGGGGAGCCGCTCTCGCGCTGCCTCGCCAGGCTGCAGCACCAGAACACCAAGGAGGTCCGAGGTACGGACAGGAAGGTCCCTCTTGCCACTGCAGGTTCAGGTACGAGACGTGGACGGACGGCACGGCCCTGGCGCTGCTCCGCAAGCTGGTGGTGGCGGCGCGGGCCGCGGGCCGCGGTGGGGAGCCGCTCTCGCGCTGCCTCGCCAGGCTGCAGCACCAGAACACCAAGGAGGTCCGAGGTACGGACAGGAAGGTCCCTCTTGCCACTGCAGGTTCAGGTACGATACGTGGACGGACTGCACGGCCCTGGCGCTGCCCCGCAAGCTGGTGGTGGCGGCGCGGGCTGCGGACATTTGGTCTCGGGTACGGTTTTGCATGGTCTAAAGAAGCATTTAGGGCTAAAGTAGTTAGGTCTAACAAAGATAACCCTTATAACACTCGTCACAATGTACTCTAAACTGATACTACATTTTGCTGCTAAATAACCGATTCCCATCATCGAATAGTCGCTAAAGCTTAGTTCACCAATCCGCCGCTAGATGTCGCTGAACGTCAGATAGATGGCGCTATCGTTAGTTTCCCGTAGAATGTACTGGATAATTTCATTGATCTACAGTAGGCGTTCGATTGAACTGAAATTTGGTTATTTTTGTACATCACACGTTATATTCATATAACTGTTGTGATGTTATTGAACATTGTAAACTATATGTATTATCATTATAGAATATAAATATAACGTAAAATCTTAGATTGAAAGTTTTATGTAACGGGTAATCTCCGGAACGAATCACTCGAATTAAAATAGTATTTCACCTATACCTATATGTAAAGAATGGACTTTCTTTCCGGATGGTTATTTTTGAAGTGGATACTTCTTTGCTCGCGTTCTTGTATGGGGGTACAGTTCAAAATGTAACACGTGACTTCCGGAATAACTTTTTGTAGAGAAGCCTCATCTGATTTCAAATAATTGTTTGTTACATGTTTTAATCCTTCTTTATTTGCCACTAGCTTCCGCACGCGACTTCGTCTGCGTGGACAAGGGATAAAAAATATCTTATATTTTAATCCAGGCTATAAACTATCTTTGTGGGGTGCAGACTATAGTAGTACCGAGCTGAGCGCCATTATCAGCATAACCAGGAACCAGGATTACCGGGGTGAAGAATAAGAACACTTATTTAAGTAAACTGTGTAGAGTGTTTTGTAGCCGCCTCAAGCGACCGCGCGCCGCCGCTGATAGTGATGAAGTGAGTTATCGGCCGGGATGCGCCTCTCTTTATACTCTCACTTCGTCACGCACTTCGAGGGCGTAGTAATGAGAACGTGTTGAGTGTACTTTATTCAATAAAAGCAAAGCATAACATAATTTTTCCTAACTGATTATAACCTTAACTATATAAAAATGGGTGATAGTTCTTTATTACACATGAAACCAATCTTATAACTAAACACAACAAAATAATAATAAAAAAGGCGAAAAGAATATAAACTGAGTTAGTAAGTGAATTATGTGATTATTATTTACATTTTTAACAGCTATATGCGACAATCTCCCCCACGTGCGTCAGCGCTGTCTTCCTTTGTAGAGCATATGAGGATTAGGCGGGAAGCTGGGCGGCGAACTATTCCGGCGCGTGTCTGTACATCGGTTACTCTAACGGCCATCAGGGCCGGGATAGAGTCGTGCGATAATGCCTCTAGGCCATGTACCACGCGGCATAGTGTTGTCTGCAATTATAACCACGTCGCCCTTTTGTAGTTTGGTCGCTGTAGCATGGGCGCTGGATCGGGGTAACAGATTCGGTCGGTATTCTTTCATCCATCGGGACCAGAAATGATCTGCCAGCGCTTGTGCTGTTTTCCATGAACTCAGGGTAAGTGAGCTGTCTGCGAAGGTACCCAGTGGGGACATAGCGTTAGAACGACCGATTAGGAAATGGTTCGGTGTCAATGCTTCTGCTTCTAGGTCGGGGTTTACCGGAGTCAGTGGGCGGGAGTTAACGACGTGTTCGGCTTCCAGCAGTAAAGTATGTAGAACTTCTTCGTGAGGTGCTTTGTCTTTCAGCGTGACTTTAAGTGCGGTTTTCACGCTTCCCACTAGGCGCTCCCAGGCGCCGCCTGCGGACGGGTTGCCCGGGGGTATTTTCTTCCACGTGATTTTATTGTCGTAGGTGAACTGTTTCATGGTATCGGGCAGTGAGTTTATAGCCTCGGATAATTCTTTCTCAGCTCGACAAAAATTGGTACCGTTGTCCGAATAAATCACCGTGGGTACTCCGCGCCGCGCCATCATTCTGCGTAGAGTAAGTATCATTGAGGACGCCGATAGTGAGGCGGCGAGCTCGAGATGAATGGCCCGGGTAGTAAGGCAAGTATATAACACGCCCCATCGTTTCTCGTGGCGTCGGCCGATGGTTATGTTCATCGGTCCGAATAGGTCCACGGCCGTAGCGGTAAAGGGCGGCTGATTCGCTAGGAGCCTCTCTGCTGGTAAGTCGCCTACGGGGGCCTTGAGGGTGGCCCCTTTATAGGTCCGACACCATTGGCACTTATTAGTGATGTAGCGAATGCTGCCGCGAAACCCGACGATAAAATATCGTTGTTTTAGTTCGTTTATTACGGTTGCGTGATTGCCGTGGTTAAATTTTTCGTGAAAGTGGTGGATCAGGATTTTGGTGAAGTCTTCTTTAGCATGTAGAACAGGGATGTACTCCTTGTCGCGGTCTGTTCTTGCGTCTAGTACGATGACTCCGCCTTTGGCTAACTTCACTGCAATCTTGTGTAAGGGGGACTTTTTAGGGAACGCTCGCCCAGCTTCCAGGTGCTTGATTTCTTCAGGATAGGATACATTTTGACTTCTTCTTATAAGCAGGATCGTGGCCAGTTTGATATGCTCGTTGTTCATCTCTTTATCGTGAGTTCTGCATAGCGATTTGGCTTTCCATACCTCGGCAGCAACCATGACTCGGGCAGTAGCGCGAATTAAACGTTCGTACTTAGAAAATCTGTTTACCTCGGGTAAATAATCGAATTTTTGGTTCGCGGCTTGAACGGACCCTACGAAATTGACCCTTTCCTCTCCCGATGGACCGACGGGTTCGACCGATTTTTCTGTGGGCCAACTTTCCCTACTTTGTCTTATAAACTCGGGCCCTAGGAACCACCGGTGGTTCGCACTGAATTTGTCTGGGACTCCTTTGGTGGCGTCGTCTGCCACGTTCAGGGCGCTCGGTACCCAATTCCAGTCGGCTGGAGTGGTGGAATTTTCGATCTCGGCTAACCTATGTGCTACGAAGCTTTTATACGTTCGCGGGTCGGATCGTATCCACGCGAGGACTGTGCGGGAGTCACTCCAATAATATTTATTAGTTATTACGTAATCGGATTCCTTGACGACGGACTCGGCGAGTCTAGTCCCTAGAACGCACGATTGTAATTCGAGACGCGGTATGCTAATTATCTTTAGTGGCGCCACGCGTGCCTTGGCGGCAACAAGGTGCGCGGTCGTGTGTCCTTCCGCGTGCGTGCTCATTAAATATACGGCGCACGCATATATTTTCTCGCTCGCGTCGCAGAAAACATGAATGTTAGCCTCCCTATTGCGCGCGGGTACGTATCGTGGAATTTCTAAGTTTTTTAATTTCTGTATGTTGTCTAGAAAGGATCGCCACACGGGTGCTAGAGAATCGGGGATAACCGTATCCCATCCTATTCCGGTTCGCCAGACTTCCTGCATTAACGCTTTTCCTAGGACCGAAATAGGGCTCGCGTACCCTATTGGGTCAAAGATAGACATAGCGCTGCTAGTGACCTGTCGCATGGTCGGTAATTCATCACCGCTTATCGTGTTTTCCGGCGTATTTCGTAAGTTCACGTTAAAACCTATAGTATCGCGTGTATGGTTCCACTTGAGGCCTAACGTGCGTTCACTCTCGTTTCTCCCTATAGGAGACGTCTCCTTTTCGCTTTTAGTGACGTCACTTATTACTTCCGGGTTATTGGAGGCGAATCCGCGGAGCTCGAACGACGCGCGCATGCTCAGTTCGTAAATTTCGTTCACTAAACGTTTCGCGTTTCCGTCGTTTTCGTCAGTAGCTATCAATAATATCGTCCATATATGCGTTTTTATTCGTTTTTTCTGCAGCTACCGGGAACTCTATTGCGTGACAATTTGCGTTTTTGTTTTTAACGTATAAGGCTGTGGTCGGTGACGACGCCGAGCCGAATATTAGTCGCTTCATTCGATATTCTTGGGGCGGAGATACACGGTCCTCCCCCCTCCAAACAAAACGCAAGCTATCACGGTCTGGTTCCATTATCTCGACTTGTAAGAACATTTCTTTTACGTCCGTGATTACGGCCGTTTTTCCTTCGCGAAATCTTACTAGTACGCCGAATAAGGACTCTAACAAATCTGGCCCCGCCAGGAGAGCGTTGTTTAGTGATTTACCGTATGCAGAAGCGGCTGCATCGAACACGAAGCGCATTTTACCCTTTTGGGGGTGAACCGTGGGGAAATGGGGCAGGTACCACGTTCGTGGGGCGTCGGCGGGTGGTTTGGAATCTACTTTTTCGGCATAACCTTTTTCTAAGAGGTTATTCACGTGTTTTGCGTACTCGGTTTTGAGATTCGAATCTTTATCTAACTTCCGTTCCAAACTATACAATCGACGTAACGCGTGAACTCGGTTGTCTGGAAGTTCCTCATTGTCTGAGCGCCATAGTAACCCCGCGCGGTATCGGTTCTCCCCCGGTATCTTTTCGCACGTAGCGTCTAGTAAATCTATCGCACGCTTGTCGGGATCGTCCCGCGGTAGTTTGCTTTCTACGCCTAATGATTCGATATCGAAGTGTTTTTTCATTAGTGACAGGACTTCGTCCTCGACGGTTGGGGGCCTTACATGGTTTACCAGACCTAGGACTGGTCTGTGAGTCAAATATTGCCCGTGTAAGACCCAGCCGAGTTTCGTAAGGCTCGCTGCCGGCAGCGACCTTTTTCCGCATAACACTTGTAATGAAATTATTAAATGCCAATTATCTTAACGTATTTCGGCTGCATAGGCCGCGAATTTTTAATTTCAGCCTGCACGACTCCGTATCGTGTACTAAATGGCCGCCTATTCCTTCTATAGCGAGGGGCTCGCCGGCGGTACGTGGCGCGACCCTATCTGCCGTCCCGCGCTCGATGAGAGTCATCGAGCTTCCGTCATCGAGAAGGGCGTGGGTTTGAATGGTGCCTGAGGGGCCTGATACCTCTACCGGTATGATTTTAAGGAATGTGTTAGCTCGGCTAATAGTATTAACACTCCCCGCATTGCCGCCCGTCGCGGCGGCAACGGTGGCTGCGCTTAAGCCGTGCAGTAGCTTGTGATGTCCGGCCTCGCACTGGTTTACCCCACACGGTGTATATTTGCATCTCGCTGTCCTTTTATGTGAGTTATTTAGACAGCGGAAGCATATTTTCGCGCTTTTAGCCATCTCCCATCGATCCGCGATCGCTGCTTCTAGGAACTTTGGACACGCACTAACTTTATGGTCGTTCGCGCTTTCGCATATGGCGCATTTAGTACGCGTCGGCTCCCAGGGCGACGAAGGCGGTGATGAGCGTGGTTTGATGTTATTTGGCCTTTTGGCATCCCGCGATTTTAATTGGGCTACCGTGTGTGGTCGGGTTTCGGTATGGCTGGACCGGTCATCCAAGTCGCTGTCTGAGTTGCTGCCACTGCTACTATAATCGCGCCGATACGGCGGGGGGCGGGGCTTAGTGATTGGTTGCCGCGCGGGGCCCTGTTCGTAATAGACAGTATTTATTGTATTTCGCGGTTTGATCAGTTTCGATCGCGTTGTTCGTTTAGCGGCGAAACTAATGTCGTTGAGAAAACCGGACATCGCGACTAGGTCTGGCAAGTCCGCATTTAGCTGCTTGTACTTGGACCACTCGTAACGCACGAGAATATTCAACTTGTCTACAATCTTATTTACGAGCTCGGGCGCGTGTAAATATTTGTCTTGCCGTAACGATTTAATTGTGGCCACCGCGTTCGCGACGTGTGAGGCAAAACTAACTATGTTACTATTATCTTCTGCCAGTCGGGGCATACGTTTGACATTATGAATTTCGGTCAAGACGATCTCCTCAGGATCCCCGAAATGCCTTTCTAAGGCTTCCATAATCGCGTAGGGGTCCTGGACGGTGTACATGATCGCTTTGACCGCAAATCTTGCCTCGCCTTTTAGAGCCCGACGAATACGGCTAACATTGTTCACCGGACTGAACATGGGCGCGCTATCCTCAAACTCGGCGCGGAACGCTATCCATTCCGAGATATTTCCGTCAAAATGGGGTAGCTCGGGAGCAGAGCGATTATTTATATGCGCGTAGGCCTGCGGGGCTTCTAAAACGTGTACCGGCGCGGAACGGGTTGGCGGGTTTTCATACCTCGGGGAATGTTTAGTTTTTACGACGACCGGCTTTCCTTTTGCATGTTGCTCCACCCAGCTGCGAACTCGCTCGTCCACAGCAATGACGTCGGAGACCGCGCCGCCGCTGACAGATCGCGCCTTAATCTGGGCGATCTCCAGCCTACATTTGGCGGTGTCGGCTTCCTTTTGAGCGAGTTCGAGCTTGGCTTTGCAAACCTCTAATTTAGCTAAAACAGTTGAAAGATGGTCGTCGCGCTCCCTATCGAGGTGTGATTCTAAATTGACATCGCGACGAGACGCGCGGTCTCTACTATGATCGTTTTTCGCGGTACGAGTACCCGTTGTACTTTTTACCGGCACTACGGTTCTATCGAGATTGTTTTCACTTGTCACTCGCGAATCTTTATTACGCACTCGCGGGTCCCTACTTTGCGCACGCGAATTCATACCTTCGTCATGGCTACTGCTGGTGCCGTCGCTGTGGTGGGATGCCATCGAAGTGGATTGATGGCGCTTTGTGTTGTCGGCGAGCTGCTTGCGAGTCCTCAGTGTTCTTCCTCGTTCGGACATCTTCTTGACGCACGTGGGGTTCCCTAACAACCTAACACCTAAGCGTGGACGCCACCGAGTGTGACGTCGACGTTCCTAATTCCCTACGTTTCTTCACAGGAACGGCGTGGATCCCTCGGTGCACTGAATCTCCCGCCAAGGCGTAGTGCAAATGCCAAGTGCGTTTGAAAGCAGTGTGATGATGTCAACCATGTGACACGCAACGAAAGTTGCCAGGACAATACACTGAGCGAGGCTCCCGTGCAAGTCCGCCAGCCAGGCTGGTAGTGACGATGGCACCACGCAGAGTGTATCTCATGCGATCGGCCCTTCCGCTAAAGCGGGCGAGTGCGAGAGGCGGCTAAACCCTGCACTTATGTTCTGAGAGCGAAGTTTCCTCCGAACTCAGCGCGTACTTGTTTCTTGTTTCTTTCTTCCTGAGAACGAAATTGCTTTCGAGCTCAGCGCGTACTTGTTTCTTTCTTGTGTCCGCTGATTTTTCTTTTAATTCGGCTTCTGAAGGACCATTGTGGGGTGCAGACTATAGTAGTACCGAGCTGAGCGCCATTATCAGCATAATCAGGAACCAGGATTACCGGGGTGAAGAATAAGAACACTTATTTAAGTAAACTGTGTAGAGTGTTTTGTAGCCGCCTCAAGCGACCGCGCGCCGCCGCTGATAGTGATGAAGTGAGTTATCGGCCGGGATGCGCCTCTCTTTATACTCTCACTTCGTCACGCACTTCGAGGGCGTAGTAATGAGAACGTGTTTAGTGTACTTTATTCAATAAAAGCAAAGCATAACATAATTTTTCCTAACTGATTATAACCTTAACTATATAAAAATGGGTGATAGTTCTTTATTACACATGAAACCAATCTTATAACTAAACACAACAAAATAATAATAAAAAAGGCGAAAAGAATATAAACTGAGTTAGTAAGTGAATTATGTGATTATTATTTACATTTTTAACAGCTATATGCGACAATCTTAGTGCAAAATTTCATCCAAATCGGTTGAGCCGTTGAAGCGTGAATGAGTAAGAAACATTCGAACTTTCGCATTTATAATATTAGTAGGATTAGTTATTAATCACAAAATGTTATTTAGTTTATGTGGCGGACATGAAAATAATGCTGAAATTACCGTCATATTCAATGTATTGCGAGTCAAATGAGCTCGTCAATCAATGTTGCCATATATACCGATTTATCTGTACTTAATACAGATTTCAGTGAATCAATTCAGATATATATTTTACGGGTACACCACCATAATAACAGATTCCTTTGAATAATCAAAACAATTTGAATTTAACAATTCATAAACTTCGTAATTTTACAATTGTATGATAGATGGCGGTATTAGGCCGATAGCTGTAGGCTGCACAATACGTAGGCTTGCAGCTAAACTGTGTTGTAGGGCTGTCAGGGAGCCGATGGCAGATTATCTTCAGCCGGAACAAATGGGCTTTGGCACCCCGCAGGGGTGTGAGGCGGCTATTCATGCCACTCGTGCTTTTGCGTTTGCTAGTGAAGGGACCGATACTGTCATTCTGAAGATAGACATCAAGAATGCGTTCAATTCTGTTGAGAGGGACACAATTCTTGGAGAAGTTTTGTACAGGGTGCCGTCGATATATCCATTTCTTCATCAATGTTACTCCACAATTAGCCATTTACTGTTTAATGACACTCCGATTTCTTCACGGGTGGGCGCCCAGCAGGGTGACCCGATGGGGCCTTTGATTTTTTGTTTAGCCGTTCAGAACATTATTGCATCGGTAGGATCCCCTTTAAACGTGTGGTACCTGGATGATGGTACTATTGGGGGTCATCCACGTACGGTCCTGGAGGACCTTAGTAAGTTAGTGCCGGCTTTGAAATCCATCGGTTTAGAGATCAACGCCACGAAGTGCGAGCTCTTTTGCTGCGGCAATGTTGACGCCGGGTTGGTGTCGAGCTTCGAGTCGGTGTTGCCTGGGGTGCGGCGCCTTCAAAAATCATCTTTGTCTCTCCTAGGTGCTCCTATCTTCCCAGAAGGAGTCAGTTTGGCGTTGGAAGAGAAGCGTTTGGCGTTTGAGAGGGCTTCGGAGCGATTGAGTAATTT
The DNA here is from genome assembly GCA_945867215.1 of Epinotia demarniana. Classification (NCBI taxonomy): domain Eukaryota; kingdom Metazoa; phylum Arthropoda; class Insecta; order Lepidoptera; family Tortricidae; genus Epinotia; species Epinotia demarniana. Next base: position 12,025,299 of record OX244285.1, read on the forward strand.
ATCTTCACACGTCTCTCTCGTACTGTTGCGGAATTGTTTTGCTTTACCGCGGATGATGTACATTTTAAGGACGTCACCCACCTGGTTGTTCGAGGACGATGTGGCAAAGGTGGATGCAGCACTTAAGTTAGCTCTGGAGTCCTTATTAAATGTTGATTTAGGTGAAACGCAGTGGAGTCAGGCGGCTCTTCCAGTCCGTCACGGTGGGCTGGGAGTACGTCGTTGTCAGGATGTCGGTCTGGTTGCCTTCCTTGCCTCGGCGCATGGGACTTTGGGTCTTGTCACTCGGATTTTACCAAGTGATGGTGGCAATACCCGGGTACCATTTGTCGCCGAGGCAATGGCTAAGTGGTCTACCATTTGTCAAGGGGATGAACGGCCTAAGAGTCCTGTGGTACAGAGGGGTTGGGACGACATTCTGTGCAAAAGAATTTTGGCGGGGTTATTAGGGGGGGCAGTAGGAGTTAATATAGCGCGCCTGAAGGCTGCATCTACCCTCGAGGCGGGAGCATGGTTGCACGCACTACCCTCCCCTCAGATAGGCACGCTGTTGGATGACGATTCCCTTCGAATCGCGGTTGCGTTGCGGTTGGGGTGTAAGGTCTGTGAGGCGCACCGTTGCATTTGTGGGGTGGTGGTTGAGGAAAACGGGCACCATGGTTTGAGCTGTCAGAGGTGTGCGGGGCGTTTTCCGAGACACCACGCCATAAATGATCTGGTTCGTCGGGCTTTAGTTTCGGCCAACGTGCCTTGTGTCCTTGAGCCTTCGGGGTTGTGCCGTACGGATGGGAAACGGCCGGATGGTCTGACGTTGGTTCCATGGCAGAAGGGACGGTGCCTCTTGTGGGACGCGACATGTGTAAGTACCTTTGCCCCGTCCCATTTGCGCCACACCATCAGATCCGCGGCGTCGGCCACCGAAACGGCGGCTCGGATGAAACACGCAAAGTACTGTGCCTTGGAACCGATGTACGACTTTGTACCAGTGGCGGTACAGACTGCGGGACCTTGGGGTACGGAGGCTAAAGATTTCATACGGGAGGTGGGTCGGCGGCTTAGGGATAGGGGCTGTGATCCTCGTTCCGGATCGTTCCTGGTTCAACAGATTTCTTTGGCCATTTAGCGTGGCAACGCCGCCAGTGTCATGGGACCTTTTGGACCACCAGCGATCCAGGGCGGTCCTTTTTGTTAGTTTAGGTTATAACGTGTTTTTGACGAAGCCTGTTGCGGATTCTTTCGTTGTTAGTTAAGTGCCTAGGGGGATCTATGTTTGTTTGTACGCAATTGACGATCATTCTATTTTCATTGAAATAAATTATTATATTTAATATTGTAGGATGTTTTTTTTTTTCTTACAAATAAAACGGCCTAGTTAAACGTACGTACTTTTATTTAACAAAAGAAACATTTAACTTGGTTCACGTATTATTACAACGAATTATCGATGATAAACAAACCACATTTAAATAGGTAGTAGCCGACAGAGGTCGCTTTATTTTTTTACGATTTTAACGGTAACGGATTTTCGGTACGCGAGTCAGACTCGCACTTGGCCTTTTTTTTATTAGGATTCCATAGCCAACAAGGAAGTATCCACTTAAACTTCATTAACGGTTGTAGCTCCGACACAACCCGCTTCTTTTTTTCATGAAAAATAAGTTTCATGTGCTCTGCCTACCCCTTTTAGGAATAAAGGCGTGAAAGTATGTGTGTACAATTCATATTATTATATAAGCAGGGCAGAGAAGTTTGTCATAATATTAAAAGAAAAGAAAAATTATATTGCATTCATCTTCTGTAACAGAGGTGTGGTTGTGCATGTATGTGTGTGTGAGTGTGTGTGCATGTGTGTGTCACGATGGCACCTTCAATAGTTGCTCTGTTTCTATAATATTATATTTTGTCCACAGAGGAGTGTGCGGCGCTATGCCTCCAGCTCCCAAGCCCGCGGGTCTGGGAGTCGCTGCCGCGGTGTACCGTCTCCGCGCCGCACGGGAAACATTGGCCGCTTTACGTATGTATATAATGGTAGCGTAGTACGATGGACAACACTAACGGCGTGGCACATCCCTATCGCGTCATGGCGGCTGTCAAACGTTCCCGTTCTGTGAAAATTTCTACCCGAGCTCTGTCTGTTTCCAAGATCTAAATGTATTAAATCCTGTTATTATTGAAGAGTGGTGCTTTTCTTGCTAACAATAACAATAAAAAAGCGATCAAGTGCGAGTCGGACTCGCGCACGAAGGGTTCCGTAACATTATCTATAAAAACGGCTAAAAAATCACGTTCGTTGTATGGGTGTCCCCTATATTTATTTGTTTTTTAGTATTTGTTGTAGCTGCAAAAGAAATAAATCATCTGTGAAAATTTCAACTGTCTATCATGGTTCATGTGATACAGGCATACAGCTTGGTGACAGACGGACAGATAGACGGATGGACAGCGGATTCTTAGTAATAGGGTCCCGTTTTGCCCTTGGGTGGTTCCGTACCCAAAAAAACTAATTGAAGGAAAGATAAGAAGGACAGCCAGGGAAGACCAAGACATGTGTTTATGGACCAAGCTAAAGAGAAAGTTAATGTAATGTCGTATCAAGAGCTCACAACAGTGGCTGAGAGAAGAACGGGGTGGCGATTACTCCACCGACAAGAGCCCGGCTCTTAAGAGCAATGCCTAGCTGAGCAACTTTTCAAATCTCGAATTCTTGATGCAATGTTTCTGTCGCGCTGCTGTGGACGGCAGCTCCAATTCGTGCGATAAGCACAACTGCAGCTCCGACTCCCTCACTCCGAAAATCTCACGCAAAAAACTCAAAAATCGAAGTTTCGCTCTCGACTGTTTCCTCCAAAACGCAACCAATTATTATAAAATTTTGTGAACTGCAAGAAGAAAAAATAATCTACGCCGGTATGTTTTGATTTTTTTGATATTTGTTGTCATATTTATATACTGCGCCCTTTTGGCAGCCAATTCAATTAAGCCGTTTTTTGCGATTTTCAAGGCGCTGTAAGTTTCTTTACATTAAAAATATCCAAAAAAGAAAAACATAGCGGCATACATATTGAAGATATTGATCTTATTTGAAAAATTAATTGCTCTATGTTAAAAAACCAGAGAGGAAACAGTCGAGAGCGTTTGTATGGGAAAACGCAGGTAGGCATTCCTCTTAAGCCCGCTCTACACTCGCGGCGAGAAGTCGCTCCGTGAATTCACGGCGTGAATTTACGGAGCGGCTCACGCACAATTGTGTACTTCCACACTCGCAAAGCTTCGCGGCGCGCGAACACTGCGTTCGCGCGCGGCCTTTGACGCGGACCAAAAAGCCGCCACCGGACGGGGAACGCTGCGAAGCGCGAATGCGAAGGCCCGAACAACATCTACACTCGCGATTCGCGGCATTCGCGGGCGTTCGCGGGTGCTCGCGCCGCGAGTGAAGAGCGGGCTTTAAGTTTATGATCATATGGGGCTTCTAAACGGGCAACGTTTTTATGGCAAAGCTTCGCTTTGGCCCCTCGTTCGGTAATGCAAGCGATGATCTTCCGATGGGCCGGATATAGTTTTGTAATGCAGTATTGTGTTGCACAAACGGTCATTAACACTAAGGCGCAATTTTGACTTCAGGTGGGTGAATATGCGTTAAATATCAAAGTATCCATTACTAGAGTATCTGCTGACTGGTCTTATCTCTGACGCTCCTATTGCCCCAAATAAGGGATGAGTGTATGTTTTCAACTTTTTTATGACTGACACGGTTGAAGGCAACTGTCAAATATAGCGATGGCATGGGACGTCAAGGTATTGTCAAATTCAGGTAGTGATGTTCCACTATTACAACTGAATCGATCGACTATATTGACTTGCGACCAAAATGATTTTTGGATATTATTTATTAAATGCTTGTTTCGTGCAGTTATATATATCAGTATTGTATCGTATATGTAAATCGTATTTTTTTTATTACAGTTTGAATATGGTGTAGAACCGGAAGGTTTGCGGTACGTGCCTGAACCACCCAACTACGGAATGTTGTGCGACATAGTGCCTTCACAGGGAATGGATTGCATACGGTAAGTACACATTTATAAGAAGTAAGTAGACATTTTAAAAGCTTTTATTTTGTATCATATTGCCCCCGTGTGGTGTCGGGTTAGAATTTCACCACCCCCTTTCTTGCCGTGGGTGTCGTAAAAGTCGACTAAGGGACCAGGGTTGAAGTGTGTTGTGGGCGATGGGCTAGCAACCTATCACTACAATATCACATTTTGTCGATCTTTTATATCCACATTTTATGCTAAAAGTGGCGCTGGAACATATGTTTCATGTGCTCTGCCTATCCCTTTTGGGAATAAAGGCGTGAATGTATGTATGATGTATGTATATTTTGCAAATTTATAGCACACTTTTAACCATGCCATTTGTTACATCTCCTATAGTTAGAATGAGACAGCAACACAATATTTGTATCTAACTACAGTAAGTTCTGACCATTTTTTAATAATTTTCCGGAGTTCACTAAATTTCGTTAGTCGGATGAGATTTTATGTATCACTTTAGCAACGTTTTAGTCCGGGTGATAAATGTAGCCTCAGTTTTGACCCTACGTTATACATGTGTTATGTACCTATATATATATTCAAATGGATGTTGATATGTGCAGGCGACCACTTTATCCTAGATACTCGTAGTAGTGATCCTGCAAAGCCGGAGGTCCTGGGTAATAGACGGGGGTTCGGTAAGGCATAAATATCCCTGAGTCATTGATGTGCGCTATTAGTATATATTTATCTATGTAATTCTATATCACCGCCTATTACCCATTAAAGTGTACAAGCTTTGCTTAATAATAATTATTATTATTTATTCACATATATAACCCTTGGTTTTAAAATATGTTCTTCTGCCAAACTGCAGGCCAGTTTGTTGGCTTAGTTTGGCTCTATACTTGAAATCATAATTAGATTCCACAAAGATAACCTCAAAATTTTGAGGTTATTTTTGTGGAATCTAATTATGGTTTCAAGTTTAGGTCGATGTGTGCAAGTTTGTCCCCAAATATTAGTATTATTACAGATACATGTACCTGGGTGGCGGGCGCCGGGCCGGGTCGTGGCGCGGCTGCTCGCGCTGCGGCGCGCGCGCGCTCTCCGCGGCGCGGCCCGCGCGGCACCCGCTGCAGAAGGCCTACGACGGACGCTTCCTCGCCGCCTGCAGGTAGTTACTGTTCCGACCCATCATCCTTCTAGCGTATGTCCCGATTGGGGGTCTACGGGGACCGAAGACTTGGCGTAGCGGCGAGCGATGTGACAGTCCAACCCAGAGGAAAAACTTGTTGAAAAAATTATAAGCGATTATAAGCCGCTGCATGGCACTTGCAGACAAGAACCCGCGTGTCATTGGGCCTACCTACTACGAGCGACTGCCCGCTGATCTTAGACGGGAACCATCTGACGAGTATAATGGATTGAAAAATCCATTATACTCTGTTAAAGAGTATATGAATCTTGACTTGACATGTTAAATTATTATTATTACCTATTTAAATTTGCATAAATATGATTTGACATTAAATGTATTGTGTTCCCATGCACTAAATATTGTAAAAAAATGACGATACCTAGAGGTTGATACATTTATTGTGCTCGTTTGCCTAAATAAATCTAATCTAAGCTAAGTGGCGTTCATGGAACTCATCAAATGCAAGCTAATTTAGTTAAGAATAATTCCTGTAATTGGTGGATGTTAGCAAAACTAATGATTACATATGTTTTTTTGGAAATAATATTTGTAATTGAATAAAATATCTAGCATTGTCCAGTCATGTGGTATTCAGACACTTATCGATTTAGCTGTCCAAAATTTGTGTCGTAGGGTTCCTGTAATTTTTATAGTAAAACCGAATATTTCAAATTTTGAATTTTCGCTTGTTTATTTGTTACAGATGTGGCGGAAAATGGACTTTGGTGTCAAACTACTGAAGGCGATGAAATTTTAGAATAAATATAGGCTAAGCACACGGATTTAATTTTCTTAACTGTAAATAAAATGATAATGAATTTTACCAAATGAAAAATAATGAATTTGTGACATCTGAATGAAATACATAAACTGCATTTTTCTTAGCACTTTCATTTTGATAAACTCCCACATTGTTTATCGTTTATTCTCTAGTATAATTTTCACTAAACGGGTTTATATCGTGATTACTTGATTATCTATAGAAGGCTTCTGTAGATAATTTATACGTGAGTCCCGGTTAGTAAAAATACTCTGTGACAATCGTAAAGGTTTAAACGAGTTGTCCAGTGCAACTTTGGACTCCAACAGCTGACTTAAAAAAAGACCTCAGTAGTTACGGCACAATGGTAACCAATTGCTGGGAACAACTCGAAGACACTATCAGCCAGTAATAATGGCAAGTATCACTGCATCAATTTGCCTCATAATGGAGTCGACGTTATTTCAGTTACACAATTGCATAAATCATACTACAGGCGATCCAAATTGTTAGAACAACCGGCTATAGTTAGAGTGAGTCAGCAATAGTACATTTCATTCTAACTGTAGAAAGTTGCTGTGAGTAATTGCAAGGTTTTTTTTACTACGCTACTCAAATTTGTTGTAGTTGTAGTTCCTTCAATAACATCAAGTCCCAGAGCGACCAAGGTCTGTTCGGCTGAAAATACGGAGAACACGAATTTTCCCGGGTATGAGACATAGCTAGATCGATTTTTCGCTCCCGTAAACCCCTTCATTTCAACTACGCTCGTTTAATAGCTTAGGGTAGAATATAACGTAAATATGCATGTGATATAACTGAATCGCGTGATAATATTACTTTCATGGTGTGACACCCTCTCGATCTCATAATCGAACCTTTTAATTATCTATGTCTCCACCATTTAGTACATTAAATTTAATAAAATCGAGACTTGTATATCGAAATCAGAAGAAACTTCTCTTGCCACCCAGCCAAATGTCATTTTTGACAACCCTTTTAGTCGATCGATTAAAGACGTGAAGAGTACATCACTAGCGCCTCCGTATCTGCGAAAAAATAATCGTTGAAGCGTACTGTCCGCGACTGTGTTAAATTACTCGCAAATCTCGATATTTTAAATAGTTTTACTGTTATTTCCTAATTGTAACTATTACGCAATCGTTAGTTAAATAAATGGCAGACAAGAAAGGTATTTATGCGCTTTTTTCACTATGAATCTTTTGTTATTTTACTTTGCGTTGGCATATGTAACGCCATTGAGGCCTTGATTGAAATTTCTACTTCCTGCGTCTCGTAATCTATTGGAACCGTTTGTGTTGATTGCAATAGCCAATTAATTGTTTTATTGCGAAGTATTTGCACTTCTGATGCGGTAGATCGATATTTCCAAAAATCCAAGATGGATGACATATCGTACCGATTTTCTCTAAGTAGGAACGAAGGATGTTATAAGTTTAGGTGATTTTTACCCTAAATCGGCATAAAACGACTATAACTTCCATATGAGGTCATGCTTCATTGGAAGAAATGTTAAATTATACGCAAAAATCGTTGTTTTCTGATGAGGGCGTAGTATAGTGGACGTACTGCGACTTATACTCATGAATTTTCTGCTAATTTCCCTTAAAATCCTTCAACAACTTCGTTAACAAGTACAAACATTCATTATTTCAACTATTATATAGACAAAGAGAGCAGTTTCCTTCCTAATATACAATGAAATTGTCAATTTATTCGTAGATACCTTGTATTCATTGTTCTTGAATATTTTTTCGTAATGCAAGGTAGGTGTCGGATGTATATTCAATATCTTATTATTTATGCGGCCTTGTTGGCATTACAAATGCTACATTATTCTAAGCTTAGCATAAGTTGATTGAAAATTGGTTTGAAAAAACCTTCATTGATATTTATTTTTCTAAGGTTTGGCTTGTTCAGCCGGACTTGGTAAGCGGCTGTCAACCACCAATTAATGAATTTTTTTAGGGGGTCACAATGGTTTAAAAATTCTAATACTAGTTTAAATTTACCATCAACATGATTTGATAAAAAAAATATTAAATCCGAAGAACTAGCAAAATGAAATCTAATTACTACAGGGGTTTATGCCATGGGTATGCTTTCACAGATATATCTTGTTATACTTATTTTGATATGACTTACAATAAAAAAAAACTGTTATTGAAGTAATGATAGTGTGTGTATTCAAAGTCTGAATATATAAAAAAATCATGTGCAGATGTATCTGTTTAAGCAAACCTTTTATGTAGAAAACCATTTATTATACGTTTTTAAGAAAATTATCTTGTTTGTATGGTTAATTCTTGGTTGAGCATTCCCCATACAAATGAAGTATGTTCTTGAAAACTGTCGTATATGACTCATATATCTAGATTTGTCCACGATGGCTGTTATTGTAAGTCATTAAATGATGTATCATTTTCATAGAAGTAGTGAATTGGGATTGTTATGTATAATTACATCATCATCACAAATTGAAACTTGTCGAAACAGCTCTCTTTTTGGGCGAAGTCATTTAATCCCTACACCAATGTTTGAGAGTCATTGGTCTGCTCCTGAATGTCTGGTCAATAGCTCTACCAGGAGCATCTTCTTTGACATTTTATCAATATTAATACAGTTGCCAAAGTGACCGGTCCCGCGCCACCCGCCACTTTGGCACTCTTTGGGGACGGCCCTATGTCCAGCAGTGGACATCTTTCGGCTGATATGATGATGATGATGATGATGAATACTGTTGCTGCCCGCAAATGCATATATTTGCCATGTCACAGGGTCTCCTCTGGATATAAGAGGCTATTTCTAGGGAAGTTTTGCCTCCTCCGAGACTCCTTAATCAAATTTCAGACTTAGCTATCAAGTCTGATGGCCGTTCCTCTATGCACCAGCTGAAGCTTAGCCCCAGTGGACAATTTCAATTGATTAAAGTGAATCTCACCAATATTAATCTCAATTAATAATTTTAAGTGAAATTGTATATACACCACCCTGTACTTCATAAATGCTGCTTCCATGAAAATGATAGACATCTGCTTATGATTTTATGAGGCATTGCTGCATTAAAAGTAAAAATTGCGACAGTTTCAGTAATACTCACATTCTTCTAAAAGCAAACAGTATTTTGGCCATTTTACCGACTTATTGGTAACTCAACTTAATTTAATTTTGAAAGCGACATCAGCTAAAAAAAAACCACTAAACTTGAAACCATTGGCACTACCATTGCGACCCCCCCATTGACCCACATTGATAATGACCCTCCCGCCCAGCACACCAGGAGCGAGCGGCGCAGCGCGGCGCGCGGACTTGTACCACAATGTAATGATTCACTATAGACATTTTCTTTCTTTTTTTGAAACATACATAGAAGAGACAGATATATGATGTGCGTAACGGAGTGTGGACGATCGTATGTGTTGATTGTAACCGCTTTCGTGGGTTGATTGCTGTAATAATATACTATATAGCACACACGCGACTACATTAAAAAAAAAACATCGTCAAAAAAAATCTATATTACTAACTTCTGCCAGCGACTTCCGGGTGGAATTCGTTTATATCCTAGCTCCATACAAACTTTCACATGATGATTTCCAGGTTAAAAACAATCCTATGTAAGGACACAGGATTGTTTTTAACCTGGAAATCATCATGTGAAAGTGGTGAAGGCACCGAGACTCAAATGATCTCTATGCCAAATTTCATCACAGACAGACACACACTTTCGCATTAATAATATTGTATAGATATGGATTATCGAAACTGCTCAGTAAATTTCATAAGAATCCGTTGAGAAATTCTACAAGATTAACAAATGGACATACGAAAGAATTTTGACCCAAGGTGAAGCAGAGAATTTGATCACTTAACTCCCTACACCTACACATAGGTTTGCTGTGATAGATGTTAGACCCAATTTTGTCTTTTAAATACCTACTATAGGTTCGTGAGTCACCTAAAACTAGCATATACAATTTGTTGCTCTGTGGGTATGCTGTGTTCCTCGTGGCGAGGTCGCCAGAGCTCCCATGGACACGCTGTGTTGAGTTTCACTGTCAACATCAACACAATTGATCCTCATATCAATCCAGTTTCGGCAATATAAGTACCCGGGTTTGAATATAAATAATATTATTTGATTTTAAATCAGTTACACTAGAACTTTCATATTAAATTTCTAGAAAAAAAAAAATTTCTAAAAAAAGAAAATGGCGGCATTGAAGCGACACATTTATTGCAAAGATCAGTGGGCAGTGGAATTTGGAATGGCACTGATTATTATTGCAAGTGGGTGTCAGTAGGTCTGTATCATCACAGCTAAATTAAATCATACAAATATGACAAAACATTGCATATGGCGTATATTAAAACTGGGCTGTATTTTTGCAAGTTTTTAGACTGATTTCAAATTGTGATCGAAATAAAATCAATTACTATTTCTAATTTCAAAGATATGTTATAAACTTGTGTTAAATGAAACAATTTGAAATAAGAACATAATTCCAGCTTGAACAGTAATCTTTAATAATTCACGCCTCCATTTCCAAAAGGGGTAGGCGGAGCACATGAAATTCCAGTGCCACTTTTAGCATAAATGTGGGTGAAGAATATCGATAAAATGTGATATCGCAATGGTAGGTGGCTAGCCCATCGCCCACGACACACTTCAACCCTGCTCCCTTAGTCACAACACCCACGGCAAGGAAAGGGGTGGTGAAACCCGAGACTAGCTGCCCGACCCGGTTTCGCACTGATTACCCGTTTTCCCGTAGGAATGAAGAATTTTCCCGCGGTATGAAGTAGCCTATGTTCATCAGGGATAATGTCGGCTTCTAATGGTAAAAGAATTTTTCAAATCGGCCCAGTAGTTTCGGATCCTATTCAATACAAACACACAAACAAACGATCAAATCTTTTCTCTTTATAATATTAGCGTAGATGACAAATACTGCAGCCCAGTTTATAATAAATACAAAAGAAAACCAATCACGCGCGGGTTTTTACAATTTTTATACAATGATTTATGTTCGTGACAAAGACATCAATAATTTTACGATTCTATTGCTATTTACTAACTTGGGTATTCTTATATATATTCGGTAATAAATAAAGTTTTATGTTTCTAAGGCATTAAGAGCAGCAATCAGCCCACGACGAGTATTTCTACGAAACCTTCTCAAGTGTATGTGTACTATTAGAAAAAAAAAACAAATATTTATTGTTTGTTTGCTCTGGAAGAACCAATCTGTTTGAGGCTAATCGGTTGGCTGTACAGTAGATGTTTTTGGCTTGAAATATGTTTGGTGTAACAAAGGTTTTTCCAGAATCATACATACATACATACACACTTGATGGGTCACTAGTTAACACTAATACCTAAAAAAATAAGTTGTGTATGAGAGTTATCCATGAACTTTGTATTTAATTAACATAATGGGTATATCTCGTTGTAATTTGTTAATAAATCTGAGTGTTTTTTTGCTATTATTTAATTTTCTTTCTCAATACACATTTAGTTTCACAGCTTATTTTTTTCATTGATTTATTTACACTTTTTTTAATGATGATTGGCCATTTTGGATTAAAATTCTACAATGGGCAATTATTCAGTTATGTTGCTAGAATTTTTTGCACCAATAATAGACATTAAGACAACACAAAGTTTATCGTCTAATATTTTTTATATAAAAACGTTTTTGATCTTGTCTTTTTGTCTGAAAAATGTCCTCTTATATTTTATAACAGGACATCATTTTCAAGTTTTGTTTTTTTTACTTAGTATTCTTAAGCTAGCAATAATTACTCAAAACAACTAGTGTTGTGACGTCAATGTTTTTTATTCACAGCCGTAATGGCGGATAATTTTACATTATTTGTTTTGATCACATGGAATCTCAAGGAACAATTTTTGCATAAATTAAAGATGGCTGCTAGCTCTCAATATACTATTTTATGTGACAGGTCACAAGACTTGCTCACAAGTCAAGTTTTATTTATGCAGAGTAAAATGAAAAGTTTATTTTAAAACAATATGTTATGAGACCTTCGTGGTATTTACTACAGAAATGAAAGAGTATCATTGAGAATGAATATCAAATTAAATTATTGAATGTTTACACTTGAGATTCTATAAATAAGCACAAAATGGTAATTCCACATTTTGTGTTTACAAGACTTGAATTTTATAATACAGCTATTGTAGAATGCAAGTCTCTAGTATAAGAATGTGTGTTTATACTAACACCACGTAAACAAGACAGTTGGAAACGACGAAAAAAAGGAACTGAGTTGTTTATGGCCACATTTGTTATTTTAAAGTAAGGTGATGGTAAAACTTGTACAAAAAACCTATTTCTAAATGTATTTGTACCAGTTTATAGTTTATGTCCGACGAATTGTAACAATAACGACTTGAGACTGCGTGTTACTAAGTGACATGCAGTCTGCTATGACCGCTCCACTACATCGACATTTTATATTCTTATTGTCTTGAAGATTGTCATAATAGACTTAACCACCTGAGACATATTGAATGACACCTGTGTATAGGAAAATGCAATAACTAAATTACAACTACTCATCATTTCTATTTCATACTGTTCCTGTCTATTTAACGTATCGCGCTCACACACACTTGGCTCGCACATACACGTTCCACATTCATGGCTACACTCGTCCTGAAGAATAACTCGAAGGGTTCGAAACACATCGCCCGTAGAGACAATAAATACGCGAGTTCAACCGTTTAAATATTAGTAATACTAGTAACTCCACACTTGATTTCAATATGTTAAAAGCGCGATTCGAAATTCCCAAGGCCAGTATATGTGGCTCTGCTCCATGCAATAATAAAAGTATATCTTTTATGACACTCCCACGCAATCGCGGCAGATAATCGGACATTTACGTGCGTTTTAGCGCTGCAGAGAGCACTAAACGCAAGATTTGCATAACACCGTTCCGTTGATGGCTGCATTCCGAGAATACTAAGCGAGTAGGTCACTGGCAGAAGACAAAGAGGCTTTAAAGTTGTAACAAAATAAAAAAAATGTACAACTAACTGCCCGCGCGACACCACCCGCTTTTTACAAAGATCAAAGTCAAAGTATTTATTCGCTAAAAGCTAGAAACCTACATTTTACAGACATTCAGATTTTCTCTTCATTATTAGTATAGCTAAGTGAATCACTCAGTTTATTATAAAACAATAGATTTAATAATATTGTTATACCTAGATCAACGGAGCAAAAATTGCCCGTTACACTCGCGGGATATTTTCCCTAAAAAAACCAATGGTAAAAAATAGAATGCCATGAAAATTTAGCACTAGAATTCGATTTTGAAAAGTCGCATTTAGAATCTTCTTTATAAGATACGGCAAATCTTTTGTAAAAGAAGTAAAAGTAAAATTCGAGAGAGCTGTAGCGGTCATGTACTGTTTGTCATTATCAGGAATGTCACAGTGTTAGTGTGTGTGAATAGTATAAGGGGATGCATGCAGATTATAAATATACTAAAGTCTGTTCTGTTCGGGGAGTGGTTGGTAGTCATTTTGGATGTCCTAGAATAGAGAATGTTATTCTCCATTGGATCTTTCATTAAAAGGCGAAAGCAAGGCTTCTTTTTCATTGCCAAGGCGTGGGGAGGGGAGACCGGAAATCTATGGAAATTCTCGCCTCTTCCTCGTCTATCCAGCGGAAAAATACCGTAAGCGTATGAACATAAATTCACGTGCCATTATAATACGCTGAATAAAAAATGGATAAAAGACTAACATTTTTCGAGCGACAAGAACCTAGAATGCAATCTCACAAGATTTGCACTTTTATTGGCATATATAGTAGCGAGCCGTATCGTCTCGTGATATAAACATAATCTGCTAGTGTACGTCGCTGTCGCTACTACGATTTGCATTAAAATGAAAAGAGCTCGGCCTTGCATGCTAAGTGGAGGATGATGTCAAAATACACTCTTTATATCGAGCACTTTAAAGTCTGGGTCAATTTTATTGGCTCTTTTTGGTAAACGATTATGTAAAACCTATTTTGAAATACTGAACTAATTGAGCATGTTAGAGATAATAAGTTATTTGGAGAAAGATTTTATCATTATGACATCCAATGGAGAATTACCTTGAAACGATATCAATATTTCCGCCACCCACATGTAAACGATGTGACAAATGTTTATGATCTGCATGTATTTTGTCTATGGCAATGTAACTGCCACAGACTGCATGCTTAACTAAGCTTTAGAAGGACAGGCAAGAATGCCAGAGACCCCCACTTTTACCCACCTCTAACATGACTTTTACACCTTTTTCTAGGATCTACTTTCGTCATTTTTCTAGTCATAACAGTGTCTTTTACAGGGTACCAGATGTAGGGTTTTAGAGTCCTTTCTGATTCGTGTTTTCCCTGAAGGATATTATGTTAAATTGGGTCGTATAATAATAATGACTAGACACTATAACTACGTTTATAGTCTAAAGACTGGTTGTACGTGGTAAATCTAACACCATATCCTTGCTTGCTGCGGTAATATAAAGTTAAGCTTAAAATTGACTTAATGTTTTAAGTATACCATACTTAAATTGACGTGATGATGTGTGTTGGGATTACGAAGCTATCACTATCCCTACAAAACTTTAAAAATCTAGAAGTGGAAGAAAAAAGAACATAGGTCTCAAGTGTTTCGATTGAGATTCCTTAGTCATGGTGAGCTAAATACTATTGACGATATTCGGATTCATGATTGGATCTATGCTACGACGTGTAAATAGCGGTCTTTGTCGCGATTTTCCTCACCATATCATAGTCTGTTACCTACAGCTCATATTTTAATAAATCTATAGTGAATGTATTACGTCATCGACTCACAATACCTTTGCAGAAGGAGAACTATCGTTTACAATTGATGAATTCGGGATGAACGCTGCGATAGTGAGCGCTATTGCGAGAATTCTTGGCACGTAGCATACTCATCATATTTCAAAGCCTTTTCACGCTTATTGTGAAGTATGGAATACTTAGACGTAGTGGTTTAAGATAGATTTATGTTCCAATGGGCATTACCAGGATTTTTGTGACCTTAAATCGTTTCAATTGGTACAGTAATTTTGCTGTTTACTAGCAGTTTTAAGCATGTTGGAATATTTTGCAGTGTATCCTTGTGTTGAGTTTGTTTATTTAGTTTTATAGTTTAGTCTTAGGTAGAAGCATGATTTTTGTTTAGTATTGTTATGTTTCTCGCATGTCTTTGTCCTTTAACGCACCCATCATAAGTTTTTCGCTTTTTTCGCATTGCTTTTAAATAGTTTGAACAGCAAAATGTATGAGTAAAGACCTGAACTATTTAACAAGAAATCTTGGTACTATGTTTCAATAATTAGCTATTTGGTTAGATATAAATATGTTTTTTCAAGGAATGTTCACGACATGTATTCACGTTCGGCCGCCATTCAACGGTCTTTTGCTCTGAGTTTCAGATAAAAATGCTTTAAAATTCTCTTTGAGCAAATTTTATCCGAAGTTCGGAGTTGAAAATATTCAATAGAAATAATAAAATAATGTCTTTTCTTAAAGGTTCTTTATTGTGTGATTGTTTTTGTAATTTAAGACCTTTTTACTACTAAAATGATCACACTTGTTATCACTGCACATGGCTTGATTCAACATTCTGACTGCTACAGTCGGTTAGAGGCGTGATGTTCAGACTGGTCAGTTCTTGAAGTAATTTCGACGAGCTGGATACAAGTATTTGTCACTATAAAATTCGGTATCCAACATTTAGCTCACTTGTCCCAGTGCTTGAGGTTTATTCTCAATATTCATCACAATACTATCACCCGCTCTGCCGTGGTTGCCTCAGGAACAGTCCTTGGACTGTATGCCTATAGCCAGTGTGATCATTAAAGGAATGCCTTGTAAATAACTAAATGGTAGGTATCAGCACCCACAGTGTTGAGCGCCCTACCGGTCTTCGGTACAGTTTCAACAAAATTGCACCGAAGTGTCGCCCCTGATGAGTTTTTTCAAACGAACCTACTTGGTTTGAAGAAAATCAGTTATATATATATATATAATGTATTGCGTTGTATGGGCATCGCTTGTCGTTAACAATGACGTCAGTGACGCGCAAAATGGACGGAAATGACCGTAACAATATTTTCGCTTGTGTTTATTGGACATGGAGTATGTTGCTACTTCTTATAAAATGGTTCTCGTCACAGTTTTAAACTAACGTCAATTTACGTCCACTTAAAGGCTGTACTAAAAATAATCATGTCATTCTTTAGTCAAGACTGAAGTCTCAATTTCTGCACTAATTGTTGGGTTTAGTTGCTTCAGAAATATGATTGAAACATTAGTATTCGAAATTATTTACACATTTTTAGTATGGCCACACCGCGACGTCAAGCGTGAATGCTCGGGCTTGGGTTGAGGCGCGCACTGGCGCGAAAACTACCCGAAATCGCGACCGACACGCCTAAAGAGGATTTTCTTTCTAGAGACCTGTACACGAGTCTGACAACATCTATCAGTACTCGAATAGCTCTCACCCATTCGAACCATAAGAACATATTAACTTATCTGAGTTGGTATAAATTGTAGCATTTTTATTAGAGTGAAATCTGTTCGATTCTGTTGTTGTCTCAAGGCTTCAAATGTACATCTGCATCACAATAATGCCTGATAACACGAGATCAAGATTTGCTTCCAAAAGACTGTAGAAATATTGACATCGTAATTAGAACGAAATATTGTATGGTTTATTGCGAGAAATCACTGTCATTTGGCTTTTATTTTAATCAAAATTCATACGAAGTGTTTTCTTGAAATAAACCATAGTCTTTGTACAAGCAAGTTTTAATCGTGATCTCTAGTAAGAAACATCCTCGATCATTCCGCCAAATGCTTTTTAAGAGCATCCGAGAACACGACGGCGGGGTGACAGGCGTCGGCAGACTCCCCACGTTTGAAACGTATCTGCATCGGTGGACGCATTTATAGCCTTCCATGTAACGTTAAATTAAAATAGTTACAATTTGATTTGTTGAAACTGCTATTACACCGCATATTGGAAATTACGAGTTTCGTAGAATGCCCTATGGGTTGCGGAACGCGTTGGCTAGCGTCACCGATACGTTTCCGGGGGTCGTGTCGCGATCGGGTGGTCGTGGCGGTCGCGTGACGGAGTCGTTGTTGCAGTGACGCCGCCGTTGGGCGCGTATCCGCAGCCGCAGCCGCCGCAGGGGCCCTTCCTGCCGGCGCCGCCGCAGCACGCCGCACCGCAGTATGGAGGTTAGTTAGAAAAAAAATTGCAGGTTGCGACTATCAATACGGCCACTACTAATAAATCCACAGTTAAACTTACATGTCACGACAAGCGACATGTTTCGAACTTTTCGGGATTTCTTGTAGATGAGTGTTTTCGCGGCAATGTCGCATGGAGCACACGTGAGTTTAATTAACAGTGGATTTATTAGTAGTATTTTGAATTTGCCTCACGAAAGTTAAAATTCTCTCTCGGTTTCTCTATGAAGAAAAGTTCGCGACAGTAAACTAAATCCACGTGTAACTAATTACTTAACGGTGCCTCGCATATTTTTTTAAACCTGCATCCAGTTCCGCACCTTACAGAATCATCAAGACCCACCAATGAAATGGTGTGACCAAAAAAAAGTCACATTTTTTTTGGTCACACTACAAAGTTACACATTGACCGACTCTTCATTTGAGTGTCGCTTTTTATAAAAGCTTTTGTTTAACTTACTCGGTTTGCATGTCAAGTTGTCATCAGACTCATCAGAATATGCACTTTTTGGTATCCGATTGACCTGAAATTCGGCAAACTTTTGTAGACTTCGCGACAATGCAATTTTATGGCACCCCCAATTTGATCTGATGATGTATAAGCAGGTGGATAGCTCCTCATTTCCCTCAACAAATAGTTGAAGATTCTCCAAAACTAAGTACAGCAGCAAGGAATGTTTTGTCCGACAGGAAGTTATTCTGTTGACCGTTCAAATTGTCATCTTTATCCAGTGGCAGGGGGCTCTCCGTACGGCGTGACGTTCGGAGGGGCCGGCGCGGGCGCGGGCGGGGCCATGTACGCGCCGCCGCCCTATGACCAGCTGCAACACCACCAGGCTATTCCTGGCCTGAGCCAGCAACTACCGGTATGACACTAAAGGTTAGCTCACTAGAGCCACCCGTCACCCGACCCGCGCCGTCTCGCTTCGAGTTCGGTATTCTTTATATGGATTTGTACGGACATGCGCTCACTACATCAACTCCGTAGTAAATACATTAACGAGGCGAGGAGGTAAGGTTCGGGCGACGGGTGGCTCTAGTGAGCTATGACCTTAAGGGCGGGTTGCTTCCTACGATTACAGACCGATCAACGTTAAATATGACGCTGACAGCTGTCAGTCCATAGAAACTTGTCAAACATTCCATACATTCAGATTTTAACGAACACCGCTTACGATTACAGACGGTTTGGTGCAACTCTAACCCTAAACCTTTTTATCTACACTAGGAAAGATTTGATTGTATGTTTGTTTGTGTTGAATAGGTTCCGAAACTACTGGACGGATTTGAAAAAATATTTTTAACCCCCGACGAGAAAAGAAGGGTGTTATAAGTTTCACGTATCTGTCTGTGTATCTGTATCGTAGCTCCCAAACGGATGGACCGATTTGAATGCGGTTTTTTTGTGTCATAGATAATTTTATCCCGAGTGTTCATCTATGTTTCATGAAAATCTGTTCAGCCGTTTTTGAGACTTTTCTAACTTGTAGTGAACATAGGCTACTTTTTGCCACGGGAAAATGCTTCATTCCTACGGGAAAACGGAAAACTGGCCGTCGCAAGTTATAAAGTAACTAGCTATGCTTGCGACTTCGTCCGCGTCGAACTCCATTATATTGTAATGTACAAACTTTCGCCCCCTATTTCTGATTATAATAACTACTGGCTTCTGCCCGCGACTTCGTCCGCGCCGATACAAACGTTCACGTCCCATTTTACCCCCTTATCAGCTGATTACTGGGATAAAAACGATCATATGTTCCTAGGTACTCAAACTATCTCGGCACCTTTCATCTAAATCGGTTCAGCTGTTTAAGCGTGAAGAGGTAACACACAGACACACTTTCGTATCTATTATATTAATATTAATAACTAGCTATGCCCGCGACTTCGTGCGTTTATATCCCGGACAGTTAATTAAGATTTTAGCCATACCATAGCACGATTTTGCTCCCGTGAAAGAAAGAAAACATTTTTTGTTAACCATGTACTATCGGCTGCATTAATGCATGGACACCTTACGGTCTAGTTTCGCTTGCACCGTTTGACATCTACAGCTGATATGATTGCATGCGCTGCGCACAAAATAAACTAGATGGCGCTGCTGGCCAAAAATATTGATATATAGACGAATATAACTTAATTCACTGATAATAATTGACTCCTGTAATCACCATTAAATTTTCTTACGATGCGAGTACAATTATTGACAAGTTTAGCAAGGTTTAATCTACTGTAACCGTATTTGAGTGTGACTGAACTGTCATCCTACCTACTCGTTTATCAAAGGTATATATTTCACAGTTGAAATATGTATACCCGTGATAAAACACTGACCAGTGTCAACAACAAGATTGGATGGGCTTGTGGATTAGCCTATTAAGTGCAAATGACACGGTGCTGACTGCCTTTTTAGTGTTTTTATGATTTCTGTTTTTTACACTATTTTGCACAGCCAAAAGTAGATTTTTTAAATATGAATAACAGTAATTAAATACAATTAAATAACTCAAAGAACTTTTCATTTTAAAATTATATTTATTCAGTAGTAGTATTAGTGAATTAGCCACTTTTTAACATGTTATCGAGGTTATAGCTTAAGTTTCATTTCCGAAAATCGGAAAAAGATTGAAGCTTTACCTCAATAAAAATAATACCTATTGTCAATTTTATTAATAATTTCAGACCGGGTTATGATAACATATATATCAGGCGAACGCATTCTGGTGTTTGTTGGCATTTTCTATTTAAGTGAGATTTGAAATAAGTAATTAAACCCGCCATTTAAAATAATAAAAAAATACGAAACAATCTTACAGTTCACTAAGGCTTTTATTATTGATACTAGTATTTCATAGATTATAATGGTAGGCTTCTACAGTTATCTATCTCACTCGATCTCGTTAATTAACAAAATGATTATATTCTATTATGATAATTTTCCTTAACGTAACACATCTATTACTAATAGTGTCTACAGGGATAAAAAAGCACGATGAAAACAATATTCTACTCATATTTTACTTTTGTCATTTGTTTATATATAACCCGGTCTGTCTTTCTTCAAACCCTACATGTTCACAGTTAGATATACCACCAGATTCCGCGTTAGGCACTACGTGATCACTGAACGTGAACTTATATGTCCTTATGAATAGATTTAAACACTTCTCACTTCTCATCACTAAACATGACAAAAATCCAGTTGTCCAGTGTCCAAATTGCGACAATTTGCTGTTTTATGTGCTTCTCTGTAAGTATGGGTTTAACAGCATGCCCATGATAATTATAAACCCTTCTCGTTATGGAGACACGACGAACTCCACACTTGTGCAATAAATCGACGTAATGACTTGTCGATTCAAAATCATTTTCTTTATAGTCCATTGTCAATGGCTGGTGGCCGTTCTTTGTCGGTGTAGCAGAGACGTTTCCTTTTGCTCAACCTTTTTCTAGCTGTAACGATATTATTTGAAAATAAATCATCAGAAAAATGTATGATAGTTCAGTAGTAGTTACTAAATAATTATATCACAAAAATAACTACTTACGTTTAGATCAGTTTCTGTAGCTTGTAGCTTCGTTACATATCGCAAATATTTGCGAACTTTTAACTAGATCAATATTACGTCGAAAACTAGTTTTATTATTCATGTTATCCAGAAAAAAATATGAATAACAAAGCTGAGTAGTCCTACGAACGAACACGTAACATCTTTGTGATAAAAACGAATAAGTATGGTAGTTTTGATTCATTCGTCTACCCTCATCGATTATTATATTAATCGTAGTAGTAATGGATTAATATCTGAGCAGCAAATTAAACTTATGATAAATTTCAACTGCCTAGTCAATTGAACCGATGGTCGAGTGGCCAACAAGGCAAGTAACTAGGTCGACACCTAGCTTGAGAGTCGTGGGTTCAAATCCCGCACCCAACCAGAAATATGTTGGGAAAGATGTGTTTTTGGAATTGTTTGGATATTCACTGGTAGTGAATCGGAAACATCGCAAGAAAAATAAATGCACAAAGGTAGCACATAAATGGAATACACATTCCAAATTGCGTCATAATACCGCCATTATCGATCGATAATGCGTTGGCAAGATTACTTGGCAATATAATATAGGAAAAATAATAACCCAAGAAAATAATTATAATTATATCCAAGACGAAGCATTACTTTTATGTTTCCATTTTTGTTAACAACGCCATCTAGTGAAACCTTGCTGATCCTCTGTGGTTTACATTTACATCTATAATGATATTACACGTCGTGCACATAGATGGCGTTAGCGAGCGCGTCAAAGGAAACAGTTTGTCAGTTGACCATGCACTTATGCTGTCTAGTGTACATTTAGGTCTTAATAGAAGAATAGAAGAAATAGTGTTGAAGTGTAAACTTCCTATTAGTTTTATTGACCGTGAAGCTTACCTATAAACCTACTTTTACGTTTATTATTGATTTCGTTCCACTAAGTAATCGGTTGAATTGTGCTTCCGTCGTATCGAAAGTTATGTAAATTCAAATGATCGTAACTTACAATTGGAATTGTATAACCTTTACAAGGTTTTGACCTATTTCGCTTTCTAGTTAAGCCGGGAGATGGTAGTGACATTTTCTAGGATACATGATTAAACAATACAATACAAATATTCTTTACTAGGAACTCGTTTATATCGTAGCTCCATAATCATTAATCATAATCATTTATTCGCAATATTGATAATATCACATGTCAGTATAGTGCATAAGATAATACTAATAATATGATGTAAAATAGTAAAGTCAATAAGAAATTAAAAATAATAACATAAATGTCAAACTACAAGCTACGGTTTGACATTCAAAAATTCCTCGAAGCTATAAAATGTGTGCTCGAGAAGCTAGTTTTTCAGCCTTGTTTTGAAGCAGTTTACCGGAGGGGCATACAAACTTTGACCCTTCTTTCGCTCCCTCAGGGGGTGATTTCTGGGATAAAAACTATTGTATGTCCATCCCCGGGACTCAGATATCTGTATACGACATTTCATCTAAATCGGTTCAGCGGTTTATTTATTATAATTAGTATGGGTTGTTCATCAAAAACACTTATTATCTTTATATATATATATATATATATATATATATATATATATATATATATATATAATCTTAATAAAAACAAGTTATTCGTAATGATGTTAATGCATTTACAGCGAATAAACAACGGACGTCTTATCAGAGCGATCTTTTTCAGACACTTTTTTAACGTAATTGAATTTCCCTTTTTATACCGACTACGGCAGAGTCGAAAGGAATATGATTTTACCAGTCTATTTGTATTTACGTGTTTAAGTTTAAGATGCAGAACCGATTTTGATGAATGAGGTGTCAATGGATTCGAAATGATGCTCCTGCACGGCTATACAAGACGGCGCGCGAGCTCTTTCGATTTTTCTCGCACTGTCTAGTCATAGTCATAGTCATAGTCATAGTTGTTTATTGCACCATGGTAATGTATATTACCTGTGTACAGTTGTTACATTATATGGGAGTAGGTATCACATGGACCCTAAAAGGGTATTGCAATCTTATCCTTAAATACTAACATAAGCTTTAGTTAAACATCAAGTTAAAGTATACAATTTAAACAATGCTACATCAAATTTTAATCTAATCTAATGATACATAAACTATTAAGCAACTATTATACTATTATTGTTCACAGAGTATTATCATTAAAGAATTCATCAACTCTATAGTAAGATTTTGTTTTAAGGAATGCTTTTAACTTACTTGCATACATTTTTTCTTTTTCCTCTGACTTTATATAGTTTGGGAGTTTGTTATAGCATTTTACTGCGGCATAGTGGGGGCTCTTTCGAAAAATAGCTAAATTCGGTATTGGAAGTTTCAATTTATATTTGAACCTTTTATTTTCCTGCTTTTGGAATAGGTGCATATTTTTGCGCACAAACATAGCTAATTCTAAAATATATAAGCAAGGCAGAGTGAGTATTCCATGATTACAGAAATGCGGTCTGCAGCTGTCTCTATTACCTATTCGTACCATTATGCGTATACATCTCTTTTGCATCACGAACAAGTCGTGTGCATCGGTACTACTGCCCCACATCATGATTCCATAGCTTAACCATGAATGAGCATAGGCATAATATGCAGAAAGCGCTGTTGATAAATTGGTTGTTTTGCGAATCATGAACAATGCATATGTAAATCGGGATAATTTAGATTTAATATTTAAAATGTGAAACTTCCAGTTCATATGACTGTCGATAGTTAAGCCTAATAGATTGAACTTTTCTACTTCCTCAATTTCTTTATCGTTAAACGCTAGTTTTAATTGCAAAGGAGTTCTTTGGTGCGGATAAAATTGAATTAGTTTAGTTTTATCTGAGTTTATGGACAAATTGTGGTCATACATCCAGAGATTCATTTGGTGTAAGGTTTCTGATAACTTTGCATTAAAATCATCGGTACCATCAAAATCAAAGAGAACAGACACATCGTCTGCAAACAGGGTACATTTCACGTCAAGTTCTTTCGGAAGGTCGTTAATATATAATATAAAAAGTAAGCATCCCAGTACACTTCCTTGAGGAATTGAGCCCCTCACTTCTTCAATATCAGATTCGACTAACTGTAATCTATACGATGATGGGTTAAAGTACTCAATTCTAACGATCTGCGTACGATTTTCTAGGTAGGATTTAAACCAAGCGTGAGCAACACCCCTGACTCCTGATCCATATAGCTTATTAAGTAAAATCTCGTGCGAAACCTTATCATACGCCTTAGTTAAGTCTAAAAGCAGTCCGACTGCATGGCGTTTTTTGTTAATAGCCTCTAGGACTTCTTGGGAGTATTTACTCACAGCGAGAGCAGTAGAACGTTTTTTCCTAAATCCATATTGATTGTTATCTAATACGAGGTTTTTTTCAAGGAATTTGTAAACTCTATTACACATCGATTTTTCGAATATCTTTGATAAAGTGGGAAGGAGTGCTATAGGTCTATAATTGTTGACGTCGAGATTATTACCTTTTTTATAAATGGGTTTAATTATGGCTACCTTTAGCTGTTCCGGAAAACACCCTTCATTAAAAGATTGGTTTATCAGGATACATAGAGGGGGTGCCAATTCACTCGCACACAATCTCAATAAAGTGGACGGTATTTCATCTATTCCGGCACTTTGAGTATTTTTAAGCCTACGGATTATTTTGAATATTTCTAGCTCAGAGACTGGATGTAGATATAGGGAATTAACAATAGGAGATTTTACCGGATGGTATCGTGGTGCTATAGCGGAGTCCTGTGCTTCCTGGCGATTATAGACGGATGTGAAAAACTTACTAAATGTATTAGCTATATGCTCAGGGTCGTCTGTAACTAAATTCTGGGGCATTATTTGTAATTTTAAGTTTTTCCTTATCTTAACATTATTTTTAATATTTTTAATAATTTTCCACATTGTTGCGGTTTTATCAGAAGATTTTTCCATTTTGTTTATGTAGTACAACCTTTTAGATTTAGCAACTGTTTTTTTCAGAACTGTCGAGTATGTTTTAAAGTGTGTTTTGAGGACAGCACTATTTGATTTACTGGCATGTATTTTCAATAACCTTTTATGGGTGCACGATATTCTGAGACCTTTTGTTAGCCATGTGTTTTTAGATTTATTATTAAGTGTGACACGTTTGATAGGTATTTTTATATCTAGTACATGTTTCAGTCGCTCAGTAAAAGCATTAAAGTTATCGTTTATTAATATTTGTTAATTCGTTCTTGAATGCTTTGTGGTTTCGTAAGTTATGGATTCTTTTATACGTTGTATAGGGTTTATTTGTGATTTTGTTTTTAGCAGGCCGATTTTCAATTTTACAAATGATGCTTTTGTGATCTGAAAAGCCATTCTCTATGGTTGAGGTATCATATGATGTACAGTTAGTAAAAACCAAATCTATGCTACTGGCGGTGTTCGGC
This sequence comes from Epinotia demarniana, assembly GCA_945867215.1. Classification (NCBI taxonomy): domain Eukaryota; kingdom Metazoa; phylum Arthropoda; class Insecta; order Lepidoptera; family Tortricidae; genus Epinotia; species Epinotia demarniana. The sequence continues at coordinate 12,050,624 of OX244285.1, forward strand.
GTAATTCGCGTTGGTTCTTTGACTGTTTCGACAAGATTTAGGGTCAGCATCAGATCCGACAAGCGACGAGTGTACTTAGATTTTAGTTGCATATTTATATTGAAGTCTCCTCCAACTATAATATATTTATTTTGTTCCTTGTATTTAATTTTATCCAATATTGCTTCCATACAATTATAAAAAAATTCAATTTCCCTGTCAGGTCTGTAAAGGCAAATAAGTAATATGTTTGGTGTAGGTAACTCGATACAACAGCACTCAAAAAAAGTATTCACTAGAAATTTCATTAATGTCTTCTCTCACAAAGTACTCTATGTTTTTTTTAATTAAGATACACGTCCCTCCACCTTGGCGATCTTTACGGCTAAAGTATGAAGCTAATTCGTAGCCTTGAATTTGAACCAGTTCCAACTGTGATGACGTCATCCAGGTTTCCGTTAAGCAAACTGCGTCGTAAGGATGGCTATCCAGAAAGCTCTCTAATAAATGTTGTTTATTATTAAGGCTTTGCATATTTTGAAAAAAAAACAGTTAGGTAGGTGGGCTGCTTAGTGACGAAAAGTATGGTTTTCTATTTTACTGGTATTTTCATGCTCTGATATCCTCGATTGACAAACTGAATTTTCCGGATTTTCGGCAGCCGTCAGGGTATACTCTTGACCATTTACAAGCACTTTGTCGTTCCTAATAATTGCGTTCAGTCCTTGTTTTCTTGCGTCTGCTAATGTGTCGCGCAGGAGATGGCGCTTCCTCAGCGTAGGCGCATCCATAAACTCGGCCACTGCTAGCCCTGTGTTATCCGTTTATATCGGTGCCCAAAATGTCGTAGAAAATGTAACTAGCTCGCTCAATGATGTTGTACTTATTTTCGTCTGGGAGTTCATTTAGTCCATGAAGGACGACGCTATTCTTATGTTCTGGCTCCTTGTTGTTGGGTGGATTGTGAGTCTGGTAACCGTTTGTACAATTTTTTATTGCTTCTAGTTCAGAGCGCAGTTTTGCGTTTTCATTTTCAAGGTTTTTTATGGTGGCATTTATATTATGTATAGTTTCCTGCGTTTTTGATTGCTCTTCTGACAACTTATCCGATTTGGTTGTTATGCTTTGCTCCAATTTGTCTATTTTGGCGTTAAACTCTGCTACCAACGCATGCTTAATGTTGTTCGTAACGGAGTGTATTAGCCGTTGCTCCATTGCGACCATTTCACTTTTGATTAATTGACTAAATCTGTCAAAAGATATCGACTCTGGGTTGGAAACTTCGTGGTTTGACGTGCTAATGCTTTGGGCGCGCTGGCTAGAAGGCGGTATATCCGTGTCGCCCATTATTTTCGAAGTATTGCTTTCATCACAGGACATATCATCAGTGTTGAAGCTCTGTTGTACCTGTTTTATGATAGCAGGCGAGGCCGGAGTGTCATCACTTCGCGGCCGGCGAGTGATAAGCTCACACGATGGGCATCTCCAATTCGAAACTTCCTTCTTATGTTCTCTAAAATATGCGGAGGTGAAATTCACACATTGGTAGTGGTAGCACCCCTTGCAATAGGTGCAAAGAAGACGTTCTAGCCTCTCTGTATGTCTATCACATGCCAAACACAACATTTTTTACACAGTCTGTTTAATTTTATATGCAATCAATAAATAGCAGAACGGAAAAATCAAAATATGTCCAAAGTCAAGTCACCCTTTACCACTGTATCACTCATAACACTCTTAGCGATAGTTATTCCAGTATTGTCGCATTGCATGCACGTTGCGATAAGCTCCGTAGCGGTTCCCTGGTACGGGGGCGGCTCGTGATCGAGCAGTTTTGAATGTTATCGCCAGCTGGTTTGCGGTGAGTCATCGCGCGCACTGATACATTTTAGACGGTTGATTGTTCATTTAAGTTAAAACGTTAATAACTCTGTAAGTACTGCACGGATTTAAATAGTCAAAACACTGTGTAAGAGCACTGTTACTCGACTTTATTATAGTAATAATATTGTATGAGTACCGTTCGAGATTAATTATTTCGGAATTATTTAACACGGAGGCGACGCTCGTGCGCGCGGCGGTCGCGATCCCGCGCGGTCTATCTCTCTCGTATTAGAAAACTTAGAAAGAGGCGTATATTGCCAGAAAAATCGAGAGAACTCGCGCGCCATCGTGTGATAGCCATACGGGTGATATTATCTTGTTTTAAAAAAATATGTTTTTTGTTAGTGTTCGTTATTCAGTATACAATTTTCTGAACTTTCCGCCTTTCGTTTTGCAGCAGATGTATAGTCCAGCAGCGGCCATGTACGCAGCCGCCGCGGCGGGCTACCCGGGCTACATCGGGTACCCGGTTCAGTACTACCCGTACTACCCGGTACAGCCGTCCATCCAGCAGCTACGCCCCACCATCATGATCCCGGTAACACTCTAGCACACCGACAACAGCGTCGCCAATTAAATACTTTTAACTATTGAGCTTATGGATACATCAGACCATGACAATATATGGTCTTACTATCACATTTTATGGTATTTAATATAAGACCATATATCGTCATTTTTAATACACAAATACTTGTACTTACTACTACTTATTCGAATTCGATATCTTAGTTATTATTTTATATTTTTGTATTTCTTCATAAAGCTCTCATCTGAAACGGGTTTCTTAGGACTTCTTGAAATCAAAAGTAGTACCAAGATGATCAAGACAATACAATTACAATCAATAGAAGTACTAGTATGAATCGAATTTGTTAAATAACAACCCATGAGTTAGCAGAGGCTTTAACCGACGTCAAATGAGTTTTTTTACTAACTAAATAATAGGGGCGGGTTGCATTAACCCTCTGTACTCCGTTAACGAATACATGGAAATGGCCTTTTAATTGCGTATTTTGTGTCCATAAATTGACATTTATTATTGTTAACATAATATTTATCAATGTTATGTGTCAACTACAAATACAAAATATTATATTACTCTATCTCCCGAAAAGGATCGTCATTCATTATACAAACGTATACGTAATAATAATTATTATTATTATTCTATTATGTTATTTTGTAAAATGAATGACGATCCTTTTCGGGAGATAGAGTAATATAATATTTTGTATTTGTAGTTGACACATTAAGTTTTTAATATTATAATTGACGAACATGGTAGAAATTCTTATAATCTTGACATTTTGTGCAAATTTATATTGTAATTTTTATCATGTATTAAATAAATCTAATCTAATCTAATCTTAACTTACGGATACATACGGCTGTCATTCAATAGAAAATTCCCTTTGATTAACAAATTGTAGCCAGTGATTATAACAAACGGATCCAATTACTGATGTTTGTGTAGATTCTCGTTGAATGAGGCTAAGTGGGAAAAAACAGACATATTTCGTTGATTAATGACTTTAGCCTCTTTCCTTCATCCAAGCAACAGAAAGAGATGGGAAGATGAATTCTCAAAAATGGCCCGCAAAGTGAACGTTACTCGCTATATAACTTGAAGGTATACGTGTTTCGGTAGAAATTTGTGAGCAGCTCGCATTATATGGTTTTTTTCGTTCGCTGGCCTTGTAGTATCGTGATTCACTGATTTACAGTTCTTAGTTTCTTAGTTACTCTATAATTTACTGCAACACAGACTCATGCTGCTTGTATCTGCGCATCCAGACGTGTATAAATTGATAGGCATTCTATTTACACGTTCGCAACCAAGAACCCGCCTAGCGGGCACTCGTAATGTTTGCTCAGATGCCGGCTGAGCCCGCTAGGCGAGCAGTATGAATTTACACGCCTAGTGAATTCTGTCGGTTTCTGGTGAGTTGTTCCATTTTTAGTCCGGTTGCGAAAGTTAATAAAGGATTCTTAAGCCGCTCATCACCCTACTTATTGGCTCCGGGCCACACCTCCCTACATGGCGACCTTGCCAGGCAAGTGTCTCCACGTACGCTAGTGGCTACTGACCCTGTTGTGTGTCGCAGAACGGGTTCGAGGCCTGTATAAATAGATAGGCAATATATTAATAAAGAATCCTTAAGCCACTCTTCACCCTACTTATTGGCTCCGGGCCACACCTCCCTACATGGCGACCTTGCCAGGCAAGTGTCTCCACGTACGCTAGTGGCTACTGACCCTGTTGTGTGTCGCAGAACGGGTTCGAGGCCTGTATAAATAGATAGGCAATATATTAATAAAGAATCCTTAAGCCACTCTTCACCCTACTTATTGGCTCCGGGCCACACCTCCCTACATGGCGACCTTGCCAGGCAAGTGTCTCCACGTACGCTAGTGGCTACTGACCCTGTTGTGTGTCGCAGAACGGGTTCGAGGCCTGTATAAATAGATAGGCAATATATTAATAAAGAATCCTTAAGCCACTCTTCACCCTACTTATTGGCTCCGGGCCACACCTCCCTACATGGCGACCTTGCCAGGCAAGTGTCTCCACGTACGCTAGTGGCTACTGACCCTGTTGTGTGTCGCAGACCGGGTTCGAGGCCTGTATAAATAGATAGGCAATATATTAATAAAGAATCCTTAAGCCACTCTTCACCCTACTTATTGGCTCCGGGCCACACCTCCCTACATGGCGACCTTGCCAGGCAAGTGTCTCCACGTACGCTAGTGGCTACTGACCCTGTTGTGTGTCGCAGAACGGGTTCGAGGCCTGTATAAATAGATAGGCAATATATTAATAAAGAATCCTTAAGCCACTCTTCACCCTACTTATTGGCTCCGGGCCACACCTCCCTACATGGCGACCTTGCCAGGCAAGTGTCTCCACGTACGCTAGTGGCTACTGACCCTGTTGTGTGTCGCAGAACGGGTTCGAGGCCTGTATAAATAGATAGGCAATATATTAATAAAGAATCCTTAAGCCACTCTTCACCCTACTTATTGGCTCCGGGCCACACCTCCCTACATGGCGACCTTGCCAGGCAAGTGTCCACGTACGGCTACTGACCCTGTTGTGTGTCGCAGAACGGGTTCGAGGCCGGCGGGCGCTTCGAGGGGCTCGCGCAGACGCTGCTGCCGCCCGCGCCGCCCAACGTGCCGCCCTCGCCCGCGCACCTCGCCGCCTTACAGCCGCACCAAGTGCTGTGAGTACCAACGCATACATGTTTACCACCTAACTGGTTCGAGGGGCTCGCGCAGACGCTGCTGCCGCCCGCGCCGCCCAACGTGCCGCCCTCGCCCGCGCACCTCGCCGCCTTACAGCCGCACCAAGTGCTGTGAGTACCAACGCATACATGTTTACCACCTAACTGGTTCGAGGGGCTCGCGCAGACGCTGCTGCCGCCCGCGCCGCCCAACGTGCCGCCCTCGCCCGCGCACCTCGCCGCCTTACAGCCGCACCAAGTGCTGTGAGTACCAACGCATACATGTTTACCACCTAACTGGTTCGAGGGGCTCGCGCAGACGCTGCTGCCGCCCGCGCCGCCCAACGTGCCGCCCTCGCCCGCGCACCTCGCCGCCTTACAGCCGCACCAAGTGCTGTGAGTACCAACGCATACATGTTTACCACCTAACTGGTTCGAGGGGCTCGCGCAGACGCTGCTGCCGCCCGCGCCGCCCAACGTGCCGCCCTCGCCCGCGCACCTCGCCGCCTTACAGCCGCACCAAGTGCTGTGAGTACCAACGCATACATGTTTACCACCTAACTGGTTCGAGGGGCTCGCGCAGACGCTGCTGCCGCCCGCGCCGCCCAACGTGCCGCCCTCGCCCGCGCACCTCGCCGCCTTACAGCCGCACCAAGTGCTGTGAGTACCAACGCATACATGTTTACCACCTAACTGGTTCGAGGGGCTCGCGCAGACGCTGCTGCCGCCCGCGCCGCCCAACGTGCCGCCCTCGCCCGCGCACCTCGCCGCCTTACAGCCGCACCAAGTGCTGTGAGTACCAACGCATACATGTTTACCACCTAACTGGTTCGAGGGGCTCGCGCAGACGCTGCTGCCGCCCGCGCCGCCCAACGTGCCGCCCTCGCCCGCGCACCTCGCCGCCTTACAGCCGCACCAAGTGCTGTGAGTACCAACGCATACATGTTTACCACCTAACTGGTTCGAGGGGCTCGCGCAGACGCTGCTGCCGCCCGCGCCGCCCAACGTGCCGCCCTCGCCCGCGCACCTCGCCGCCTTACAGCCGCACCAAGTGCTGTGAGTACCAACGCATACATGTTTACCACCTAACTGGTTCGAGGGGCTCGCGCAGACGCTGCTGCCGCCCGCGCCGCCCAACGTGCCGCCCTCGCCCGCGCACCTCGCCGCCTTACAGCCGCACCAAGTGCTGTGAGTACCAACGCATACATGTTTACCACCTAACTGGTTCGAGGGGCTCGCGCAGACGCTGCTGCCGCCCGCGCCGCCCAACGTGCCGCCCTCGCCCGCGCACCTCGCCGCCTTACAGCCGCACCAAGTGCTGTGAGTACCAACGCATACATGTTTACCACCTAACTGGTTCGAGGGGCTCGCGCAGACGCTGCTGCCGCCCGCGCCGCCCAACGTGCCGCCCTCGCCCGCGCACCTCGCCGCCTTACAGCCGCACCAAGTGCTGTGAGTACCAACGCATACATGTTTACCACCTAACTGGTTCGAGGGGCTCGCGCAGACGCTGCTGCCGCCCGCGCCGCCCAACGTGCCGCCCTCGCCCGCGCACCTCGCCGCCTTACAGCCGCACCAAGTGCTGTGAGTACCAACGCATACATGTTTACCACCTAACTGGTTCGAGGGGCTCGCGCAGACGCTGCTGCCGCCCGCGCCGCCCAACGTGCCGCCCTCGCCCGCGCACCTCGCCGCCTTACAGCCGCACCAAGTGCTGTGAGTACCAACGCATACATGTTTACCACCTAACTGGTTCGAGGGGCTCGCGCAGACGCTGCTGCCGCCCGCGCCGCCCAACGTGCCGCCCTCGCCCGCGCACCTCGCCGCCTTACAGCCGCACCAAGTGCTGTGAGTACCAACGCATACATGTTTACCACCTAACTGGTTCGAGGGGCTCGCGCAGACGCTGCTGCCGCCCGCGCCGCCCAACGTGCCGCCCTCGCCCGCGCACCTCGCCGCCTTACAGCCGCACCAAGTGCTGTGAGTACCAACGCATACATGTTTACCACCTAACTGGTTCGAGGGGCTCGCGCAGACGCTGCTGCCGCCCGCGCCGCCCAACGTGCCGCCCTCGCCCGCGCACCTCGCCGCCTTACAGCCGCACCAAGTGCTGTGAGTACCAACGCATACATGTTTACCACCTAACTGGTTCGAGGGGCTCGCGCAGACGCTGCTGCCGCCCGCGCCGCCCAACGTGCCGCCCTCGCCCGCGCACCTCGCCGCCTTACAGCCGCACCAAGTGCTGTGAGTACCAACGCATACATGTTTACCACCTAACTGGTTCGAGGGGCTCGCGCAGACGCTGCTGCCGCCCGCGCCGCCCAACGTGCCGCCCTCGCCCGCGCACCTCGCCGCCTTACAGCCGCACCAAGTGCTGTGAGTACCAACGCATACATGTTTACCACCTAACTGGTTCGAGGGGCTCGCGCAGACTTTCCCGAAATGTGCACTTTCTGCAAAGGTGTACTTCCGCAAAATGTACATTCCCAAAACGTACACTTTCCCAATTTGGAAACTTTCCCGAAATGTGCACTTTTTCAAACAGTGAACTTTTCCAAAACGCATGCTTTCCCAAAATGTACACTTTCCCATTTAGGCCACTTAATCAAAAGGTACACATTTATTATTTATAGTTTCGGTCTTTCTGTCCGTCTGTCCGTCTGTTTGCATTTGCACTATTTTATAGAAACCCCTACCCCTAAAGTGTAATTTCCGGGAAAATATACCTTCTGCAAAAGTGCACATTCTGGGAAAGTGCACCTATTGACAAAGTGTACATATCAGGAAGTGCACTTCTTTCCGAGATCATTCTAAAAAAAAGCACCTTTACTGAATGTGCACATTTCGGGAATGTGTGTTTTACGAGCCTAACCCCTCAAAAGTATCTGAACTGTCCGTCTTGACATTAGAGTCATGTGTAGCTCATTTTGAGAACTTGATCCGCAGAAATGCTTCTAGGTAACTAATTGTGATCCAGAGCGTAAAAGTGGCATTTTTTGCAGCCTCCATTCAGCTGAAAGGCGAACTTTTCAAACTTGAGAAGTGAAAACAATGTTTCCTATTACAGGTGGCGTTAGTCTGGCACTGCGACCGACCGGTGACACATGCAACTATATCAGTACTCTTAACTAGTCCGGACACTCGTATACAATCACATCAGCCGAAACACGTCCACTGCTGGACATGGCCCTCCCCCAAAGAGTGCCACAGTGACCGCTCCTGCGCATCCAGCGGACTCCCGCTACATTTGCCAGGTCATCAGGCTCACCGCCTATTATCGGCACTTCATTCTCATATTCTTACTCATGGAAAATCTAGGCGAAGACTGACATATATGTGGAGGAATTAGGCATTCTGGTTTGGATATGTGTCGTTGTCAGTGTAAAAGAACCTTAGAGTCATTGGCGACTGCAAGGGAGGAATAGCGTCGTGTTGCGAAGCTTGCTACCATGGACCTATAATACTCAGGACAAGCTAACATTCCTAGAATGAGGGACGGAAAGGCTCCTAAGCAGCATTTTAAGACCAGTACTTAACTGGTCTTAAAATGGCTGATGGCTTGCCATAAATAACCTAGTGAATCTTAGTTCCACTTTGGTACCGTTGATCGTAACTTAAAACTTGTAAAACAGACCACCATAAGCGACGGAAAGGCCCTTATGCAGCCAAATTAAGAACTTTAAATGCCTAACAGCTTACTTAATTTGGACGGGTAATGGTGTGGTTAGCCGCAACTGATGTAAAGTCGCCATCAATGGAATTTGCTAACTATGTAAACAAACCGTTATAGTGAAAGACAAATTACAATATGGCAGTTTGTTTACATAGTTGGCAAGTTCTATTGACAGCCACTCAGTATGAGATTACGGCAAATAAGAAGTGGAACTGTGACAACGATAACAAATGATATTTCCTTTTCTGTCACACTTGTTTGTACTACCGTCTCGCTCGGACGTGGTATTATTATTACGATATAAAGTCCTGGGTATGTAGGTCCATCTTTGCTACCAACACTAGAATAATTACCATAAGGTCCCTCATGCAAAACGCCACATATTCTTCCACTGGACTTGCAAGCGCCCTTGGGCTATGGTGTCCCACGGGCCGTATTCTTGTTTGCCTTGCTTCTATAGCTGTATAAGGTTTTAAATTTGCTTGGATAAGGGAAGAGAATTATGTGGATATCTAGACAGTTATAAACTACATTAATTGTAATACAATAAAATTTTAGTATAATGGAGTCTTCATCATGAATAACTAGATAAAATAGCATTATAATAGCATCTTATGTCTAAGTGACTTCAAATATGTAACGTTCACTAGCTCAGATATTTTAATATAGTGTACTATTTGACCGCCACCGCAGTCGTCAGTCTGTGAGAGGCTGCGGTGGCGGCGAGTTGATAGTGACGTATACGAGTGTTATATGACAACAAGCGATGAAATGAGATATTTTCTTAAGTGAAGACCTATTGGAAAATATCAATAAGAATAATTTAATGTGGTTAGCCGCTGAAATTAAAATGAATTACTATGAAATAAATGAATTGTCTGATGTAATGATTTCTCGCCTTTTAACAACCGATGGAGGGTAGTATAAAAGTCAGGTCGCTTGTTTATTGCCCTCGCCTTCGGCTCTGGTAGTAAATACTTGCTATATGAGTCTTACTTTACGTTACCGCTTAGTAACAACCCCAAAAAAAGCATCGAAATTGTTTTTTTTAAATGTGTAAAAATCTTAGTCGATTTTTAAATTCAGGCATAATATATATGTATACAAATTTTCTTTCAGCGGCTGACTCTTGCAGTGTATCAAACAATATTTAAAGATATATTTATATATGGGAGTGTGTCGGTCGGTGGTCATCTATTGCGGCTTTGACAATACCGGCGGTTGACATTTTGACAAATTGTCAAAAAGGCGTGACGCGAAGCATGGATTTCAGAGTTCTATTGTAAAATATGTATTTTCAATATGAAATTGGTTTAAAGAGATGGGATTTCCTCATTTAGAATCAGGAGGAATTTTGCCTGGATTGTTTTACATCTGATATAGTCGCCATTGGTCCTTGACAACGATAACAAATGACCCATTTTCCTTCGAAAGTCTAAGGACAATTGTAATTATAGCTCAAGTTTCCCTAAGTCAAGTCTTATGGTTGGATAGCATTTTTTTTACATAGTAAAGGGTTCAATCTAATCTATGTGAACTATTTCCCATTGTGTAAGGGAAATTACCCATATAAAATGTATGTTCATTGCCGGTTGACAATGGAAAAAAGTTAAAACTTACATTTCACATTAGATTAAGACAGACAGATTAACACTATGTAAATTTTTTGCAATGTACCCATATATCTATCTATTATGAATTTACAAATCCAGAATGGGTCTGAAATTTTCGACCCTTAGATTAAGAGGATAAATGTTGGTTTGTATTTGATTTACTTAACTTCTTAATTCGGCCATACCAGGATAGGTTTATAAATTGTTAATTTAGTGTATGTAATTGTCCATAAATTTGTACGACTGCCGTCGGTGTTGTCAAAGTGAAGCAATCCGGTTATATTTGACTGTGATGTGTTGCTATGTCATAGTGTTCGCAGATTCTAAACCAAAGAAATGGCTTCATACGAAACTTCAAATCAAAACGCGCTCGTCCACAGGCTACGGTGTTTATTTACCATCAGGCTGGCCGTTGGGGTTTAAAAAAAGAACTCTGGCGTGATTTGTTGAGAACTGTGAAGTACAGTTGGCATTATTTTAGTCAATGTACAGTCAGAAGGGTATAGAGGGGCGAACACTGTGGTGTAGCGAGTGCGAGCAGCGCCAGCGGCGTTACTAGTATTATTGCGACTGTAGGAGGGCTGTCTGTGTCAACAATACAGTCAACGACAAAATAGCTCAACTCTATAAAACGGAAGTTTTGCTCACATCTGCGTTTAGAACAAACGAACAATTTATCGGATTTGCTTAAGGTTGATAGAGAATGCTGTATGGCATTAAGTCCGCCTTTTGTACACTCGTCAACAAAAGCTAAGCGGGCCAAATGCTAAAAATGACCAAGAGTATAAGAACTGTCTTATTCATTTTGAGCTTGTTATTTTGCGATGCTAATTCTGATACTGACTGTATTATACGTTGTTCTCTATCGTAGTTGGTTGTATTTAATTTGTAATCGAGGAACCGAAGAATGTCATGATCTATGTGTCACCTGTGATATTGAAGAATCGATCTTAAGTTCGTTCTTTTGAACTAAAACCTTTATTAGTTTTGTGAGCAGATCAATATCATGTAGGTCACCTTGAAGTTAGTAAAGTCTTGAAATTAATTAATTTTTAAGATGGACCAGATAGGCTCATTATCTTGCCATTGTGAAAACCAAAATTAATATTAGACTTCAAGAAGAAACAGAAGCAGCAGTCAAGAATCTCGAATATTTTAAGTCCAGTGAATACCCTAAAGTCCCTTGACAGTCAAGGGTGGAGACGCACCATAACTGACAGTTTTGTCGACGTTGACACAGACAGCGTTTAGATATGTAATGAAGGTAAATAATACGGTTGTGCGTGACGTGAGTGAAAGAGAGAGAGAATGGTTTCTGGTTTGTGATTTGACAGCTGTCTCTAGTGTCCGAAATGGGGCATGTGACTAAGGGTGAATTTTTCAGCCATACTTCTGCTAAGATGTTTTTGTATATTTGAAAATAGCTTCGCAAATTTTGGTGGATATTCATCTTTATTCTTGTTCTGCATTTTAAGACTTTTTTCGTCTCTATTATACAAGACTGTCTAGCTAAACAATGGTGAAGCAAATCAGATAATAATTACTTTTATATATATCTTGAAAATCAGACAGACGCACATGTTTCCTTCACCTCCAAGTTTCGGTCGCGACTTTGACAGTTGTCAAACGTTATATGCGGATATGTATGAAGTGTCGTGGCGAAATCGCGCCCGACTGCAGCGTCTTTGAAAGCAATTTAAACAATTTTTTGTTGAAATTCGTTGTTGCGCGTGCGTGCTTAGCGTGGTCCAATCAATAAATGCTGTCAATATTCCGAATGTTCAAGTGACTCTGTAGTAACACGCGTCCTTAGGCTACGGTGGCCGATTATGATCAGGTATTTACCATCGTCGCATAAAAAAAGTACATTCGAGTTCTTAAACATGCCCTTTACAATGAATTCGTGGTGAGATATTTTTCATCACCTTGTTGTTAATCATCTCAATAAGATTGCACTATTTCGTTGCAAAATAACCCTTAAACTAGGTATTATCAGAGCAATTCATAGTGCATAGTGTACCCATATCGTATCCCACTTCTGATGTTGACTAATCTATTGCTAAACGCTCAATTATTGCAAGATCAAGACTGTGCCCATTGATTGGACTACGTTGACTGTGCTATTGCGTCAGTGAATGAATCTCATTAAGGGGCCTTTTATATTTACTTTAAGGTACGGGTTCTCGGCATAATAAACAAATGCAATGAATTTAAGGTCTAATGGGAATAGGTCGACTAATAACCTTTCCAGTGCCCATGACGCCTATAGTGGCTACTAGCCGTGACAGACGTCTATAGTTACCTACAGATCTAGTAGGTGTCTTGCTGCAAAATGTTTAGCGTAGACTCAAAAGTAATCATAAAAAAATATTGAATACAGTATTACATTTCCGCTCAAAAAAATGCGAGTTTTTTAGTCAAATTACATATTTTTCTAGACTCAGTAGAATTCAACAAATATTTCACTATTGACACGTTTTGGTGTATGGGTCGCTGGTTTGACAGGCTTGTAACTGTCTTATAAAATGTTAAGGCAACATATTACACGATGTCTTCATAAAACATAACAGAGTTAACGTTTCTAACACTAAAGACGGATATATCCGCACGAGTGGTTCAAGGCCAATGGCGGGTTAATCCGTCAAGGAGTACAGTGCATTGAAATAAGGTTTAACTACGCACTAAATGTCATGTTGAGGTGGCGTGTGATTGACACATTTTGTCTTTGATGGAGCGTTGAAAAGGTTAATAACTAGAATTTGTTTTGTCCACAATTGTTAGAGGCTTACTAATATTAACGGCATTTTAGCTAAAGTAGGATTGATTAACGTTTTTGAATAAGACAAAGCCCTGCTTATTATATTTTCACATCTGCTTGCTATTCAGAAAAGAAGTCATTGTTACCCTCCAATGAGGCATTTCACTTGTCCTTTTTGAAGGTGTCAAAAGTAGTATGTGCCACTCAGTAGACAAATAATTTCCATCTTGGGCGTAAACACTTGAATACCTCGCTACGCTCAGGATTCTATTGTGGAGTCTTTCGCTTCACTTAGGATTCAATACACCACCCTCGCTGTAAATATATAATTTTGCTCGCTTGACGCAATCTACTATTACGAGAAAGGATCGGCAACGCTCTTGTGACTTCGCTGTAGTTGTGCCTTTACATAAATAGTGTATTACGTAGCTATAACTTTCCGAAAATAAGATCTTGTGCCAAAACTGTGTCATTAGTAAAATAACTCCGTAAATCACATGAAATGGTAGATTGTAATTTTGAATAATTACTTTTACATGATTTCTGTTACGTTGGCTCGGTGATGTTGTAAGGATCATTACTTAACACTTTCAATGCCAGGTACCCGCCTAGCGGTCGCCTACGCCGTAGCCGCTTTCCGCCACTTAGCGGGAAAACCACTGAATCGGCTACGAATAGCTATTCTTGGCAGTGATTGTGGTAATTGATATAAGTTTGGGTAAATGGTTCCTAAGAGACCCTACAGACAAACATAGAATCTCACTCAATTTTCATTCGTACTAATATTATAAATGCAAAAGTGTGCCTGTCCGTCTGTCTGTCTGTTATCTCTTCACGCTGTTACCGCTGAACGGATTTAGATGAAATTTGGTACAGAGATAGTTTGAGTACCGGGGAATATAGGATAGTTTTTTATCCCGGAAATCATCAGGGGGGTGAAAGTTTGTATGGAGCTACGATATAAACGAGTTCCACGCGGACGGAGTCGCGGGCACAGGCTAGTCTTTATAATATTAGTAATTTTTGAAGTATCTGTCCTTACATCACTCGGGAGCCAACATCTTCAAATATATATTATAAACGATTTTGTACTAGTTTATTTTTATTAGTATTCGCATATTTCTTAGAATCATGTTGTTGGCATTTTGGATGCTCGCCATTTGGGGCGTTTTTGGCCCTTGATTCTGTATTAGATCTTACCGTAACGTGTTAAGAGCTGTTTTCGAATGGCAGATCAGGTGTTGACAATGCTTTTCACAGTAACAATCTGTTTTCAATTGTTCAATAATCATTTAAGTTACAAACTTTTTCGCGCGATGTGACTTTAAAACATGAAATAAAGTATTTAGGCTACAACTGCGGCGTAGCACACATAGCGGGGCTTGACCTTGAATGTGTTAACGTGATTTTTTTTTTTAACTACTATCCAATTCCATGTCAAAATGCGAAATTAAACCTTATTTCTAATACACCTAGGTCGCTATTCAACTTTCCACATTGACGGAATAAACCGTCATTGAGTGTTGCTGTGAAAAGCAATATCTACCATCCGTTTTTTCGAATCCCGAAAGGTAAAGGGACCATAGAGTGAACACTTATTATTTGAACCCAAACGCTGACGGTTCAGTGTACGGAGGTTTTACCGTTTGCTATAGCTCGAAAAAAGGAATCTCTTTAAAGATCTGAATGTTAGGAATCTACATTGCTGTAGTTTCATTTTGTAACCGGAGAATTTGAATAGTTGTCAATGTCAAAGGAAAATATCCATTAATGTGTCGATCTGTACACGACTTTAATGTGAAGGCAATAAAGTTGTGTATACGATATTTTCTTTGACTTTGGCAACATATTTCCTCTGGAATTTATTTCGTAAAAATTGCCAGATTAATATGCAGTTTCCATGGTTTAATATTATATGAAACACAGGTCATACTTGAAATGTTTTTCTGTAATTGATCTCTGTCGAATAGGAGATTGTATATACAGTCTTTTATAAAAGACCGCTCTTTGTAAAACTGAAAGGATATAATCATTTGAGATTTTATATATAGGTACGACTTATTTTGAAGGCTGTATATACTTTTTCGAAAATCGACGAATAACTGATATTTGTTTGTAGTAGAAATGCGCGCCATTTCAAGTAGTTTCAATAAAACAGTATCGACATGGGAGTTATTAACATCTCCAAAATATGTCACATTGTTCTAATGAGTTTTGAGTAAAAGGAGCCCATAATTTATATTGTGTATTAAATGTGTAGGCCGTGTATAAATTTTTACCATAAGGGTCAAAATTATTAAGAAATATTAACTACTCAATGGAAAATAGGGGCCACAAGTTCAATTGAAATTTATAAACAATTAAAATATCTTATGTCCTGCTAACTATTAGACTAACACGATGGAAGAGGATGGCTTTTTAACGATGCGGGACATCATTAATTAGCCACTTATCAATTAGTTTATCTCCACGAATTAACAGAATAGAAAAATGGAGGTGGCCCTTATTTCGTTTTGAGCAGTTTTTATATGTATGACAAGACATCTGTATTATAACTTGTCCAATTTATTATGATTGTGGGTAGGGGATTACTTTGGAAGATTTAACAGAGACACAATTATAGTTTATTTCAGTTTAGATGACGAAAAGTACTTCAACCCAAACGTTACCTACGTCTATTGTTATCTTTAAGTGGGGTTGTAAATTTACGCATTAGAACAGGCATTAGCTACTCCAGTACCCGTGCCACACTGATCAGTTTGATTACGTCTCTTTGTTATCTTTTCCTCTCATATTAAGCAACAAAAGAAGTTGTAAAATCCCACTAAGTGGATTTTCGTCATTTTAACTGAAACGAACTAACTACTTCGTATGTCTGTCACATCGAGTCGGTCGTAATAAATCAAGGTGTCAATTACACTGCTACGTTGTGTTAACGATGGTCGTTAATGTCCAATCCCGTAGCCAAAACCCATAGTCCATAAATTATGCATGCATTTTATAACTTGAAATGGCAGTAAAAATTCAAGACTTAGAAAACCATGTATTTTAAGCCGGCCTCACACTAAACGGAATTCAGTTACTGAACCATTGAAGAGCAAATAAGAAGGTACATTTAATGCAGAATTTCTTCCAAAACCATTGTATAGCTCTTGAGTGGTTCAGATACTGAATTCAGTGGATTCCGAATGTGTTGTCGGCCTTTAGGAGTATCAATACAAATGTGTATGAAGATTGTCGAGCGACAGTGAACCTTATTAGTCCGTTGTTAGAGTCGAGTTTGGGTCTCGTGTAAGCGAAAGTGAAGTCCGTGAAGCGACGCGAGTGTCACGTGCAATATATAGCATAATTATTATTTTGTTTCCAATAAAATATTAAAATCGATACAATTGTTTTATTCCTTTTCTCTTAGAGCATTAAACCAACAGGAGTGGTCACATGTGTCATTTTCTATACATAAAAAGTCTGCCGATTTTTGCGGGTGAGGGGAACGTCAAATGTATGCGGAACGTGAAAATAGCTACGTCAGATAAACGTCAGTCCATACAATACGTATGACCACTGGTCATACGTATTTGGAAGAGGGGAACGCCTGTCAATTGCCACTCCGGTTGGTTTAATGCTCTAAGCCTTTTCTACCCGAAAGTAAACTCAAATGTCTAATTGTGTCTGTTGTGATAATGCCGCGTTTATACGCTTGCGATGGCTTGGCGCGTGAGCAGGACGCAGCTATGCGTTAGAGGGAGAGGGCTATAATTCGATCTCATTCGTTTACATAGCTGCGTCCTGCTCACGCGCCAAGCCATCGCAAGCGTATAAACGCGGCATAACATGTACAGCCCGTCCATAGTATTTATTCTAGGTTCATGCCTACATCTACAGTCGTTGCGTGCCGTCGACGTCACGACGTCAAGAAGTCATGTCATGTCATGTGTTCTTGACGCCGTTGTTGCGGCGATAAGGCTTGCACAGTGAAAATCTCCTGCATTTCGTATTCACTCTTATGCAGAAATACTGTCTTCTGTGCGTGAAGAATAGAGTCCGAAGTTAAGTTTGGTTAAACACTAAAACCAAGTGCATCATACGAGGTGCCGGTTAACACTTTAAATGTCCGTGCATTTTATGTAATGCACCGTCAAACTAGGTCTGAGACGTTTATGCCGAATGTCGGTAAATCCTATAATTGGTCTTTTCTATAACGTTGGGCGACAACCAAAACTAACCAAATGCTCAAAGAAAATAAGCAATATCAACCGTGTTTTAGTAGCAATTAGGTTGAATTTAGCTTTTACGTGTCAATTTAGGTGGTCACCCGACTATTTGACTATTGGTAGTCATTAAGTGACCTAAGGATTCTGCAATAAAACCAAGACAAACTAACAACAATACCATTTATTGGTTATACAGGTTCTTACATATAGCAACAATCAGGATAGTTCAATTTCGCTAACTCGATACAGTTACAATGATCAAAAAGTGAACGGTAGGTACATCGCTCTGAACGCTAAACTCGTCGAAACACTAGTTACAGTTACATCTAGATTAAGTATTCGATGAACATAAAATATCACATTAATTAATAGAATATATGACCGTTGTAAAATACGTAGTGCTGCCATCTTTTATTCCTAAGCAAGTTTAGTTTGTAAAAGTGCTGCTATCTCTTATCAAATAGATGTACTATGCCGAGGTTTTGATTTCAAAGTGCTGCCACCTATTACCAAATAGATGTACTGTGTAGTTTGTTTCTAAGTGCTGTCATTTATTATCAAATTGATATACTATGTAGTTTGCAATTGATAAGTTCTGTCATCTATTGATGAGTAGAAGTACTATTAGGTTATTTGGCACAGAACGGTCGCTTATTCTAATAAATGGAAGACATCCATGGAAGACATTAGTGTTTTGTTGCCGAATTCCATTTATAATATTTGACATTGAAAATATATTTTCCTTACACAAATTAAATAGTCGCGTACATACTTTTACACAGCTAAAATAATATTCAGAAGGTCTTTAAAACTATTATTTCCCTTTGACAAAGTAAAAGGGAATAAATAAATATACTTAATTAATTTGCACTAAAATATTTGCTCATTTTCACTTAGATGTTGGACATAAATAAGAAACAGGCAGTAGTTAAGTAACTAACCAGACATAACAATCGCGTTCATACGAACTTCGAAGTTCACCACATGTTGTCATCAAAGATGTAGAAACTTACTTTTTTTATAGTTCCCAAAAAATCACGCAATATTTATCTAGCAATAAACTTATATTAATATAACATTCGCAAAAATAAACTCCAATACTCTAGCATACTAAACATCACACGCTTCAGGCACACTACCTATTTACATTTAATTTATTTATAATTTGACAGACAGTTTTATCGTAACAATCGAAAATAGGCAACTTTTAAGTCCTAATTATTGTTTATCTAAAAACACGTTAAAGAAACGAAATGCTTAGTTCTACTACTGGCCGCTAGGTGCCGCTAACGGTTGGGAAAATCTATAAAAAGTATTCTTCCCATTCAAGCAGTATAGTAGTAGGAGTATAGGACAGACACATACGCATATATTCTAGTGCTTGTATTTGCTCAAATGGAAAACAGCTTAACTTAGCAGAGATATGAAATAAATATATTAACTCTTTAGACAAAAATTAATACGTTAACAATTGTAGAACAAACGGGCAACACACATTACATTAATATATTTATCTCCCTCCATCTAGTCTACTGTTAATATTGTCATTGTCACGCTTCGTATTTCCTTATATATACATTTCTTATTATAAAATTTAATCAAAATAGAAGTATGACACAAATACATGTCAAAACAGGAAAATATGACAAAACTTAAGGAAGGCCCTGCAAGGAGACTTCCTGAAGTTTTTAACCTGTAATTTAAATGAACATGTACCATATGTTAAAAGACAAAGTAAACAGTTAAGAAAAGGAGGCCGTATTTATTTCCAAGCGGAGTGATAGGCGGCGCGGGGACCGCGTTCGAAAACACGCACACAAACATATATAGCCGTTACCTACCAGCATTTACTTAGAATGTTACCATAATATTTGCCAAACAGCGCGCGTAACGCCCCATAACCTATCCATTAACTAAGCCTAAATAAAATAAAACAGAAATACTGAAAAGGAAGGTTAAATATTACGTCGTAATTATCAATACTTACATCAATATTTATTTATACTGGCGAATGACGGCGTGTATTATCATTATTTATTGCGTCAATACACAATAGTATAACTAATTTATTAATTTACCTAACATTGTTAAACTATATAAGTAGCTTCCAAAGAGAACCTTTTAAATGTCTAGATATTTAAAAAAATATTGGAAGTACAGAGGGCTGACCTCTATTTCGACTGCATTAAGGGTCAATTTTATATAAAAATTAACGCACTTAGACTATCTTTCCTGAGCTCACGTTAACACAGTTTAATTCCAAAGCTGCCTACGACACAAGATATAAAATATACTTTTAATTGGCAAAATGGGAGATATGTCTCGTATATAAATGTCTGATACATCATGACATTACTTTATATCTAAATATATGTTAATCTACGCTACGCGTGAATTTTTCAACAATTTTCTCATGAGAAATGTATTTTATACCGCAAATAAATATGCTTTCAGCTAGCTTCACTGACATCAATTTATATATCTGCAAATAAATAATAATTTAGGCCTTATGATGGAAATTCCTTACTACGTATAATATATTTATATCTTAGAACTAATGAAAATATATTTCCATTGTCAACAAACATTTAGACATAGTTATCGGAAGACATTTAGAACATTTAACATTTATAATAATGTAGTAATGATTTATGTATGAATCTATTCTAATTAAATATTTTATAGACGGTTCATATAAATATTCGCCAAAACCTACTATATTATAGACAATTAATAAATGCAAGTTTTGGAAGACTGCGTGTTGTATTCTTGATAAAATTACAGTTGGTTATTCAACATTCAAATTATGCTTAGCATATAAACTAACAGCAGACATACTAGGCATAGAACAACGTTCTATACGGTTGCGTTGAACGAGTAAGTACATATATATATGGTAAAAGTGGACCTCTAATTATATCGACTATATCGTTGCAATTCCCTTTTGCTTAAGAATCCAATATCCATTTGAGCATTTTCTACCCAGCTATTCGTCTAATAATCAAGCAACCATGAACATTTTCAGGCAGAGAACATTCTTAGGGAATTTTGTGAAACTCCTATAATTATGCATAACATTGCTTTGTTAGAACGAGGCATTAAAATCAGACAGTAACTCTTCTTGAATTAAGTAAGGTACTCATCATACCTACAGGATGACTCCTAAGTGGTGAACAAAAACCATAGTTTCTAACGTAGCGTTCCAAGGCAAGTTCAGTGCATTAGGTCTAAAAGCAAACAATTGAACTGTAATACATAAACGTTAATTAATTTCATTTTCTAAAAATATCCAACCGTGTGGTCACCCTATTCTACATGACAAGTACTAAAAGTACAGTCAGCCGCAGATAAACGTGAACGTAGAAACTTAGTATGCAGATGTGCCACATTCCTCTGCAGCTAACTGTACTTAGGGTGTACTGTAGTAGGGTGACCACAAGATCTGGTAAGTTGTAAACTAATTATTGATTTTATTATGAAAAAAAAGTAATAGATATTCACATATTGTTAAGTAAAAGTGTTTAAATAAAAGCTACAGAATAAGAAAAAAATATTTCTATTCACCACTTAGGAGTCATCCTGTATACCTACCTACCTAAACTTTTACAATATACAAAATATATATTGTCAGTATTTTTAGGATAGGCAACACCTCTAAATAAAATTATAAATACATACAGGTATAGTGCGAATTATTATTCTAGACAGGATCTTATCT
Source organism: Epinotia demarniana (assembly GCA_945867215.1). NCBI lineage: Eukaryota > Metazoa > Arthropoda > Insecta > Lepidoptera > Tortricidae > Epinotia > Epinotia demarniana. Next base: position 12,071,687 of record OX244285.1, read on the forward strand.
TAAGACCGATCAGTCAAACAAAGCCACAATAGCCACGTGCCACACACACTACTTGACTCGAATAGTGAATCTATTAATACAAAATGGTCAACATTGCTATGTAGTATGTTTTTAAAGCGGACCTCCTTTCTTTAGACAAATTCGCTTTCTGGTTGAGAAAGTATTGATGTTTAGGTATTTTTTCAGTATCAATTAGCCCTTACGCTTACCAATAAAATTCAATCGCTTTGTTTATCACTTAACAATGACAGACAATTGCATTGTTCACTAGGTGCGATAAGTGAATTCGGTGTAGAAAAATAATCCGCACCATATATGTATGCAATTTGTGCAACTGAGTGTGAGAGTAGGTACCTACTTGGAGTGTATTCCAAGATTACGTTCATACAATAAAACGGACGTAAAATTAATTCCATATTCCACTACGGTCCAATTGGGAATCAGAATATTCGATACTTCAATATGAATCTGCCCGAAAATGAACTTTACCGTTCTCCTTACAATTATAGTCTTTGAAACGAAGGTATATTTAACGTTATAAATACTACAATACATTTGGCCTGCAGACTCGAGGAAATGCCAATACCCCGAGAAGACACCACAAGGTTTCTTAATGCGTCTACAGAGTCATCACGAACTTATTAGTTTATTTTTCAAAGGGAAAGTTGTCAGTTGAAAAAATCTGTTTCAATATCATCTCAGCCAAACCTAGGTAGGCATTACTTATTTAACGGCAGTCCACCCGCTTCGATTTTATTCTAGATGGAAACTTTTTGGATTTGGAAACTACGTTTTTAAAAATTCCATAAACATGATAAACGAGTGTACGACAGTTAGACCTATTTCAAAGCCTGTCAGAGGGTATTGGGTATTGCCCAGCGAAGATACTAACGTCTGTGAATACAAGTCAAAGGCTACGTATCGAAATGGAATACATAAAGTTCTAGACATATTTTCATTTGTCTTCCACACGGATCGACTTATATGACTTTTGCGCTGTACGTTGAGTTGGACACCGATTAGGACCTTCTGCAAGCCCATTGAAGTAGGTAATATTTATATTACTCGTATATTACTAGAGCAGACATGTCGAATATTCTCAAATATAATGTTGCAATTTATTTCCTAGATGATGATGCTGATTGCTTTTGTATTTATCTGTAATTGTTTGAAGTGTGCAAGTGATAATAGAATTTGCATAGTGTCTGCTCTGAAGCTTCACCCATCAACCCGTCGGAAGACCTCCAGAACCTCCTTACTCCACCACGATATCGTGTCCCAGCCGGTCCATCTCCGCCAGAAGGAAGTCGACGTCCTTCTCAGTGACGGCGGCTGAGCTGATGATGTTGCGGAAGAAATTGGGGCGCCGGTCGTCGGGCTGGTAGCCTACCATTATGGTGCCGGCTTGCATCATGCGACCCTTCAGCTTGGCGCATACCTGCGGGGGAATGAGGGTAATGTTTTAAAATATAGCTAGTTACATATAAGCATACACGCTTTCCGTCTAGGTTGGGAGGCCAGATGGCAGTCGTATTAGTAAAGGATATGCCTCCTCCGAATCTTGGGATTACATGCCGAAGCGCACCCCGAGTTTTCACCATCTCAGGCTCGAGGATGAGGCAGAACCGGTCGCTCTGCTCGAGCATGCGGCGCACCATGTACTTGGAGAGCTCCATTAGGTGGTCCATGTCGCACGGAGTCAAGAACACACCGTACCCTTTGACCTTAATCGGATGTTTTGCCGGCAGTTGTTGAAGGATCACGTCGGGGTCACCACTTTGCCGGGCAATAATTACGATGTTGATGGGGGAGTAGAGAGGGTGAGTGTGGACTGCACCCCAGAGGGGTTTATGGCAGTCCACACCCAGAGAGACACTCTGAAGTACTGTCAATACAATGGTTATTTATTAATTAATTAACACAGTACATATACAAGTAGCTACATGCATAATCATCCATACATCTCGCACGTACTTAATCTATCGCTAATCTTATACACGTATTTAAGAACGAAGAGTAACTCCTTCCTCTGGATTTTTCTTCAGAGTTTTACCAAGAAGATAAGTAGGACTTTCGAGGATTGATGATGGTTACTAGAGCTTCTAAGGATGCAAGTGAGCTTTTGAGATTCTTCTGACGTACCGTGTTGGATTACCAATAGGCAGGTCAGCTATTAGCTTGTGTTAAAAGTGAACTTATGTTAGAGATTCTTCTGAAGTACCAAACATCCAGGCTACGGTGTAGGCTTACCACCAGACAGCCCTTCTGCTTGTTTTCTACCGTTCTTCTGTCCGTCCTCTCATCATGCATTCATTCATACTTATGACGCTGTATTAAAAACCCAAGTTTTAAAGCTTTTATGATGGATATGTTACGCTCGAAGCCAACGTCACACTTCCTCAGCCTTCCGCTATGTTTGCTAGAGATGTGCCTCTAGAGTCTAGATGATGACACTGACCTTGCCTAGCAGTATCTCCTTCCTCTGATCATGCGGCGTGCTGCGCAGCTGCCGCGGCAGGTACCAGAAGCTGACGTTCACCATCTCTGGCTCTAAGATGAGGTAGAACCGGTCGTTCTGCTCGCGGATGCGGCGCACCATGTACTCGGACAGCTCCATCAGACGGTCCATGTGACGCTCGAAGCCCGAAGTACCCTGGAGACATTCACAATAAAAGAGATCAAATGGATCTGCAATTGGCAAGAGTTAGCGCAGAAACGAGAAAAATGGCGCACTCGTGTCGGAGGCCAAGATTAATTTTGCGTCGCTGAGCCGACGGAGTAAGTAAGCAATTAAGTAAAAAATCAGTTATTTTGACAGGTAGGGCACAGCGGAACGTAATCACACCTATATTTGGAGGCCGAACTGGGGAAGTAAGTACTTCCACTGGCAGATCTAAGTAATCCGAATTCTGAACTAGTCTACATGCTCTACTGCATGTTGAAGTCTTTGGAGTTCCTTGCGTCTGTCTTCATTATCATCAGAGGTCGGCGGGGCTGAGCCGTTACTACGTCATTAACGTCTTGTAGATATTAATATGGATAAGGTTGGGTACACCTTAAAGAAATATTAAAAAAAGACAAAACTAAAATGAAAATGGATTACAAAAAGAGTATTAAGCTTATTTATTTATTGTAAATTTTTTGTGCTGTTGTAATAAATAACTATAAGTTTTTCTATATTTTCAATTTTTAATGAATTTCGCCTTGAGTATAATATCCATTTATAGATAGAAAAAGATCTTTCTACATCTAGGTAAAAATGTTTTCGCTCTTAAGCGGAAAGCTGCAAGATAGATAAATTACATTCCGTAGATGCTTCAAATAAAATTCATTTGATTTGAATGCGAAAAGCTAGCAGAAAGGCAGCCTATATAAAATAATTTCATTAATTTAAAATAAAATTACACATGGAGTATTTACCCTTGAGTGTCAAGGTATGTCCATGTTAATGCAAAAACTGAAAACGGCTCACCCCCACCGACCTTTGATTATCATCACTCTTTTTTTGTATAAGTGCCCGGAGCACTTGTATCGCACGACGTATCAAATTTTCAGATGCCTTCATTTGTTTTTACCTTCTTACTCGTATGCTCCGGCAGTAACAATTTTAAATTGACTGCAGATAGCTTCTGCTAATATTCACAAAAATTACTTTTAACTGACGTTTCGACACATTCTACTCTAGCCGTATTCGAAGATGACTGAATTCTCAACAAGTTTTCAACGGAGATATCGGCTACACTTAACATTTAACCTTCCTACAAAAGTCTTTTTAAATGTGGAGGGTAGACCCGGAAAAGTCCATAATTTCTGCTGATCCTTGGTAAGACTTACGGCCTGTACCTATAGGGTTTATACATCTGTTCATAGCATCTGTTGACCTTTGGAAAGGAATGTCTAGTTGTCTGGAGACTAGTTGAATTGTCTTCTGCCTACCTTCCCGCGCCACTGCAGCCACAGCTTGAAGATGTCGTTGTGTCGGCCGCACTGGATGACCTTGTCGCCGGTGTCGAAGCGAGGGTCGTAGATCTTGTCGGTCATGAAGAGATACTCGGCTGCCATCTCGTTGCAACTCAGCAGGATGCCCTGTGGATATTTACCGTTAGCTTTTCGGTGAAGGGAAACATCTCACTCCTCCCAATAAGGTCTAGTTTTCCCTTTGGGTTGGAAGGTCAGACGGCAGTCACTTTCGTTAAAATATTTAGTGCCAATGCCAAAGCATGTGACTAGGTGTCAAAGCGAACCCCTGGCTCCATTAGGGGCATAACCGGGATTTAACGTTAGGAAGGTGATGATCTGAACTCCACGTATCCTACAAAATAAGCCTACAAAAATGTGAACGGTTGAACCAAAAAATAATAATATTTTTTTCAGTTTTTTTCGTTGGCTGGTAAGTCTCAGTGCTACAAAAATAATTTTGCACGTCCACCTACTAAACCACTAACTTATTCTGTTTACTCTTCCAACTACTGCACTATAAGTATCACGGCAAATGTCCCCTCGCAAACATCTGCTCGCGACAGATACCGCATCTGCATAATCTGTTTGTATGCATCCGCATATGTTATGGAACAGGGGGTCGATTGGAAACATACGTTGCGAATTCCAATTTGATTTGAATAAGCGTTAAGACGCGTAGTAGTGACTTTAGCAGAGCAGTAAGGTGTTCAATGTTGCGGCCACAGGCATTTCCAAAAAAAAGTGCTCAGTAGACGTGGCGCAAGCAACATCTGCCAGCATCTCCTGATGATGCCTCGTAGAGAGGCGAAACACGTGTCGAGGTTTTTGTCATTATCGGTGGTGGTTTGCTGTAATTTTTTTGCATGTTTTTACGCAAATAGTTGCATCTTATCTTCACTAATAGACCTGTACGTTTTTTAGCGGAATAGCAAAGAAACGCCTGATTCAATAAATTATTTTAAAAAAAAGTAAGTATTGTAAATGATTTTCGTTAGTCTTACGCGCTTTTTGGGGGGTCTACTTTGAAATTTAAATGTCAAACTATTGAAGTATCTACTACTGACTTTATTTTTCGTAACGAAATGATAGGGCAGAGCTAAATGAAGTCCAAATAATTTTAATTTGTAATAGATCCCACAGCATAAATTACTAGTCTCGGCCTACAAAATTAAAACGCTACTTTCGTCTCACGGAGTGAGCAAAATCGCATTTTGCGCACTATTTTCACGCAGCATAATATTCTTGTTCGAGCTGCTGAGGAGTAAAGTACTTATAATTTTCCATCTCACCGAGAGGTTTCGTAGAACTAGTGCCTACGCCAAATGTGTGTCTAAGCTTAACGGCACCGAGGCACGGATACCCTCATTTCGTTCAGATCCTAAATCCCTAGTCTGTTCATGAAATTCAACCATCATTTTTCACTCCGAATAATTGAAAACAAACAATTTAAGCGCATCATCTCTTCTATATTGGAAACTCTCCCGCATCCCACTTAAAATTCCTTCAAACATTTACAATGGAAAACCATCCGTAATTAAACTGAAATAAGACTCAAAACAAAACCGACGAAACTAGACATATATTGCCAAAGAATTGTCAACTGTATTTCGTAGGCGTTAAGGTGTTCATTGGTCAGTAAGGGAGGATACCTTGTAAATGTCAGAACAGTATGCCAAACAATAAATTCTGCCAGCTCCGCCCCCTCAAGTTATGAAGATAGGGTAGGGTGGGGAAAGATGGTTATCGATAAAAATGTAATTGGGTTTTAAAGTTTTCACGTAAGGTGTCGAGTTAGAATACCATCCCCTTTCTTCCCGTAATAGTCGACTGTAGGGTCGGGTTGAGGTGTGTTGTGAGCGATAGGCTATGTCACTGCAACATCACATTTTCTTCCTCTTTAAAATCTCAATTGCTAGAAGTAGGTAGCACTGAACTTGTCTACCTACCCCATCTGGGAACACGGGCGTGAATGTATGTCTAGTTTTAAGTAGCAAGTGTCCAGATTAATACTTGAGATTTGACTTAATTTTGCGGAAAGGAGTAGGATTGTTAATCTTCAAATTGGAAACGAAAAGTTGATTCTTTCAGGTTATAGATAAGTTAAGTTATAGAAATACCATCACCAGATGAGAAGATCTCAGATCTTCAGCAAATTCTCCCTCGTTATTTGAAAAAACATGTATAGGTAAGTTGCAGAGGTTCTGGTCTATGTTGACTTTTCATCCTTATAATTATTATATGTAAACAAAATCATCCATATCAGTATCGGCCCCCGAAATCCCGAAGAAAATGAAGTCTAGCTTTGAAGACAAGTACCTATTCATCAAGAAAAACAAATAAACATTTTATGGCAAGGTCGTCGATAAACTTTTTTATCGACCCTTCCTTCTCTCGAGGGCTGCATTTAATGAAATTCCTACGACACTGGCTAACATATGTTGCCAATTCGCCCCTCCCTCCCCTCACAATCCAAACTTAACCTTATACTTAATTACAGAGAGCTCAATTTAATTTGAAGGCATTTCAACTGTTACATCCAAACGATACTCAACTGTTTTTATACCGCTTAAGGTTGCTTTTCATTTAGAAGCCTACTTCTTTCACTACATTTATCATTTGCGATCGTGTTAGAGCTTATGCGATCGTGTTAAGGTCGGTTTTGGCATGTGTAATGTTCAGAAAAAGACATTAGTTGCAGATTTGACTGGGTTTGATGTGACGCGTATAATTCCAGTTTAATGCGATGGAGCTAATTCTGGATTTATTCGGCCATTGTTATAATTGCTTATGAAGATGACAGCTTCATTCTCTTGGCTTTTATTTTCCGTTTAGTCGGTAATTGTCGCAATATTCCAGTAGCAATCCTACGTGTCATACAAGGAGTCATACTGACACTAGATTTACATACATATAAGCACGCATATTTCCCGTAGGGGTAGACAGAGATCATGGATTTCTACTACTATCTTGAGAAACCTTTCTTGCTTCATTCACTTTCCTGACATTCGTCATACATGGTTAGGGTACTCTTGACCTGGCCCTGTATCATGGTCGGCCTTATTATCACGCGATAAGTGACATGATAGAGCGTCTGTCTCGTTCTATCGAACGGTGTCAGCCAGGGACGAACGCTCTATCTTGTCACTTATCGCGAGATAAGGCCGACCATGATACGGGGCTTGACCTTTCTTTGCAGCACTAGACATTAAATTTAGACACACATTTAGATTTATAGGACACTAGATATCGATGTGTCTGTGAATACATCGCCTTGGACGATTCGGACGTTTGTACGGATTTGCTTGTACCAACCGTGGGGATGCCTTATAGGGCTAAAAATGGGGTTACGGGGATGCCTTGATTCGAGTCGACCACACCCCCTTGACAGAGACACGCTTATGCCTTGGAATGGCTTTTTTGGACCGATAAATACCTAACTTAGTGAAGTTTTATTTATATTTAATTTTAGATGATATAAAATACTATAGTACTAACTTGAGTGTATCGTAAAATAATGTATTGTTTGAGTAGGTCGAGTAACAAAAGGAAAATAAAGACCCATCTTTGGTTTTTTTTTCTATAGAGGAAATTTAAGGCTATCATCTATTGATTAAAAAATTCAGATAAACAACCATATACAATCAAAAATCATATATCTAAAAATGATCTTATTGTTTCTTAATGTAGTCAGAACGGCGTTTCAAAGCACGCGATAATTCCCCCCCTTAAAACTTTGAAGGCACTTACGGGGATCTTGAAGTGGACTGTGGAGCACTGCAGCAGGGTCCCCATCAGCTTATGCGGGTTCCACGTCACCGAGTCAGCCCTGGCGACAAACGACATCATTAGTATCATCATCATTAATCATTATCATAGTCGCCAGCGTCATTAGGTATCGTTGCTGTCATTTAGCGTTTAGTTGTGATTTAGTGCGCAGCCGAGCCTTGAAGTCTGGAGCCATTAAAGTTAGGACGAGAGAAATGATAATGTCAAAGGTACTCTGAATTGACTAGTGGGGTGGAGCCAAGCCTTAAAGACTCACGGCTATTACAAGACGGCGCGAGCTCTCTGATTTTTCTCGCACTACATCTCTTTCTAAGTTTTCTAATAAAAGATAGAGAGGGATTTTGTGAGAAAAATCGAGAGAGCTCCCGGCGTCTTGTGATAGCCGTGCTGGATTTATTTATTTATTCAATCCAAATCTTGCAAGTTAAATTTGATCCACTTCCCGGTTTCTGATTGAGTTGAAATTTTGCACGAATATGCAAATCGCGTGACAATGCAATATTATGATGACGTGGAGCTGATCTGATGATGGAGCTGGAAGGTGGCCATAGGAACTCCGTGTATGTATCGGACAAATCTTGCAAGTTAAATTTATCCACTTCCCAGTGACCGATTGAGCTGAAATTTTGGGTATAAGTATAGTTTAGATGACAATTCAATATTATGGTACCATCGAGCTGATCTGATGATGGAGACAGAAGGTGGCCATGGGAATTAAGTACTAAACCGACGTAACCCCGTTGAGTTTGGGCTCGTTAGAATCGTCTCAATGAGTAGTTGATGATGGTATACAGAAAAGTACAGTCGGCAATAAAAGCTCGTACCTAAAATGAAATTTTTGACAGAAACTTATTTTCAAATCCAAAACTACTACTAGCCTAGTTACATTCGGTTCATCCTTATCGCAAGTTCACTATCTCAAAACTGGCTGAACTGATTTTGATGAAACGTAGCTGAGAACCATCGCGATCACGTCAGCTTTAGGAAAAAAAACACATTAAATTAGGATTCATTCAGGAGCTACGAAGCCACAGACAGACACACAACACAGACACGTCACTTATAAAAACCTTCTTGCGGCGGGGATTAAAAATATATTTTCCTCTGAAACGTAAGCTCGGCTCACAAGACTCAACACAAGCGACAAACAAGAATAGACCTCAAGTCCTCTCTAACTAACCCAAACTCCTCGTAACCGCATTATAACCATAAGCCAACAATCAGGAATCAATTGGCACCCTCCGCCATTGCTATGCACCCCGTTCAATGTTCCCTCGGATTATGTCGAGGTAGTGGAGCAGCTAATATAATGGAAATTGAATATGAATTGGCTTTCCAACTTGCTATGGTCAGGTATACCTGATTAATCCATTCAGAGCCACACGTGCTTTCGATGTAAACAAAAACAAAACGAATGCATTTTGGAATCGCAATACGCTATACCGAATATGGCTTTGATCGGTTCATTTTGTTACACCCAGTATAGCTTTTAAAAACTTTGAATGAAATGTACACGCTAAGTGGGCGATCTGTTGAGGGAAACCACGGCTAGTGAACGTTTTACGCTGCTACGGTCTACGGCGTAGCGCTACGGGCGTAGCGTGGAGGAAAATGAGTTAACACATTCACTGGCTACAGTGGTGTGATGTCCATCTGTAAACCCATTAAGGGCCAATGACGACACATATGCGTCAGACCGGCGTAGTCGCTTCCCGCTACATACGAGGAAAACCACGGGATCGGCTACGAGCGTAGCGCTTCTTGGCCCTGAATAGATTATGTAGCGGAAAGCGCCTCCTGCGGGGATATTACTAAAGTCATATATGCGGAGAGATCTATTCTATTCTATAAAAGAGTTTTTTAATGAAACTTAGATCTTAAGGTGCTCAATCATTTAAAGTTATGTGCATGTGAAAATTACAAAAAATTACATATTATTATCCAATTATTGAACTATGAACTTTGTCATACAAATTATTATTATTATTATTTTTTAATTTATATCGATATATTTATCATACAATGAATTATTTACATTATATACATTAATTATGTTTTTTCTTTTTTTGTACCTTTTGAAATTGCCTTGTAAACATGTTAATTCGTTGGAGGACATTGATTTGTATACTTATGTAAAATTGCTATGCCCTACCAGGGCCCATATGAAACGAATGTACCTATTATATAAGACCTGTACAACTATGAACGCAATAAACGATATGAATATGTATATGAATATGAGATAGATTACAATCTATCAATCCTTACTTCTACTGCCCTAAACAATCCAAGATAATTCCCTAGCCCTAGCATAGATTTAAAATATACGTTTTGTATGGTCCTCGAACCACCCAAACATCTAAGCACCCAAATATACAAACATCTAAACTTTCGTATTTATAATATTAGTAGCAAGTAGCATAGCATGAATTACCGTAGGGACGACCCGAATGTTTATTTTTATGGATTTAATGCCTTAAGTCAGCAATTGGGTTGAATAGGGACCTATTAGAGACGCATTGCCCAGCAATGGGACACTCGGTAATAGGCTCATAAAAAAAATCTAGTGACTGTCAATAAATTCTGTGTGCATGATCGTCGGTTTAGGCATGGCATGATTTATATTACCACGAGGATCCAAAACGTAGTGATTACATCACTTTTTTCCCCGTAATTAGTACGATTGTGAACTATGGTATCTATATATAGGTATAGAATAGAAACAGAATAGAAAACATTTATTCATGACAACAACACAGACATGCACATAAATAAAATAAAGATACAAAAAAGAACATTGCCACGAAACGGTTCCATCTCAGCGTTGTGCTGGCCTAGCGCTGGTCTTCCGATGGAACCATCCGGTGATTCCACGGCGTAACACACATTTTACAGTCGCACAAAATAATAATAATAGTAATATAAAAGAAAAACAATACAATTAGGACAAGTAATAAAATTTCCGAACGCAACATAACCGCGCGCGCCATCCGACCAACTAGCGCCATTATGACAGCCGGATGCTCTAGGCAGCTAAAACGTCAGACAAGACAGACATGTGACGCGGGCGCAGGGCGCAATCCAATACCGATTTGACAGGCCATATAATTATGGAGAAACAAAACAAATATTTCAAGCAAATTAGTACCAAGACAAAGCCAAAATACAAACATTAAAACTAGAGGGACATAAGACAGAGGTAAGACAACGTTATCATTCGAGTTCCTAAATGCAGCTCGTGTCTAGCCTGCAAGTTTCCTGGCTTTTTTGGTGGTTGAATATAAACGTTTTGAGTTTAATTCTAAAGCTGTGCACATTTCCTAGGTCCCGCAACGGCGGTGGGATGACATTCCAGCATTTAGTTGCTACGTACCGAAAACTACCACGGAAAGCCGTTATAAGTATATCTGTGTTCAAAACAAAACAATCTATCAGCAAGCGATATGGACGTGTTTGTTTAGAACGCGGGTTAGTTGAGGAAACGCGACAAGTGTAGGGTTGAACAGCAATCTGTGTTGACTCAGGGCATGGGGCAACCCTAGGGAAGCGTAGGGCGCCTGTCACACCGTCGTCTCATCATCATATCAGCCGAAAGACGTAGGCCACTCCCAAATAATGCCACAATGATCGATCGGCCCCCCCACAGTCCACCCTGTGGGGGGGCCGACCGTCGGCTAATGAAATCAAAATTGATTTTATTCGATGACATTTTGGATCTTCCTTGTTCCATTCCATAAAGAGGGCATCTTAAACCGGCGATTATGCGTAGAGAATATACTTATTGATTGATTTTTTTACGAATTTCTCGCTTTGTATTGCTAAGCGGGACTTAAATCGCGTATTATTCAATTTAAATTGAATGGGACCACCGGGCAAAACGTTTTGTTTTAAGAATAAAACAACACATTTAGTGCATGAGCATCCATTGATATTTATTGGCGGCCAAACTGCCGAAAACTCCCTTTTCTACCACAGACTCCACAGAACAACTTGACAGCTACGTTCGGAAACATCTTCCTTTCTTTAAAGAAGACACTACAATACATAATCCCTTAGATACTGCGGTTGCGTCCTAGCACGTCCACTGCGGCGCACGCTCTCTTCAGCCTCTGCTGATGATAGTGGCTGTCCTCTGGTCTCGTCGTCAGGACGCTCAGGACTCGGAGGTGCCATAGACTCCACTAGTTCAAAACCTGAAAAGTCCTGCTTCCTGTTCTGTTGAGATTGTAGTGGGTGATCTGGAAATTGTATCAGATTTGAGTGGCTGTCTTCTACACCACCTCCAGCATAGGGCTTGATGTGTATTCTACTTCTTCTGTATGCTTTATCCTCTACCTGAATAATATACGATCTTGCATCAATCTTCTTGGTGACAGTACCGAAGCTCCACTTCTTATTTACCTCGGGCTGCAACTGAGTCAATACTTTCTGACCAATCTGTAATCCCGGAAGCTCCACACATCTTTTGTCACTTCCCTGCTTCATCTTCTCTTTTCTTACTTTAATTTGGACTGGAACACCATGAACTATCTGAGGTCTAAGATGTCTCAAAAAGCAAGGAAGTCCAGAACGTGTTCTCCTGGAAAATAACTTCTGAGATGGACTTGTTTCATCCATTTGGATAGGAACATTGCGCTGATGAAGTAAACCATACCATAAATCTTGCTTGGTTTCCCGGCTGTGAATGACCAATTTCTTTGCAATCTTCACTGTAGCTTCGGCTTTTCCATTGGATTCTGGGTGATGTGGAGATGAAGTCACATGTTCAAAATTCCATTTATCTGCAAAGTTTTTGAATACCTCATTTGCGAAATTAGTGGCATTGTCTGTGCAAACTCTCTGAGGGATGCCATGGCGTGCAAAATTTTTCTTGCAGATGGAAATTATTTCATTAGCCGTTAGGGTAGTGACCTTGTCCAGTTCAAAAAAATCTGAATAGTGATCTACAGTGACCAAATACTTTAAATCTCCAACAGAGAAAACATCCATCGATACATATTGAAAAGGATAAACCGGTACATCATGACACAACAGAGGAAGTTTTTGTTGTGACGGGGCATGTGCTGCACAGAATGAACATTTTTCTATATACTCTTTTATGTCATCCGACATTCCAGGCCAGAACATGTTTCCTTTGGCCAGACGAAGTGTACTAGCAACTCCATTATGGCTGACATGAACTTTTTGCATCATTTCTCCTCTTAATGATTCTGGTATCAAAACCTGGTTATTTCTGAAGATGAACCCGTCTGATGTGGAGAGTTCATGCTTGAATTTGAAAAACATCCTGACCTCTTCTGGCATGTCTGTTATGTATCTAGGGAATCCATTCATAATGTAGTGTATCAGCTGTAGACAACAAGTATTTTTACATGACTCTTCTCTGATTTTGTTTAACAGTTTATCTGTAATTTTCAAGTATTTTAGACCAGAGATCTTGCTTATGAGACTATAAACTTGTTTTTCTTTAATCTTTTCTTCCAAATCGTACGGGTTACATACTTCCTCAACTGGCGCTCTAGACAGGGTATCTGCTACCACATTTTCTCGTCCCTGAATGAACTGCAACTTCACATTATACTTTTGTAAGGTAAGTAGCATCATTTGAAGTCTTTTAGGAGCTTCAATCAGTGGTTTGTTCACAATATTGATTAACGGTCTATGATCTGTCTTGCCAATTATGTTATGGTTACCTGCAATATACTGATTAAATCTTATGCAGGCAAAAACCACTGATAGCATTTCTTTTTCAAAATGAGCATATTTCTTTTCTGTTTCTGTTAAACATCTAGATGCGAAAGCTATAACTTGATTGTCTTGATACATAGCAGCACCCAAACCATATTCACTGGCATCACATTCTAAAACAACTTCTTTATTTACATCAAAGTACTGCAGTATAGGTAAATCACCTACTTTCTTTTTAATCATGTTGAATTCTCTATCTTCTGCTTCAGACCATACAAAATCCACATCTTGTCTAGTTAGTCTCCTAAGATGAGTAGCCTGAACACTGAGGTTATTTATGAACCTGCTGAGGTATCCAACCATTCCCAGAAAACGCAGAACCTCTTTGCTGGTTGTTGGCGTAGGCATTTTGCTGATAGCCTCCACCTTGGATGTATCCACCTTTAGACCCTCATTAGTCAGCATGTGTCCATAAAATTTCACTGATGTTCTTAGCAGATTGACTTTATCTTTATTTAATTTACAATTTATTTCTCGCAGTCTTTTAAGTAAATTTTCAAATTTTATATTGTGATCAATTACCGCTTCCTCCATTGTGTCTCCAACTCCATAAATTAAAATATCATCCGCTATGATCTCGATGCCTTTGAGGTCCTTTAGGAGGCTGGTCAGTTGTTGCTGGAATATCTCAGGCGAAGAACAGAGTCCGAATGGGAGCCGGAGCCATCTGTAACGAGCAAATGGAGTCCAAAATGTAGTCAATTTACTACTTTCTTCAGTAAGGCGACACTGCCAGAATCCTTTTTTAGCATCCACAGTGCTGAAAACTTTAGCTTTACTGAGCTCTGGCAACATCTCATCTAGTGTAGTAAACTGGAAATTCGGCCTCATTAAGGCTTTGTTTAAAGGGATAGGATCCAAACATAATCTGAATTTTGAATCACGACGAACTATTAATATGTTATTTACCCAATCTGTGTGCTGCGTCTCTTTTACAATGATGCCATCTGCTTCTAATTGCTGCAATTCCAGTTTCAATTTTTCTCTCAGCGCAACTGGAACCCGACGTGCTGGCTGAATGCGGGCAGGGACTGATTCATCAACCTCCAATGATATTTCACCTGGGAGGCTGCCATAGCCTTCAAACACATCTTCATATTTTTTCATAATCTGCTCAGCTTGAGAACGATCAATATGAGAAGTTACTGATCCACAGTACCTAATGAAACCCAGAGCTACACAGGCTTTTTCAGACAATAGGGGCTCATGATTGACATCAACAATATGAAAATTTATTTTATATTTTTTTTCTTTTCTGCTGCACTCAAATGATGCCATACCATAATTTGTAATGGAAGAGCCATTAAAACATTTCAGTTTTTGATGTGGTGGAGTCAATGCTGAGAAGTCCTTCTGACCTGTTAACTTTTTGTAAAATTCACCTCCCATCACACAAACATGTGCTCCGGTGTCCAGAGTGCAGTATATAGTAAGCTGTTTGTCACCCACTTGGAATAAAAGTGGTGCCTCTACATGACCTGTTTCTTTATTCTTTCGCACCTCGGCTATAACTACACTGTCATCGGAGTCTTCATGTATTTCCTTCACTGTCCCACGTCTCTTACAAACTTTTCTGAAGTGATTTCGGCCACCACACTCTTCACACCGCTGACCCCAAGCTGGACATGCTTTTTTCTGGTAAACATGTGTCCCTCCACAAAACTTACAAAGTTTTGGCTCGTCTTTAGAGGACTTATTGTGCTTAATATTAATTCTGCTAATTTTGTTTACCTCTGATTTTTGCAAATCTGCTACTTGAGCCGTAGCTCGTTCGGACGCTCGACATATGTTCAGGGCGGATTCTAACGTCAAGTCTTGTTTTCTCAAAAGTTCCTTGATGACCTCTCCATCTTTTATACCAACCACAATCCTGTCTCTCAAAATATCTTCCTCTAAGTCTCCATAGTTGCATGGTCTTATAAGTTTTTTAAGAGTTAGCAAATAATCATCGAAACTCTCTTCAGCTTGGTTTCTCATGTTAAACAAATATCTGGAGTATATAATGTTTGTTTTTTTAAATATAGCCTCTTCCATTTTTCGAAAGATCGTGTCCTGACACTTTTTCTCGACTTCAGTCAAGCCAAAGTCCATGTATTTTTTCATTGCTGCACTTCCGATCGCGCTCAGGAGACCTGCTTGAGTTTCCTGTTTTTCGGGACCCCACTTTTGCATCCCAGTTGCAACGCAGTAATCTTCCCAGCGGCTCTTGAAAAAAGTAAGGTTTTCATACGGCTCACCATTTTCGACTTCCAAAGGTTGGGGCCAGGGCACGGATACACGGCTTTTAACCTCTGCAGATGTCATTACATTTCTCATTTGTTCTTGCAGTATGAGCATCTGTTGTTGCATCACACTAACTAGTTCTGACTGCTGCTGCAGAAGTTTCTTGTATTCTTCCACTTCCATTGTTTATTTACCACTTCTTACACCATGTTTTAAGAATAAAACAACACATTTAGTGCATGAGCATCCATTGATATTTATTGGCGGCCAAACTGCCGAAAACTCCCTTTTCTACCACAGACTCCACAGAACAACTTGACAGCTACGTTCGGAAACACGTTTTTTGCGGGGTTACCGAATTTATTAAATAATTAATTACACTACGGTGTGAGTGCAGCGTGATTGATGAGAGGCAAAGCTTTGTTTTTTACATAATAGGGCTTTAATGAATGGTGCGGAGCCCTGGGGGCTTTTTACTTAAGCTTAAGCATATTCTCTTGTTTGCGCGATGTACAACCCTCATGTCAGCATGTCGATGTATCGCGGAAAAATTCGATTTCGAAAATTCTTTTACCTGTGTATTTCGTGTATACAACGTGTCCCAAAACTCAACGATAAGCCGGCACCAGAGGATGGAGCTGCTTTTTTCCTTATTTTTTCTCGACTAATCATAAGCAGCTCCATCCTCTGGTGCCGGCTTATCGTTGAGTTTTGGGACACGTTGTATAAATAAAGAATTTTCGGATGGGTATAAGCTATATTTGAAGGTGGTGAGGTTAGAGTCTCGCCATTACGTGAATTTTAATTCCTCTGTGGTCAGAGTTTCAACAGAATTATCGCTCTTCACTAAGGAATAATTTTGGCCGAAAGGAGTCAAGTGCCGACATTTTCGCGGTCGGTTACCTTACACCACGAAATTGCAGAACACGGCGCTGTAGGTAACTGTGTGTTTTTACATATACACATAATACATACGTACATTCACGCCTTTATCCCTGAAGGGGGTAGGCAGAACACATGAAACTTGTATTCCAGTCTCACTTTTAGCATAAATGTGGGTATAAAAGATCGATAAAATGCGATATAGCAGTGACAGGTTGCTAGCCCATCGCCCACAACACACTTCAACCCTGTTCCCTTAGTCGACTCTTACGACACCCACAGGAAGAAAGGTGTGTGTGTGTGGTCTGTGTGTTTTTGTAGTTATTTAAAATTTTAAAGTAGTTTAAAATTTGTATGCCTTGTGGCCCAACATGGGGATACCAGTAACACCTACACATATTTAAGATCTGTGCCTATGTACAATTTTACCCATGTTGAACAAATAAACTATTTGTATTTGTATTAATGGTAATAGGTTTATATTGATATGTATGTTATCAATCACTATCAATAAAAAATGATTTAAGCAGCGTCCATAAGAATAGATAATAGTATACCGTGGATTGTATTGAAAGTAAAATCTTTACCACCGTGTCTCTGCATTGAAGACATTACCGGCTGTCAGCTGTTATACCGGGATCAGAGTTAGGCGTGGCAGATTGACAGTTCCCATCGGTACACGGAATCCCTTTCGGATTGCCGTGACGTGACGTGTGAAAACGCGCCTGCGGCCGCGCAGGGTTAATCCGGGAATAGGGTTGCCAACAGACAATATTCGATACCTATCAATAGGTACCTATTTGCGGACATTGTCACAAATCGACCTAGTCCCAAACTAAGCAAATGTACTATGGGCACTAGAGACGACGATAAACATATTTAAACAGATCCATGGCTTAGTAACAAATATTCGTGCTCATCACACAAATAAATGCCCTTACCGCGATTCGAACCCGGGACCTTCGGCTTCGAATGCAGGGTCACTACCAACTAGGCTAATGCGTCAAACACACACTATTACACAGCACTCATAGCATTCATAGCATTTGTATTGCCTTTAGCTGGACAAATACTTGTGATCAGATCCATTATGGATTCTACTCAAGTAGATGACTACTCATGGCCTTAATAAATATAGGGTAATTCAGTTGACGTAGAGAGATTAAGGAAAGGACACATATTGTCTGGAAAAAAAGAGTGAAGAGATTCGATTCGTCCCGTGCTGGAATGGAATTCGGTTCGGGCAGTTTCTTTTTTAAATATATTTTGCTGTTGCCTCTAGCCTATGTCCAAGGGTCGAAAGTCTTATAAATTGGCTGACATGATGATGATGAAGATGATGATTTTTTTTTTTTATTTCCTACCCAGTAAAATGTTGTATGACACAACTGCTGATAGGTAATTACCATTTACCATTACCTACTTTCCGCACTTGTATCATAAATAAAAAAAATACTGTTGCCATGTAGGTACCGTATTGAAAATATCCTTGCATTTCTAAAAGTGAAGGAGGCAACCCTACCGTCGTGTCGCACGGTCGGCTGGACGCGGTTAGCGCGTGATCGATGCGCCGACGCCTCGACGTGTTGCCAGAATTAATGGCGGCATTCAGATCCGCGAAGCTGACGCTTAAGTGGAAACGGGAGTGAAGGCAATGCTAATGGCATTTTTACGATTAATATCAACATTACGTTAGCACGGTAACCTCGATGTAAAAAAAATGTATGTATCTACTGACATGAAATAATTGAAGCGAGCGTTAAAATATGCATTAATGTGGGGCATACCTTTTGATTTCGTTAAGTGAGAAGTCTGTTTTTTTGTAACAACAAACAAACACACATACTTGACGAAGTGCTTATAGGCATACCTAAGAGCTCCCTTATATACACCTCCCCAACGAAAAGGAGTGTAATGTTTTCAGTACCTACGCTTTTGTGAACGGCACTTCGTGTTTTGTACATAATGTTTTATTTCCATACAAAGTAAACACTGACTATTATTACTGACCTCTCAATTCCAGTGAGACGAGGATGGCGATACTTCTTCGAGAAGAGCAGGCCACCGCCCCAGGCCGCCTGACGAACAAGTTTTTATTACAGAAGTGTAAATTGTATATAAGCCAGCACGGCCAGCACAAGACGACGCGCGAGCTATATTGCGGCGAGATAGACTATCCATCTCATTCCGAGTGTTCTTATTATGTACGATTCTCACCGAACGGGCCGGGCCGGAGCGCATTCTATTACATGCAAAGGAATTTGAACCGTCTCTCCAGCAGATGCAATTCATATTTGATTACAACCCCCACCGACCACGTCGGTAGCTGCCGGCTGCCGCCTCGCAGTGGATGTACGATGCATTCAAATTTGAAATGTAATTACTGTTTATACGGTTCAAATTCCTTTGCATGTAATAGAATGCGCTCCAGCCCGGCCCGTTCGGTGAGAATCGTACATTAGAAAGAGCCGTATAGTCTATCTCGCCGCGCGACAGCTCGCGCGCCGTCTTGCTAACCGTTCAGGGTGGATAAGTTTAACAAACTTTACTTGTCCACCTAGCAATGTATTTAAGTCGAATTGTCATTGTCATGTGACAGTTGTCAAGTTAGTTAAATAGGGGACAGGAAGTAAATCTAGCTTGACGTATCACATACCATTAACCGAAGCTATTACCCGTGGTCCCACCAGCATGTCCTCCTGGTGGGACCACGGGTATTTTTTAGGGTTCCGTACCTCAAAAGGAAAAAACGGAACCCTTATAGGATCACTTTATGTCCGTCTGTCTGTCTGTCTGTCTGTCTGTCAAGATCCTTTTTCTCAGGAACGAGTGGAGGTATCAAGCTGAAATTTATATAAAATACTCAAGACTATTGTCCCTTGAAGCTGTGAAAAAATCAAACTTAAAAGCCAACGCAATCAAAAGATACAATCGTTTATGCTGCAATTTTTTGAGTTTTTCGACACTCGCAAAACCTACGGGGTACTTCCCGTGAACTCAGAAACTTGAAATTTGGCATGAAGCAACGTCATATATCACAGACAAAGGAAAAATTACGAAATGTAGACATTTTTAGTAAAATCATACAAAAAATGCTTTTTTTAAATTTTAAACTTAACACCTTTTGCCTCGTAAACGTGTGGAGGTATTGAATTGAAATTCATGTCAAATACTCAGAGCTATAGGACCTTTCAGATGTAGCAAAACCAAACTTTTATGTCAACGCAATCAAAAGAAATTGCAATTTAAGTCGCATATTTTGAAACTAAGTACTCACAACAAACTCAAAACCTAAAGGGTACTTCCCGTTAACTCAGAAACTTGCAACTTGGCACGAAGAAACTTCATATAGCACAGACAAAGGAAAAATTACGAAAAGAAGACATTTGTATTAAAATCATACAAATATCATTTTTTGAAATTTTAAACTTAGGGTAGACCGAGGCGAATCGGATCAATTTTGGGTTAATGTCAAATAAAAACAACTTTTCAAAGTGATACTTTGTTTATTCATATTACCCTGGACACAAGGGTTATCGATTTATAGAATCCAGACATCAAACTATAAATCAGCCTCTTTTTAAAATTTTGACAATTAAAATAGAAAAAAACGAAAAATATCCGATTCGCCCCATTTTTAGAGGCGAAACGGATCAACAAAAACTTCCTCATAAAATATTTGTTTTCATTGAATAACACATGCACGAATAAAATTTGGAACAATCAATGTCTTATTATTACGATTAACTACCATTAGCATGACCAAAGTGGTATTTTTGTAATATTTTGACTTCCCTTCTACAGCAACATTTATATTAAAATAATTAGTTATAAATGTGACATAAAATTCAATGTTCAAAGCTAACTGTCGTGTTGAAAATAAATGTACTAGGTGTTAAGAACTTCTTATTAACACATTTCAATAATAAAAACTAAACTATAACTCAAATTGCTATTTAAAACAAACACAACATTAAACAATAGATATATCCGATTCGCCCCATTTGAAGAGGCAAATAATATCAAAGAAAACAGTACTTAAAATGTTGGTAAAATAATTAACAGAATCATAATTAAATTCTAAATGAGATCCATTATCATTTGTACTACAGAGATCACATTCATATAACCCCTTTCTAAATGAGATCAATTATCATTTGTACTACAGAGATCACATTCATATAACCCCTTGGCACCTCCTCGATCGGCACAGTTTTCATGGCACCATTCTTCACAAACATGACATTGAATCCAGTCCTCTACAGGTGGATGTACAAAGGCTTCAGAACAATAAATGCAATGCCACTCTCTAGACGATGAATGACCTTTAACTTTTAATTTTGGTGTTGCTTTGTTTTTCTTTTTAATCTGCACATGTGTTTTACGAGGGCCCGTTTTACCAGCCTTTACTTTAGAGTTGACTTTTTTATTTCCTTGTGCATTTTTCTGCGCTATTTTTTCTTGTTTCTTTGCTTCCTTTAACAGTAGGTGGGCTTTGTTTTGCGGTGACGTTAAATGTAAAATTGGTTTATTCACATTTCGAGGCTGCTTAAGTCGCGTATCGGCTGTAGACTTAACTGGAGACGGTAAAATCTGTTTTATAAGATCTTCATTCAGTGGTTCAGGACTAGTTGCAGAGAGAACATTCTGGTCTGGTGTTGCAGATTTTGCTGGCACCTTTTTGGGTTTTGGCGGTATCATTGGTTGTTTTTTGGCATTGACATTTGTTTGTTGCACTCTCTCTGATATAGGAGTACTAGTAACTAATTGTGTGGCTGGAGGTGCGGCAGGCTCATCTGGAAGAACTGATTGTGTTGCTGGCGTTACGTCAGGTTCAGCTAAGGCAATTGATTGTACTGGTGGGTTTGTGGTAGACTCGACTGGAACAACCATCGGGGCTGCTTGGTTTGTGGCAGGTCCAATGAGCGATAGTGGTTCAATTTGTGAAATGCTGATATTAGGCAGTTGTGCACTAGTGGTTGGAATCACCTGTTCAATCACTTGTCGTGATGTTTGGCTCTCGGGGACTGCATCAACGACAAATTTATATTCTGGTACAGCCTTCGGATTGAATGGGTATATGCCCGTTTTCTCAAAGCCTTTTGTAGCATTTCCAACAGTTGCTGCTTGGTTCCAAGCCTGTTTAAATATTCCACCACTTTTGTGATTCCTTTATCCGGATGTGCATGTTGCCATGCTGTAGCATGTTGGTTGTAGTACGACTTTAAAGGCTTAAAGAAGGACACATCTAATGGCTGTAGAGCATGTGATGTATGTGCAGGCATCAAAACTAGTTCAATGTCCAATGTTTCACACAAATGGACCACAGATAAACTAGTATGACACGCGTGCCCGTCCAAAATCAAAATAACTTTTCCCTTTGTCCGATATCAGTTAAAATGTTGAACCCACTCCATAAATGCCTCTTCAGTTATCCAGCCCTTCTCTGTCATGGTAATTTCAGTACCAGTGGGCATCCCGATTAAAAAGTCATCTCGTTTACGCACGCCTTTAAATAGTACGAATGGGGGTATATACTGTCCTGCGGCATTCATGCATGCTAAAACAGTTACATTTTGACCCCGCTCTACGCTGGTGACGCTGACGACCTCTCTTGATCCTTTCTGACTGATAACATTAGGTGGACGATTATTAAGAGGAACACCCGTCTCATCCACGTTGTAAATACTCTCGGGTTTTCCTCTTAAATTTTTGTCATTTATCACTTTCTCTAATATAGCGAAATAATCTGTAACTTTTTCTTTAGTCATGCCGTTCATTCTCGCTCTAGACAGACCCTCAGGTTTGCGAATTGTTAAATGCGGATTTCTTTTCAGAAATCTATGAAACCAGTCCTCTCCTCCCATTTTAGAGGCTCTACTAAATGCATGTGGTATTTTCTGATGCTCAGCGAATTCAAATGCGTACTTACGTACCGATTTTGGTGTGAGCCCAAATCCACGGGCTGCTAACTGCAATAACCTCTCGGCAAATAGTTTCTCTGCTTCTTCGCTAAATACTGTCTTTCCACCTCGTCGCTTTATTACACCACGGGATAGTGTAACTCTTCGTTGTAAAGATGTGAACGGCACATTATAAACTTCCGCCGCCCGACGTAATGTTAGCTCTTTACGTAACACCTTGTCAGCTGCTTCTGACATGTTTTCTGCACTCCATTCTCCTTGGTGTGTTTTTCTTTTGTACGTACGAACCATCTAAAACATGCATACAATTAATATTCTTAGTGTATACTCGAAAAAACGTATCCAAAGTAGTGATCCACTTCGCCCCCAAATAGGTGATCCGAATAGCCTCAAACCATATGTTTACATTATTTTTACGTACCGAAAATATTCTTTATAATACAGTTTCAATCACATCAATTACGAATACAAAACACATTGTTAACAATATTTAATAATAAATATTAAACTTTAGCCAACTTACTTTGATTTTATCACAAATATTGGAACCACGTTTTTTATATCGCCGGTAAAATCACAGCACACCGAAACGAATGACTTGACGCGAAGCATCGCTGAGACTAATACTCGCGTTCTAGCTAATGGCGGCCGCTGCCGCGGCATGCGGGAAGGTCAAACCCAACGCGGGACGCTGATTGGCTGCCCGTAGCTAGCCGGGATCTTTTGAATTTGACATAAGTTCTTAACTTGATCCGATTCGCCCTGCGATCCGAATCGCCTCGGTCTACCCTACTACCTTTTTCCTCGTAAATGCGTAGAGGTATTAAATTGAAATTCATGTCAAATACTCAGGGCTATAGGACCTTTCAGATGTAGCAAAACCAAACTTTTATGTCAACGCAATCAAAAGAAATAGAAATTTAAGTCGTATAGTTTGAAACGGAGTACCCGCAAGAAACTCAAAACCTAAAGGGTACTTCCCGTTTACACAGAAACTTGAAACTTGGCACGAAGAAACTCCATATAGCACAGACAAAGGAAAAATTACGAAAAGTAGACGTTTTTAGTAAAATCATACAAAAAACATTACTTGAAATTTTAAACTTACTACGTTTTTCCTCGTAAACACGTCTAGAGGTATTAAATTGAAATTCATATCAAATACTCATGTCTATAATACCTTTCAGCTGTAGCAAAACGAAAGTTTTACAAGTCCACGCAATCATTAGAAATAGCAATATAAGTAAGTCGCATAATTTAAAACTGAAAAAGGTGTATGTGAAGTCTCCAACCCGCACTGGGCCAGCGTAGGTATACGTAAGGGTATCAAAACCTAAAGGTACTTTCCCGTGAACTCAGTTTTATATCAACGCAATAAAAAGAAACAGCAATATAAGTAATCCGCTTATTTTGGCGTTCGCAACTACTCGCAAGGAATAAATCAAGGCCTAAAGGATGATTACTAAATTGATAAAGTGACCCTGTTTAAATTTATGCTCCCTCAGCTTTCCACATTGTAATGTTACGGATTCCATTTTCATTTATCATTTAGTAATAAACATACAACAACTTTTGCTTGTTATAGGTTTGTAGTACGGAACCCTCGGTGCGCGAGTCTTACTCGTACTTGGCCGGTTTTTTTTTACCCGTTGTCCCACCGTTCTAAACAGTGATGGCCAGTGCGTCTACGGGTAAAAAAAAATACTCGTGGTCCCACCGCACTCAGTGGTAAACGTGCCAGTCACCTTAGGTACGATGACGAGCGAAGCGAGGAGGAGTGTTAGGTGTACTGCGACCCTACAGCGCGAGCCGAGCGAGCGAAGCGAGCGTGCCGCGGTAGCGGCCGGCGAAGGCGCTACATGCTGGTGGGACCACGGGTAATAGGAGCATTAACCAATATGATATCAGTGCTTTGCGCGCTCTACTAGTAGCTAACTCGGCGGATGTTAATAGCGTGTGGACATCTTTGATATCTGACACCATAGCGGTATGCAATAAGTCAAGTTAGATTTACCTCCAATTACCTGGTCGTCCTTTTTGCAAACCGACATTCCAAGATATAGAGCCCCCTAAGGTGTAGATACAATAGTGAAAGGGATTGAAAGATTCATCGCCATTAGCGGGGACCCACGGTAGCTCAATTGGGAGAGCGATGGACGGATTCTAGAGGTTGTGGGTTCAAATCCTGCTCGTGGCGAATAATTTTTCAATTTTCCACTTTGATCGAAATTCCAAGATAACTAACACAAAGCTAATACAAAGACTTAGTTCCTTGTGGTGGCTGACGTTACCGTTTTTATGGTCTGGTGGTGGCTGAGCAACTAAAGTTGTTGGTCGCACTGACTACGTAGAAATAAACTAAAAAGATTGAGGTCAGCCTTAACCATTCAGGCATCCAGAGCGAATCATGCGTAGGCACCCATTTAGCGCCCTCTACACCTATAGCTTTAGCGTCCTGTACACCTTGGCACATCATGTCACCCCCTAAAGCGGCCCTGCTGATAACTTGGTAGCAGCTATGCTATAATTATTGCGACAGAGAGCGCCGCCGAGATATCTTGTTCCTACATTTTATGGCCCCGCTCGCAGCGAGCGTTTGATATGGTGCCAGGTACTCACATCGACGTGCATCCACATGTTGTATTTCTGGCAGATATCAGCGATCTCCACGAGCGGGTCGAAGGCGCCCAGCACGGTGGTGCCCGACGTGGCGTTCACGAAGAATGGGACCTGGTGATACACACGTAATGATAGGTAAACAGTTAATTTAATATACAGTACCACACTACGAAGACCGAGGGAAAGAAGGGATTGCCTGCCGAGTGTGTAATAGACTTTTCGTTCCGGTTGAGTACATACAGTGCTTTTCTCAAAAAAATGCTCGGAATGTTCAAAATTTGTTATACTCAAATTCTTTTCTTAAAGATGCTCGCAAACTGTGAATACAGTTTGGCGAGGTAAAATCTGTACCTTACATTTTAAGTAATTTTTTTTTGAGGTTTATAAATAACAAATGTACTCCTTATGTTCACAAAAATAGTCCCCACCAAATGATGTAGACATCGAAACCAAATTCTGTATCCGACATCTTCTCTTATATCTCGTTTCATTATGCATTTCCTCTGTAATATTTTTTCCATGTAGGTATGTTGATGTCGTGTCATCTGGTTTGACATCCTCCACGCGATACGTGACAAGATAGCGTCGTCTCGTTCTATCGAACGGGGTCAGCCAGTGACGGACGCTCTATCTTGTCACTTCGCCGACTATGATACGGGGTCTGCATTATAGTTGGTGTATATACTTACGTTCCCCCTGTCCTTGTGCTCGCGCACGCGCCGCTCCAGCTCGGCCGGGATCATGCGCCCGCGCTCGTCCGACGGCACGGCGATGCAGTAGTCCGTCCCAAGACCGCACACCGAAGCGCAAGACTTCACGGAGTAGTGGCACTGCGACAAAACATGTCACATTTACGACACAAGCTATAAATAATTAGCTAATTTCCTTCTACTTTCGAACCAGTTTTGAAAGATCAAAAAATGATCAGCTACAATTAGAGTTAACCAAAGGTGAAATAAGAGTCAAAACTAATTCTGAAACGGAACTAAATGCGTATTTTTGCATGCATATAATTTTCCCACTCTCCGCACGGACAAACTGCAAACGAATGGAAACAAACCACAACCAATAATGAAAACATCTCGACACGTGTTTCCCCTCTATACAAGGCAAAATCAGGAGATGCGGGCAGGCCTTCCACCGCAGAAATGTCTGAGACTAACCTGGTCCGAAGTGAACATGACGAGGTGTCCGGAGATGCTGGAGAGTCCCTTCTCCTTGTACTGCGGGAACATCTGGTGCCGTGCCGCCAGGAAAGCGTACAGGTTGGACACGGAGCCACCTGTAACAACAGCAACATATTAGTGAAGGAATACTACCAGTTTCGCATTGACGTAAAACAGAAAGAAAAGGAAAGAAAGAAAAAACATTTATTCGTGACAAGTAAATTAAATATAGCAAGGAAGAGATACACATAAAAAATAAGAATTACTTAAATAAAGAACACGGCAATAAATAACTAACTAAACTATTAATGTCACGAAAAGATCCCGCCTCAGCATAATGCCAACTCAAAGAGCCGGCGCTGATCTTCCGGCAGAACCTTAAGTGATGTCACGGCGTTTGCAGTGCGCGCGGCTTAGCCTGAACGCGACTCGTCTGACAGCGCTATCTAGCGGCAGCCGCCGGGACTATAGAACTGTCAACAAAAGAGTCAAAAGACGCGTGCGCGTCTAAGCCGACCACGAGCACTGCAAGCAGAGCGGAAACAGCGGTGTAAAGGACTGACCATACGGCTCATAATACGCTGATGCTGCGTAAATGCTGTGACGGACATGCGTCAAGTTTTTAACGTTTGTTGCCCTCACAGGGGCTCATCGGCGGATAACTTCTGAAAGAATTTTCTTTCTAGAAAGAGTCTCTTCTTTCGAGCAAGGGCGATGGTTGAAGACGCGGGGGTGGCCTGTATGTGTCTTTGGCACTCAAAGTAACGCCTGATTCAATAAATTACTCAAAGTCCGTTTATCATCTGCAATCCAATACTTCTTAGCCCAAAAAGATCCAGAAAGAGTCTCTTTAGAGATCAGCTTCTTTTAAGCAATGTTGAACGACTTTTGGCAGTTGACATAGAGACTTGAAGAGCTTATAACTGTTATATTGAAAGATCACGAGCTCCTTACAGATTTTCTAAGACCTGTATTCTTCTGGGAGCTGGCTTGAATTGAAGACGACGCTTGTAAAAATCATGACGGAAGTGATCATCTTGTGGGAGATAATTTCAAATCTTTAGACAGTGAAGATGTTTACTCACCAGGCGCCAGAATAGAGTCGCCATCGCTCCACCCAATCATGGACCTCATCTTCTCCAGCACCACGTTCTCCATCAGGATGAAGACGGGCGCGATCTCGTACGTAAACATGTTGGTGTTGGCGGCGGCCGTGAGCCACTCGCCGGCAAGAGAGATGATGTCCAGCCCGCAGGACAGCTGGTTGAAGAAGTGGGGGTGGCCTGTGGACAAGATATTGATGAGTAAATTTAAAGGGTATGGGCATGAAATTAGATTATTAGTGATGCTTCTAGCAATTGTAGGTTTAAAGATGTGGAAGATTTTATCTCAACATTAAAATGAACATGAAAATTCAACAATACTGGTTATTAATTTTGTTTTTTTTTTTAATTTTATACCCACACTCGTTACTGACGATTTCTCAACATAATTTGAGACGTTGGTGCCGTTAAGAAGCCTAAGTCTTCTGGTAGATGTCGCTACACACGCCTCCCTAAGGCGTAGTGTGAAGGAACTGATTGAAGGATTTCGTGCTGAACCGGATTGTTCCGATAGCTCAGTTGGTTACTAGCGACAAGCCATGAATGCCTATGGTCGCCGGTTCGAATCCGGCTCGGAGCATTTTTTTTTTTTTAATACTGGTTATTTTATTTGGTGTCTACGACCCCCATTGGTTATGTAGTGAGATACAATAAAAGCCCTCACTCTCAACATCCCATGTTCGGGAGTTCTAGCAACCTTACTCACAGGATCACACATATCTGATGATGATGATGTCAGACGTATCCGTCGACGGCGACATCTTGACAAAACTATATACTAAGGTTGGGAAACTTTAGGTGCATGGGCTCGAGTGTGACATGCAAAACCAAATTTGGTTTTGAACGTACGACCGCAAGAGGCACAGTGAAGCTGTCGACTAGAGTCATAAGTGTAGGTGTAGGAGAGTTCGGAATGAGTTCTACGGAACTGGCGTTTGGCGTCCAGATCTTCGAGACGGGTGCGTATTATCTACAGAATAAGTAGTTACTAGTGTTATCGTGGGATCGTTTACAAAACTATCAACAATTAATGCGAGCCGTTTGAAGTCCCCCCAACAATTTCTCCGACCGGACGCAATAGCGCGCGCCGCTGCCCCGCGATTGCCCGGATGTAGTTTTCACTCGATGTTTTTCTGATGCGGTTAATTCGGAGGGGTGCGTGATCAACGGAATGAAATGGACACGAAATGTCGAATACCTTTACATATACATGGTGTAATCGTTAAGTATAGCCAGGCGATTACTCCGTAAATATAAGAGATATCAGAAAATATCTAACGGATATCAAAAGTGCGTCACCTAATGAGTAAAATTACATTAATATTTTTTTTAATAAAATCAGGACTATCCCAAACATTAACTTCAAACCCTCCCATACATTTAGTACGACGTTCGTTGAAAGACTAGTTTGTACGGTCTAGTCATTTCACCGTTATCAAATGATTCATGAATTGTTTTATTTTGTTCCATATCAATCAATAATCATTTTCAAGTAGTTACACGTACTGATCTATTATTATCTGACGGTTTTAAATAAAAAAAAAAAAAAAAAAATTAAGCTGTTTATTTCAAGTTTTATACATTGTTTTATCTGTTAGTAACTTAGCCAATCTCTAATTTTAAACATTAATAATCTCTCTCAATCTAATCAATCTCTAATTATAAAGATTAAATGAATACAAAAGTTAGGTATTTTCATTCCATTATTTTATAAAGCAACTCACACACGGAGTTTCACCCCGCAGTTCGTCGAGCAGGTCCGTGTGTGTTATTGAAGTGCATAAGAATAAGTTTGGCTTAAAGGACCATAAGCTAAACTTTTTTTCCAGGTCATAGTCGTTTAAAAAAAAGAAAATCTCTTACGGCACCGACATTCTACTTTGAGAGTGAATCGTCGTAGGTACTTAACTGTATGGGAGAGTTTAAACTTAATATTTTTAATACTAATACTTTTATATCAAAAAAGTTATTAATGAAATTTTACTCATTGGGTAACGCACTTTCGATATCAGTTTGAAAATTTCTAATACCTCTTAAATTTACGGAATAATCGCCTGACTACACTTAACGATTACACCGTATAGAGTTTTTTTTATAATATTATAATTTATTATTTGATTCAGTCAGCAAATGCCAATGCTTACACATACCTTATACTTAGACTAACATAAAACTATATAGGTATCAATATAAACATAATAATAACAACATACATCCTGCTAATATTATAAATGCGATCCGACGAATGCGAGTTGGGATGTTTGTTACTCAGTCACGCCCAAACGGCTCAACCGATTCGGATGAAATTTTGCACAAATATAGTGAATAGCCTGGATTCAAATATAGGACAGTTTTTATTTTACAGACGAAGTCGCGGGCGGAAGCAAATACATGCATATGCATGATGTGATTATATAATCACGTTTATTTCCGGGAGTAGGGGTAGTCAGAGATCACGGATTTCCACTTGCTACGATCTTGACAAACATTTCTTGCTTCATTCACTTTCATGACATTCTTTAATACATGTTCGTTGGTTTAGAGTAGGTACTCTTGACTGACCTTTCTTTAGGATTTCTCCGATTTGGACGGAAAAAGTTTGACGAGGTCTTCCTCATCAAACTATTCTATCCATTTTCCCAACTTAACCCTTATTTTTAGGGTTCCGTACCTCAAAACGAAAAAACGCAACCCTTATAGGATCACTGTGTTGTCCGCCCGTCCGTCCGTCCGTCCGTCTGTCAAGACCCTTTTTGTCAGGAACGCTTGGAGGTAACAAGCTAAAATTTATATAAAATACTCAGGTCTACTGTCCCTTTGGAGCTGTGAAAAAATCAAACTTGTAAGCCAACGCAATCAACAGCCGTTTATGCCGCAAATTTCTGCAAATTTTCGAAACTCGCAAGGGAATCAAAACCTACAGGGTACTTCCCGTGAACTCAGAATCTTGAGATTTGGTACGATGCAACGCCTGTGCTATAAGGAGATAAAGGAAAAATTGCGAAAAACTGTAAATTTTTGTACGGAACCCTCGGTGCGGATCCGACTCGCACTTGGTCAGTTTTTTTTACAACAACACTAAGTATATAACTGCGACGTGTTACGCATCTTCGTGGTTCAAGTAAGTAACCGACCCCGAAAACGCCGAACTATAAACAAGTACTCCCTTTGGCTAAAACTCTTCTTTGATGAAAGTCGATTGATGGTTTACACTTACTCTTATAAGCAGAGACTCAGTAATCAAATAATAATGTTCTGAAGATTCCTATTTAATTAAATTCATTAATTGCAGGTGTCATATAAAATCAAAACAAACGACCGTCGTTTGTATGCCTATTTCGTTTTAACACAGGTATTATAATAACTATTATGACAGCCTATCCTCATTTTCAAGTTGAATCTTCCTAATCCCCCATTAGCAGTCAGCCATATTGCCTGCCCGCCATCTTGTCCTGGCGGGGGCCATTATGGGTACTTTATCATGGAACGTCTGCCACGGACGGCTTTATGGGGTAAATCAATTTTTATGACCTGATTTTTATGGTAAAATATTCTAATAATATTTAGCTTATGTAGGGACCCTGCTCATGTAGGGGTAAAGCTGAGATTGTTAGCATTCTAATCTGATTTAAGTGTATATCGGAATGCTATAGGTACTTGTGTCTCTGTCTTAACACATTCAGGGCCAAGAATCGCTACGCTCGTAGTTTTCCTCGTATGTAGCGGAAAGCGACTACGGCGGTCTGACGCATATGTGTCGTCATTGGCCCTGAATGGGTTAACATAAGAACTTAATAACTTTAAGAAAGGAGGAGGTTGTCGATACGTTGGAAACATTTTATGCATGTTACCCGATTACTCGAAAACTACTGGACCGATTAGGACATTTTTTATGGTTATCAGGTCAGGATCTGACGGAGGTATCCTGGTGAAATCGAAGGAACTCTTCAAATTGTATCGGCACACATGAAGCGATTTGGGTACTGATTTGAATCGGTGAACAATTATAAAACATATAAGTAACTATTCATTAAATACACAATTAATAAACTACGAAGACAGATGCTAACAACGGTTTTCTTTAACCAGCACCATTCCTTTAAAAAAGGAAGGGGAGAACGTTTTCAGCTTCTCGCAAACTGACATACAAACATTAAAATATGGAAAGCACATGTTTGAAAAAGGAAATCAAGAACATTTTAAACCCCTTACGCTATTCAAACTATTTAAATTGAAAATGTCGAGGCATTTTTTAATCAAGCAGCCCCGAATTCCTGTATGCGGGCCCTCCGGTTTACTGAGCGTAGGGCTGTCACTCATTCAGTAATTCAACAGTCCAAAACCGGAATTTAATAAAACATACAAGTCTACTCAATGGCCAAACTAGAAGTATCTGTATTTTCTGTTCTCGAAACTTTATGCAATTTATATCTACAATAATTTTGCACACATTTACTTGGTCCGTTGTGAAGTCCCCAACCCGCACAGGGCCAGCGTAAGGACTAGTGCCCGCAACCATAAGTGGAGGCCTATGCCCAGCAGTGAGACGTATATAGGCCGATTAATTTGAAGTGTTTTTTTAATTTACTTGGTCCGAGATAGTGCGTCGTGTGGGGCGGCTCTAGGTATAGATTATTATTATTAAGAGCCTCAAGTGTCCCATTGCTGGGCAAAGGCCTCCCTCTTTTTCTTCCACACATCCCTGTCCTGGGCAGACTCCCACCAGTCTTGGTCAAAGACGTCAAGCTCGTCTCACCATCTACATGGTCGACCGAGACGCCGTATTCGGTTCTGTGGTGATTATTACACTTGGTGGTAATTGTAGCCCACAACGCTTCTAGGTATAGATATAAACGGAATTAATTGATTCAAGCAAAATTGATTAGATTAAAATTAACCGCTTCTCCATATTTTCGGTTTTAAATGCTCAGAAGAACTGTTTGACATTATACTCAAGGTTCAATTTTACCGCACCACGTTAATTCTCAAATCATGGAAGAAAATTTTAGGTAAGGTAAGGTTTCTGAGTTACTTTCCGCTTTGCTGAAGTTTTCCCGAGGTCCTAGGGGTTTATATACGTACAACACGTACAAACAATGAGTGTAAAGTCTTTGGGTGGGTTACGCGTATCTAAGTATTTATTATCGAAGTTGTATCGTTAATATTTACCAAAAGAAAAGAGTGACTATAATTTTAAGGAGTGGCAACCCTGTGCAACCCTGCAGATTAGTCAGGGCTGGCAACACCTGACGCCGCGCGCATCTGCTGGATTACGGGCCGTTTGGAGAATACGCGTACTATTAGCTTTCGGCCTTTAGGGCACTGGATGATAATTCTGGATAATACTTTAATGGACGAAAACGGTATTAGGGCGAAGTTTCAAAGGTTATTTATGGAAAGAGAATAAGTAGGAAGAAAATAGGTTTATTTCATAACGACACTAAAGCAAACGCCCCAGTGCCTGACACTGGCCTAATACATGACACTTTCAATTTTATTTCAAAACAATAGAAGTGGATAATAGGTGTCAATTATTAGGCATTGAAAGTGTTGAGCATTGGAACATTCAACTTATAGTTAATCTGTATGTATCTTTACTTAGTTTGGTAATACGTCGATTTGAGATTTCCCCCCCATATTTGTAAGTATTGTTTAGTTATAAAGCCTTTTTTTAACCTCCGACGAAAAAAGAGGGGTGTCGTGAAGTTTATCGTGTCTGTCTGTGTATCTGTGTGTCTGTCTGTGGTATCGTAGCTCCCAAACGGATGGACCTATTTGAATGCGGTTTTTTTGTCTCATCGATAATTTTATCCCGAGTGTTCTTAGTTTGTTGTTTCATCAAAATCTGTTCAGCCGTTTTTGAGATATTGGACTTTGAAATGAAAATGTCGGGGGTTTTTCAACTTTTCTAAGTTCTAGTTGCCCTTGTACTTTGATCTATTGTGTGACATGTATATTCTTTAACCTGTTATTGTGCACAATAAAGTGCTTACATACATACACAAACTAGCGTTTGCCTGCGGCGTCGTTCGCTTGAACGTTGGTATGAACCCCAAGTGCAAGCACACAATACACTGCCATGTGTCGTGTAATTTCATCCAACTCCGTCAAGCCTAAGCATCCAAACTTTCACTTATAGCCCTAGCACTTTATTTTCATTAGTATGGAAAAAAATGCAAATTTGGAAATAATTCATAACTGCAGCTTCATTGTGTGTAACTGATATATTATCATTTTAGTAATTACGTAGACTCAAAATCCACCAAACTATTAGTCATCAAAAATCGATATTTAACTAATTCCTGAAAAAAGAGGAACAATATTGATAGATATTTTAATTTTTGTTTTGGTTAATTTACAGGAACTCTTCAA
Organism: Epinotia demarniana; assembly: GCA_945867215.1. NCBI lineage: Eukaryota > Metazoa > Arthropoda > Insecta > Lepidoptera > Tortricidae > Epinotia > Epinotia demarniana. The sequence goes on from OX244285.1 coordinate 12,105,470, forward strand.
GAATAATAAATAAATCACATAAAAAACATAATGGATGGTCATTTATTTTTATATATTTACTTCCCGATGGGAATTTTGGTGGATTCTTAGATAAGGCATCTTAGAATAAAATTTGAAAATTAAACAAACAAATAAAACGCTGTTATAAATTAATGTTTGAAAAAAAAGTTATTTTCCTGGCGTATTATAATACACTAGAGGAGCCCGGGGCCCGCTTCGGCACCTAACACCTACAAAGTTCAGCGTAGGCTAAATCTTCTTCTTTCTAGACCGATTCCCATTAGTAGACCGATTTCCTCAAGTTGCCTTCACCGAATCTTCGGCTAAGGGTGAGTTGCACCAAACCGTCTGTAATCGTAAGCGGTGTTCGTTATAATCTGAATGTATGGAGTGTTTGACAAGTTTCTATGGACTGACAGCTGTCAGCGCCATATTTAACGTTGATCGGTCTGTAATCGTAAGTCGGTGCAACCCGCCCTAAATGATTGAAAATGGCGTGCCTTACCGTTCGGCTACAGTAGCTCTGCTGATCGATTACATAACGCATTGTACGGGCCTCAGGTAGATTTAAATTTCACTTATTGTATGGGAAAATTACAGTTTACTTTTCCTAACGCGCGTTCGAAAGTTGAAACGCTCTCGAGCGACCACGTACCGGAAGGCGCGGCGTGGGTAGGCCCCCCACGAGGTGGATTGACGACCCGGTAGAGGTTGCGAGTCCGCTGGATGCGGGTGGCGCAGGACCGGTCACTTTAGCACTCTTTGGGGGAGGCCTATGCCCAGCAGTGGACGTCTTTCAGATGATATGATGATGATAGAATTTGATGATCCAGTTTTCTAAAGATAGCTTATAACGACCGACCCTGACAACCGGTAGCATATGTTAATAAAATCTAAACTGCCGCAGACATTTAATTCGACCCCCCGGGGGCGAGAAGTGTCAAATGATAGAGTAGGTCCCCCGGGGAGGTTTATCTCGCCGCACAGGGCAGAATTAAATCGAATTCGGTTTAGGAATTCAAATTAGTCGAGGGGACGTGTGAATAAGAACTTGTGCAAACATTTTTGTTTGTTTTTTAGCTTTAAACCTATTTGGCGGTGTATCTTTGAATGCACTTTTTATGTTATTTTTATGCATTCTTTAAATAACGGTGGATTTTTGGTTGACACTGACTGAAATATATTTTTTTTAAGTGCCAAGTTCATATTTCGTAAAATAAAAAAGAGACTTTACTAACCAACCCATTGACTTCAAATTACGACATACATACATGAGCCAGAGCGTTACGGGCGTTTTTCGCTACATACGGAAATTGACAGACTACCGTAACGGTACTTGCGTAGCGAGTCGGTGAATGAGTTAATTTGTAGCAATAGCCTGACTTTGATTTTTCGCTTAAAAATAGAAAGACTAGAGCTATTTGCTACGCCGTAGCGCATTGCGAGTGAATCTCTTTCAAAAGTAGATATTTTAAACATTCTGTACCGGATAGTATTTCGGAATCTTCTGATGTCTTTACTTTCACAGCCAGGAAACTGCCTAGCGGGTGCCTACGCGCTAGGCAGCTTCCTAGACGCTTTTCGCTACGTAGCAGAAAAACCACGGAATCGGCTACGGCAGTGTGTGTTTAATAATTTCCCTTCTGCTATATTTCATCCCGCGCTTGCGCTCTCTGCTACACTGCTTAAACACAGGATATAACAATAATGAAACCCTCACAAAACACGTCAGTAACTTATCAGAGCTATATACCCTTATCAGTAACCAAAGTATAATAAAGCTACGACAACAAGCTAAAATATACCCTATTTGTAACACAATAAGGTCCAGAATTCAAGATTCTTGTTTTAGGGAATTTTCTGGCGTTTACATCTTTATGGAAGTGAGCATAAAACTGAGAATAAATAATAAAAAGATGCTCTCAAGGGAGTGCTTTACGCTCGGCTCTATAGATTATGGTTTAGTGAAAATTGATACTGAAAATGATGTGTATTGTGACATTATTATGTTGGTGGTCACATTTTTAGGTTTTAAAGGATTTAGATATAGATAACGGTTGTTGGATTTCAATTCCTTAGGACAGAGCCGACTTGACGTATTAATTGGTTGGTAACGAAATGACTGCATAGTAACGGCTTAACAAGTATTATTCATGGCAATTCTGGGTTTAGCGCGAGAAGAAACTGCTATTGAAATGATAGTTGCTAGCCTATCACCATTACACGCCTCAACCCGAACACTTAGTTCCCTTCTACGACACATGCGAAAAGAAAAGGCTCGGTGCCATTCTAACCCGACAACACACGGGGTAAAAATAATGTATCCCGTGTTTATCATTTAAATTACCGTTAGCTTTTCGGTGAAACAAAACATCGTGGGAAAACGTATGTAATCCCAACGAAGTCTAGTTTTCCCTCTGGATCGGACAGTCAGATAGCAGTCGTTTTCGTAGAAGTAGACCTACTTACGCCAAATATTGGAATTCGATGTCAAAGCGCTCCTTTAGTTTACCCACAATAAGGCTAGAGCCTAGGGCGCAAGAACCAAGCGAGGGGGCGGCGGGGGGCGCAGCACTAAGCTGAGACTTACATTTCTTAGTTAGCCTTTGGCAGTCAGAACTCATCAGGCTCTGCCTAGCAAGGTCGCCAGAGCTCGCGAGAATGCGTTGCGTTGAGAGCGATGGAATTTGTTCCTTCAGCTGTCAACACGGCGAATCCTCAAACATATCAAGGGTCGGCAACGCTCATACTACTCCTTTGGATTGGCATTCGTCTATAGGCTGCGGTGTTGGTGTGGGCTTGTTTGCCACCGTCGTGGTAAATAAAAAAAGGAGGATGATGATCGGTAGCCACATTGTCCCGATAAACAGAGTTAAGTATTGTTTTTTTTTGTCTATAGCTTGCTTAGAAGTTGCACTTCTTGTTGGATTGAACGATGTATAATAGAATAGATAGAAATCTATTATTTTTTGAAGCCCACTGATAACGTCTATAACAGAATCATAAACATCCCCCTATTGTGGGCTCATCCGCGGCTCTGTCGGAAATTACGCCACTTTTTACGTCGGATAACGTCGCGGGCAGCCCCTCAATCAAACCCATACACTGGCTAGCTGACACACAGCATAATATATACAGAAGGAAAATAGCCATTGTATGAACACTAGTCCACGTGTGTGACGACATGACGACAGCATGATATTTTTGGACTTCGTTCTTCTATAAGATTTTGCTAAAGTTTTTTTGTTTTCAAGATTATATTACTTACCTTATAATATTTCTCACCTAACCTATGATATGATATTTTCTATGAAGTCTCCGACCTAAAGTTATTTTCCTTTTGGGTAAAACTCCAGCACAATAACTGAATTTCGGGAGAATAATGCTTTCAGACACAGAAAAAACATCGCAAAAGGCCCAAGGCAATATTTTCACGAGCTGTCATGTAAACAAGTCATACTGTGCAGTGTGCACTTTTTTACCGCCATCGGTGTGTCCAACCCCTACGGGCGATCAGACACTTAAGTTTTACACTTCGATTTGATATCACTATAATTCGCGCGGTCTTTCAGGCAAGTCAAACACAGCGAATGAATCATCACATATCACATTTGACTATAAACGACCAGCTCATGAACCACTGTTACTAATGGACCAGTATTACAATCTTCACTGAGCGATTAGAGTGGTCCTACTGAGTCTGTTACTCTTGCGCCCCGCACCCTCGTCCCTTGAGTATCGGGAAATATTTACAGATAGTCGAAGTGGCATAGCGTTAGTCGCGGGACCCCACGCGTCGGGAGAGGGCTCTTTAGCCCGCTTCTAATAAGGAGCCTTTGGACGAAGTTACAATTTTACTAGTCTTTAGCGTTACCGGTGAAAAAAGATGTAGTTTTTCTTCTCATTTTACATCAGCTGAGATTATGGCCAATCGATGGTCAGAAGCCTATTTCACGAAACTACAATTTATAATTTAATATCACAAATGTAAACTGGGAACACCGGCAACACCAGGCGGCCATGGCCAGTCGTGTTTAGTGGAACTGGGGTTGCCAGTTTGGAATTATAAAATTATAACTTGTAAGTTCGTTCGTGAACCAGGTTACTAGTTATCGAAGTTTTTCTAAAGAGACCACCGAAAAAGTGTGTTTGTAATATTTGACTAAGATTGAAGAAATTTTGGTAGGAACATTATTTTTATAGACTTCGAAGTTATCCAGAGCTTTAGCTATACCGAAAAGGAAGTAAGTAAAACTAACCCAAAGATTTAGCGTAGTTACTTACGTAGTTACTGCTACGGTAGCCTAGCGGTTCAGGCATGCGGCTGTCAAGCGGCGGTCGTGGGTTCGAATCCCGGCTCGTACCAACGAGTTTTTCGGAACGTATGTACGGAAGATTTACCGTTAGCTTTTCGGTGAAGGAAAACATCGTGAGGAAACCGGTCTAATCCCAATAAGGTCTAGTTTTCCCTCTGTGTTGGAAGGTCAGATGGCAGTCGCTTTCATAAAACTATTGCCTATGCCAAATCTGGGGATTAGGTGTCAAAGCGGACCCCGGGCTCCTTTAGGGGCACAACCGGGAATAACGCTAGGAGAATGATGACTTAGGCAATCGTTTTACGAAACCACCTACCATCTGACCTTCCAACCAAGAGGGGAAACTAGTAGACCATATTAGGATCAGACCGATTTCCTTACGGTATTTTCCTTCACCGAAAACCCCCTGTATAATACAAATGATATTTCATACATAAGTTTTTGAAAGAACCTAGTGGTACGAGCTGGGGTTCGAAGGCACGCCCTCCGGATTGAAAGTTTCCGCACGACAATAGTGGCTCCTGGATTGGCCCGAAGTAGGATCATTACGCTGGTTACGCGACCACCTTCGGTTAGCGACCACCTGAAGGAGAAGGTTTTTTCTATTGAAGATAACATCAATGCTACAGACCCTATTGAGACAGTTAGTTGTACACGCATTTGTAATATCCTTTCAGTTCCCCAACTTGGCTAAGTGGTCGCCAACCGGCCCTACACGACGACCACATATCGACAATATTACCAACCCCCTAACTGAATCAACCACACTTGATTGACAAGAACTGCATTCCATGTCACCATTGTGTGTTTAAACCAATTCCGGGCGTTAATTATGTTTTGAGGTTATGATCGCGGCGCGTGCCGCAATCAGACGCCATTGTGGGCGCGTTCGGATATTCGTGTTTGCTTTTAGCGATGCGATCGAGTTATGTTTTCGGGTTTTTGCAATTAGGAAGAGAGAAAGTAAATAATGTGGATATAACTTGGCTTTTTGATGACCTATTATTATTCGTTGTCAAGATATCTGCTGATCCTGGCCGTAGATATTTAATTATAATTTCGATTGAAAGTAAAGTTAACTGTTTTCTTCTCTTGTTTTGTTCTTGACAGAGAATTCGTGGTCACGTCGAGGCATCCACATCGGTGGCAGGGACCGACAGCACCAAGGTTTACAATTTGTGACATCATATTGATCTGGTCTTCCGGTCCTGTTTCTAGCTGAGAGGGTTAAATACTATATATTGTATAGGATTAAGTTTGAAAGTGCCAATTAATAAAGCAGTATCGAATACTGGGACATTGCCCTTCAAGTAAATATGACGGACCGCTCCTGCTGCTTTAAACTCCTCCGCGAAATCATCAACTTCAAGTTCTAATATTTTACTAATTCATACCAGTTTCCCAAATTACCCTCCATTTTCCAGCATCATTACCTAAATTGAAGACGCAATGACTGTCGGAACGGAGTTTAAAACAATAAATAAAAGAGAGCCACGAAGATCCCTTGATTTACAAGCGAAGTGCCCCCGTCATAGGATTACTATTGAATAGGGTGGCTAAATCACGTGTTGTATTTAATAGAATACTCCATTCAATTTCGTTGCAAAAGACTTGGGTGTTAGGTTTGATATTTTTGACGTGTTTATACCATCACTATAACAATTGGTCGCATTGCTAACTTGTTCTGAATGTGTATCATAATCGTAAGTACATATATGTGTGCTTTTTGTGGTAGGTAGTCGCTCATACGGGAGAAATATTTTATCTTACTCTTGAAATAAAAATACTGAACGGTCGTGGCATGAGCCGAGGGACTACAGCATGCGGTTCTTGAGGATAGGAGACATTTTTAAAGGGTAGTGTTGCAACCATCCATACGCTACGTTGACCGCTTGCCAGAGGGCCATACGCTTGTTTGCCACGGAAATGATGTATATGAAAAATAAAAATGCCACTGGAAACTCCACTCACAGCGACCCTACGCATTTTCCATCCCATCCTGCCGGATTACTGGGCTGTTATTCGCTACGCGCTAATCCGGCTCACCCCGCCGGTCACCCGTGACGCAACTAGACCTCTACCTACGCTTAGTTACTACGCATCGCGGTGTCAAGATATATTTGTGGGTGAGCATTCACGTGAGCTTAAAGCAAGTTACAGAATAGGGGGGTTGTGATGGATCATAGGCGCGGATTGATTCTTTAGACCGCGGCACCCATTGTGTTGTTATCAGCAGAGATATTGGATGTATCTCCCCTGTCTAGCCCACTTCGATCGAGTATACAGTCGAGTATACAGTCGAGGTTCAGAGGTGTTACAGTTATTTATATACGTGTATCTCTATATTTAGCCATAAGACATACAAATATCTTAAGTCAAGATGGAGCATGCGTAAATTGTTACAATTCTTCATCGGTCAAGTATTCCCTTACTGAATAGTAGGCTTTTTTAACAAGAAATACAAACAAGCTTTTTTTGGACGCTACCAATTCTTCTAACTTAGTGATATTTCTTGGCAATCTATTGTATATTGAAGGTGTCATCCCGAAAATACTTTTACCAAGAAGAGCTGTGTTTTTGGATTTCACGTACATTTTGACACATCTGTGAGCACTTTTAAAAACAGAAAATTTGTCCATATTGGCCTTAACGTATACTGCTGTTTCATATATACCGGGTGGAAAGGCACGACGATCCCTTCCGCAAAAGGGGGATTGTTTAGACTGAGTACAGTATTTCCTCTAAAGAAACTAGGCTCATATTCATAACCGTTTTGAAGTTATAGGCAGTTAACTTTTAATGCAAAATACTGCAAGTGACCACCCTCATTAGGGTCAGTAACATTTTAACAATTACACAAGAGTCAGTGACCTTTATCAATACGTATAAACGATAATTAGTACGTATAGTAATAGTAGGGTTGTCACAGAAGAACATTAATTAATTTTATTTTTAATAATTGATCGTAAAAAAAAATCTAAACATTACGAATCGATTTTCCATCACTTAAACTAACCCCCCTTTGCGGGAAGGATCGTCGTGCCTTTCCACCCGGTATATAGACATGGTATATAAAGTATGTTGTGCCGAATGCAATGTGTTTTACACGATTCTGTTATTGGTAACCTGCATACTGATCGTAGACATTTTTTTTTGTGCCTTGAAAGCCATCTCTCGATCTGTGGACTAACTACATGTTCTTTCAATTTGAAATTTATGTTCAAACCATGTTTATATGGAAAGAAAAGATACAAATTCTCTGCACTAAGCTTACGCAAACGTATTTATGATTTAGTAAAGGGTGATTTATGATTTAAAAAATACTCATGTGACACTTGGAGTTTGAAGCGTCCTTTGACAGATTTCAAACAATTTGAAGTAACATTTTGGGACATACCATACCCTAAGACTCAGACCAAGAAAAAAGACAGACGGAGCGTTACGAACAGTCAAGTGAAGCCAAACCACATACAAACAAAACCAAGCTACTTCAAGTTTAGCACACGCTCACGCACACATATACAAACAAAATTGCACAAAACTCTTCAGCACGTGTCGCAATGCTGTCAAGATCGTTTTGTGCGATTTAATTTGTTTAGCGTGTGCTAAACTTATGGGGCTGGGTCGAAAACCGGATGGCTTCACTAGACTGTTCGTAACGCTCCGTCTGTATATTTTCTTGGTCTGAGACCCTAAGATTCAAATCAAATCAGATATTTTATTTCAAATAGACTCACAGAGTGCTTGAGACTAAAAGATTGTCTGGACGAGATCGCTATTTAGCAATAAGACCATCTGTTGTCGAGCTCTACCTAGATAGACCGACAGACAGACACAGTCTCGTATTTATAATATTAGTATGGATTTTTTGTCTCTTCAGTTTTTCTAAATGGGTTCGAGTGGTGTAACAATATGTATACAGGGTGGAAGAGGACTTAAGTCCTTCCCGGAAATATTAAATCGTTTAAGTGATATACAGTAGATTTGTAATGGTTAGAATCATGAATTAAGTAAAAAATAATAAAACCAAATTCACTACTTTTTCACTGTCGTGATGACCCTAATGCATCTGCACTCTACCACGCTAGATTCAGAGCACGTCACTTCGTTTGTTTTGTGACGGTGAAGATGAATGACGTATAAATGTCAAATAAATCAAATGCTGAAATACTAATATCAATTACTTTATTAATTATGGCCATACCTAACACTATCTTCAAATACGGTGTCCAAATGTCCCTCCATGCCTTATAATGCACGCTGCAGCCCATGCCCGAGTATGTCGGTGCACATGCCATAGTGTCCGCTCTTCAACATTTTTCCTACGCAGCAATCAACCTTTGTCTCATTTCGTCCGCAGTGTCGCATTCAGTTTTGTACACTATGTCTTTAACATAGCCCCACAGGAAGAAATCTAAACAAGTTAGATCCGGAGACCTGGGTGGCCAGCGGTGCGGCCCAAACCGGCCGATCCATTGGTCTCCAAACTCATTGTTCAATTTCATTCGTACTTCATGAACAGAATGAGCTGGTGCACCATCTTGTTGAAACCAAGTGAGTCATCTTTCAGCCAGTGGTAGGTCGTTGAGATAAGTGACAAGCTCATTGTTTAAAAGATCCATGTATCCGTGTCTGTTTAAAGTTGGAGGAAGAAACACAGGTCCTATAATAGTTTCTCCATGAATTGCCGCCCAGACCTTAACAGACCAACGATACTGATGAGCTGTAAATCGGTAAGCGAAATGATTCTCTTCGGCATACACATGTTCGTTTCGTCTGTTTCACATACCGTTGCGAGTAAATAAGCTTTCGACGCTCCAAAAAACATGCCTGATGAAATCACGATCTTCTACTGTTTTTTGTAGCAGCCACCGGCAGTATGTTTCGCGAATAGGGCAGTCTCTAGGCAGCAAAGCTTGAACCCTCTGTATTTTGTAAGGGTGAAGGCCATTACATTTTAGAACTTTTAGTACTGCGGTATGACTTATTCTGAAATGTCGACCCGCTTGTCTCGAACTAGCTCTTGGATTATGTTCAAAATACCGCAGCACTCTTTCTTCCAGTCTAGCCGCAAGTTGAAGAACGGGTCCTCCACGTTGGTCATTCTGAGCTGTTCGTGGTACAATGGGCTGATTATTGGCGACACGATCATAAGTACGTAAAATCGTCCTTCGTCCAGTTGGATGTGGCGGTGGATATGTTTCTCGATATCGTCTTAAAGTTTCAGCCGCATTATAGTTGCATGTCGCGTATAAAAAGAGCAAATTTAAATAACCACGAGCATCGAACAAAGGCATTTTTATTTGAAGAATTATGACACCGTCTATCAAAAATTAATTTTGACTTTGTCATTAACAATGACTCATTTTGCTGATTTCTAACCGCGCAAAGAGGTTCGTTAGTTATAAAAAATGATTTTATTCTAAATATTAAGGTAATGTGTCGCATGTACGTTTTTAATGAAATAAAAAATAAAGACAACCTATTACATGAAAAATGTGCCTGTTCAACCAGGGCACAGTTTAAATTTACTCGAGCATGATTTTGTGAAACGAGCTAAAACCTTTTTATTAGTCCAGGTAACCAAAGATATTAAAGAAAACGAAAGAGGTTACGATATCATCTTTGAGCTTTCTTTGAGTGACTAGGTTTTGAGTGGTTGTCAATGTCACTCAGCACTTGCACTATTTGATGTGGTTAGTTTTATTTATTCAACGAATTACATTTATTTACTTCATCCAACAATGAAACAAGTGGAGCCACAATGAGAATCGCCTCCGCTAATCCTGCAATGATTCTTAACGCGTTGCAAGAACAAAGATTCGATAAACGGCAACAAATTAACATAGTATCCTGTCGTGTAACGATTGTTTACATGTAAGTTCATTGACCCAATGACCTGTTTAGGGTTGGCACAAGTAGTTTTTTGCGTGAATGTTTAAAAGGCTATAAGTTGAAAACGGCTAAACGTATTTACATAGTTTGTATGGGGGAAATATAGTGCTAAGGCTAAACTATCTCCCATTTCCGCAAAGGTCCCTCGTGGACTTCCACGTTGTATATTTACTTATATGTTTTAAAGGCAGCCTCGCTATTTCTACAGTTCATAGACCCACTAGTTTAATCCGAATAATCCGTTTCGTGTTGTATCGGAAGAAAGCTTCAAGTCATTCAGTGGGTAGTTAGGTTTAATTGTCTGTATTGAGTTGAGACTGCAATCATGTGAGCTAACGGCGCGGAAGCCCCCCGATGCTGGAATTAATTGCTGTTTGTAGCTAAGTATATCGGATTTTTACTTGTTTGCTATTTGGGAAGATATAAAATAAAGTTTTTTTTTAATAAAAGTGGTCTATATATAGATGACACAATATTTACCCCATAAAATAATATAAAAACGTGGAGGGTAGAGCCGAAAAAGTCCACAAGACGACTTCCTTGTGGACTGCATAGGTGTGCAGAGATTAATTATTGTGTGGTTTTGATAATTGCGTGTATACAGTCTTAATGATGAATTTCTTGAGAAGCATGGCCATCCAACAAGCCAGAGCTCTCGAAGCCGATAAACGTAATGTTTGCCGAAAATTGAATGAATGAAAACCGTGCCATACTTTTTTTCTAAAAAGAAAAAAGAAAGATGTGTTCGTCTCTTCAGTTCACTCAATCAACAGTAACGCACTCGTGATTCTTCTCGAATCGCAAGCGTCCTAATGCTACTATCTATGTTTGCCACCGTCGTGAAATAAAACACATACAACAAATAGAGCACGTCACTCAAAAATCGCCGCTCATCGACCCCGCATCAAACAAGTGATGATCGGTCAAGCGAGAGAGCCAACGCCTCGGAAAATTGCCCCATGCGGGCCCGGCGGGGGCTGGGGCGCCCATGCGGGCCCGGCGGGGGCTGGGGCGCCTTTGTGAGAGGCAGCTCGGGCTTGCATTACTTTACTATACTACTGGTTGGCAACCCTTAGCAGAAGAATATGGATGACATTGTTTTTGGGCCGGAATAAGAACAAAACCTAGGCGTTTGTCCTGTGGATAACTCAGTATAAGTAGTAATGTAAAGAGGCGGTTTCGTATACCTGTAAAAGGTACAGCGCCTAAACTATTAGGCCTTAACAATAACGTATACTTATAAAACACTATGTATGTTATATTAAAACAAGCTTCTAAACTATCCAAAATTTCATCCAAAGCGGTTGAGCCGTTTAAGCGTGATTGAGTAACAAACATCTAAACATCATCCAAACTTTCACATTTATAATATTGTTTGGATATTAGTAGGATATAGTTTGTCCGATTTACAGTTCAGTACAGATTCAGATTCATGCATTTTTTTGACCACTTCGGTGGGAACCAAACCGGAACGTTCGCTATAGGGAGTTTCACTCCGGATCCGTACAGTGCCCCAGAATAAATAATAGTACTACGTACAGGAGGTTCTCTGTTAACAAATCCCCTGTTTAGTAACCGAAGGAACCTTAACGTGGCCAGCACTTTCTATCGCATGCAACACGCTGCGATAGAACGCGTGCGTGCCGTAGCAGCGCTCACATATCCCTTCGGTAGATGTACTTGTAGCGGCGCGACGTAATCACGGAGTGCGCCGCCCCTGACAGTGCGCGACCTTTTTAAGTTCCAAAGTGTGCGGATAAACGCCCTGCCCCCGGCCAGCGGTACGGTATTAGTGGTCGTTGATTCCACGAACTAGTTGATAAAACGTTCCTCGTTCGTCAGCGAACGAAACGTTTTGTTTAACAGACTCATCTAGTTGACGACTTTAACGTACAAACGTATTGACGCCAGTGCCAGTGCGACGCAACGACGCAACAGCAAAGGCTCGAAAACGAGATGGAGTTTGTCGACGTTGATTGAAAGATACTTTCGTTGATCGACAATTCAACTGAACTGACTACACTCCGTTGACGCGAATGCGAGTGGGATGCAATAATGTTTTCTCTTCAGTTAAAGCAAGAACGTAGTAGACGAAATCAACTAGTTTTTAAACTAAGCTAACGTTTCGTTTCGTTGAAGCGAAAACCGTCAACGCGACCGACGACTACCGTGCTGTGCGATGGTAGAATGTGGTCGCACGTGAAGCTATTTGCTGTGTACTTACCAGTCTTGACCTGATGCTTGAGCGTGATCTTGCAGTCCTCAAGCAACTGCTTTAGCGGCAGCGGCTCGTCTCGCAGCTCCAGGTCTAGCAACTTCTGCATCTCTTCTGGCATCTTGAACTCCAGGATCTGGAACAAGGTGCTTTTAATCGTATCTATCTATCTATCTTCAATGGCTCACCGACCCAAAGTGGGTCTTGGCCTCCGACACAACTCGCCACTTGACCCCGATCCTGCGTCATGTCCTTCCAGTTCATGGCTTTAAGGTCGCGCAGGTCTATTTCGACGACTTCGTTCCAGCGATACCTGGGACGTCCGAAGGGTCGCCGCTCTACTGGATGTCCCAAATATGCCTGTATATTTAATCGTAAGGCATACACCATTTTGGCCTTTAAAGTTTGGCCTTCGGCTTAAGAACTTCTAACAGTCGAGTTGCCCACTCACTTGACAAAGGGGGGATAACTGTCACTTGCGTCCGCAGGAGCTACCTGCCACAACCCTGCACGTGTCCCCTGCTGGGTGGTAGTAAGAGTGACAAACTTTAACAAGGGGCTGATAAGCAAGAATCCTTCTTTCATATATTCTTGAAGGCAAACTGCGGCTTTTTTGAGATAGCGGCTGGCATTTTTTATGACTCTGCATTTTTGCAGCCGGCGGGGTGAGCGAAAAACAGCTCTGTGCTTATTTACTACGCATCGTAGCGCATATTTGTGGGTGTTCATTGAGGTGAGCTGAGCGGCGGCGTGAGCCGCATTAGCGCGTAGCGAATAACAGCCCAGGGGTCAAAGCTGATGGTTAGGTTGAATGGAGAAAGTTTTTAAGTACCTTCTCGTTGCGGTCGTTGACCTGATGCACGAAATCCAGCAGTACGTCCACCACTCGCGCCAGGAACTCGCGGGTCTGCGGCTGCGCATCTTCGCGGTATGGCAGGATCGCTGCAGGACAAAAACACAATTTTTGTTTTAGTTATTGTAGTGCCGAGACAGGGTTTCATAGCTGAACAAATAATGTACCATCTTGCATTTATGTATGAAAGTAATAAATATACTGATTACAACAAATTCAAACATTACTTCGTGATAAAAACAATAGTTTGGAAATATAATCAATAATGTTGAATTTTCCTGATAATGGATTAATAGTACATTACGTAACTAGGGCGGTGAATTCGTGAATGCCCCAGATCGCAGGTGTTTGTGGCCCGAACCGAAGGGGAGGGCCATAAATGTGCGCTCTGGGGCTCTTCACCTGGCCACAATGCGAGTTTTCCCGTACGCGCAGCGTGCAGTAAAACTCGCATTATGGCCAGGTGTGACGTAAAAATATGTAATGTCAAATTGAGAAAAAACAGGGGGTTAAATAATCACAAAGTAAATCGTTATTTTTTTTGACATTATAGATTGTTTTTCTAGAATCATTCTAGACTACTATTTTTATACAAGTTTTACTTCATATAATTTTTATTTTTTATGTTTAATAAATTACTCTAAGAAATTAGCTGAACATTACGATTTGAAAGTGCTTTCTACTGGGCCTACTTATATAAAGATCATTTTGAGTTTGAGTTATCTTCGGTGTCCAAAGTTTTAAGAGGGGGGTATATTCCGTCCCTTTTCCACAAAACATGGCAAAACGCACCTTCATATGAAATGATTGTCTTTTACAATGACGACGAGCAAAACGGCTGTAGTTTCGTAATTCTTTGAGATATCTGAATGTGATTTTCGTCACTAGGCATATTTTTCGCCTTCTTTCTTTTGGAGTAAATAGTTATTTGTGTCACAAGGGAGCAAAATAGTATATTTACGGCGAGGGCGGTGTATTGAATCCTAAACGTAGCGAGGGATCCTACAATAGAATCCTGAGCGTAGCGAGGGATTCTAACGTAGGATCCTGAGCGTAGTGAGGGATACAAGTGTTTACGCCCGAGACGAAAATAATTTTGCTACCGAGTGACACATACTATTTTTCACACCGAGTATGAGGAAATTAAAAAAAAGCTATTGTTAAAATATATCTAAATTATCTTAATTTTTATTACTAATTTTTAAATATTACGAAATATTTATAAATTTTTATACAACATTGTTATAGTTAAAACTTGAAATATGTTCGTTTTGAATCGACTACGATGAAATTACAATCGATTATTTTATTAACATCTGTGTTCAATTGGCACATTGCGTACAAATGTTCCAATGCCAATGTATAAATTAAAAAAGTAGCTTGAACAGAAAAGTAGCGTTTTGGTCCCTCTCGTCGTGGAGCAGAACTTACTTTTCCGAATGGAAGGTGTGAAATAGTAGATTGTGTCACAAGGGTGCAAAATGGCATATTAACGGCGTAGATTTAATCCCAAATGAAGCGAAGGATTCCAGAATAGAATCCCAAACGTAGTGAGGGATTCTAACGTGGAATCCTGAGCGTAGTGAGGGATTCAAGTCTTCACGCCCAAGTTGGAAATAATTTTGCTTCCGTGTGACTCATACTGCTTTTCACATCACCTATGAGGATAATGAAATATGTCAGAAAGAAAACACATGTATTAGGTGAGTAGCCGTATTAAATTAATTACTTAACCTACTGATTATAGTGTTACTTTGAATTTGTATTTTATTACGTTAGTAGTCGTAACAATCGTAGTCAAGATAAAAAATATATGCAAGTAATCGATTTTAAAAAATAAGTAATCGATTATGTGTAGGTATACTATTTTCATGTATTCATTTGTTTTTTTTTATTCTGGCAACAATATGTCCTGGAATAGAAAAGTGCCACTTTGATCCCTCCGAGCAGGGAAGAAAAAGCCCTCATCCGAATAGCTGATGTGAAAATACATTTTGAGTCTACACCCCTATTAAAACTTGCACACGTAGGTACAGTTGCCGATAGCGTAAAATATGAGTACATGTATGTACACCTATGTACTCATAATATACAATACATTGTTTGTCCAGATATAAGTGTATATCTATTGTAAATTTTAAAAGGAAAAAAAATGCTAGCGTATGCGACTTTTTAGCGCACCGAGTCTTTTACAACGACTGAGGTGTCTAAATCTAAACCTTTGCTCGCTTCGACGATTTTGATTTATCAGTTCACTCTTACTACGCCAAAAAATCTGTCCTCGTGGTTGTAAATAAAATATAAACATTTCAAATTTCAACCGTAAAAATTCGCCGTAGATTTCATTCGGAAATACCTCAAGTAGTTTTATTACTGTTTTTCTAATAAGAACATTCCCGGCATCATGTTGCAGTGACTTCCGTCCACAGATGTTCGTGATTTGTGCCCCAAATTACACTCCACCCTGTATTACACCCCTAAAAATCCAAAACAAGCTAATATCACCCTTTTTTCTACTGCATTGTAAGAAGCAAATGTTAAAAAACAAACGGAAAATAGCATTAGCTTTACTACCACATAAAAATGTTATTACCGAAATAAAGGTTAAACCAAAATAGTCTTAATCTTGTTAAAAATAGGGTGTTCATTCAAAGAATCTAACGGTAAACATTAAATGTTTCAAATATTATGAAGGTCCGTTCATAACAATGCTCACATTTTGATTTTCAATATAAGAGCAAACAATAATAGCTATGCCGTTGCAGAAATGTCTGTCATACAAATATCAACTCTATACATAAAACGATAAAGACGTAGATTACCCTAACAGAGCTGTATTGATAACATTGTAAAGAACCCTGTAGGGTGAATCTAACGTCATTGTAATTTCAACTCTAAATATTACTGGTTCAAGTCCATTTCAGCTTATCGTATCTCCGTATACTTTCCTGCTTTTTTCTTTTAGAATTTGGACTTTGTTTCTGTAGTGGTATGGTTCAAATTTGTTTCTTAAATATGAACAATTGTTGGTTTCGCATTGTAAAGAGATAGTCAAAGTACTGAAGTTTGCCCTTTTGACGGATTAAACAGACTAAGGACTAGGGAAGCCCTTGATTAACGTTTTTTGTGTTTTATATATGTTTGACGTAGCAGAAAATCTGTCTGAGTTCGTAGTCTGGTGTGTTGTTTTTAAAACAATACCCTCTTGTTTGCAAAGCAGCATTTTTCGGAGTTTCCTTGATTGAAGTGCCGTAAATTAAGACATAGTATACTAGCGGTCCCCTTGGCTTCTCCCACGTATTGCAAAAAATGCAGGCAAACCCGTGGGTTAAAACATAGCTATGTTCTTTGAGAAAGTCCATTCTATACGCGGGTGGATTGAGCTCCATAAACCGAAAGTCCTGTCTACGGAACGTCATTTCTATAGTAGAAAAATACGTGAAGCCGTTGAAATCAGAAAACATCGTAGTTTCAACCGGGATGACGGTATTAAGATTTCATCTTCGTCGAATACTATCATAAGTAAATTCCAGCGTCAAAAAACATCGTCCGTTATATCACCGGACATTGTTAGTGTTGTGTGTCGGCCGGGTGACAACCCTAGTGTACAAGTGGTTCATAAAGACCAAATGCGGGTAGTTCGGAAAACCCGCGCAGCAAGAAGATGTTGATACCCGCACAATCCAGTTGTCCCGTGACCATGGATGTTGCAACACATCCGAAACGACGGGACACCTCAGTGAGGTAAATAAATAAGTTAATACGCGATTAAGTCCCGCTTAGTACAAATAATGTGACAAAGCTACAATCTCACAGACTTTTCCTCTTTATAATATTAGTAGGTATAGGTCTCTTTTTTTATAAAACTAAGGATTCTCCCAAGGGTTCATATGTTATTCTGTATAACTGGGTATCATGATTGCAAATAAAGGATTAATTTCTGTCAAAAAACATTAATTACCTACTAATTGAGAGCGTTCTACTATCCTACAATCAACTATTTAACCTATCATATAAAAAAAATATCCTATCCTATACTATTAAACGAGCAATATTTGTATACATATATATTTGCAATCACGTTCTTCAAAACGCTTCTAACGATATCAATGAAATTTGGAGCGTAAGCGTTTACGGGGGCGAAAAACCGACCCAGCTGGATCTCATGTCTAGGAAAATTGGTTTTCTCCATATATTCTCTTTGTTCACCCGAGCAGAGCTTGGTCGCCCACGGACTCTTGTGTGCCTAGAGGAGTTCCCACGGCCACCTTCCGCCTCCATCATCACACCAGCTTTATGGTACCATATAATATTGCCATAGATAGATAGTCATCCAAACGTATTCAAAATTTCACTTCAATCGGTTAAGTATAACTGGTTTTAAGATTTGACCCTAACAAACATTCCAGGTAACTATACCAACCAAACCTCATGGAAGTAATAATCTTGTAAAAAATTACTTCCATTCTTTTGCTGTTTGTCAAAATTCGTAAGCAAACGCCTCTTTAAACTTTTACGCAAAAACTTTACCGTGTGAACATCCATATTGACTGACGTCCCACCCAAACTTGTACCCTTATTAAAGTGCTTTTAAGAGCTCTCACTTAGCGCGAAATGTTTCTGCCCTAAGCCGGTAACCCGCTTACTGCCGTCACACGCATCGGCGGCTGCGGGGGGGTTGGTACAGATGAGGAATCAACATTGAAATATTACTGCGAAACTCAATATGCTAGGGCAAAATCGGAACACATAGAAAAAAATACTACCACTAAGTTAGACACAAAAACAATCTTTACAGTACACTAGTGCGGAAAAGAGCACTTTTCGTGCATATGTCGAAACTTTAAACAGCCATATGTACCGTAAAACGTTGTACGATACACGTGCGAATAGGTAATTCGTAACTCGTGTCGATTTAAAACACTCCCTTCGGTCGTGTTTTAATTTAACACCACTCGTTGCGAATTTCCTATTTTCGGCACTTGTATCGTAAATAACTATTTCAATACAGTTGCTCAAAAAGCTTGGTTTTCGCGGACTAGTGCTTTTCACTTTTCCCATTCAATAATTGTACAAATTGTACCATTCATTATTAGTTATGTCAATAAAAAATTAATAAGATAGAACTGTATTAAGTTTTTTTTTGAACAACTTCATTATTTTTCAACTGTATTACACAATGTTACAGAATTAATAATATAAAAGTTTCGAATTCCTTACTTGTTGATTTTCTTATTTTTTCGCAACTGTATTAAAAAACGTCGTTCGATACACGTGCGGTAATGTCATTCTTCACTCGTCCCGAGTCTTGCTACTCGCCTACGGCTCGCGATATCTCGGTACTCGTGAAGTAATGACATACACAACACACATACTTTCCGCACTAGCGTCAAATGCACTATTTCCTATTTTTATTCGTACCTAGTTGCTTGTTTATTTTATGTTTAGTTTACTATAGATCTTTTTTATTGTCGTTACTTGTAAATAAAAATTGAAACAGACATACAAAATATGAAGCAACATACTTAGTGGAATCTTACGGGGGTCTCATAAATTCGTGGAACCCCAGAACTGCCAGTAAGGCTCAAGTAATGCCAAATCCAACAAGTTAAATACAGATTATGGCCCTCAAAAATATATTTAAGTCCCTATCCCTTTAATACGAAGTCCAATTTCCTTTGAACACAAAAGAGCAAATAGTAAAAGCACTTTGACAGTATTTGTCAAGCATTACATCGCATTCCAGATGTTGGAAACTACCAAAATAAGTAAACCCCCCGACTATTCGAAAGTAAACCTTAAATATATCGATATAAAAATCATAACCTACGCACCACTAATTTGGCGTCACCCCCGACTTACTATAAATGCTCATCATTAGAATTTCGACTCAAAAACTCTGATTGTACGGTTTGATTTAGATTGTAAGTAAAGCGCGTCATTTCTTGTCAAAGGGGCATTGCAAATAGGGCTGTCTCTCGTTGAATTAAGGTTGTGTTTTGAATGTAATGGTTTTTGTAAGTGTTTAGACAAACTTTAAGCTGATTGTAGCTGAACTGTACTTTTGGGGCGACAAGTGTCTACAAACATCCACTCGGGACCCTTAATGTCTATTGCAATGTGATAGAGATATGTTAGTAGGGCAAACAGACATCATTAAAGGAATTCTATAAAAAAAACAAAATTAGCAACCTTGTATTTGACATTCAGCACTTAAATTACCGAGATGAACTACCTAACGTGCCTAATTAATAGGGTATACAGATTATGTGATTTTACCCCAATTTGTTAGTACAACATGTCGAAGTCATAATTGGGTGTAGCGTAGGTACAATAACAGTCCGACCACATGTGCATGCAATTTCTCAGTACAACTCGTTTGACAGTTGGATCAAATACAAATACAAATAGTTTATTTAACAGAAACAGATTAGCATACAAAAAAAACATATCTATCAGACTCCAAACTAGGCTGAGCCTGTATCTTGGACATCTGCGAGAGCGATTAACAATGATTTATTTAATTAAAATTAAAAATTCCAGGCAAGTTAAAATTACATTATTCAAGAAACAGGATAATAGACAAAACAAAGGAATGAGATATAGTTAAAAACAAAATTTAGATAATTCAGTGGATTTGAAGTAAAAATTAATATTCACAAGGGATACCAAATAGACTGACATAACCAATTATAATAATATGAAAATCAGCATCACAACATGCCTATAGACGATAGCAATTAGTCAGCTTCTGATAAATTGGGGCTGACAAATCATGTATATACGCCATAAAGCACCGAATCGCTGTCTGCCTTTTCCAAGAATCAGTTCATATTCAGATTAAAGTTAGCAGTATTTTATCATCGTCATTTTTTCTACGCGCGCTGTGTCATTTACCAACAGGTATTGAGACAGCCTGCGTTATATAAAGAATGCAGGCAAACCTGCAAGATAAAACACAGCATATCCAGATAGTTCATTCTATAAGGAGACGCTACGCGAGCGACATCGGCAGGACTGCCAAGCAAGGTCACAGAAAACCCAGTATTGAGTGACCTTCATATGGCTGGCCACCGTGCTTCCGGGCACACCACACGGGCCGAATCACGCGACGACCTGCATGCAGTCCTGCCGATATCGGCCCGTGTAGCGTCTCCTATATACACAGTTGGAATTGGTTGGTTGTATAACTTACAATCACCAGACTTTTCCTCTTTATAATATCAATATTATCTATAGATTCAGATTTTCCTAGTATACTAGTATCATCCATCCAATTTAGAATTAATACCAACTGTCCGAATCTGTATTAATAAAACCAATAGAACATAATTGATTTGTATGCAAATTTCCAACATGCCGACAAGAGCGTAACCCTGCCGCTGCCGCGGTGTTGTTTTAATTACAGCTAACCCCCGCCCGGGCGATTAGTTACACTCCGGCGAGTATAGCAGTGCAACGGTTAGTTCAATCGGATATAAAGTTTGGATGGGGTTTGATATACATAGAGTTGGAGTTTTTGGCCTTATAAGTTATAGATAGATGTGTATAGCCCTGAGGTAATATCGCTGTACACCGCATAATATATGGCAATAATATACATACGTCATGTATAGCCGGGACAGTGTGTAATGGGAATATAGTGTTGTTTATTGATTGTAAAAAAAACTATAGTTTTTACAAGTGTGAGGTATACCTCACACTTCTAAACAATTATCTCAGTGATGTAACTTGAGCGCGACACGCCAACAAACTGGTCTGGTGTTTTGTAATGGTTTATTTGAATAAATTATTAAATTCCCTCTCATAAATGAGAGGAGGCCTGTGCCCAGCAGTGGGACGTATATAGGCTGATGATGTGATGTGATGTGATTAAATAAATAATAAATAAACGTCAAAAAGTTAATAGTAGATTAAATTTAATTAATTCGTATTTATTTATAACGTCAAATTATTTCAAAAATGTATGTATGTACGAAGGTCATTTATCACGGACTGTTTCGTTTCAATGGCACTATCCGCAACAGACAGATATTTTGTTCAGACTGTACTATGGGTAATATTCTGTCGGCTGTCGCGCGCAACGCAGCCGTGATATATCGCGAGCGGGACGCAGCTGCACTTGGGGGCTATGTTCATTCCGCATTCCAGCGAAAAGTTACGAACGCGTAGAACGCTATGGACTTGGGATAAACAGTGTGCAGTGACGACCCGACAGACCACAGGAAAGGAGGATATAAAACAACGCCAAATTGAGTGATTTTGTTAGACGGCCGTTCGAACCACGGATTTTAGTTCAGAATTCTTAAAATCCGTTTCTGTAACTAAAAGAAATATCTACCTACCTACATATTAAAAGACCTATTAAAGTACAAAATATATTATTTGTGAATTTTTTCATGTTCTGTATAAATATAATTGCAGCAAATATAATCACCATCATCATTTTCAGCCCGTAATCGCTCACTGCTCGCGTATGCCACCCCTCCCTATCCTGAGATAGTCTTATGAAAGCGAATATAAACAGTCCAAAATCAGGACGGATTTAATCTGAGAATGCCTTATTCTGCGAATGACCAATGAGTGATTCGGCCCAGAAGATAATAGAATGTCATTTCGCCCATATTTGGAGTGGCCCAACTAGGAAAACCTCCTTACCACACAATCTGTAAAACGCCCAGCTACCTCACACCCCTGTTTCATCCCGAAAATGCCCAGCTAACTACCGAAAAAACGAAAATAATCATCTCAAATCGTTAATTCAGAGCGAGTAACTTCTAATTGCGTCTCCCCGGAATCCGTGTCATTATTCTGAGGTATTAAGCGCGCGCGCAACTTGATAGAGTGCGGCTCATGTGGGCTTACGGGCTTTAAGAAGGTACAGGATAGGGTGGCGATGGACTGTTTTCTAGGAGCTCACGAAACTGCAGGCACAAAACAGATCGATACGCTTGAGACGCGTCTGTGAACTTTTTTGTGCAATAATGGAACAACAAAAAAAAGTTATTATAACTGTTTAGTGGACGGTCGCTTAAATTCAACATTAAGGGCAGGTTGCACCGACTTACGATTACAGACCGATCAACGTTAAATATGGCGCTGACAGCTGTCAGTCCATAGAAACTTGTCAAACACTCCATACATTCCGATTTTAACGAACACCGCTTACGATTACAGACGGTTTGGTGCAACAGTGCAACTCGCCCTAAACGGTGAATTGTCGTTTTTAGGGTTCCGTACCAAAAATGGTAACAAAGGAACCCTTATGGTGCGACTCCGTCCGTCTGTCTGTCTGTCACAAAGTGAAATATCTCACGAACTACTCAAGCTATCAACTTGAAACTTCGAATGGTTATAAATGAGAGTTATTTAAGCTAATTTGTATAAGGTAACAATGACATTAAAAATATAATAACAGTTAATATTAAAAAATCCAACTGGCATATTGAAGTATGGGTTAAAACGGTGTATTGTTTATTAAAAAATAACGTTAGAATAATAATAACAAACATAACAAAACTTAACCTACAGGTAAAAAAATTGCCATAAATCGCCGTCAACGGGCAAGGTGCCCAGAAGGCTGAGGGGCTACCGCGAAATGAAAACGAACTTCGTTCGTATATCTCCCTCTCTGTCGCTCGAACTAGCAAGTGCGACAGAGACGGAGATACACAAACGAAGTTCGTTTTCGTTTCGCGGTAGCCCCTCTGGTCGTATTTCCTCGCTGTATAGCGATAAAATAATAGTATTTTTCACAATTGTTTTATAATAGAGAGCTTTTTAGTCGAGTACCGTGTTTAGGCCACGAAGCTTGCTGAGTGGCCTAAGTAAGGTACGAGATTAAAAAGCTTGATTATGACAGTATTGTGAACAATACTTTTTGTACGAGTTCATTAAAATTAATAATTTAAGTCATTAATACGAAAACGGAATATCGTAAGTACTATATTGTCTAGTTCTACTATCCGACTTCTTTTACACAAGATAATCCATAGATAATCACACCACCGGCGTCCGTAATGTTGCAGTACTGTGCTATAATTGGCCAATCACAAAGCGTTTTTTTTTTCATGCCCTGGATACAGCAGCAAGTTTAAGTAGATTTTT
This sequence comes from Epinotia demarniana, assembly GCA_945867215.1. Classification (NCBI taxonomy): domain Eukaryota; kingdom Metazoa; phylum Arthropoda; class Insecta; order Lepidoptera; family Tortricidae; genus Epinotia; species Epinotia demarniana. The sequence goes on from OX244285.1 coordinate 12,128,856, forward strand.
GACAGATGACGCGACGCTGCTACGTTCCGAAACGCCATAGATAGGCAATTTTGTATCTGATCGAGTCTCCTTAAACAACGACACATATTATTGAAATACGAAGTTCTATTTTCAATTTTTTTCGGTTGCCTAGAGCGTATCGAAACAGTTATTTCGGTTGTTTCGGAAGTAACATAGACTATTCAACGATGAAAAAAGTGACGTTGCGGTATTCTCTATGAAATCTTAATACACAGATTTTAATCGACGAGTACAAAAAATATTTTACGTCACACCTGGCCATAATGCGAGTTTTACTGCTCGCTGCGCGTACGGGAAAACTCGCATTGTGGCCAGGTGAAGACGTAAAATTTTGTACGCAACACGGGCGGTAATTCGTAAAGCCCCAGAACGCATATTTATGGCCCTCACCTTCGGTTCGGACCTCAAACACCTGCGATCTGGGGCATTTACGAATTCACCGCCCTAGTTTAGTAATGTACTATTAATCATTATTAATGTATATTTCCATTCTTCCCGTTTCGACGGACGATAGTTGTTTGTGCATAAGCCAGAGTTGACAACCCTAGAGCGAAAGCCGAGCGTAGGTATGAAAAGTGAGGTACAAACATGTGATTGACTTCTGTTCCTATGTATTTTGTGCTGCAGGTTATAACTTTACACGTCTAAAATGGCTTAGAAAGGCGCTTGAACAATAACGACTTGCTTTTGAGTGAAATGGGCTCTGAACGCCGATTGGTTAGTCTACGATACCTGATTTAATGTGACAAAGCAAAATGTAGCTCACTGGTTCAGATAGCCTGTTCACATCATGGCCTGTTTTATCATGCCTATAAACTTAGATTATAATGAAGACTGGATTTGGCCACACTGCTTGATTCCACAGTGAAATCTACCCTTATCTCGACGTCCCTATCACATCGCTGATTAATTTAAGCCAAAATAAGTATCAAATCGATGAGAGGGACCCTCATCCATGAGAGGAGGCCTGTGCCCAGCAGTGGGACGTATATAGGCTGATTTATTATTATTATTATAAGTATCAAATATTCACTTTTGGTATAATTACAAGCTTTTAATGCCGAGTGTATACTTTACGACAGTCAATTAGGTACTCGTTGAGAGGATTCCAAACTCGACAAGTTTATCGTGTGTCGGTAGTTTAAAAGTTGCTACGACCACCTTATGTTTCCGCGATCTGATCAGCTCGGTGCTGCAATAGTATATTCCTTGTTACCGAACTTACTCGGTTTATAACTGCTTTAAAAGCCACTTACAAGATTTGGTCTGAACATACTAACGAACTAAACAAGGACATAAAAGCTTGTACCTATGGTTTAAATTGTGTACAAACGAGTCTAACTCCACACTAACACTCCGGATGAGCTCGCAAATGAGCGCCCGGGTAAACCCGGTCATTACCCGGCTTTACCCGGGTTCCCGACCCGGTACTATTGATAAACGATGGATGGCTTGAGCACTGGATTTGATGCGAGGGGGCTTTTTCCTTATTTTTTGGATCGGAACAAATGAAATGTCGGGGAGATATGTAATGATTATCTAGCGAATTCCAAAGAGTAGGTGGCTTTCAATTTTTATTTCATTTTGTCTTGTTAAGTACAACAGTACCTATATTGATTGTTTTTGGGCTGCTATGACTCTAAACGGGGTGCATTTTAAGAAATGCATATGAATACTCAAATATTGGATACGAATGGATACTTTGTTTATTATTCATTCGTATAACACTCGTTATTTTTTTCTAAACTTTAAATCATATTTAAGCGTTATCGCATAGAATATCCGTCTGTAAAGTAAGGCAAACAGACACGCGGCCCAAACGCTTCTAACAAATGAAAGGGCAAGGACGCATTCGGGAAATGAACATCGAAGACACCATAAATTTAAGTTTAATTTATTAGCCCGAATACATTTAACCCCGTGCCTCTGCCTGGGTTATTTGCGATTCGCGGGCGGAGCTGCGGGCTAGTCTTTCTGGTTGCAAAATACATTTTCGCAATACTTGTTCAGATTTTAAATGTATTTATAAATTCAATTAATTTCAACTTCCACTGTTACTGTCGTGGTGGAAGTAACACATAATCCCGCAATTACCCTAGTAATGAATGCCCTGCCTCCAAACCGGGGGCCTACCCTAATTGATAAGTTTTTTAGGGGCTTAGGGGTGAAGTTTGGTGATTAATTGATGAATTTCCAGTGTTTAGAATTAATGGGAGGTTATTTATGGGTGAAGTAGAATTTTAAAGCGATAAAAAAAGTGTTGTGACTCATATATATAAGCACCAGTATCTGTATAGTCGACAAGATATGTATGCAGCGAACGGAAAAATCAGGTCTAATTAGCGCCGCGAAAAAGCCCCACAGAATGGGTGCCTTGACATTACGCGGGGATGTGGGCGGTGTCAAAACGATGCCAGGCAGCCTTTTAGTTCGAACATGCACATATCGGGTTTTCGGCACGTGTTTGGATAGAAATTTTTAAGAAGCTCGCTATCTATAGTTCTTTCGTTCGCTGTATGTATGTGATTTGTTAAGGTGGGTGCTAATAGACTTTACACATGTAACAGAATATCTAGCATTCAAAATTACAAACGTTAATTTTGTCGAACTGCACAACGAACAGAGCCGAAGCTCAAGTAAATGTTTGCTAATAATAACAAATGCTCGGCTCCGCAAAAAGCTCCAAGGATTTTGTTACTGTCGTTTCGCTAGAATGCTCGCTAGAACGCTCCTGTTTATTATGTGAGCTTTTACCTGTAATGTAACATGCTCTAAATGCTTATAACAAGTGAATGCTTAAGAGGCTCCTAGCTTGACCTGCGATCTGTAACTGTCCGTTTTTCGGTGTTTATATGAAATTATATATACTGTTACACCCATAATGGGTGCGTCCCACGAGATATAACAACAGTATATATAATTTCATATTAATAACGTTCACAAGATATAATGAACATTAGCTATAACAACAATACCAATACTTTTATAAGGAATAACGGTCAATAGCCATAATAATCATATTATATAACGTTTTTTTCTATAACACTCAAATTGAATAATTTCATTTCGTATAACGATCATAACATATAATATATTTTCGTATAACATACATAACTTATAACGATCATAACGAATAGTATATTTTCGTATGAGGATTATAATACAGAATATTAGGTTAGGGCTGTAAGTAAAAGGGGGGCTCGGGGGGCAAAGCCCCCCGCAGTAAAAAACAACACGCACTCTTACCAATGGTATTACTTGTAGGTTAGGTTAGGGTTGCCTTGTGTCCCTTAGAGCGGAAATAGGCACCCCGCGAAGCGGGGTGGCGTCGACACGCTGGTGTTTAGGTAAGTTTAGGTTAAAATAATTGGCGTGTTTGATATGAAAATAAATTTAATTTCAATCTTAAAAATGTTCAATGTTTTTTTATTCAAATTCATATATATTCCTTCATACGGCATTGCTATTAAAATAACTGAAGACGATTATAATATACGAGCAATATACTTTTTGATGTTAGATAAATTGAATAATATATGTTATAAACCTTAGGTGTTATGAATATTATACGCTTTAATCGATATATCAATTGATATTATGTCTAAAGTACGTTATACTTTACGAAATTATATATTTTGTCATTATACCTTTCGTTCGTTATGTGCAATGAACGTTATACTAAACAAACTTATACACAGTGAGCGTATATATTATGACCGTTATATGAGTAGTTGTTATACCTCGTATTACTTACCCGTTTATTATGGCTTACCGTATTAACAACAACGAGGTTTACCGAAATCGTATCCCTTGTTTACTTCAAAACTCACAATTCTCGAGATATATGGCACCCAACTTTGGCAATTTTAGGCAAAAATTTGGTGCCATACTTACAGGCAAGACTTTGTTGGACGTAACTTTTGTGCAAAATTAGTTAAATATATAAAAAGTCTCGTGGGTTGTTAGACACGTTAATATGGAACAGTTATATGTAGATTTCATATATAAAAGTGCGTAAACAAAGTTATTTTGGATTATCATAAATCATTTATTAAAAAAACCTTCTTTTTTTCAAAAAACTCGCGTGCAAATGTAGATAAAGGATTGAAGAATCGATAAGCGTTTGTGCCATAAACATATCAATAGTCATGACCGAGGAATATCAACTCAAAACTCGTCAAGACTAGTCAAAAAGCGCATGGAGCCCCTTAAGTGTATCAATGTCATTGCGTTATTAAGAAATAAATATAAATAAATAAATAAATAAATAAATAAATAAATAAATTACAAAGCAATAGGATGCAAAAGAGTGAACTCGACTGTATATAGATGTTTATGTAGTAGATATATGGCTGCTCTAAGTTTGTATGTAAGGAGTAATACCGAAACCAGTTTTTCTATTTAGCCATGCGGTTGATTGGTAGAGAATGCCTGAAGGCATTAAGTCTACCATTTGTACTTCTCGTCTGTGCAATAATCTTGCATAAATAAATAACACGCCAAATTCAAAAATCCTTTCACCTTTTTAATTTTTATTAGTTTTATTGAAGGTACCTACTTACTGACACATTGGACGTAAACTTTCGTCACTTACTAGCAAGTATTAATGAGACAAATGTTGTTTTTCGGGATGTAGTACGCCTTTCTGATGACATTTCATATTTTTCATGAAATTAATGTAACCTCTGAACACACGCAAATTTTTGGAGCTTTGAATACGGATCATATCAAATCTGTAGGTATTCTAAACGATTATGACAGTTCACCCTCCTCCAGATAAGCGACGCACGCGCACGTTTCCGCTTCCTGCCATCTAGCGGCGGAAACCGATAACACGCCTCTCGAGTTACCAGAGATAGCGGCAAAGTTATATCGAGGGGGAGAAGCGGTGGGCTCGCGGACGAGTTCGGCAAAAAAGCGAGGAGTGTTTTGGATGTTTTTAATTAGATTAGTGGGTTAGGATTAGATTTAAAAAGAATATTAATTGATATGTACTTGTGTAGCATATCATACACCTTTCTGTATCCTTTTCTGACCATATAAGTAATAGTGAAACATTCTGATGATAACCAACTTAATAAGAATACTCAATCGTTAGTGGATTGTATTTAACTTGCACGTAGTTTGTAAGTAAGTCATTTTTTTCAGCCACTTGTCGGTATCAAATTTTGATGACAATAGGCATACTTTCATAAGTTCGGTGGCACCATCGGGCTGATCTGATGATGAAGACAGAAGGGGGCCATATCGACTCCTAAACCACACAACATAAACATAGTGTTTGGGCTCATTAGGACCCTCTCGGCGTTACAGCTTCTAAGTAGGTGCCAAGGTAGGTAAAAAAATACATTTTGGTAATAACTTATTCTGGTAAATTCTATTGACAATAAAATTTTACAGTTGCAAAAAACACTCATTTCATATTACTTACTTAACCAAAAAAGTTATAGTCTATTACCTCTCCCCCTCTACGCGTAATATATTCGGGGCTTACCGCGCATAGACACAGATTGTTTTTTTACGAGCGGCCGTCTGTTTGTCTCTGGTATTACTGGATCAGAGTGGCTTAAGTTTGTTGGCATTACTCATTCCGAATGGCTGTGGGGTTGAAGAGATAATAAGTGGGTTTTGGGAGTATGAAGATTGACTGACTTTTTGTTGACGTGCGCCGAATATTCGGCATAGTTTTTAATGAATAACTGCAATTCAAGTACGGAAATGATGAGCGGGTGGGTCCAAATTCGAAAGTTAAGCGACTGTATTATACCGGGTACTATCGAATAAAAAGTACAAGTTAAACCAGTTTGCCAATTAGGAGGAAAACTAATATTTTATCACGCCAGGTGGCGCATTATGATCAGTACCCAGCATTGACGTAATAACTGTCAAATCGATATATACAAGTAGTTTTAAAATATCGCATTTTTCTCAAGAATGCCTCAATGTAGTGCGCCATATTGTAAAAATAGAGGAGCTCACCTATTTCCCAAGGATCCAACACACAAAAAACGTTGGGTGAATGCATTGCGCATCAATAACTTTAGGGCAAGTGATACAGCCCGATTATGTGCGTTATTACAGCTTGAAGAACACGTACAGTCATAAACGCTATCTATAGTTCTTTCGTTCGCTGTATGTATGTGATTTGTTAAGGTGGGTGCTAATAGACTTTACACATGTAACAGAATATCTAGCATTCAAAATTACAAACGTTAATTTTGTCGAACTGCACAACGAACAAAGCCGAAGCTCAAGTAAATGTTTGCTAATAATAACAAATACTCGGCTCCGCAAAAAGCTCCAAGGATTTTGTTACTGTCGTTTCGCTAGAATGCTCGCTAGAACGCTCCTGTTTATTATGTGAGCTTTTACCTGTAATGTAACATGCTCTAAATGCTTATAACAAGTGAATGCTTAAGAGGCTCCTAGCTTGACCTGCGATCTGTAACTGTCCGTTTTTCGGTGTTTATATGAAATTATATATACTGTTACACCCATAATGGGTGCGTCCCACGAGATATAACAACAGTATATATAATTTCATATTAATAACGTTCACAAGATATAATGAACATTAGCTATAACAACAATACCAATACTTTTATAAGGAATAACGGTCAATAGCCATAATAATCATATTATATAACGTTTTTTTCTATAACACTCAAATTGAATAATTTCATTTCGTATAACGATCATAACATATAATATATTTTCGTATAACATACATAACTTATAACGATCATAACGAATAGTATATTTTCGTATGAGGATTATAATACAGAATATTAGGTTAGGGCTGTAAGTAAAAGGGGGGCTCGGGGGGCAAAGCCCCCCGCAGTAAAAAACAACACGCACTCTTACCAATGGTATTACTTGTAGGTTAGGTTAGGGTTGCCTTGTGTCCCTTAGAGCGGAAATAGGCACCCCGCGAAGCGGGGTGGCGTCGACACGCTGGTGTTTAGGTAAGTTTAGGTTAAAATAATTGGCGTGTTTGATATGAAAATAAATTTAATTTCAATCTTAAAAATGTTCAATGTTTTTTTATTCAAATTCATATATATTCCTTCATACGGCATTGCTATTAAAATAACTGAAGACGATTATAATATACGAGCAATATACTTTTTGATGTTAGATAAATTGAATAATATATGTTATAAACCTTAGGTGTTATGAATATTATACGCTTTAATCGATATATCAATTGATATTATGTCTAAAGTACGTTATACTTTACGAAATTATATATTTTGTCATTATACCTTTCGTTCGTTATGTGCAATGAACGTTATACTAAACAAACTTATACACAGTGAGCGTATATATTATGACCGTTATATGAGTAGTTGTTATACCTCGTATTACTTACCCGTTTATTATGGCTTACCGTATTAACAACAACGAGGTTTACCGAAATCGTATCCCTTGTTTACTTCAAAACTCACAATTCTCGAGATATATGGCACCCAACTTTGGCAATTTTAGGCAAAAATTTGGTGCCATACTTACAGGCAAGACTTTGTTGGACGTAACTTTTGTGCAAAATTAGTTAAATATATAAAAAGTCTCGTGGGTTGTTAGACACGTTAATATGGAACAGTTATATGTAGATTTCATATATAAAAGTGCGTAAACAAAGTTATTTTGGATTATCATAAATCATTTATTAAAAAAACCTTCTTTTTTTCAAAAAACTCGCGTGCAAATGTAGATAAAGGATTGAAGAATCGATAAGCGTTTGTGCCATAAACATATCAATAGTCATGACCGAGGAATATCAACTCAAAACTCGTCAAGACTAGTCAAAAAGCGCATGGAGCCCCTTAAGTGTATCAATGTCATTGCGTTATTAAGAAATAAATATAAATAAATAAATAAATAAATAAATAAATAAATAAATTACAAAGCAATAGGATGCAAAAGAGTGAACTCGACTGTATATAGATGTTTATGTAGTAGATATATGGCTGCTCTAAGTTTGTATGTAAGGAGTAATACCGAAACCAGTTTTTCTATTTAGCCATGCGGTTGATTGGTAGAGAATGCCTGAAGGCATTAAGTCTACCATTTGTACTTCTCGTCTGTGCAATAATCTTGCATAAATAAATAACACGCCAAATTCAAAAATCCTTTCACCTTTTTAATTTTTATTAGTTTTATTGAAGGTACCTACTTACTGACACATTGGACGTAAACTTTCGTCACTTACTAGCAAGTATTAATGAGACAAATGTTGTTTTTCGGGATGTAGTACGCCTTTCTGATGACATTTCATATTTTTCATGAAATTAATGTAACCTCTGAACACACGCAAATTTTTGGAGCTTTGAATACGGATCATATCAAATCTGTAGGTATTCTAAACGATTATGACAGTTCACCCTCCTCCAGATAAGCGACGCACGCGCACGTTTCCGCTTCCTGCCATCTAGCGGCGGAAACCGATAACACGCCTCTCGAGTTACCAGAGATAGCGGCAAAGTTATATCGAGGGGGAGAAGCGGTGGGCTCGCGGACGAGTTCGGCAAAAAAGCGAGGAGTGTTTTGGATGTTTTTAATTAGATTAGTGGGTTAGGATTAGATTTAAAAAGAATATTAATTGATATGTACTTGTGTAGCATATCATACACCTTTCTGTATCCTTTTCTGACCATATAAGTAATAGTGAAACATTCTGATGATAACCAACTTAATAAGAATACTCAATCGTTAGTGGATTGTATTTAACTTGCACGTAGTTTGTAAGTAAGTCATTTTTTTCAGCCACTTGTCGGTATCAAATTTTGATGACAATAGGCATACTTTCATAAGTTCGGTGGCACCATCGGGCTGATCTGATGATGAAGACAGAAGGGGGCCATATCGACTCCTAAACCACACAACATAAACATAGTGTTTGGGCTCATTAGGACCCTCTCGGCGTTACAGCTTCTAAGTAGGTGCCAAGGTAGGTAAAAAAATACATTTTGGTAATAACTTATTCTGGTAAATTCTATTGACAATAAAATTTTACAGTTGCAAAAAACACTCATTTCATATTACTTACTTAACCAAAAAAGTTATAGTCTATTACCTCTCCCCCTCTACGCGTAATATATTCGGGGCTTACCGCGCATAGACACAGATTGTTTTTTTACGAGCGGCCGTCTGTTTGTCTCTGGTATTACTGGATCAGAGTGGCTTAAGTTTGTTGGCATTACTCATTCCGAATGGCTGTGGGGTTGAAGAGATAATAAGTGGGTTTTGGGAGTATGAAGATTGACTGACTTTTTGTTGACGTGCGCCGAATATTCGGCATAGTTTTTAATGAATAACTGCAATTCAAGTACGGAAATGATGAGCGGGTGGGTCCAAATTCGAAAGTTAAGCGACTGTATTATACCGGGTACTATCGAATAAAAAGTACAAGTTAAACCAGTTTGCCAATTAGGAGGAAAACTAATATTTTATCACGCCAGGTGGCGCATTATGATCAGTACCCAGCATTGACGTAATAACTGTCAAATCGATATATACAAGTAGTTTTAAAATATCGCATTTTTCTCAAGAATGCCTCAATGTAGTGCGCCATATTGTAAAAATAGAGGAGCTCACCTATTTCCCAAGGATCCAACACACAAAAAACGTTGGGTGAATGCATTGCGCATCAATAACTTTAGGGCAAGTGATACAGCCCGATTATGTGCGTTATTACAGCTTGAAGAACACGTACAGTCATAAACGAGTACATTTTAAGCTGTACAAGGCTTACTGAAAATATCGCAGCCACACACTTGACACGAAACGTAAACAAGGTACAGTCGATTGCAGCGCCATCTGCCTTAAGCTTCTAGTGTGCCTCCCAATTGTGTTTACGATGTAGTAATTTAAATTAGTGATCAAAAATTATAAAAAAATTAAACAGCGATTCCCGTTTACCTAGTATCATGAAATGAATGAGCATGTGCAAAAAGCTTGGTCTTACATTACAAGTAAAGGAACTACTCCGAAAGATAATTAAAATTAATAACAAGATGTGTAACTATCATCATACTCTTAGCGTTATCCCCAATGGTGCCCTAAAGGAGCCCGGCCGGGGTCCGCTTTGACACCTAATCCCAAGATTAGGCATAGGTACTAGTTCTTTATGAAAGCGACTGCCATCTGACCTTCCAACCCAGAGGGAAACTAGACCTTATTGGTATTAGACCTGTTTCCTCACGATGTTTTCCTTCACCTTGTTCACTTGTTTGTCTTCCTACTACGAGCGACTGCCCGCTGATCTTAGACAGGAACCATCTGACGAAGCATGTAGACGCCGCCTTAAATACCTTTTATTGAAAAATCCATTATACTCGGTTAAAGAGTATATGAATCTTGACTTGACATGTTCAATTATTATTATTACCTACTTAAAGTATAAATTTGATTTGACATTAAATCTATTGTGTTTCGATGCACTAAATATTGTAATAAAAAAAAATTGACGATACCTAGAGGTTGATATATTTATTGTGTTCTTTTGCCTTGGATTTATTTTTTCTATTTTCTTGTCACCGTGTTATGATGTGTTCTTATATTTGTTGACATTATCCTAATATTATATCTTAATTTTTCTCTGTTTTTGACGATCGTGATAAAAATTCTTATTTTTTTGACATTTCTATGTAAATCTGTGAAGTAATTTTTTATCATGAAAGAAATCTAATCTAATCTAATCTAATCACCGAACAGTTAACGGTAAATATTCCCTAAAACTTGTTGGTACGAGCCGGGATTCGAACTGAAAAATGTGTAGCCATATAAGTATCGCATAAAAATCCCGTTTGAATGTAAACCGCGTAAAGGGACAGTCAGACGGTAAACACTTCGTGACTTGAGCTCACGTTACATTAGACACGCGTATAAGATGCGGAACCCTCGGCACGCGAGTGCGACTCGCACGTGGTTTTTAGGATTCCGTACCGAAAGAGTAAAAACGGGACCCTATTACTAAGGGTGAGTTGCAAGAAACCGTCTGTAATCGTAAGCGGTATTCGTTAAAATCTGAATGTATGGAACGTTTGACAAGTTTCTAACTGACAGCTGTCACCGCCATATTTAACGTTGATCGGTCTGTAATCGTAAGTCAGTGCAACTCGCCGTAAGACTCCGCTCTCCGTCCGTCCGTCCGTCTGTCACCATGCAGGCTGTATCTCATGAACCGTGTTAGTTAGACAGATGAAATTTTCACAGATTATGTATTTCGGTTGCCGCTATAACAACAAATACTAAAAAACAGAATGAAATAAATATTCAAGGGGCTCCCATACAACAAACGTGTTTTTGTGTGATAATGGTACGGAACGCTTCGTGCGCGAGTCCGACTCGCACTCGGCCGGTTTTATTTAATATCTAATGGATACTCACAGTCATAGTAGAGGTTCCCCACGGAGGAGGTCAGCTTCGGGGTGCCCTGTCCAGAGAGTGCCGCCATTCTCTCGCCCTGCACAAACAGACAGATTCAGTGCGTGACCACGTCATGTTTTAAAGGTGACGTGTGTAATTTGACGCAGATGAAACTTTTACAGACTGCTATCACCGCCCGCACTAATTGCGAGTCATGCCCGTACCAAGCAGTGGGATGAACATTGTACAGTCGAACTCATAAGTAGAATCATCTCGAGGCACGGGCGTCCCTAGCTATTTCGACCATGGATATCTGACGACAGCTTTGGCCTAGTTGGTAGTGACTCTGCCTACGAAGCAAGAGGTCCTGGGTTCGAATCCCGGTAAGGGCAAAAATTTGTGTGATGAGCATGAATATTTGTTTCTGAGTCATGGATATTTTCTATGTATAGTATTTATATCTATTATATATATGGTCGTCTACTACCCATAACACAAGCCTTACTGAGCTTACTATGGGACTAGGTCGATTGGTGTAAGATTGTCCCCTTATATTTATTTATATCGTAATAGGCTAATTATGATTAAGGTAAACTGCAAATGAGGCATCGTGAACACTTATTATAATTTTCAGCCATGAAAAAGTATATTTTGTTTGCCTCTTGCGGTCCCAATGCCATATATATATATATATTCACTGCCAAGAATCGCTACGCTCGAAGTTGATTCCGTGGTTTTCCCCATATGTAGCGGAAAGCGAGACGAAAAGTGGAAGTGTTAACTATGTAGTCAATAGTAATATCAGACTGAACTAATCAATAGTAGAGTTTTATTTTCATCAAGTTGAAACAATTACATAGTTCAATGATTATTCGTTCTGTATGCGCTACGCGCCGTGCTACGGCGTAGTAGCGTAGCATTTGCTACGAAAACAATTACTAGTGTATGTAATTTGGTAGATTATTCGTTTCTACACAATAAACATTTTCTTTTTTTATAAATGTGAATAGAATTAACTCTATTGGACAGTATTCGAGAATATTTTGTGACCAACTCGATCCTCGATCTTAAAAAAAATACCACGTATTCACTTTATCTTCTGATATCTTATTCATTACTCTTCGAATAACTAACTAGACGGATATCAGAATTTAGTCCAAAATTTATTGTATTTTTGTAATGTTAAGAGCACTTATAAAACCATGTCGAATAGCGTCTGTACTGCTGTTACATTTTTCACTCAAATTATTCAAACTATACATTAATTAGAACATCGCAAAATACAAACCCAAGCAACTACCTGTTTTAAATAAAATTACAGCTTAAACCAACATAATCAACCATGCAATGATACCACCAAAATGTCAAAAGTCATGCGAAGCGTAAAATCAAAATGGCGGCCAAAAACAAGATGGCGGATAAAAAATGGACGAACCAGTTGGATATGCTCAGCTATGGACTTGCAGTAGGAAAAAAAGCCGTCCAGAGAGATTTTTGACATTTTTTATCTAGTCTGTAAAAAGAAAAACGAGTGTTAATGAAGTTTAAAACGGCTTTGAAAAATAATTTTACCATAAATTCGAAGTTTTCAAAGATATTATACCAAAAGGAATTCAAAATCTACCATTAAAAAATCATTTCAAATGTAGTTTCAATCCATACATTGCACAAAAGTAGAAAAAAATGTGAAAAACTACATACTGACCAAATATTTACATTTAGATACTTTTAAGTGTCATTAAGAATGTATTCGCTATTATTAGAAATATAGCATCTAGACTAATAGGTACACAGCTACGCTGTGCGCATGCCCCAGAAAATCCATACTTAAAAGGTCAAACGGCCTTCAATATACGGATTATAAAATTACATCTTGCTATACGACAACAATGAGAAATAAGAAGAAATCTATCTCTACAATGAACAATTCTAACATATAAAATAAATCGAAAAACATACGAACCTTACTCGAAGTGCCCGTAAAAATCTATTTAATTTTAATTAAGGATAGTTTAATTTAAATTTAATTTACTAGTTTAAACAAAGCACTACTTATACGATATATTTTTAGTGGAGAAACAGATGACTATGTGGCAAACCGGATCGTTCAAATAATTGTAAATATGTAACGTATGTTCGCGCAATTTCGACTTTTTATATATGTTTTTCATATATGTTTAATTCTTATGGAGTTTCCTTCAAACGCTCAGCCTTTTCGGAAGCTGCGAAGGTTTCCAGGCTAGGAGAAGGCTGGTGGAAGACTGGGGGTAGTCCGAGGGATTCCAGGGGTTGTGGCTGGCGCCTGCGCGGAGAGAAGTGGAATGGGGGGTTAGATTCAGGTCATCCCTAGTTCGAGGATCGATACGGAAGGGAGTAGTCTATGTATGATTATAATATGACGCCCTGATGGGCTTGGTCTATTGAGAATTGTGTATGTATGAAAGCACAGCTAACTATGGCGCGTTTCGACAGTATTTGACAGGTAATGATAAAGCCAATCTTATGACAAGGCAGTGATATCATAAAACTTCAATTTTCTAGTTGATATTTGCGTCAAGCGTATCGAAACCTTACTGAGACTTGAGTGATTTTGTACTATTGTCCCCTAATATTTGGGTTGCAGCGCAGAATTTTTCAATCGGTCTTATAATACTCTCAACTGATGTAAATATAATAATGAATAAGTACTAGAGTTGAAAATATTTCTTTGTCCAAGCGACTCTGGCCAGAAATCGTCTGCATTTTACGATGTCTTCAATAATCTCATTAGATGTCTTACAGTTAAAAGAAAGAGCTGCCCTAGATTTTTAATTAGCCAATTACTTACAGTTCCTTGAGGAGTTTCTTTGTTTATTAGAAACTAACATCTGCCCGCGACTCCGCCAACGTAGAACTCGTTTGTATGGTAACTTCATACAAACTTTCATCCCCCATTTCACGTGATAAAAACTATCCATGTTCTTCCCCGGGACGCAAACTATATATATACCAAATTTCATCTAAATCTGTTAAGCGGTTTAAGCCTCAAGAGGTAAGAGACAGACAGACACATTTCCTATTTATAATACTAGTATGAATATGGACTATAGAAGTATGGATACGGATGAACGAGTTTGGACATAAAAAATGTTACTTCTATGTCGAATATGGAATTGAACTTTTACATGTTTTAGTTTGATACTCTTCACAGTAATCGCAAGAAGCTTAAAAAAAAATCTTATTCTTACCAATTTCATCTGCTCTGCCTAACCCGTTTAAGAATAGATACAGATGTGAGATTATACATTTACATATTTACTATACATCTATTGTTATATCATATCATATTGTTATATTATATTAGGGACGAATACAAACATAACAACATAATCAATAAATTATAAATACTACTAAAATTATAACAGTAACTAACAATACTACTTATACTTAACTAAAATAAATGGTCTCCCCGCGGCATGGTGCCTAAGATGCTGGCAGCATTTACATATTTATAATGAAAACTAAATTATTTTACTCTGTGACATTTAAATTAGAGCATGAAAATGGTGGCAAATGTTTGACGGCGTGGGAAAGGCCAGAGGGAAATGTCACTCCGCCCACGCCCGCCCACGGTGGAGACCTTCACAGTTAAACTACCCACACATTTGAGACTTGGCAACAGCCCAATGCTCTGTTCTCGCAATCGGGGATATGAATGAAAATGTCAATGCCAATTATTTTCGTCGGAATTGTCTTTTGAATAGAATAGAAAAATGGTTATTGAAATAAAGAACACAGTGAACTAAAATTATTGTTCTACATTCGAATTTAAGCCATGTCACTATGACATAGAGTGCCACTCGGACGTTTACCTTAAATAGAGCAAAAAGTTGAGACTTAAATTTAATATAGACAAGAAAACAAACTACGAGGTCAGCTGACATTAAATCTAATGTCAGCTGAACTCGTAGTTTGCTTATAAATTAGTCATCAGCGTTATAGTATTGTCCGTAATCGTGTAAGTACTAGATTTTGCCCGCGACGTCAGCTGCGTATTGTCGCCTTAAGGCATTCATACTACGACTATACAAATTCTTATAGCAAAACATGATAATAGACTACCCAAGCCCAATAGACTACCCAAGCAACTGAAGCCGAAGCTGAAATTCCTGGGTTAGAATTCCGGTAGTGGCAAATATTGTTGTGATAAGCATGAATAATTGCTTCTGAGCCTTGGATATTTTCTATGTATTTAAGTATTTCATATATAGCCTTATTGAGCCTACTGTCGGGCTAGTTCGATCGATCGTACTCCCATATACTTATAGAAACTTTCACTCCCATTTCACCCCTTTGAGGGATGATTTCCAGGGTAAAAACTATCCAATGCCCTTTCCAAGGTCTAAAACAAAAAAAATAGCTATACGTATACCAAATTGCATCTAAATCGGTTCTCTGGTTTGAGTGTGAAAACTAACCAACGGGCCGAACATGTGTTTGCCACCGACGTAATATAAAAAAAATACAATAGCAAGAATCCGACTCGGCTGGGCAGCGTTCGGGAAGCTACGGCACAACTTTTCGTACAATATTCCGCAGTGTCTCAAGACGAGAGTCTTTGACCAGTGTTTTGCCAGTGATGACATATGGCACTGAAACGTGGTCGCTTACTATGGGCCTCGTAAGAAAGCTCAAAGTCACCCAAAGGGCTATAGAGCTATGTTGAGAGTTTCTCTGCGTGATCGCATCAGAAATGAGGCTATCCGCAGCAGAACCCAGGTAACCGATATAGCCCTCCGGATCGTTAGACTTAAATGGCAGTGGGCGGGGCACATAGTACGTAGAATCGATGGCCGTTGGGGCGGAAAGGTTCTCGAGTGGCGACCACGCACCGGAAGGCGCAGCGTGGGTAGGCCCCCACAAGGTGGACTGATGATCTGGTAAAGGTTGCGGGAGTCCGCTGGATGCGTGTGGCGAGTGATCGGTCACTTTGGCACTCTTTGGGGGAGGCCTATGTCCAGCAGTGGACGTCTTTCGGCTGATATGACGATCACTGATTTCTGTCAAACGACATGCGACAGCAACATTGCTAACAGATGTCGCGCTAAATAATTTCGATGGTTCATTATTTTTCGCAAAACCGTGACCAGTTACCAACATATGTTTCAAACTGCGGAAGCCGAAGAGTTTGCTACGTATGAATCGCAATCAATCTGCACTAAACAGTGTTTCTTTTTAAATGTAGTCCGAAAATATGCATAAAAGTGCTTTTTCGTGAATTTACGCAGACTAACGTAGCTAAATTCATAGCACCTCATAGGTATGTTCTTGATGTTTGAAATCTTTCTGTGCACACTTTATTAAGAGTTATAGGCCAGATCTATTTGTTATGCCTAATTTATATGTCTCATAATGTCTGTAACTTGTTTTTGTGAGCCTCATTATAAATAAATAAATAAATGCATGGTAATGTAAAAACGAGCGCCCAAATCTGACCAAAATGGCAGCACACAGTGCGTGGGAGAGGTCAACTCGGAAATGTCACCCGCCCACGCCCTATGACGTCAGGGCTGTTATTCGAAACGCGCTAATGCGCCTCACCTCACCCGTCACGCCTGACTAAACTAGACATCGCAGCCCTCTATTCTGTAACTTGTTAAGTTCACAACGCTCACCCACAAGTATATCTAGACGCCGCGATTCGTTGTAACTGAGCGTAGGTGGAGGTCTAGTTTCGTTAGGCGTGACGGGTGAGGACGCATTAGGGCGTACAGAATAACAGCCCTTGTTACGTTTATTTACTACAAATCGTGACGTCAAGATGTCTTTGTCAGTGAACATTAACACACACCTTACATAGCGAGGTAACGTTGTACGTAATGTGAAGTACAGTCGAACTCACAAGGGGCTGTGGGCGTCAGCGTCAGAAAGTTGCCATTCTATGACTAAACTTATCGTTGTGGATAACACCTCCATAACGTTCTGATGAGTATGCGATTCGAACCCACGACCGCCGCTTGACAGCCGCATGCCTGAACCACTACTGGTATTTTTCAGTACTTAACGTGGTTTAAGTAATTGCCTTTTATACAGATTGCAAACCTTTTTAGAGTAAAACGATTTCATTATTATTAAACTAGGTACAAATGATAAATCGTTAAGCTTCTAATAGAATAATCTATGAACATGAAGTTTGATTGACGTGACAAGTTATTAGGGTTATCACTTTTTTCGGTTAAATACATAATTTTCTTTTCCATGGGCAAATATGTAACACGTTGTATAATCTCGACCATAGGTACCATTATCTAATCTTAAGTCTTATGTACAGCACCTATGT
Organism: Epinotia demarniana; assembly: GCA_945867215.1. Lineage (NCBI taxonomy): Eukaryota > Metazoa > Arthropoda > Insecta > Lepidoptera > Tortricidae > Epinotia > Epinotia demarniana. Next base: position 12,146,566 of record OX244285.1, read on the forward strand.
ATAAAATATAATGTTAAATAAAGTTTATCAATCAAAAATCAAAATCAAAATTATTTTATTTGCAATAAGTACTAGTCATAATACATGCAAATACATATTAAATTAACACATTATTGGTAGTCAATGTTATAATTTTTACAGATACATTTTTGTCTTAATCTAGTGCATTTGTGAAATATTCCTTAATAGAATAGAATGGTCTGGTTGTGAGAAATTCTTTTAATTTTCTGTCAAATATTTTTATGTCATTACAATCTTTAAGTCATTATTTAGATGATTATAAACTTTAATACTATTATTAAAATGACGTAATTGTGACAATGTCTTACAGCTGAGTTTATATCTCCAGGAAAGCACGATAAAGAATTCTATAAGAGAAACGAAGTTAGATAAAGGCAACAATAACTGCTACTTGTAAATTAAAGAATGGCTTGTCAAGCGATTTCAATCTGATCCAGACATGAAGATTTCTAAGAATAAGTAATTACTCAATTTACGAAAAAGAAGACAATTCAAGATAAAGAAAACTAAGTAGGTATAAGTTACCGAGCTTTGGTCGGCGTCGTGAGAAAACCCGGAGAAATCTCTTTATGGAATACAATAGAAAAACAGAATTCCTACAGAGATGTTTGCAGTTTTTTTGGGTCTCTTTTCACTTTTTTAATATGAAATTGATGAGTCGCAAACAGGATATTTTGAGCTGAAAAAGCAATCAATATAATCACAAAAAGCTACCCGAAAAGACATTTGTAAGACAAATATTACGTGCAGGTACCATTCACACGCAAAGCGTACGCACGACAAAAATCTGTCCAAAAAACTCATGAAAAGTGACCACTGGCTACCCCCTCAACCCTTTCCGAACCCACCCCGAGCCTTGCAAACCCTGAACGCGTCTGTAAACCCAGTTTAACAAAATGGCCGCGCGATGACGTCACGCAAGCCACGCCCACTCGGTCGATACGGTATGGAAGATAACTTCATAGGTTTTTAATGGCGCTTAGTACGTTTCGTATTAGTTGTGTGACGAATGTGACGGCGATATTATGAGAACCACAAAATTTCCCAATAATTGGTATTAGGGATTGGGGTTTATATGGCGAAATAACTTAAGTACATGGCTAATATGTAACCCTCGGAATTTTGTGTCGCTCGCTCGCTTATTTATATAACGGGATTAACGGCGTGTCTCAACAAGAGTGCACTAATTCTATTAAAAATAACCCTTAAATTAAGTGCATTAGGGTCTTTAGGTGCACACTCATTGAGACACCCGTAACCCCGTTAATCACTATCAATTTGCTGTAGAGATTCTTCACCGCACCAACTTTTGATATTTAAATAAGCTACGAAACCAATATATAATAGTATTTTATGCAACTGTTGTATAAGTAGGGTCTTAAAACGCGAGTGTCGTGAGACGCCACGAGCGTTTTAAGACCAAGTTATACACCGTTGCATACAATATTTTTTCTACGACTATTTTAAATAAATAGCATAATTTGACTTTTCAGGCAGTAAGTTTTCCGTTAGTTCTATTACTACTCACGCAATTTCATCAGCGGTGCAGTGATTTTCATCTTCGTCCATTTTAAAAGGAACGTACACATTTTTCTTCACTTCACAAACACGAATCAAATCTTAAGAAGTTATTAATAACGAATAGTTATCATATTTGACACATTTCGTCTTTTAATTTTGAACTGGAACTTTGGTGGGAAATTGGAAACATGACACATTGACACCTCTTGTTTATGGTCTGTTTTGTTCTTAATTCAACTTGCCAGTACTGTCATATTAAGACCAAGGTTTTTCTTAAGTTGGCAGCAATGCCGTTAGTACAATAATTTATTTGAAGTAAATTCATTCAGTGGTTTGTTAAGTTGGTAGTACCTAATGTATTTTATGTTTCGGCATGGCCCTCTAGATTAGTCGCGTCGCGGCCTACTCGATCGTGTCTAGTAGGCCGTGGCACAATGTAGCACTACCCAGGTTTAGAAGCGTATGGCTGCTAAGCGTATCGTTTTGGCGACAAAACAGCACGGTTGTGCCGTACTGTTATGGGGAATAGAGTATAGACTTTTCTGCAGACTTATTTTGTATGTCTTTATATTAGTGTTCGGGACTATGTAAATGACAGATAAAAGTACAGGAGTAGAAAAAACTAATAATGATTCGAAAGAACCGCAATTAAACAATTTGTTTTGAAACAGTTAGCTAATTCTAATTTGACTAATACAGCCTCATTGCAAGAGTTATTCTGACATTATTTTAGGTGTTCCCCCTGTGGTGTCGGGTACATCCTTGTTTTGGTTGAATCAAAAAACATACAATGACATTTAAAAAAAGCCAATCATTTTTAATGGCTGAATGCCGTGACGTCGTCTTACGAATTGGTATTGAAACAAAAGAATGCCGATTTGGGTTCCATTAGATACTAATCTCTCGAAAGGTTATACTTACTTACTTCGAATTATATTAAAGAACACAACGTTAATATTTTCATGGCATGTTTGAGAAAAAACTATCTTCTGGCCCCTATTTCACCAACTTGACAATTGTCACCTGACCACGACAACTCTCTGTACATTGCTGGATCCACAAGTAACCTAGCGATCACCTTAACTTCTAGAACAAGCAATGTATGGCGAATTATCATTGTCAGGTGACAATTGTCAAGCTGGTGAAATAGGGGCCTGGTGTTACATGAACAAATTGATCGCCAGTATCAAATTGACTTGGGCAGTTGGCAGTTGTTTCTGCTTGGAAATTAGACAATTGATGTTTCCTCATGTTAACATTTATTATTACATGGACATTGGTCACCATGTGGTCTTGGCTATAAAAATATCAAAATAAATTGTTCCGTGGGTCACGTACCGTGCTGTTTGAAAACCAGCGCTGTAGGTGCTTGACAGCTCGGCATAATGCTGAGACAGCGACCGATTCACTGCCGCGAACACACACACAATATGTGGCAATGTTATTGTATGTCTACTGACTTTGTCTCTGTGTGTCTTTTAATACAGGTATAAATGTATTAATAAATGTTACAATCAAACACAAAGAGGCGTTGAACAAAATATAAATAGTATATAAAGAGGCATTGAATAACTAACAAATCTTAAACCTATTTTCGCTCGAGATACATTTTTACGCTGTAAAAACATCAGGGGCCGTAGACGGTTACAATCGACAAGTGCTAACGCCAATAGAAAATAATAAAATGTATGGGAACACTTTTCTTTAATATCTGTCATTCCCATACATTTTACTAGTTTTCTATTGGCGTTAGCGCTTGTAGATTGTAACCTTGTCTATGCTCCCTGACCATGAGCCAATTCTTGAATATCGAAAACAAAATCGAGAATATTCGCAGCCGTCTCATGATAGACGTGCACGATATGTGGTAGAATGAGGGAGGCCTTTGCCCAGCAGTAAAATAAAAATTATCCCTCCGGCCACGTGGTTCGACAACGTTGTCCGACTTATTACCATATTAATATAGTTCAAACCTCGGTGACATTGAATTTCACTGACATTTCCAAACGATTCAGGTCAAGAATAAAATAGACAGGTCAAAGAGTTTTAGCCCGCTGGACGTCGTCAAAAGAGTTATAATATTTAAAATAATTAAGTAAAATTACATACAGTTACATGCAACCAACGAACGTACACAACGAAAGAACAAATCGAAATGAATGCAACAGAGAAATTAAATTCACAATCACGAACGCTATTTTAAAAACTAGACACAAGTACTGATTGCACGTAATTTATCGTTTCTAAAATACGAACGAAAATGCAAATTGGATAATGGATGTAATAAATAAAGTGCTCAGTTCGCTGACGCATCCCGTGACAGCAAGACGTTTCGATTGCTACACGGTTACTTATTGCGTTTGTGTAATCATTCCATAATAAAAAAACTAGTTTCTTATCTCCCGGCCGGTCCCGGCGCATGGGACTGCGCTGGCGCGCGCTTATTGTTTACGTTGCTATGCTATTAGGATACAATGGAGGACAATATAAATGGTGAACTAATAGATTGTGTGAACATTAGTGAGTGCAATAATTCTGAGGTGGATAGTGTAAACAACATGGAAGACAGAAGTGAAGACATGACAAAAAATCAGACGGAGGACTTAACTAAATCACAGGAATCAAATACAATGAATAATAAAAAACGGAGTTTAGAGGAGGGTGAGGATGATGAAGAAGAGTGGACTGAAGTATTATCGGCAAGAAAGAGATTTGATCGCAAAAACTCCCGCAGCCCAACCTTGCCCTTGTTGGGGGCGAATAAGCCGGAGGAACACACTACGACGGAAGTATGTGTTACTAACTCTAGCACGTTGCCAAAACAAATAGCTCTGGCTAGATACCTTAAAGAAAGTAATATTAAAGGCATACTTAAAGTGACATATCTTAACCCATACAAAATCCGGATACAATTTGACAACGTAACAAACGCGGATATATTTACGTCATGCGAAAATATCATAAAACTGGGATGGAGATGCCAAAAAACCCTTGAAGTGGGTGTTTCATACGGTATTGTTAAAGATATTGACATCGAATTATCCGATGAAGAAATCACGGCCAGCATTAAGAGCGATATCCTACTAATCTCATCCAAACGCCTCAATAAAAGAAATGATGAAGAAGAAGGTGGATGGAAACAATGCGATAAGGTACGACTGTGCTTCAAAGGCAGCCAGCTGCCTCGTTATATATACGTGCATGATCTCAGGATTGCAGTTGAGCCATACATTTTTCCAGTAACACAGTGTTCTAATTGTTGGAAATATGGTCACTATGGAAAACAATGCCCTGTGAACAAGCCCACGTGTCCTAAGTGTGGCAGAAAACACGCAAACTGTGACATAACAAACTATAAATGCATCAACTGTAGTTTGTCTCATATGGCGCTCTCGAAGACGTGCCCTGTGTTCCTTAAAGAGAAGAGACTTAGAGAACTTATGGCTGAATTCAACTGCTCATACAAACGAGCATTGACACTATATGTCCCACCTACATCGCCTACCCAGGTTGAGACCAGAATTGCGAGGGAAACATCAGCAGAAAATATTTCAAGCGAGGAGGGTCGATTCCAAATCCTGCCTAGGGAGCTCGATGGGTTTGTGAGTACTTCGCACAGCGAATCTCCTGAAACGTATGCAGAAGTTGCCCAAACGAAAGCGGTTATTCATTCCGAAAAAGCACCGAAGGCTCATCAAAACTCGGCTGCACCAAAGGTAGTACGGTCAGAAAAGAGACAGGGACAGAAAGAATCTCTTGTTCAAGACTGGGAGAGGTCAGACTCAAGCAGTACGGTGCAAGCCAACGAGATCAGCATGGAATCTGAACCGAAAAATAAGCATCGGCAGAATTTAAAAACTAGCCCAATCAGTGAATTGTTAAATAAAATAAAAGATATAATATTTATGAAAAATTACTCTATACAGGACAAACTCTTAAGTATTATACAAACGAGCTTCAATTGGGTCATCACATACGTAGTAGATAACATTTCTGAGTGGCCACTATTTAAAAATCTATTCCCTTCATAAAACTTAATATTTTTCAGTGGAACGCACAAAGTTTGAGGCCAAAAACTATAACTCTAGAACAACTTTTAGCGCAAGAACGAATTCACATCTGTGCAATTAGTGAAACATGGTTTGAACCTGACAGTCAATTCAAAATAAATGGTTACAATGTATTTCGCCACGACAGAGCGGACGGATACGGAGGAGTAGCAATTATAACCCATTCTTCAATTCAAGCTCAACAATGTATGGTTCAAAACCAGAATACCGGCATCGAGATCGTGAAAGTAAAAATGCATAATTGTAGGGAAGTTGAGTATATATGGTCGATATATTGCCCTCCTAATATACGTACGTCACAACTGGACTGGGACCATATCTTTGGATCAATACAAGATAAATCGATCGTACTGGGTGACTTCAATGGCCACCATTCAAACTGGTCGAGCAAGACGGATCCTAGAGGTATACAGATTTTTGATTCAATTATGGAAAATAACCTAGTGTCCCTGAATGACGGCAGACCTACGCGAATTAGAATGTCAGGGGGTAGGCTCCAGAGCTCGTCCCCTGACATTTCAATGGCCTCAACAGATCTGGCCGTAAAACTAAAATGGAATGTCACGAACGAGTCACTTGGTAGCGATCATCTGATTATTAAGGTAACCATTGGTATTGGCGTCCCAAGAAATACTAAATACAAACGTAATTATAAGAAAGCGGATTGGGAATCATACAAAGAGTATTTAGATAATATTTTCGATGACCTACAACTCCCTTGTTGTCTACAAGAAGCGTATGATCTATTTCTGACTTGTATATTAACTGCAGCGGATAAGCATATCCCAATTATTAAAATCAATAAAAATCCGTCTAACAAATTTGACCCTAAACCATATTGGAACTCAGAGTTGTCGAAAGCGGTAGCAGAAAGACGGCTAGCCTTAGCTCAACTAAGAGGTAATCCCACCCCTACAAACTTGGACGCACTACAGGAAAAAATACGTATAGCGCAGGCTAAAATACGACAAGCTAAAAGCGGAAACTGGCAGAAGTTTTGCTCGTCCATTGATGATGTGACGTCGGCCAGCGAGATGTGGGCCAAAATGAAATGGTTGAAGGGACAGAATATTGGAAAACCATGCGTAAACCCTGACACAACTAACAAAATGCTAAGTAGCCTAGCTCCAGCTTGGACGTGTCCTCCACAACCAGTGTTCTCATCGAGTAATGCTCAACTGACTGCCCCAATCTCTCGCCACGAACTCCAAAACAATATTAAAAAGAAAGACACAGCACCAGGATGTGACGAAATATCATTTACTATGATTTACAATCTGCCGGAGAGGGGTAAATCAATACTACTGGAACTATATAACAAAATTCTGCTGCTAGGGGCTGTACCTCGACAGTGGCGTGACATCAGGATTGTCCCTATTCCTAAGCCTGGGCGGAATCCCAACACTGAATCTTCACTTAGACCAATCTCTCTCAAGTCATGTTTGTGTAAGATCTTCCATAGTATTATTAACAAACGACTAGAATGGTATATCGAAAAGAACTCCTTATTGTCTGGACACACTACAGGTTTTAGGAAAACTTGGTCTTGTTTGGACAACCTGTGCCGCTTAGTATCAAAGATACAACTGGGAATGCAAAAAAATCAAACTACTATAGGTTGTTTTATCGACATAGAAAACGCGTATAATAATGTGGATATAGGTTATTTAGTGTTATTTTTGGATAAAATTGGGATAGGATCAAAATTATGTGAATATTTGTGGAATTTCTTAAAAGACCGTGTACTGTCAGCAGAAGTAAAAGATACTATCATATACAGGCGCACAGGCAGGGGATTAGCTCAAGGAGATCCACTTTCTCCCTTGTTATTTAATATAGTAACCTCAAATATTTGTAAAGATATCTCAACTGTTAATGTATCACAGTATGCGGATGATTTTGTGTTGTTCAAAACGGTAAAAAATGTGACTGAGGGTGCTATCGACATACAACTAGCAGTAGACAAACTAGTCAATTTACTCTCAAGCTGTGGCCTAACCATCTCCGCTACTAAGAGTAAGATTTGTATATTTAAAAGAGGTCGTAGCATACAAAATCTTAGCGTGACTGTAAACGGAAACAGCAGTATAGAAATTGTTGACCATGTTAAGTATCTCGGCATGTGGCTGGACCGTTCTTTGAGATGGACAAAGCATATTAACGAAACGGCACAAAAAATTTCAAAATATTTGAATATATTTAAAGTGCTGGCAGGGTCCGGGTGGGGCGTCCACCAAAAACATTTAAGACGGTTATATATAGCGATTATTCGAAGTAGACTAGATTATGGGAGTTTCTTGTACGAGACTAGTGCTAAAACAAATCTTTATAAATTAGAAAAAGTTCAAAATCAGGCTATGCGCAGTATCGGGGGGGTTTATAAAAAGTACGCCTATACATAGTATGCAAAGTGAACTGTTTTTACAACCATTATCCATACGAAGACGATACCTAGCATGCAAATTTTGGCTTAAATCTAGAGCTTTACTCAATAATCATTCGGTCACAGTAGTCCAAGATCTAGCCGCAGCTACTCAGAGTCGTCAACTAAGATCGAGAGAACCGCTGTTAATGACTGTATATAGCATCTTTAAAGAGGTACAGATTCATGAAAGCGCGCAATTGCATATGTTTTCCTTAGATACCTGGACTAGCAATGTAAATGTAGCAGCCTGTATTAACTTGAATTTAGATTTTATGTCTGATCCTAAGAAATCGTATAATTCCACCTATTTAAAATATGAATGCCTTAAGTACTTGGAGACAAATTACAGCACCTTTTATCAGATATATACCGACGGATCGAAAGACGAAAATGGCGCGGGAGCTGCACTGTATGACCCTCAAACGTATTCATCCATGAGGTTTCGAATAGATACAGATATTTCAATTATGCAAGTAGAACTGATTGCAATTGCCGAGGCTTTATCTCTTGTCCTGTCGATGCGGGGCAATAATTTTGTGATCCTGACAGATTCACGTAGTTCGCTCCAACATCTGGCTCGATGCTCCTCGAGTTTTCGAGGAGCACCGATAGCCTACGCAATTTTGAAATCAATAATGGCGCTGAGCACAGAGTCAAAGAACGTCAAGCTACAGTGGATACCATCTCATGTCGGCATTCCTGGGAATGAAAAAGTGGATAAACTCGCGAAAGAAGCTTATAGTGATGGTGTGGGCTTCAATTATTTACCCACTTTTTCGGACCGCCTTAGTATGGCAAAAGTTCACTGCCGTGAGTTGTGGCGCGAATTTTTTGATCTAAGATCAAAGGAAAAGGGGATATGGTACAGAACGGTTCAGCCACAGCTCCCGCGGTCTCCATGGTTTGATGAATGCGGCCTAAACCGCATAGACACAGTACTCGCTATGAGACTTCGTTGTGGACACATACCATTAAACAAATTTGCTTATCTAATGAGAAAAGTTCCATCACCGAATTGTACCGCGTGTGATGTCGAGGAGGATGTCTACCATATCTTAATGGAATGTGTCCGCAACGAATCGGTTCGTGGACAGATCGTGGATGAAGCTTTTTATGAAATTGGTGGATGTAATTACATTCTGGCTCACCCGATGTCAGACTCAGCACTCCTTATTTATAAGTTAGTAAGAATAGGCTTAAGTAGAAGATAATGTTTAGTATAGGTAGCTATGTATGGGTGTATCATACAGAGCGACATCGTCACCCAGTGACAAAGCTCTTTAAATAAAGAAAAAAAAAAAAAAAAAAAAAAAAAAAAGTGCTCTAAGCAAAGGAGACGGGATTGAAATTCAACACCCGGAAGACCCAGGAAATGAGGTGCGGGGCAACAAGCGCTTTGCCGTTGCTCATTGGCACAGAGGCTGTGGAAAGGGTCCACAAATTAACTTACCTCGGTAGTGTAGTGTCGGAAACTGGAGGGACCGAAGAGGACATCGCTTCGAGAATCGCTAAGGCAAGAGCAACCTTCGCACAGCTCCGCCCTGTATTGTATGGCAATCGCGGAAACTGACTAGGAGAGTTAAGCTCAAAATATTCCGGTCCAACGTAAAAACCGTGTTGCTGTACGGTTGTGAGACGTGGAAGGTTACAAAGGCCATCTCGCACCGCCTCCAAGTCGTCATCAACCGCTGTCTTCGCCGTATTTTCGGTGTTTACTGGCCCGAGAAAATCTCCAACATAGAACTGTGGGAACGCTGCGGTGAGACTCCGATCGACCAGCAGATCAAACGCCGCAGGTGGAACTGGATCGGCCACACGCTCCGAAGGGACCCTGATCACATACCGAGGCAAGCCCTGGACTGGAATCCCCAAGGAAAGCGTAAACGTGGCCGCCCTAAACAGACCTGGCGGCGGACGATCATCGCAGAGGCGAAGACCATAGGGAAGACTTGGAGCGAATTGAAGCGCGAAGCTCAAGACCGAACGGGATGGCGGCGCACTGTGGACGCCCTCTGCCCCATCTAGGGGACACAGGAACATAAGTCAAGTAAGTCATTTAAAAATCTAGAGCTGTGAGATTGCAATTAAAAATCATATCCACACCAGAAACAGTAGGTAATTGAAGCCAAATTAAGAATCTATGTTGTACTTTCCTTCCCTAATTTTATGTTAAATTTATTTTTTCCTTACAAAGATGCGGAAAGCAGTAAGTATGTGCCACACGGTAGCTAAATTATTACCATCTTGGGCGTAAACACTTCAATCCCTGGTTACGCTCAAGATTCAATATACCGCCCTTGTCGTAAATCGGTCGCCTCAAGTCGACTCTCTATACAAACGTCGTTTGGTTCTCATTTTAAAGCGCATAAGTACTAGAATAACATGAAACTGTTATTTATACACAATGGAATCCCCCATTAGTACAGTACCTAGGTACTTTTCCTAAGCTAGTTAGTTTCTACGACACCCATGTGATTCTTCTGACGTAAGCCGCCACAGGCTACGGTAGCTTATCACGCAGGCCAGATGCTTGTTTGCCACCGTTGTATTAAAGGCACTCATAATACAACGCTATACTTGTTTAAGTGAGGGTTATTGATTTATTTATTAACTGTAGCTTGATAACCTGTTATCTGATTATTCTAAAAGCCTCAGTGATAGCTGAAGTGGACAATTTGGGAGCACAGAGTAATTTAGTCAAACTTTAAATTAAGTCTACGTTTTATTTATTACTAGTTTCCGCCCGCGTCTTCGTCTGCGTGGACCCGGGATAAAAACTATCCTATATTTTAATCCAGGCTATAAACTATCTTCATGCAAAATTTCATCCAAATTGGTTGAGCCGTTTAAGCGTGATTGAGTAACAAACATCAAAACATCCAAAAATCAAAACATCTAAACATCCAAGCTTTTGCATTAATTATATTAGTAGGATTTAGTGGGATAGAATTGTAAACCCCCGACGCCAAAAGAGGGTTGCTATAAGTTTGACGCGCCGTCTGTGCATCTGTGTGTCTTTGTGTCGATCTGTGGAACCGTAGCGGTAACCTATCACAAGTTCGAAATATGTTTGACCGATGATTCATTTGGCAAATTTTCATTTGACCGAATGATTTTTTTCAGGGACCATGGACAATTCCAAGCTTTTGAAAATAGTAACGCATAGAACTCATTAGGTTAGGTTTGGTTTGTTTTATAAAAATACTGAAAACTTTACGGTGTCTGAAACAAATGCATTCGGTCAAAAGAAAATTTGCCAAATGAATCATCGGTCAAACGTATCTCGTACTTGTGATAGGTACCCATCGTAGCTACTAAACGAATAGACCGATTTTAATAGGGTTTTTACCTGAAGTGATCGAGATGATTCTGAGCTACGTTTCAACAAAATAGGTTCAGCCGGTTTTGATATATATAATAATAATAATAAATAATATATTCTTTATTGCACCACAACATAAGAAAAACATGTTACAAGAGTACATAATGTTAAATAAAGGTAACAACAGGCGGTCTTATCGCTTTAGAGCGATCTCTTCCAGACAACCTTTGGGTAGCAGGAAATTTTCAAGAAGAGTTGTAAACCGGTAGTGCAGGAATAAATCAAAAAAATAAACTTACTATCGCATACATCTCATTATATGAGAATTTGAGAAATCAATGCAATCAATTTGCAATGAAAATGTCGAGGGCTTTTCAACTTTTCTAAGTTATTAATTTATGCGTCGTCTGAAATATAGAAGAGCTTTTACAACACTACGAAAATGGGCAGTGACTTGGCACATCTAACATTCAACGGCAGAGCATTCCACAGCCGAACAGCTCGAAAGGTAAAATACATCTTGTTTTCATCGATATATAAATTTTACTGCAGATTATACAAAAAAGTGCTACGGTGTTCTAAAGTGATTAGAAATGATAAGTTTATTAGTAACCTAAGACCAAATATATATAAAGATAATAATTAGGGGACAATCTTACACAAATCGATAGAGATGGCCCCTAATATTTATTTATTTTATTTATGGATTTGTGACTCTGATTGCAAGCTCTGTATGTGAACTAACCTGTAATCCATCCGACTATCTGGAGTGCAGTGTTTCGGCTCTGAAACCTTTCAGTGTCGCCATGCCGGGCACAGCGGAAGCGACTCGGGTGAGAATATTACTTATCTATTTTATCATTGAGTCATTTTTAATAGAAACATCATTGGGCCAACTGAGGCTGATTTACCCACTTTTTCTTTCACGGATGGTAATATTGTGCGAGATCTGTATCCAAGTAAAACTCTGACGAAAGCGTGTTATTAGATTTAACACATTTGCTGCTAATAATCGCTACGTAGCGTTTGGAAGCGCTTACGGCATAGGCGCCCGCTATAGGCGGGTTCCTAGCAATGAATATGTTAAAATTAAATTATATAAACCTCAAATCAGTTCCCCATAATCTCTGCTGGAACATTCGTCAACTTTTTCACCATTGGGAAATCATTCAAACTGCATTTGATTTTTCTTATTCAACATCGGACCACGCCAGCACCATACGAGTATACCTAACCATCAAAATTTACCAATCCTGACAATGACTTATCGTCTCAAAATAGGAATATCAACATCAGCGTTTTATTATTTTGTGGGTATAGCGAACCCACAGGCAGTTTGTGTAAAAATAAGCTTTTAATAGCGTTGTGTTAAGATAGGCTTAGGCTTAGGTGTACAAGCGATGTATAATTTATTTTAAAAACAAAGTTTTAACCGATTTCAATTTAGTACTCCGCCAAGCCACGAGAACATTTCCTTTTTTTTACAATTTACAACTTGAACTGATTTCCGATGGCAAATGCGTTGATTACTATAGAAAAAAACCGAATCGCTGTATGTGGGCCGATAATATTTGAGGACTTCCATCGATTCCCCAAGATCATCACCAATGGCACTTCATTAGTTCCTATTTCAACGGGATCTTATCAGAACCTGTGACGTACATTTGCACTTTTAAGTACATAATTGAGGAATTCGATAAGTCATCTGTGGTCTTCATCATCAATTCCTCGCCACCAAATTTATGATTCCGGATGTAAATACACGAATTATAACAGAAAATACCAAAATCACTACACACATGCCTAATAAAATTGAGGAGTCCCCTCAATTCCTCACGGATCCCATCATCTAACTGAATTTTGAAAAAAATGGGACCCACCTCTAAGTATATACAAACGAACGAAAAAAAAATCGAATTGGCTCATCAATGACGGAGTTCTGAGGTAACAAACATTGAAATAAAAAAAATACAGCCGAATTGCGAACCTCCTTTTTTGAAGTCGGTTAAAAATGAGCAGATGGCTAGTTTGTGAGTTTCAAAGCTAGTCCGACATGATTCATCGGCATATATGTACATCGACCGTAGACCGTGTAAGTACCAACCTAATAAGACCATTACAATTGGGGGTATATGTGACATACGCACTCCGTATTTCAATATGTATAGCGCCCTCGCTACTAGCTAATCCGACACATGAGAGCGCGACACATATTGAAATGTGATTGATACGTGAAAGAAATCAACTAAATTGGGACGCACTTAGTCGATGTACACTCAGCGGCGAAAGTTGCGCTAGCTAGGCTCTTATTCAGTTGAGGATAAAGTCGACTTTGAGCGTTTGCTGCCGATTGTACCTACTGTTCATACTGAACAGTGGGAAGTTATTGCTATGTACTGAGCAGAAACTCAAGTATGGGTGCCTCCACCAACCCGACGAAAGTAGACGAGTGAATATATTGAATGTAGGCGAGTTGAGAATTGTTTGGATATTTCAACAGGTTACATTAGTTAGAGACAAGTTGGGAGTATGGTCGAGGTAGTTGTGGTTGTGAATGGAGACCAATTGGCGGAATGTGGACGAGTTGTGACGGGGACCTTATCTACTAGCAAATTATTGAAATTTAAATTTACTAGGTCGAAATGTTGGGTTTCAAATGGGGACAAGTTTTCGGAACGTGGACGAGTTGAATGGGCACGATTTTCCTTTAAAATTTCTCGATCAACACCGTAGCCACAAGATCTGTAAAGCGAACGATAAAAACATAATTGAAATGTAAAATGAAGATTTAGTCCTATGGTCCGCTTTGGGAACTACGAAGTACCTACGAAGAAGTTGATTCCAACGGAAGAGCAGCGCTGCTTATCGCGGGTTAGGGTCGTAAGGGCTAGGTAGTAGAATGACTATGTCAGAAACGTTGTAATTGTATAATACCCTAGTAAACACAATTCGTTCTTCTTTCCGTCCAACTAAAAAGAAGAACGAATGAAGAGGTTTTGGATTTAGTCGGAGAGAAGAGATCCTTGCTAAGGACGATTGAAAATAGAAGAGGAAATATGTTGGGGCACCTGTTACGATGACATTTATATAAAAACTATAATCGAAGGGAAAATAGAGTGAAGAAGAGGCAGAGGAAGGCCGCGACGTGCTTTTATGGACCAGGTCAAGGAGAAGGTCAATGTAGTGTCGTACCAGGAGCTCAAAGCAGTGGCAGAGCGTAGAGCTGAATAGCGGTTACTCCACCGACAAGAGCAGAGCTCTTAAGTTGAAGAAGATGAAACACAATTACTGTTATGAACAATGACCTGGTGAGCAGTATGTTTGTATATATACAGTATGTTTTATTATGCCTTGATTGTATTAAGGTTGTATAATGACACATTATGTATTTTGTACAACGTCTTGGATTGAAAGTGTCTAGTGTCTTCTACTACCTTCTTTTATGACCCTAACCCGTTATCACCAACATCCTGCCCATTTCCTGACGTTATTTCCTGTTTGTCGTCAGTCTGTGTCAGGAATAAAGGTCTCTTCTATTTCTTAAGATACCACAGACAAACACAGATACCTGTATTAACACATGTTAAACCTAAACACCCCTAGTTCCATCGGGGGTTTATTTATTTATTTATTTATTTATTTATATAAGTACATCCACATCACATATATTACATTATTGACTTAACTTAATTTTAAAAGGTATTTACTACTGATATATGTGACAATTACGGCGTACATAGCATTGACTGGTTAGGGAGTAGGTACATATATGGCGGTAGCAGACTAAATTATAAATTATTATTGATTGCGATTCTACTTTGTGAAACTAATCAGCTATTATTTATTATTATCATTATTTTACATTAATAGTGGTAGTAACAGTATTAAATAGCTAATCATCAACCAATAACGAATAATGAATAAATTAATAAATTAATGAAATAAAATACAATAAATTATGTTAAATTAAATTAAATAAAATTTTACACACAGATATTACAAACCAAGGGGGTTAAAAAGGGTCCAACATAAGATTAAGATAAAGTAGTCGAAGATCTTATTTATCGGAAGAACCACCCGGCCCAGCCCACGCCCGTACATAGCAAACACATAGGCAGCACATAGCCGCGTCGATCGATACTGCACTCCGTCCTACTCTAGCGCGCCTCTCTGTCTACGGTTGACGCAATTAGCCTTGGTCTTTTTTACACTTTGATATCGCCACTTTGGTTTGCACCAAACCATTTGTAGGTAATCATAAGCTGTGTTCGTTAAAATCTGAATTTATGTTAATAATATGGGTGAGGACGCCATATTTGGGTGAGGACCAAAATTCTTGGCCAATAGTTAGCCTAGTTAATTGGTACTAGTTAAACAGTTCCGTTGTGACACGAAAATTAGCCATACAATTCTATGGTTAACTTTCGTGCCACAACGGAACTTTTTAACTTGTACCAATTAACTAGGCTAACTACTGGCCAAGAATTTGGTCCTCATCCATTTAACGTTGATCGTTCTATAATCGTAAGTTCCTGCATCGCCTTCGGTACGTTTTGATCGTGCAATAAACTTTAAATAAATTATTAAATTGCCTTGTACAAGTTTTGGAAAAAGCGATGATACTTCCTCATACTACGTAGAACCATGTCGCAGTGACAAGACAAGATAGTGGAATGTCTCATTACCGTCGTATTGTTGTTGTGAATAGGTTCCATAAATTATATCTGTGAGTACCTTTAATTGGCTTTATATTACTTATCATGTTTTAAGGATGTTTATTGTTAAGGATAAATAATAAATGAAATGATAACTCGTTACTGATGAAAATGATTTGAATTAAGTGAAGATAGTTATTAACAACATTCGCTGCCAAGAATCGCTACGCTCGTAGCCGATCCTTTGGTTTTCCTCGTATGTTGCGGAAAGCGACTACGACGTAGGCGCCCGCTAGGCGGGTTCCTGACGGTGAAAGTGTTAAAGTACTGAAATAGTGAGTATTTGAAATAGTGATAAGTACAGACGAGTGCCCCAATATCTACACGGACAACCTTTCAAAAATATATATACAGAGATGTTATTGGTACTGACATAAGACACATGTGTACATATTTTTGAAAGGTTGTCTGTATAGATATTGGAGAACTCTGTTGTACATACTTACATGCAAAAAATATCGTTGTGTATAAAATACACCAGAAAAAAAATCGTTGTACCTACTGTATCGTTGTGTACAGTTAAGGAAAACTGGAAATTGTATACGGACAATTGAAACAATTAATATAGGTACATCAAAATATAGCTAGCCGCGCGGCTCCGCTCACGTGTGGCCCCATAGCCAATATCCAACCCAAAGATCTAATCTATATGAGTAGTTTCGGAGAGTAACCCCCTACATACAAACTTACAAAGGTACAAAGTTACATTTCACAGACATTACCTCTTTAATGAAAGAGCGAGCGAAGCAAAAGAAGTCTTCCGTTTCAGTTTGGGTAAGTAAACTTTCGTTCGTATGTCCGGCTGGCCGGCTCTTCTCCTCTACGGGTCGCATTTCACAACCGATTCTCGTGAGCAGGTTCTAGTAGCTTTTAGTGTTTTTTTTTTTAAAGCCGTCTCGCATGTTTACGTCACATAGAGCTTTAGTGGTTGTTGTTAGTGCAGTTTAACAAATAACAAGAAACCTACTTATTTAAGTGTCTCAGAATGTACAGGCTACGATTTCGTAGAGGGTCTACGCCGTAGAGTCTGGTAACAAGCGATGAAACTTGATGTAATTAAGAATGAAAAATAATTATTTCAAGGTCAGTAATTTAATTTCAACATAAAGTTTAAACCCACTTCAATTCAGTACTCCGCCAAGCCACATGAGAATTTCCAATTTCCACGTTCCCTTTCAACTTTGTCTATTTATGAATGCGTCATTGCGCATAGTATACATTACACTACATACAGTGAAAAGAAAGTACAATAGCCTCTTTTTGAAAACTCGACACCTCACATAGTTCATTCTTCATTTCACCCATCATCCATTAGAAATCATTTACCATACAGTAGGTATATTACGGTACGCGAACACTGTAATTTGTTGTCAAACTAACATAAGTCCCAAGTTTGATTTTTTTTGTTATCAGCGAGAGTACATACCACAAGTACTAACAGCGAAAAATATTTTCTAGCAGATTTTGATTTTGGTTTTCGAATAATTAACTTCTTTGTAAGGAACACTTGTAAGACTTTGCAAAGATTATACAAGTTATTGTTTTTTCCTATAATGCATCGCATTTGATTATTCAAACCTTACATATCGTTTTCTAGTAGTTTTGTCAAGAGATTACGTCAGCAAAACCGGAAATGATTTAAAATATTATGAATCTCCTAAAAGAATATTCAAGTGACTAGTGGCTACTAAAGTGTATTCAAAAGTATTTAAAAAAATGGCCCCATTAATTTCTAACATATTTATAAATAGCATTTTTTTTTAATTAGGAATAATATCTTGAAACCATTCTCCTTACCATAAAATAAATCTCATAAATTCTCAAGTCGGTGTAATTCATTTTAGTTCTTTCGAAGAATATATGGACACAAATTCTAACGGATTCGTCAATAGCTCTAAATTGTATTAGTTTATCAGTTATTATCGGTAATTTAAACCTTTCGCGCGCGGCTCGCGCGATTCGTGTGCAGCGTGCTGCCGGCCGAGTACCTCGCCAAGGCCGAGCGTACGCTCAAACTTGTAGGAAGGTACAAACTTTAAGTACTTGATTGTACATTATATTTAGTTACTTAGTAGTTGTTTTTCGGTTGAAATGACATAAATATCTATTTTAGTTAACCAATAATAGCAGGTAAAGAAAGTTATATAGGGTTATTAGTACTAAACTTTCCTTAACTTTAATTTTATTTGTAGACTGAGAGTTGTTTTACTTATTTACTAGAGGTTTTCCAGGTCCTGATGTCATAATGATCTGGGGCCCGTTTCATGAAGCAACAAGTTACAAATTACAAACGGAAGTCTCTTTCTATCAAAAGGTATTGAAAAGAGACTTCCCCTTGTAATTTGTAACTTGTTGCTTCATGAAACGGGCCCCTGATGTTACTAATATGAAGTAAGTACAGAAAGTATAAACACAGGGTTATTAGTTATCTGTCTAATAGTAGTAGTAGGCAGTTAAATTAGGGTGCAGGTTGGGGGTAATCTCCGAAAATAGGTACCTTACCTACTCATTCGATTTCAAAGAATCTTTCAAATTCCGATTGGGTCCTAACATTAAATTATAGAATTACCAATAACCCTCAGAAAAGTAGTTTTTCATCGATGTGGAAGAGGACTTTTTTTATTAATTAATACAAAAATCCGGAGTTACGTAAACGCTTTCTTTTAGTTTTGCCTGTTAAGTTTACATTCACTTTGGATCATATTAAGGCGAAACTTTCTCTTTTACCATATTTAAGGCCAACCTTACCAAATATAATAACAAAACTAAATGGATTTAATATGATTACATACGAATCGCTGCTAGGCAGATCATCTCGCATCTAGGCAGATGTCGGTACACGCCTCCCTAAGGCCTTGTAAGAATGAACTGATTGATAAAAAAGGTGACCGAGGTGGATTGTTCCGATAGCTCAGTTGATAGAGAGTAGGGAATGCAACACCAGTTTTAACCGAAATCAAAGAAACCCGTTATAACCGACTGTAAGAAAGCGGGCCGTGGGTCGGCTAGAGATCCGAGGGGTAATCACGTAATGTTTCGAACGTGCGTTAGGACAATTCAGCTGTCGTTTTTCATATAAAAAATGACATTTACGTCTACATAGCGTACGTTACGTACGTGCGTAATGCGTTACTTGATCGACATACCGGTCACTCATGGGTGGTTGAAAAGGTTCAACCTAGCTTGATTGAATAAGTAATTACATAAGTACGTTGATAGGTACTCTTTAGATCAATGATGCTTAGTAATGTACATAGTTAATAGACGAAAAAGTCATCATATAAAGATTAATTTATAAATTTAATACTGTAGTGTTTTTGTATAATCATACTTAATCGATAACAATCTTCTATTACTACACTGGAGTACCACACATTAAACAAGTATTGATGTATTTTAGTGTCACCTATGCAGGTTATTCGTAATCTAATTATCATCACAGCACACTGAAGTTATTTTTCAGTATAATCAGTGGATGTACGTTGATTCATATACTACATTTTCGTAGAATTTTGCTTCATAGAAAATGTTTCCCATATTATCATTTCATAGAATGATCATTTTCTAATGCACTTAGTTTGTAGAAGCTTATTTCATAGATTTTTTATTTTTGAGATTATTAATGTTTCGAAATTCATGTCATCGATTTTTAGGTCATATATTATTGTTCCTTATAATATTTAGTTTGTAGAATAGTTTTTTCAAAGCTAAGCTTAATAGTTTCGTTTCATAGAAGGATAGGTTAAAGAAGGAAATGGGAGTTTTAATAACAAGTTTTTCCGCTCTTTTATAAAAAAAATAACCACGAAGACGAAAGCGGAAGCGAAGCTCCCGCTTCCTTCTTCTAACCTATCCGCGATCCGAGTCGGTTTTGCCACTAAGTTCCTGTTCCTTGATCCTTGTGTACTTCTAATTTAATTGAAGTTCATAAGAATTTTTGAAAAAAAAAAATTGGAACTAAATATTCTATGAAACAATAATCTATGAAATTTGTGTATACGAAACAAGAATACACGAAACATAATTCTACAATTTGATAAGTTTCAGAAGTAAAAAAGTTTGATAGTAATATACATTGAACTGAATTTCTGTGAAATATGTTTCAACCAAGTGAATTGTCTATGAAACAATAATATTGGAACTGAAAGTATATGAACCAAATAATTTATGAAACATTTTCTGAGAAACGAAATTCTATGAAATTTCTGTCTGTTAAATAGGGTGACACCATAATCAGTATTAGTACGGTGGCAATATCGCAAAAAGTCGTCTCCTTCACGATTTTCGTACCGATGTGTTCCTCGTTGTCTCCAGAGTACGAATCTGCTGGTTTTAGCTGAGGGAGAGGGGGCGGACATAGCTGTGACGTCATAAAGATGGCGGCAGACGGTCATCGATTTGTTCCAATCTCGGGTTCTATTTTACTGATCGGTTCGTGTGAGGTGAGGTATCATTTGAAAGCATATTAAACGTTCTATAATTGTTTATTCGAGCCCTATGACGTACCATCAAAATCTTTTTAAATATTTGACAAAATATGACTTTTTTACCGTGCGCGTTGGCATAAGTACTGATAAAACACGCTTGTAACTCAATAAATAATAACATTAGCGCAATTCAATATGTTATAAAAAGATAGGCAATTTTATAATATTTCCAACAATACAGATTTTGTTGGTGTACAAAAGTAAATAACGAAGTAATAATACATTTTGCTAATTACGCACCGATTAACCATCACCACGATAGACTCTGCTAGCGATCGCTGTCGTCACGTGGCCACAGATTATATAATAGCTCTACAAACAGATACTCAGGTCTGAATAAAAATGACAATACCTACTGCTTTAAGTGCCTACGAAATTTAACAATGGAGCGACCTTGAACGCGCGGGTCGTTGCCCACATGCGTCGGCCAATCGACGCTAGAGTTGACAGCGCTTAGAAATGATTTTATAATTAATAGTTGAGTGAAATAAAAAACGGTTTACCTTAAAAATTATTTTGTAAAACATAAAATTCTATTATAATGTGTGAGTACACTATGGTGCAGCAACTGTCCCGTTATTACCATTTGGGTACGGAACCCTAAAAAGAAAATAGGTGTATATAAATTTCCGGGGTTTCCCAAGATACTACTGCCAGTATCTGAACTGCATAGTCACTTACATACATACAAACATATCAACGCAGCATGTTAAATACAATTGAAGCCATGTTACCTATTGCTCACCCTGTCTATGGATACGACATACGACAATTTGAATGTAGGTACTTATTATTATTAATCTACCACATAATACAGAACGAAACCTTTTGTGTAGGTAAGTAACTTAATTTTAATATATCCCGGCGACAGTACGAAATAAAGTTTGTTAGGTACCTACGTATCTTCGTTATAGCGTACGTATATGAGTAACGTAATAGTTTCAAAGTAGCATTACAAACTTGAAAGTAGACACTAGCTTCCGCCCGCGACTTGGTCTGCGTGGGCCCAGGATAAAAACTATCCCTTATTTTTAATCCAGGCTATGAACTATCTTCGTGCAAAATTTCATCCAAATAAGTGTGGTTGAGTAACAAACTTCCAAACAAAAGTCCGAGAGCGTACCCTGAAGGGACGCTACACACGTTTGTCCCTAAGCAGAGCTCGGCCTGCCGCCTCGCGTGCCATGCCTTTGGCCCTCAGGTTCCCTTGTAACACATTCAGGAGTAGAGTATTCAAGAGCGCACTCTGGAGGGACGCTTCGGGCCTTTGGCCCTCGGCCTCACGTAGAGAGCGCACTCTGAAGAGACGCTTCGGGCCTTCGGCCCTCAGATTCGCTTTTAAGATGCTTAGGAGTAATAAAGTGTACGCGTGGGCCTGCCCTTCGAGCCTTTACCCCTCTGGCTTGAGTGGAGAGCCTGCTCTGAAGCGACGCTTCGACCCTCGGCCCTACGCTACGCAGAGCTCAGCCTGCCGCCTCGCGTGCTATGCAGCTCTCCTTCGGGCCTCCTGCCGTCAGATTCGCTTTTAAGACACTTAGGAGTAATAAAGTGTCCACGTGGGCCCGCCCTTTGGGCCTTTGGCCCTCTGGCTTGCGTGGAAAGCATTCCCTGAAGGTACGCTTTGGGCCTTCAGCCCTCGGGTTCGCTTGTAATACACTTGGAAGTAGTAAAATATCCGCGTGGGCTCGTCCTTCGGGTCTTCGGCCTTCGGGCTCGCATGAAGAGCACGCTCTGGAGGGACGCACGCACACGATCAGATTCGCTTGTCCTTGAACTGAGGAGTAAAGTATCCGAGAGCGCGCTTTGGAGGGACGCTTCGGGCCTTCGGCCCTACGTGGAGCCCGGTCTGCGGCCTCGCGAGCCTCGCCGGTCACGGTTCTGTTCGAACTTGTTGCCTGAAAAACTGCAATGACTTGCAGTTCCATAGTACAGAACATATATCAGTCGACAAACCATAAATATCTATACGCATCTCCAGAGAAAAATGTATGTACCTAAAGCTGTTGCTAGAAAGGTTAATGTGAGAAATCACCATGTCCAAATGTCTCCAATGGCCATGTCGACAATTTGGGTCCTAGTTGTCGGGCTGTATTTTGGCGAAAGTTCGCGGCCCACAGACAACGCAGTTATGAATTTAAAATGGCTTTTTATTGAAACATAATGACAAAATAAATTATGCTCATCTGGCTGATAACTTGCTCCTAGGTGTAATTGATTATTTACACACCTATGTAATGAAACTCAAGACATTTGCATCCCTGCATATGGGCTGAATACACTGTTGTGTGTAATCTTATTGACCAGATGTCAATATATTATTTTTATAAGTATCTACTGTATTCCGGCAAATAAATGATATTGATTGATTGATTTATTTGAAATAACTCATTTCACCGATTATAAAAACTAATCTACGCGTACAAATATACAGTTAAACGCAAAATTTATTAATTCGACTACAGTACCTTTCATTTGGGAACACCAAATATTAACTTTCAAAGTATTTCAAACATACACAGCATGCTGGTTGCCGCTGACTTGCGTTACGGAATTGGCCATAATATGTAATTATTATTAAACTACAACAAATTGCATATTTTTGGCAAGCTAATAAAATGCTTGATATTTTTTATAATGATATTAATCATGCTAAAGTATCTCTTTCACGAATTAAGATGTTAAGTAAGCAAACGTCTAAGGTAAAATAATCCATTATTATTTCAAACGGTTTGTTGTACGTTGTTCAGTTGAAGAAAACAATTATAGTACGTTTAATATGCTTTCAAATGACACCTCACACGAAGCAATAGAACCCGAGATTTGAACAAAAATCGATGACCGTCGGCCGCCATCTTTGTTTATTTAATCGTATGGCATATATTATTATGGCCTTTAAACTTTGCCACTCTTTAGTACCACCCAGGGGACACGTGCAGGGTTGGGGTAGGTAGCTCCTGCGGACGCGAGTGAAAGTTGTCCCCCCTTTGTCAAGTGAGTGGGCAACTCGCCTGTTAGAAGTTCTTAAGTCGCCCAAAGGCCTCTTACTCGGCTTAACGACTACTGTCATAGACAGCAGCCAGGATCAACTGCTTAACGCGCATTTATATTGACCACTCAAACATCAGGCGGTCACCCATCCAAAGACTGACCGCCATCTTTGTGACGTCACAACTATGCCCGGCCCCTTTCCCTTAACTAAAACCGGTAGATTCGTACTCTGGAGACAACAAGGAACACATACCAGTGTTAGGTATATAGAAGACGTGTCCACGACTTTTATCAATATTGGCCAATTTCCGCCGTACTATGTTATTTTTTCACGTGAGCTCCACTTAACACTGGAGTACAGTCAAGTGTAAAAATATAGGTGCATACAACTTACTCATAAATATGTCCCATAACTCTTATGTGAGTGGATTAAGGTTTTGGTACTTATTTATGAGAGGATGTTATCGATATATATTTTTGCAATATTTACAACATTAATGAAATATTGATTTAGTTTATTACTAACTATATACCTAGACTATTCGTAATCATTACAATCATCACAGCTTGTCAGTGGAGTGTTTCTATAAAAGCTGTATGTTTAAGGCCTACAACACACTGGCGCGGCCTGCGGTGGCGGACAATAGAAAATTTGATAGCGGCGGACAAGTTTACTATTGTCCGCCGGGGCCAGGCCGCGCCATACCCAGGCATAATACTGGAGTCATTAATAATTGTTTTTTTTATTACTACCATAGAGATTATTTGTAATCTTACAATCATCACAGCTTTACCATGGAGGTTTTTGTACAGTAAAATATAACAATAGCTAAACTCGGTAAAAGATAACATTTTTCAAGTGAGCTAATCCACTCAATAATGGAGTACTACACATTAATTAAGTATTGATTTAGTTAGCTTACTATAACTACATAACATATACAGACTATATTCATAATTTTATTAGACGCGCAATGCCTCTCTCCTTAACCACTACAACGTCAAAGTTCAAGACTTGGTTACAAATTAAACACTTATTCATTTTCAAAGTAAACTTTTAACGCGCATTGTCGTATTACATTTTGCAAATGCAAATGAACTGTCGATGTCCGGTTGTCAGCACAGAGGGGAGGCTTCCGCGTAGGAAACAAGCAACGGCGTGCTGTGATTGGTCATGACGTTCTCGCCGTCGGCGCACTAGACTCGCGCGCAGATCGCCGTGAGTTAAAATTTGAAAAATAATTGATAAGTGAATAAAACGAGGAGCTATTGATGAATTACTTAGATTTTTTATCAATAGATTACTATGATAAAGCTGGATTAAATGCATCGACTTGAATTTTTTTGAGATTTATTTTTAAATAATTAGGAGGATTTCAACATTCAACTGTTCGTATAAAATTAAGCTGTTGATAAATATGTTATTAATTCAAACTCTGGTTAACTTTGATAGTTTTTAATAGTATTCAGTAATCCAAATAATGACATGGAATGCGAACGGGCTGACCGAAAGGAAACTGGAACTAGAGACGTTCCTTCATACAGAAAAGATAGATGTCGCATTAATATCAGAAACTAGATTTACTACTAAAAGTCACATGTCAATTAAAAATTTCACCCTATACACTACTAACCACCCATCCGGAAAAGCACATGGAGGAACGGCAGTCTAATTAAATCAAATATAAAGCACCACCCACTGGAGTCGGATAACGCTGAAGACATTCAAACAACACAGATAAAAGTACACGACGAAGGCGCTGGAATTACTTTTTCTGCAGTATACTGCCCGCCTAGATACACAATAACCAAAGAGCGGTACATAAGCTTCTTTTCGAAACTGGGTCACCGGTTCATAACTGGTGGAGATTGGAACGCAAAACACACCTACTGGGGCTCCAGACTTATAACCACAAGAGGTAGGCAACTGTATCAAGCTGTTGAGGCTCTTAATCTGGAATGTACGTCCACTAACGAACCCACCTACTGGCCTACCGATCACCGAAAAATCCCAGATTTATTAGATTTCTTCATAAGTAGAAACGTTCCCAACGACCATATGCACGCAGAACCGATAATGGACTTGTCCTCCGACCACACCCCAATTGTTCTCAATATTACCGAATATGTTGTCCTTACAGAAGTTACACCTAAATTATATAACAAAAACACAGACTGGAACAATTATCAACTTCATATCAATACAAACCTAAACCTACGAATATCACTGAAAAATATCGAGGAAGTAGAACAAGCCATAGAAATGCTTAACATAACTATACACTCAGCAATCCAAGAATCTACCCCAGCCAGAAAAACGGGAATAGCGAAGGAACACGTGTACCCTGCGTATATCCGAAACAAAATTCGCGAACGAAGACAACTGCGATGGGTATGGCATACAACAGGCTGCCCAGTTGACAAGGCAGCATTTAATAAATCCTCACAAAAACTTAAAAACCTTACTAAGGATATGAAAGACAAAAGCCTACAG
This sequence comes from Epinotia demarniana, assembly GCA_945867215.1. NCBI lineage: Eukaryota > Metazoa > Arthropoda > Insecta > Lepidoptera > Tortricidae > Epinotia > Epinotia demarniana. The sequence continues at coordinate 12,172,609 of OX244285.1, forward strand.
ACCTACCTTGCGGCTCTAACACCGACTATAGATACAAATCATTCATTATGGAAAGCCACCAAGAAGTTGAAAAGACCAAAGTCTCAAGCAACACCTATTAAAACACATACAGGAGCCTGGGCCCGATCAGATTTAGAGAAAGCCGATGCCTATGCAGAACACTTATGTAAAGTGTTCCAACCCTATCCTAGTATTAGTGAAGAACATGACAAAGAAATAAAAACGCATATGCACACAGCACTTCAAATGAGCATGCAGCTAAGGTGTGCCACACCGAAAGAAATCTTCAAAGAGATCCACAAATTACAAGATGGCAAAAGCCCGGGCTATGACTTAATAGATGCTACTTTACTAAAACACCTCCCTAAAAAGGGAATGCTAATGATATGCAACATTTTTAACGCATGCCTTAGATTAAACCTGTACCCTAGTCAGTGGAAAATAGCACAGGTGGTGATGATTCTGAAACCAGGTAAACTACCTCAAGAAGTTACATCATATAGACCCATAAGCCTTCTACCAGTAATTGGAAAAATGCTAGAAAAGATCATACTTAATAGAATGCGCGAACACCTCACCGACATCATACCAACTCATCAATTTGGATTCAGAGAAGGCCACGGAACCATCGAACAAGTGCATCGGCTGGTAGACATCATATCAAGAGCATTTGAAAGCAAAAAATACTGCTCAGCTGTATTCATAGACATTAGTCAAGCTTTCGATAAAGTATGGCATGATGGACTCCTTTATAAAATTAAACAAAAATTACCACACTCATTCTTTCCCATCTCAAAGTCGTATCTTGAGAATAGATGTTTCGAAGTAAAACATAATATTGAAACATCAAAAATGCACCGTATCAAATCAGGCGTGCCCCAGGGTAGCATCCTAGGACCAGTGCTCTACCTCATCTACACCGCCGACCTACCCACCGGTAATAATACCACGACAGCAACATACGCAGACGACACGGCACTGCTTTCCGTGCACGAAGATCCCAGCATAGCCTCTCAAAACCTTCAAACGCACTTACAGATAATCGAAAAATGGTTTGACAGATGGCGCATTAAAGCAAATAAGGATAAGTCAGTTCATGTTACATTTACGCTCAGGAGAAAAACCTGCCCCGCTATTAAGTTATATAACGAAGAAATCCCGCAAAGCGAAGACGCCAGATACTTAGGCATGCACCTCGATCGCCGTCTCACATGGAGAAAGCACATATGGACAAAAAGAAAACAACTAGATTGCAAGCTACGCAACATGTATTGGCTGTCCGGCAGGAAATCACAGCTATCAGACACCAGTAAAATGGCCATTTATAAAACTATATTGAAGCCTATATGGACGTACGGCATCCAGCTGTGGGGAACAGCCAGCCATAGTAATATCGAAATATTGGAGCGTTTTCAAAGCAAGGCAATCAGGAATATGTTCAAGATACCACCGTACATAAGTAACAAATATATCAACCTGGACTTCGATCTACAAACAGTTAAAGAAGAAATAGCAACGTATAGTAAGAATTATCAAAACAGACTAAAAAATCACAGAAATGAATTAGCTTCACAGCTGCGAGGAATCTGCAGCCTGCGGTTCTCCCGACTAGGGAGAAATAGTGTGGTGGACCTGGCGAAGCGATTCGCGGACAGGAAGTGAGGAAGGCGTCATTGGATGGCTTCCTTAGCGTAGAATATGAATAGCCGATGAATCCCATCAGACAGCAAAAAGGATTATTGTTTTTTATTGATAAACAGATTGCCAAGCTCTGCAGGATTTAAAAAAAAAAAAAAAAAAAAAGTATTCCAAACCCACTTGTATAATCTTTTAGAGGAAATGTATACATTTTATTTGGGTCGGATTATACCGACGTTATCACTTGACGAAAGTTTTAGAAAATTAAATGGTAGATTATAATACTAAAATGCGGTACTTCATTGAAAAAAAATACGACTTGTATAATTTATCCTTGGATTTACAAAGGTCGCTAAGAAAACGCTATATAATACCTAAAGCAACGTCAAATTTCACTAGAATTTTTAACTTCTAGTAGTACTCATTATAGTCTAAATGTTAACAAAAACATCGCGACCTTGTGAGTTATCGAAGGTGCATTCATTTCGCGTACCGTACTAGTAACCGCGGATTCAGTCGCCCGTATCCTTCGCGGCGACTGCTTTCTGGTTAAGGGGCTCCCATAATTGGCGTATGGGATCGTACCGTCGATCTGAATCTCTTAGTTTTCTTAGGTTTCTTGTAGCTTACTATGTTAACAACAACGGCTTTAAGCAATATAGTATCCCATATTTACTTCAAAGTTCATTGTTTTCGAGATATTTGGCATCAAAGTTGAACAATTTCAGGCCAAAAAACCGGTTTCTGGCCATAACTTTTGTGTTAATTGGTTTAAAATGAAAACCCTGGACCAGTTTTTAGGGACGTCACAGACGAACCCAAATATGTAGATTTCGTATGTGTTAGATCTTTCACGTCAATAGAGATACAAAATAAGCGTTATTTTAGACAATGTTTAAAGAGATCATACAAAATTAAGTATTCATTTGTTTCAAAATCCGGTAGACCAAAATGGAGATAAAAGATTGAAGAACCGATAACCGTTTGATTTATACTTCTATCTGTACTTAGTGCAAAAGTAGGAGATACGATTCAAAACTTGTCAAAAGTCGATGGAAACCTCGGGTAGCCCCTTAAATCAAAGAGACAAAAAAAGTACACACAGTGACCCCATTTAACAAATTGAACTGTTTATCTACACAAGCTAATTTGCAAGTAATTTAAACAGCAAATATATCCGAGAATCATGGCAAGCCTTATCGCCCCGTTCACAATCCGCTCCAGAACTTTACCAATTTGGCCGCCGCCTCGCGGAGTATTCTTTAGAAGTTTTCACAACTTATCGGGCCATCTTCAATATGTACCTATAACTTGATAAGTAGGTACAGCTTAGTCTTGAAAGTGGTACAGAGTGTAAGTGACAGCCTAATTTAATAAAAATAATAAAACTGATCACCTTGTACTGATAACTTCATAACATTATCCCGAACTGATTCGATTATTATCGATCTCCCTCGTTTTCACAAGTTTTTTTTTGCAGTAGGTAATAGATTTCAGAGGTCAATCGTCGAATCCGACTCGTCTGGGCAGCGTTCGGGAAGCTACGGCAGATCTTTTCGTCCAATATTCCGCAGTGTCTCAAGACGAGAGTCTTTGACCAGTGTGTGTTGCCAGTGATGACATATGGCACTTAAACGTGGTCGCTTACTATGGGCCTCATAAAAAGGCTCAAAGTCACCCAAAGGGCAATGGAGAGGGCCATGTTGGGAGTTTCTCTGCGTGATCGCATTAGAAATGAGGCTATCCGCAGCAGAATCAAGGTAACCGATAAGGCCCTCCGAATCGCTAAACTTAAGTGGCAGTGGGCTGGCCACATAGCACGTAGAACCGATGGCCGTTGGGGCGAAAAGGTTCTCGAGTGCCGACCGCGTACCGGAAGGCGCGGCGTAAGTAGGCCCCCCACAAGGTGGACTGATGACCTGGTAAAGGTTGCGGGAGTCCACTGGAAGCGGGTGGCGCAGGACCGGTCACTTTGGCACTCTTTGGGGGATGCCTATGTCCAACAGTGGACGTCTTTCGGCTGATATGATGAATAGATTTCATACGTTTCTACTACACAATACAATACAAATATTCTTTATTGCTCACCAGACATAATAGTATATAGATAGTAGAAAAATAGAAGTAAATTAAACATAAACAATGATAGACAACAGGCGGCTTATCGCTAAAGTGCGATCTCTTCCAGAAATCCTTTGGGTATTTGGGTGGTTTTTGGACTATTATGTGATGGTTGATAAAGTAAAAACAATTAGCGATCGTTTTTCCCTTTATCATGATAGTCTGTCTGCAGACACAAGATTAAGTAAGTAAAAAATAAACAGCCAAACTTTCCAAATTCTGAGAATTAAAGTTAGTAGACACACTTTTAAGGGAAAACCAATTGAAGTTATTTTAAGAAAATAAATAAAATAAAATAATAAATATTATGGGACAATCTTACACAAATCGAACTAGCCCCATAGTAAGCTCAATAAAGCTTGTGTTACGGGTACTAGACGATGATATATTTAATAGATATAAATACTTAAATACATAGAAAACATCCAAGACTCAGAAACAAATATTCATGCTCATCACACAAATATTTGTCCTTACCGGGATTCGAACCCAGGACCTTCAGCTTCTTAGGCAGCGTCACTACCCACTAGGCTAACCGGTCGTCATAAGAAAGGTATTAAAAAGTTCGAAGCGAAAAAAAGTTATGCACAAATAACTCTAGCCACTTCCAACTCGGATAAAGAAGATTGAGATAAAATGGGATTAAACTTCAGAAGTGCCGCTTTAATCATGCCTTTGTGGTTATCCAACAATTCAAAGATGGCTGACATTCAGGGTCTCAATTCTATCCGACCGTATCACATCTCAAGGGGTTCCCATAATTGGCGTATGGGATCGTACCTTCGATCTGAATCTCTTAGTTTTCTTAGGTTTTTTGTAGCTTATTATGTTAACAACAACGGCTTTAAGCAATATAGTATCCCATATTTACTTCAAAGTTCATTGTTTTCGAGATATTAGGCATCAAAGCTGAACAATTTTAGGCCAAAAAACCGGTTTCTGGCCATAACTTTTGTGTTAATTGGTTTAAAATCAAAACCCTGGACCAATCTGTAGGGACGTCACAGACGAACACTTAATATGTAGATTTCGTATGTGTTAGATCTTTCAGATCAATAGAGCTACGAAATAAGTGTTATTTTAGACAATGTTTAAAAAATCATGCAAAATTAAGTATTCATTTGTTTCAAAATCCGGTAGACCAAAATTGAGATAAAAGATTGAAGAAACGATAACCGTTTGATTTATACATAGGATCTGTAGTGCAAAAGTAGGAGATACGATTCAAAACTTGTCAAAAATTGATGGAAACCTCGGGTAGCCCCTTAATTTGATTCCAATCAAATTAGGATGCGAAAGTTTGGATGTCTGTTACTCAATCACGCTTAAACGGCTCAACCGATTTGGATGAAATTTTGCACGAAGATAGTTTATAGCCTGGATTAAAATACCTATAGGATAGTTTTTTATCCCGGGTCCACGCAGACGAAGTAGCATGCAATAGCTAGTAGGTAAATAAATAACTTAAGAAAGGCCGCCTGATGTCATGTTGCCTATAAACGGGCAATATTTATCAAACGGGAATCTTTTAGTTCCATCTCGTAGCCGGATTTGGTAGCTAGCTTCGAAATGGGAGAAATCATTCCAATACGAAAATGGTTACGAAATGGGAATCCTCTAGTGTTTCCCTTATACAATAAACTTATCATTTTATCTGCCCGGTATGCAATCCATGTCGTCGGTAGACCGCTTTAGCACACGAAACAAATTAAAGTGAGTCTGGGATTCAAAGCTACGGATTAAAATAGATCTTCGGATTTTTAAATGGCTGCCACGCTTGGCCGGCTTTGGCGAGGCGTATTGTGCCAATGTTGACGTAGAGAAATACTTATCTTAAGAAAATGTTTTATGATTCTTTTGTTTCTGGAGATGGCTTTAATGCTTGGTTTCATTGAAGATAAGAATAAGTATAATAATTTCTGATTTCCAGATTGTTTTATTAATAGCAGCTATGTCTATATTACGATGCTAGAGTAGCCTCGTGGTCGCTGTCAAGCGGTAGTCGGTCGTGGGTTCGAATCCCGGCTCTTACCAATGAGTTTTTCGGAACTTATGTGCGGAATATTTACCGATAGCTTTTGGGTGAAGGAGAACATCGTGAGGAAACCGGTCTAATCCCAATAAGGTCTAGTTTTCCCTCTGGGTTGGAAGGTCAGATGACCGTCGCTTTCGTTAAACTAGTGCCTATGACAAATCTTGGAATTAGATGTCAAAAGCGGACCTCGGGCTCCTTTAGCGCCATAACCGGGAATAACGCTTGGAGGATGATGATTTGTTACGCTTAATCGATACTCGTAATGGCGGATGACTTGACACTTTCTGTTTATCATCAATATCATTATCGCTTGTTAGCTATTGTAAAGAACCCGGACATGAATTACCAAAAATACGCTTGTTTTACCCGAGAGGTCGTCTCCGTGGACTCGGGATAAAAACTATCCTATATTTTAATGCAGGCTATCTTCGTGCAAAACTTCATCCAAATCGGTTGAGCCGTTTAAGACTGACTAAGTAACAAACATCCAAACTTTCGTATTTATAATGATGACTTAGTTTATTGACCTTTTTTAAGCAAAAAATATTTAGTTTTTTTATGACCGTCTCGTCTGTATTAAGTATTCAGAAAAAATACATTGTATTTTTATTTAATTTCACACCGAACTTTCCCAAAGCGTTTAACGTATTCCAACCACGTATCCACAAATCAAATCATCCGTGAAAACGAAAAACTCCAAACTTAACTTTTACAGATCAAAATGAGGATAATATCCACCCTCATGCTGGGCGTATTGCTACCCCTAGCGGCCAACGCCGACCAATCAGAGATCGAGTTTCCAGACAACCAGCCAATCACGGAGGAGCTGTACAGAGATCGAAAGAGACAGATAGAGACGCCCGAGGTCGTTTTGCAGTTGAAATATGACCGTGGGGAACTGAATAGGATATATTTGTCGCAATTCCGCAAGAACAAAGAGCGTTGGACTCCGTCAGTGCCTGCGACAGACAACCTCTGTTCGGACCTGTGCCACTCAGGTTATTTTTTTATTTGTTTTTTTTTTCGTTCTTTAAGTGTCGAGGAATCTTGTGTTATTGGATCTTTTGTACCTGGATAGAGATGGTAAGTGCGATGTGTTTTGTGTTTATTTTTAAAGTTGCGTTAATTATTGTATTCAAAAAAAGGAATTCATTAGGGCGTCAAAAACTATATAATTAAACGATTGACGGGTAAAAACAGTCAGTATTTTAGTTGTTTAGTATTTTTTTGTGTAAGAATACGAATTGTATAAAATATAAATTAAGGAAATTGAATTAAATAGTTTTATTCAGTAGTAGCTTCTGCCCGCGACTCTGTCCGCGTGGAACTCGTTTTTAACGTAGCTCCATACAAACTTTCATCCCCCATTTCACCTTATTTGGGGATGATTTCTGGGATGAAAACTATCCTATGTCCTTCAAAAATATCTCTTTACTAAATTTCATCAAAATCGGTTCAGCGGTTTAAGCGTAAAGAGGTAACAGACAGACAGACAGACGCACTTTTGCATTTATAATAGGTATTAGAATGAATAGTATGGATTCATTTAATATTTCTTAGCAGTCCATTCACCAATTTATACATCTAATCATTCAAATTATGTTAAGAGAATGTTACTTACTGTTCTTGGTCGATAAAAAATTGGTAGGTACTTACAGCAAATAATGAAAAGGAATAATTTATTTAAAAAAAATACTGATTATTTATACGTCTGTTTATTTGATTATTATTTCTTGGTGGTATTTAATTATTTGCTTTGTTTTTGTATACATACCGTTATTGTATATACCTATGCATTGACGACCGCTTTAGCCTAGTTGGTAGTGACCCTGCTTACGAAGCAAGAGGTCCTGGGTTCGAATACCGGTAAGGGCAAACATTTGTGTGATGAGCATGAATATTTGTTTCTGAGTCATGGATGTTTTCATGTATATATCGTCGTCTAGTTCCCATAACACCAGCCTTACTGAGCTTACTATGGGACTAGGTCGATTTGTGTAAGATTGTCCCCTTATATTTATTTATTTTTTATTATATGGCATATTTCTATAATTAATATAATAAATTTGACTAAAATACTCTTCAGCGTTAAGGTCGCCCGTCTAGCTCTACGTACATGTTATTTTATGGTTTCTCTTTGTAATTGCTTTTTGTTTGTGTGAGGTGTGCAATAATAGTACTTTGTGATACAAGTGAGGTATGTTGATTAATCTCTAAACAGCTAATACAAAAGAAAATAAATATTTCGTATTCCATACAAATTCATGTGTAATGTTATTACAAGTAAATAGTTTAACTGAATGAAACGTCTCTGTATTGTTTCGTTTCATATACAAGAAAAAATAATCAATTCATTCGCAAAAAGGATTTAATTGGTTTTATCGATGAAGAATTAATTTGCCGAGAATTGTATGTGAAGTCCCCAACCCGCACTGGGCCAGCGTGGGGAGTTACTGCCCGTTCCCTCTCATCCATGAGAGGAGGCCTGTGCCCAGCTGTGGTATATAGGCTGATTTATTATTATTATTTTTGCCTAGAGTTAAAAAAAATGTACAACCCAGTTAATTTAAGAATACACCGTGTCCATACATATACCTTTCTGCAAGGGGCCAACGTTTCTTAATCGGGATATAACCATAAAATGAAAACGAGTGCCGTAATGTTATAAAACATGCATGTTCAATACCCAGGATTATGCGCCTAAAAACTCTTAATAAGTACTGCCACTTTTCATAGTTTTGAAGAAACCCCGCTATTCTATAACCTGTTTTAACCTCAGCTCACCGTTCACCCACAAATATATCTTGACGACGCGGTTTTCGATTCGATTCAATGCGTAAAGAGGTCTAATTTCGTTAGGCGTGACGGGTGAGTCGAGGCGCATTAGCGCATTCCAAATAAATAAATAAATATAAGGGGACAATCTTACACAAATCGACCTAGTCCCATAGTAAGCTCAGTAAGGCTTGTGTTATGGGTACTAGACGACTATATATATAATAGATATAAATACTTAAATACATTGAAAATATCCATGACTCAGAAACAAATATTCATGCTCATCACACAAATTTTTGCCCTTACCGGGAATCGAACCCAGGACCTCTTTCGTAGGCAGGGTCACTACCAACTAGGCTAAAGCGGTCGGTAAATAACATCCTTAGACTCTGGTCGACGAGGCAAGTAAAAAAAAATGCGTACAAATTGAAAAAAAAACGCACGCTGGTAAAAAATCTAGTATGGAGTGACCTTGATTTAGCCCGCCTTCTGGTGCTTCCGACTCGTACCCACACGGGCTGACGCGTCGGCCGGCCTGCTGTCCGGCCGATATCGGCCCGTGTAGCGTATCCTATAGATAGGTACCTACTTTGTAACGGTACTTATGTGAGCAAAATCATTTTCACACCTTTCATTCGGAAAAGTAAGTTTTGCTCCACGACGAGAGGGACCAAAACGCTACTTTTCTGTTCAAGCTACTTTTTTAATTTATACATTGGCATTGGAACATTTGTACGCAATGTGCCAATTGAACACAAATGTTAATAAAATAATCGATTGTAATTTCATCGTAGTCGATTCAAAACGAACATATTTCAAGTTTCAACTATAACAACGTTGTATAAAAATTTATAAATATTTCGTAATATTTAAAAATTAGTAATAAAAATTAAGATAATTTAGATATATTTTAACAATAGCTTTTTTAAATTTCCTCATAGTCGGTGCGAAAAATAGTATGTGTCACTCGGTAGCAAAATTATGTTCGTCTCGGGCGTAAACACTTGTATCCCGCACTACAAGGGTCAATTATTGGCCCACTCATGTTTATTCTATATATTAATGATATTTCGGCCTGTTTTACCCATTGTAACTTCTTATTGTATGCGACTTTAAAAATGGCCACCAGGCCAGCACAATTAACGCTTCATGGAAAATGCTGTTCTCTCTTTTGTATTTGTGAGTTATGTGTATGGTTGGTGTCATGAATAAATGATATTCTATTCTATTCTACTCTAGTGCATCGAAGAAACTAAAAGAAAGAATATCAATTTTAATGTTTGATATAATCATGCACAGGACTGGGCGGACGTCCCTGCGGCGAAACGTGTGAGGACATGATCCCGGTGGGACTCAAATCCCACCTCATGGACGCCAACATCACCGACGCCGAGTACGGCGAGCCCCGAGTAGGCGTCTGCCCCACCCTCTGCCAGTACGGGCTGGGTAAGTCATATCAACACGTGATCTCGGTGGGACTCAAGTCCCACCTCATGGACGCCAACATCGCCGAAGGGGTAGCTGTCTGCCCCACGCTCTGCCAGTACGGGATGGGTAAGCCAACATAAGATCCTGTGGGACTCAATTCCCACATCATGGTCATCACTGACGTATAATACGTCGCGGTCTGCCCCACGCTCTATCAGTACGGTCTGGGTAAGTCATATCAGCAGTCACCGACGCCGAATACGGCGAGCCACGCTCTGCTAGTCGGTGGGGGTAAGACATCGACAGTGGCCTAAGAGCATATGATCCCGGTGGTCTCAAGTCCCACCTCGTGGTCGTCTGCCGCGGTCTAGGTAAGTAATGTGAACTCAGTAGACTAAGGGTGAGGATGTGATCCCTGTGGTACTCAAGTCCCACCTCGTGGACGTCGTCTGCCCCACGCTCTACCATGCAGTCTGGGTAAGTACCTAATGTGAACATAGTGGACTAAGTGTGAAGATATGATCCCGGTGGGTGGGTCTTTTGACAGATACTTATTTATAACATTTATTATGTTTTAACAGGTAGCCCGCTGTGCGCATGCTCCTCGGGCGAGCTGCCGGTCGCGTGGGACGTCGTCTGCGCAGCCTTCTGCTCCGACAAATACGAGCTCAGAGGTGAGACTTTGAACCATATTTTTTTGTTAATTTATCTTGATTGAGAGAGGCTGGGTACAGTGGAAGTGTTATCTCGCTCATATTGGGGAAGTACACTACAGAAGATAACGCCATTACCTAGCTTTGTATGAAGTGTTGTGTTCCTGGTGGTGAGTAAGATCGCCAAAACTCCCGGGAACGCACTGTATTGAGAACGAGGGACCTGTATTCGTCTTTTACTATCAACACAACGTATCCTCAAATGTATAAAAGCTAGGCAACGTGATTCTAAAGTCACTAGCATCGATAGGCTCTGGCTTACCATCAGGCAGACCGAATGGAAATTGGCAGCCGTCGTAAAACAAAAACGCAGTGTTAATAGCAGTAACTCTTTTGCCCAGGCTGCCCCGCCTGCGCCCCGGAGCTGACCCCGACAATCGCACAGGGCCGCGCCTCCATCGCAGCCCCGCTAGTGCTGTCCACAACTGAAGGCTGGACAGCATGGTGCAACGCGCAGTGCCGGCAGGGGCACGGCGGCGCCGCTTGCAACTGTGACCGGGCGCCGTTCCAGTAACCAGCACTAACGAGCATCTACCAGTCGGAACTTCAAGCCACTGTAACCTTAAACGTAACCTCAAGTAGCTAACTGCCAACTGTAGCTTCCAATAGCCTTCAGTAAGCTGTAACCTTCAACTTACTGTAACCAGTGACCGGTTGTAACCGTCAGTAGCAAGTGACGCAGAGAACAAAATGGTACAAAAGTACCAAGGGTTACTGAATCAGGCGGTCACTTTTTTGCTCCCTGTCAATCTCCATCAATGAGCAGCTAATACCTTAAAAAACTGACTAACCAGTGATGCAGACTAGAACAGAACCGTACACAAGTATCACTGCGATCCCTCTTTTGCGGTCCCGTGTTTCTAAGAGATGGGCCTGCCAGCTATAACTAGATCCATGGTGGCACTCTCGTGCTGTCGACTTGAACACACCACTGAAGGCTGACCCCGTATCATGGTCGGCCTTATCACGCGATAAGTGACAAGATAGGAGCGTCGTCTCGTTCTATTGAACGGCGTCAGCCAGTGACGGACGCTCTATCCTATCACTTATCGTGTGATAAGGCCGACCATGATGCGGGGTCTGGACGACGTACAACCCATTCAAACTGCGGCAAAGCTAGGGCAGAGTTGCTATCTATCCCTTGTGTACTTGGAAGTCTACAATTTTTACAATATATTTTTGAGAAATATTGTTTTATCTTCATTTTAATCGGAATCGCTTACATTTTAGTCAAAATATGTTGTAGAAAAGTATAAGTAATTAATGCGTTTTCAACTTGCAGAATTACTTACATAGTGCTAATGAAATCATGTGCAATATTTTTTTACGTTGCACGTTGCAAATAATGTTGGGTTTGAGCTTTAGATTCAATTATTTAATTAAACGAGAAAATGGTGCATTGGGACAAGAAACAACATTTTTTTTTTGTATTTTTTCGATTTTGGGTTATAATGTTTTTTTACTATGCTGGAAAAAAGGATCCATTTTATTTTAATGAATATTTTATATCAACATAGGTATAAGGAATCATATAAACAACTATATTTTTCATGATCAGTATTCGTTGACATAATAAAATATATTTTTAATCGTATCTAACCTAGGTAAGCCTATTAACTTACTTACTTAAAACTAAGTATTTTACCAAAACAGGTAAACACAAATTAACCATTAGTTTAAGGTTATTCGATAGGTAACATTTTATCTTTAAATTGTATTATAATAATAAAGGAAAGTACTGTGTGAAAGACAATATGAATTAACAATTAAAATGAATAACGTAGTAATGCGTATTCATATTGTAACTTAGATGTTGTGTCCCAATTATTATATTAAAACATTGCTTTTATTTTTGTTTTTTATTTCATTTATTTTTAGTTTTCAATCCTACCAGTCAATTAAGACATTAAGTTGACTCCCTAAATTCTTCAATTTTAATAATTCGTAAACACGGACAAGCCGTAAGTAGGTGTTGTGTCGTTGTGAGTAGTCAGTGTTAATACAATAAAAAAAAAATTTTTTGATTCATTACATGTTGCTTCAAAGCTAATTATTTTATTTGAAAAAAAAGTATGAATTGTTTGCTGCAAAAGCAAACAAATTAAAAACTGCCTGCTGTTTTTTATTAGGTAGGTAAGTAACTCATTTTGAATAAGTCTACTAAATAGCGTAAGGTAGGTTCGTAATTTATAAAATCTCGTAATCCAAAAGCCCAGTTAGAAACCCTAAAGTTTAATAAGTACTTACTCTACTCTTTCTAGCAGAAATAATGCAAAACAGATACTTACATAAAAGGTCAAATTTCCGCTAAAGATCCCAATCACATCCCGATCTTTTAAATCACACAAATTAAACACAAATAAAAATACTAATTTAAATCAACTTTTAATTAGGTACTATTACGTTTCCAAATAGTTATCACTTTCTTAGACTTATGTACTATAAGAAATAGTGTTGTTGTTATTAGGTTAATTACAAGTATATTTAGACCCTATCGTAGTTTTTTTGTAACTACTTTGCTGTATAAAGCCACATCGTACGAAAATACATGTCTTTAAATATCGCACATCGTGATGATGTCTTCATAGATCTGAATTACATGTATACATAGAGTTAAAAACATCGGTACTATCATTAGACCTGGCACTCTGTTCTGTACTTTTTGAATAAATATAGATAGATATAAGTAAGTCAATAGATTTAGTGCATTCTTTATCGTTATATTATAAGGAATTGTTATTTAATGTCTTCCAGCAAGCCGTTAAGTGTTATAATTATAATAAGGGTTGAATGTGGACGTATGAGTGTCATAAGTACTTTTATCGTATTTTTTTTCAATATCACAATTTAAAAAAACTTAAAATCATCAATGTTTGAAGGAAAAACGCGACACGTTATTCGCACGATTATTCACGGCACAAAAAACATGGCATCTACAGAAAGTATCCATCTCTCTATTTTGCAATACAAAGTACTAGATACACATTTATCGAAGTGCTTTGAACTTTTTTTCAAGAATATTTTTGTAAGTAAGCAGGTACAGTCAAGTGTAAAAATATCGGTGAATACAACTTGCTCATAAATATGTCCCATAGCTCTTATGTCAGCGGATTAAGGTTTTGGTACTTATTTATGAGAGGATGTTATCGATACATATTTTTGCACTTGACTGTACTCTACAAGGCGCAAACGAGGCTCACGATTTTTATTTGTGAAGTAAGCAAAGGCAAAACTTAACTCATTCCTTTCGGCTAACGTGTCTATATGTTACTATTACTTCTCCAGTTAAAACTATTAATTAATCTAGTTGTCATTTCAATTGAAGCTGTATGTACATGCCATTCACGCAAATGCGTGCTCGGCCTCAATTTGGTAACTTTTGAAATGATCTACTAGTGCTGTAGAATTTGCGAGTAGGAATGGGTTTAAACAAATTGTATTTATTTTTAATCCAGAATTTTTCCATCCAAAATCTATAAAATTTTCGAACCTGCTTACAGATTTTCACGAGAATCGGTTGATGAATGCGCCCTATAGATAAAAACAGCTGGACAACCAGACATACAAAAGGATTTCGGCCCAAGTTGAAGCAGAGAAATTCGTTAGTTTCGCTCGCTCGTTCAGTTATCATTTGTTTTTGATACAAATCCATGTCGACGTGCGTTTCTTTTTATTCAAAAAATTCAAAAGTGCGTTCTCAAATAGGCTCTTTGCTGTTGCTACCATTCTTACTTGGTGGTATTAAAACAAAAGAGCAACAATTAAAATTAGATTATCTTTTCATAGAATGGTATATATGTGGTACTAGTAGTAGACATAATAACTGTAATAAGATTGTCTTTTTTAGGTTTCCGTGCGAAAAGTTAAAAAAAATGAACACTTATGGTGCGACTCTCTACGTCTGTAAAAAGCCTATCACAACGCCACACTATCTCAGGAACTACTTATTCTATCAATTTGAACTTAGGAATATTTGTACACAGATGTGATCCGCGCTTTAAAACTAAGTTAAACTTGTATTTTTGTGTGAATGTATGTGTGTGTGGTCTAGCTTTAGGACAACCAAGAATAATCACAACAAACAATATCACAAAGGTCTTCCAATGAATAAGGTTATAAAATTAGTAATTAGGTATATGAAATAAAACATATAATACCATATCATAATTAAATTAATAAGTGTTATCTAGTAAGTATAAACCCTTTTTAGTAACGCAATCTTAATGAAAATGTATTTATATTTTTGACAGTAAATCACATTAAAAACTGCTTTTATTTCAAATCAGGTGTCCTGTAGATTATAAAAGTTACAAAATCACTCCTTTTTTGTATCCTAATTTATGTAAAAAAAGGTATTTGCTTTATAATTGGGTTATTTAAATTTTAAATTATTCTTAACTAATAATTAAGAAAAGCGCGCATCTTGTACGTATGCAATGAAACGCACAAAGCCTTCTAGAATACTGGAAGTGAATTAGTAAACATTAGATTGTAGAACTTTAATTTTTAACTTCGAGTAGGAACATTAGCGCCACCTATTATTCAGTAGTTGTACTTTTATATTGATTTAAACTTTCATGTCTTGAGTTCCTTTTGAACCCCTTTTTTGATTATGTAGGTCACACTAGGTATATACATTTTGATGCTCTTTTTGTACAGTTTTTTTTGGCACAAGGTGCAAAAGTATCGTAAAAGGCAATGTAGAAATAGTTGTAATATTAGGTGTTCTTGATACTACTAGCGCCATCTCGTGTCAAGTAGCTAGTATTTAATCGAATACGTAAACATTTGGGATCTTTCCTAATTTTATTTCATAATAACAGCCTTAAATATCTCACAAGTAGAATGTATATTTATTATTAAGAAAATAAATACCAAATGTGGGTACCGCTGACTACGCAACCCTTACTCTTTTATAAAATAACTGAAAGTGGCTTCGATGTTAGCCGTTAAATTATAATAGTTTATTTCAGGCATAAGGTTATTTATCTGTCGTTGTGTATAATAGGTGTAAAACGTGTAAACTTTAAATAAATTTAGCGCTTTAGTTGTTAATGTGTAAGTAGATAGATATCTGTGATATTATTTCGTTATTTTCGTCTGGAGTTAAATGTTAGAAAACTAGGAGAATACATTGATGTTTGTCTTAAAAGGTATAGTAGCACTACTGAACTTGTAAATAAAGTAAAGGTTATTTATTCTTCAATTTAGGCACAAGCACATATGAATGACGATAAGCTACCGGTTCAGAAAGATTTCCACCACCATTAGAACCGGCGTGAAAAAAACTCGGCGAGGTACCAATTTCCAAAACAGAATATCACTTAACATAATTTCTAAAATAAAGAAAGAAGAAAGAAAGAAATATTACGGGACAATCTTACACAAATCGACCGAGTCCCGAACTAAGCAAAGTTTGTACTATGGGTACTAGACGACGATAAATATAGATCGATAAGTGCTTAAATACATAGAAAACATCCATGATTCAGGACCTCTTGCTCCGTAGGCAGGGTCACTACCTACCAACTAGGCTAAAGCGGCAAGCAAATAAAACTTATGGTAGCCATACACGAAGCGATTTACTTGCGCCAGCTTATACTTGCACAACAAAGAAAGAAATTTGCGCAAGTATCTTCCAATACACGTTACAGTATACTTGTGCAAGTTTAAACAGGCGCAAGTAAATCGCTTCGTGTATGGCTACCATTAGTATTATCTTATTTTGGATTAATTTAATGATATTTAGATTACGATTGTAAGATATATGATATATGTTTATTGCAATTTGACATGCGGAGGTGCAGTCGTGGTCTTTTTACAGAATATTGTATTTTAACCGACTTAAAATTGGAGGACGTTTTCAATTCGTCGGAAAAAAATGTCTGTTCCCTTAACTCGAAGATGTTTGGACCGATTTGGTAAATATTTTTACTATTACAGTACATATGGTGCTACTTTCCCGCACTTGTACGTTGTACGATGCACGTGCGAATAGGTAATTTGCTATTACTAAGAATTTCCTATTTTCGGCACTTGTATCGTAAATAACTATTACAGTACATATGGTGCTACTTTCCCGCACTAGTGCGGAAAAGAGCACTTTTCGTGCATATGTCAAAACTTTAAAGAGCCATATGTACAGTAAAACATCGTGAGGAAACCAGTCTAATCCCAATAAGGTCTAGTTCAACCTCTGGGTTGGAAGGTCAGATGGCAGTCGCTTTCGTAAAACTAGTGCCTATGCCAAATCTTGGGATTAGGTGTCAAAGCGGACCCTGGGCTCCTTTAGGGGCACAACCGGGAATAACGCTAGGAGGATGATGAGGATGATGATGTACAGTAAAGCATTAAGATACACGTGCGAATAGGTAATTCGCAACGCGTGTCGATTCCCCGACTCATGTTGTCTCCCTTCGATCGTGTTTCAATTTTATCACCACTCGTTGCGAATTTCCTATTTTCGGCACTTGTATCGTAAATAACTATTTCTTGCTGGAGAAAGCGAGAGAACTCTTCAAATAAGGCGAGGAACTGAATTGAAGTCGGTTAAAACTTTGTTTACAGTAAATATGGTGCTACTTTCCCGCACTAGTGCGGAAAAGAGCACTTTCCGTGCATATGTCAAAACTTTAAAGAGCCATATGTACCGTAAACTACCGTAAAACGTTGTACGATACACGTGCGAATTTCCTCTTATCAGGACTTGTATCGTAAATAACTATTTTGATACGCCATCGAGCGCCGAGTATGATAAACTAGTCTCGTGAAGTAGCTTTTTCATGATCTCAATGTTGTCGTTATGTTTAATGTAAGAATGAATTGCAATGAACGAAACGCTATTTCAAACGTGTATTTAGAAATATCTAAACATATAATTAATAAATGAAGTATAGGTACTAAATTAGTGTTTTGGTTACCTGGTCCTCATTTTTTTTAATCCCTACCCCAATTGCATCCTAAAGAAGCTCAGTGGGCACTCATCATCATAATCATCAGCGTATAAGGTCACAGCTCATTAGAGCAACCCGGCACCCGACCCGCACCGCCTCGCCTCGAGCGGTTAGTATCCTATATTTGGATTTGTACGGGCATGCACTCATTGCATCAACTCCGTAGTTAGTACATTTACGAGGTGAGGCGGTGCCGGTCAGGCGACGGGTGGCTCTAATGAGCTGTGACCTATATACTTCCCAAGCTGGGCACAAGTCTCCTCTCATGAATGAGAGGGAACAGTCAGTCCCCACGCTAGCCCAGCGCGGATTGGGGACTTCACATACACCTTTGAATTTCTTCATAGTTGTATGCACGGTGTTTTCCTTCAGTAGGCACTAGTTTTTAATTAGTTCATAATTTTGCTCAAGCTTAAAGTGAAGAATTGTATTGACAGAACAAATAAAACCCAAATGTTTCAGCATTTATTAGACCTCAAACATTAAATAGATTTAAATACTATGTAATTATAATGAATTATATTGAGTCACTTAAGAATCTAGCACGCGCGGCGCAAGTCGACGGTTCATACAAACGTAGCGCGGTTTTAAAATGGCTCACTGGAATAACACGAAACTCTACTTTTATTTATTTAAATTCTAATAACAGGAACTGACCAGTTTCAGACTAAGATATGGCGGATTCCAGTGTGTATACAAAGTTTCATGTTATTCTAGCATGTGGTTTTAAAATTAGAACCAAAGTACGTTTGTATGGAGAGTCGACCGTCCTGGCGACCCTTAACCCTTTGAACACCATAAAACTATAAATCGGTCGTGTGCCGTCGTGCCCACCACGCCAACAACCTTTAAAGTGGTTATGGCGGACACTGTCAAAACAATTTTCTTACTTTCAGATAAGTTACATATTCTCTCTTTAGCTGTCAAGATGCTGGCGTGTACGTCACATTTTGACACGAAAGTAAAAGCGGTCAAAGGGTTAACTACATTACACACACATACACTCATTACACACACTTAGATAAATAGTTAGATAGTTTAGAAATATAGTTTATAATCATCTTAGATCATTGTTTTTTTCGGCAAAATTAGTATGGTACAACTGTTATCTGCGTAGATAATACCTATTAGAAGGACTCGACCATAATGAATATACCACCTAAGGTTCAACGAAAAAAACCATTGTGGCAATCAACCGATTTTCATAAAGAAACACTGTCGCCGCACGCAAACAACCACTCTTCAATAAATAATAAATACACGAACACATAATTGCAATACGCTTTCGATTTGTTAAAAAGTACTGTGGCAATAAGTTGTTAACGGGAGCAAATTTTACATGCAAAAGGTACTTTTATAACTACCATTTACGGTCTAATTTAGAGTGTAAAGTAAATATTTCTTACGCCCGTTGCCATGCGTTGTAAGACTTGCAAGAGACGTGGTGGTTCGGCTACTCGACGCCAGATGGCAGTGTTTTCAGAATTATGGAGATGCGACAGCAACGGGCATTTTTTTATTTATGTATACAATTTTGAGGAAGGCCTACGAGTACGACTGGTTGTTATTCTGTCCCGTTAGCCAGGATATAAAATTACAGAGTTCCTTAGAAAAAAAATTACAACATGGACTTACAACATGCCTAGAAGATGTTCCATACAAAAAGGGGTCGAAGTTGACAAGAAAACCCCCGCATTTGGTGATTTAAAACCCATAAATCGTACAGACAGAAAATAGTTGGTTGATCCACCCACCATTTGTTTCGTCACTAATGTCATCAGAAACTTTGCGTGACACAGTAAGACTGCAAATCATTATTTAGAATTAATTGTTCAACATTTGACTCACAATAGAATTTATGAATTCTATCAAATCACTCCTAGGCATACCACACACTGATTCGCCCTTACTAACTGTTGCATTTGTTTTTTCACTATCACATTTATGGTCAGTCCCACCATCATTTCTTTTATGATCATCAGCTACGATTTCCCCAGTTTCATTGACTTCATTGAGCGTATCATCGGCGTCAATTTCTTTTTTCACATCAAGGTCTTCACTATTTTCCTCTTTTCTATCAGATGTAAGTACACTCTCCATATCATTTCTTCTATCAGCATCTGTCATTTTTTCCGTTCCATTAACTCCTTTGTGCATGTCTTGTTCAATATTTTTTTTTAATTTAAGGATAGCTTTTTCATTGTTTTCGGTAGCTGCTTTTGAGACTTCACCTGCAGATTTTGCGAGTGAACCGTCTCCCTTTTTAAACATTTGATATTTAGCTTCAATATCATCCATTGTACTTCTATCATCATTAATATTATCATCACTGAAATTTAGATCAATTGTGACTTTGAATTTCTTCTTCACCTCTGGATTTTCTTCACATTTCCTTTTTTGTAAATCTGTTGGCTTCTCTAATTCTGTATCAGTGACTGTCCGGGAATTCATTATTACCTGGTCGACATTTTCGTTATAATCATGATCAACATCTAACGGCATTTCATCTCTTGATTCAATATTTACATTCAATTTATCCTGAGCACTTTTGACAAGTTTTAAAAACTCATGGATCTCTTTTAATTTAATGTCACAATTTTGACAGACAGTTGTGTCTTTGTTAAAGTCTAGTTCTGTTCTCAGATCGTTCATGGCAAGTGTAGTTTTGTTGTTTACTATATACGATTTGTCTGTGCTTTTTAAGCATTCCCCTTTGACTTCCCCGCATACACCGCAACAATGAAACACTATAGTGGATGGCCCTGTTTGTTGTTTTGGGTTTTTCTCTATGCTTTGGATTTTGGCGACTGGTTCTGTGGAATCTAGAAAGAAACATATCATCAGTGGTCAACCAAAACTCACTTGCTAATAAGTCAGTTCTCTTAATACTTGCACAATACATAGGTCTGGAAAAAACTGTGAGCTAACAGTGCTTATATCTTATATCACTGTTATCTCACAAATTCAAACCTGAAGAGTTGGAGACACGCGGACATGAAGGGGTAATAGTTATTTATGATACAAGTGCCGAAAGTAGGTAATTCCTAACGAGTGACGATAACCAAACACACGAGCTTTAGCGAGTGTTTTGGATGGGCACGAGTTGGAAATTACCTATCCGCACGTACACGTTTCACAATGCATCATGCGAGGAAATAAAAAAATATACCTACATAAAAGCTGAAATTTTAACTGTCCTGAATTCCCACACGTGTGCCGGAATATTCGCCCGAATCCCATTCCTGCACCGCACCGCTCAGCACATATTTTTTTTCGCCGGGAGGGAAGGGATTATTTCAAAACAAAATTGCTAATTATTGTGTCAAACTTGAGGAAAAGTTATATATCTATCGGAACTAACATAAAGTGTATGATTATAATTTAATACCCGAAAGATGTATAAATAAGGTCTTTGATCGTCTAATTACGATACGAATAATAATATCCTATAAACCTTATACTGATATTGGCAAATCCACCTTGCTAAAACAGCAAGGAGTAAAAGCCATACTTTATAATAAAATAAAATAAAATCCTTTTATGTGTTAAATTACATTTTCTTAATACAGTCTCTAATCGTTGAAAACAAATAAAAAAGAAAACAAATTTAAAATGTTTAGATATGCAATAATCAATTATTGTCCAGTCAAGTGTAAAAATATGGGTGCATACAACTTACTCATAAATATGTCCCATAACTCTTATGTCAGCGGATTAAGGTTTTGGTACTTATTTATGAGAGGATGTTATCGATACATATTTTTGCACTTGACTGTCCTAACCTCTAAGTTCTCTCGCCCAGCAAGCAAAAATAAACAGTGAAATGAGGGTCACATTAAATGGAATTTAAGTGATTTTTCAATTACCAACAAGGCCTTTTAAAAGAACTGAGCGGCTAGACGTTAATATCCCGGGCTACACTCACCGGAACTCCGACAGCCATCACCGGATGAAGCCCGCTTCTGCTTTGCCTTTACAAAAAAAACAGCATATTTCTAAGAATGACCTTACAGTAGAGTGGATGGAGCCATGTAACGTGGGCGCTGCAGCGCTACGTCACACGGCGGGCCAGGCGACGGCACGCCGCCCAACCGCACTCCGGGGAGAACGCCGGGGCGGGAGGCGCGGGGAAGAGCGGTACGATGCACCGGCCGCCCCACCACGCGACGGGTATAAAACCCGCTGCGCCGCGCCGAGAGAGTCAGTGTGGCCCACCGACCGCGGTGAAAAGCACTACCCCCTCCCCTCGCGCACAGATTATAAAGGAGACAACGCAGCAGACTGGAAGGGTAGTGATCTATACGGACAGTCAGGCAGCACTGAAGGCACTAGGAAAGGCAACGGTAACATCCGCCTTGGTAAGAGAATGTAAGAAGGAGCTTAATAAGATAGGAGCATACCCAGGTGTGACAGTGGCATGGGTGCCGGGACATCAGGGGATAGCGGGTAACGAGAGCGCGGATGAACTGGCGAGAGAGGGATCGGGCAGGGAATTTATAGGCCCGGAGCCGGTCCTTCCCTTCTCGGCTCAAGTCACAAAGGGGGTCATAGAAAGGCTAAAAGAACAAGAAGGGGAGAGAGAATGGAGGGAAGCAACTGGATGTAGACAGGCAAAGATGATGATAGGAGGTATGGATCACAGGAGAACCAGGTATCTGCTAAAACTGGGTAAGAATAATCTGAGGTTGCTGACAGGTATCATAACTGGTCACAATACTCTGAATAGACATCTGAAGGTAATAGGTATAAGCAGCGACGCTTCCTGCCCACACTGTGGGGAGGAAGAAACTAGTAAGCATGTATTAGCAGAATGCATCATGTACGCGGCACCGCGGTATGATACATTCGGTAAAGATGTGTTAGAGGAGAGGGAATTGAGGGATGTCAGCCTTAAAGATGTCCTTCTGTTCTGCAGGAAAACGAGAAGAATGGAAGAGGTTGTAGTGGGAACGCCGCCGGGACAGTAACCTGAGGCTCCAAACCAAGGGAATGGGGCTGAATGAACGCAAAAACCGATCGACAGCCCGCCTGTTTCCGGCCAGGCGTCCCTTCACAACATCACATCACATCACCCCCTCCCCTCCTCACTCCGAGGCAGCGCTGGCAAGTCCTCGCTCGCCCGAGTTCCCTACCACCTCGCTCCGAGGCAGTGCTAGCGTACACGGCAGTGGGGCTCGCCCTCATTAGCCGCGGACCTAAGTGAATCACCCTCGAGTCCTCCCGAGGCAGCGCTGGCAAGCCCTCGCTCGCCCAGGACTCCAGGTTCCCGTAGTCTCGAGGCAGCGCTGGCACGTCCTCGCTTTCGCCCAGACTTCCGAATAACCATCCGCTATATCCTTCCATTAACAAACGCCGTCCGTAGAGTTAGAAGTAGTTCCGCGATAATACCGCCGTACCGGAGTGTGCGATATTTAGTACCGCTGTTAGGTTTTAGATATAAGATTGAAGTGAGAATAAACGGGCATAAAAGACCCATACGTGTGAACCATCAAATCAGTGTTTGCCTTCTGCTCCTCCTCGATCCCTAATCTAACCTCTGAGCTAGTCAGGAAACCCTCGCAAGGCCGCAGTGCTCGAGGGAGTTGTATGTGTCTTAAACCCACACATCACAGCCATACTGACACCACTATTATGCGGCTCAAATAACATCATTATCATCAGCCCATATACGTCCCACTGCTCATGGATGAGAGAGACCATAATACACATGCTGGCCGAGTGCGGGTTGGGGACTCAACAACATTTGTTGGTTGCAGTGATTACAATAGCTCAACTAGTATGTACAACTACCCATAGTTTAAGCTAGTTTTCTCATCACTTTTTTCAAAGGTTCTGCATTTTTTTCAAAGTGGCATAGCATTGGGAACTGAAAACTTTATTTGGTATGTTTTTTTTAATGTTCAATCATAATATTTTATAATATATATTTTTTCCATGGAATCTGGTGAGATCACTTTAATTTATTTCTCCGTACATTTTACTATGGAGCCCTATTCCAGATAAATTTTTACAAAATATATTTTTAGTAAATTGTAAATAGGCCTCCCTCCAAGAGTGCCACAATGACCGGACTGCGCCACCCGCATCCAGCGGACTCCCGCGACCTTTACCAGGTCATCAGTCCACCTTGTGGGGGGGGCCTACCCACGCTGCGCCTTCCGGTACCGCTTTCCGCCCCAACAGTAATCGGTTCTACGTGCAATGTGCCCCACCCACTGCCACTTAAGTTTAGCGAGTTTTTCGGAGGGCTATATTGGTTACCTTGGTTCTGCTGCAGATAACCTCATTTCTGATGAGATCGCGCAGAGAAATGCCCAACATAGCCCTCTCCATTGCCCTTTGGGTGACTTTGAGCCTTTTTATGAGGCCCATTGTAAGCAACCACGTTTCCGTGCCATATGTCATCACTGGCAACACACACTGGGCAAAGACTCTCATCTTGAGACACTGCGGAACCTTATCTTTATCTTATTTAATAGTTATGAATTCCTGGAGTGTTGCGTTCCACTATGATAGCCGTTCTGGTGGCTTAATACCCTATCTTTCTTATAAGTCATAAGAAATTTATCAATAATATTCTACATATTACATATCATCATTCTTAAATTAATTTAAATTTATATAAACATGTACATCGACATTCATAATTATTGTGGTAACTCATTAAAATCTTTGATGTTATAAAGGAGCACACTAGAACCACACATTAGAACTTCAGTTAAATAAAAATCTTACCTTAGTTGCTTGATATTTACGACATCTGTGAATTGAATCCAACTTTTTTCTTAGCGATTTGAACGTAAACGGAATTTTGGAAATACTGTTGCATCTTTCTAAAAGCTGCAGCATAGTTTGATCTATGGCATGTCTGTCTCTGAAGTTATGTGGTCCTTTGTGGTTTCTGAGAGTCGGGAATTCTGCTAGTAACTCGTCCCACGCAATATGCCGTATGTTAGCCATGGCTACGGAAATTATAACAGAAATGTAAGAAACTTCAACTGTGTAAAGTTCATATAAACTTGAGATTTATAAGACAATTGTATGTTTACAGACTGCTTCCAAATTCATTGAAAACAATATGCTAATAATTTGTGCAAAAATTCAATCAATCAATAATTTTTGGTGTTATATGACTCCATCAAAACCTTGATGATTCCGCCAATGTCGAGTTTGGATAAGACACGGCCAGTATTAATCTTGACGGTTGACTACAGGTAGTGCTGATATAATAATTGGAAAATAGAAATTAGAATAACATTGCAATGCAAACTCTTGGCATTTAGCGTGCCAGCCACTTTTTTTTTCAGTCTGACCTGACATTGACAGTTACAGCACGTTCAGCAACAACTATAAGCACGGGCAAGCATACCAACTTGCCAAGCATGGAGACACAGATGTAATGGGGTCTATATCTGTCATGATTTGTCAGCCCCAATTTATCAGAAGCTGATTAATTGCTATTGTCTGGGAGGCATGTTGCGCTGCTGATACAACTGTCAAACGAATTGTACTGAGAAATTGCATGCACATCATGAACCTAGAATACTATGGACGGGCTGTACATGTTATCACAGGGAGGGATGGAATACCTCTTATGCAGCTAAATTAAGAAACTCGTCTTAAATTTGACGTTGATTTGACTTTGACAGATTGTTTAGCATTTAACACCGTGGTTAACAGTTTTTGGAGACAAGTCCGTCAGAGTCAAAATACCATACTATTCGTCTCATCCTAACTCACATCAGCTGACCATAAGCAGTGACAGAGACAACTATATGAAACATCGTCTTGCTTTATACTGCGCATCTTATTTATTTATTTATTTATTTATTTATTTATAAAAACAGTTTTATGACATTACAGTTATAAACCTATGCGTCACAAAATTTAGATAATAATAAAAGGTTCACAATAATAAATATCAAACAGCTTAATTTGGAACAGTTGAGCATCTAGCATCCATCGCCTCGCAGAATCTCAAGCATTCACTATACACTGCAGCCCATCGCCACGCAAACAAGTCGCACTCGGGTGTTGATGTCAGGAGCGCATTGAGAAGTGAGAGGGCGCGAGGCAACGGCGAGTTCCTGAGCGACACGGTGCTCGACGGCGGCACAGCCAATAAGTCGCGCTGTCGAGGTCTCAGGGCTATCCTCGGGACATCCGGGACAAACAATTGCACCAGACGCTCTACAAGTTCGGGACAGTCCGACTCGCCACGCAAGGCCTGACATGCCGAGATCATCAGCTGACAATTTCGCCTGACCTCCAAGGAGTTGTACCCAAGGGAATCTGTATTCTTATTAGTCTGTGGTTTGCCACAACTTCATACTAAATCAGTTGTGGCAAACAAAAAAAAGGTGGAACTGTGACAAGGACAATGAATGATATTTCCCTTTCTGTCACACTTACCGAGATTTGTATGCTAAAAGCTCGCTCGCACGTGGTATTATTATTACCATAGCCGGTCCAGAATATTCTTCGTTCATGGCCTAAGCAGGCGTAATGTACTGTTTTTTTGATAACTGTGATCTTAATAATAACAAAAACATTAGACATATATATATATGTTAGACTCTAAACAAACAATCATCATATCAGCCGAAAGACGTCCACTGCTGCGGCGCTACCATGAACTTCGAAAGTCGAAGTTCGGGTATTTCCATCTCTATCGCACTCCCTTACTCGCGTGACAGGGATGCATATATTACGAACTTCGACTTTCGAAGTTCGTGGTAGCGCCGCTGGACTTAGGCCTCCCTCAAAAAGTGCAAAAGTGACCGATCCCGCGCCACCCGCATCCAGCGGACTCCCGCAACCTTTACTCTGGTCATCAGTCCACCTCTTATCTTATCTTATCTTATCTTATCTAGATGAGGGCCCCTTCGGATGCACTTCGACCCAGTGGGATCTTTTGTGCATTTGCCCTCTCCTTATGTCTACTCCCAACTTCGCTCCATCATTTCCACAAAGCGGATGATGCAGCTGAGCGGGAGTACCTTGAATTCCTTTGGTTGCGGATAGCCGTTACCAAAGTAATTCATTCTTTGTCTGGCAAGGGCATGACATTCACACCATAAGTGTTCCATAGTCTCATCCTCCTCGCCACACATTCTACAGTCTAAGCTGTCCGATAGTCCCATCTTGGCCAAGAGATCCTTGACCCCGAAGTGACCTGTGAACACCCCAGATATGGTTCTGAGCTGCTTCCTGCTGAATTTCCAGAGTTTGTTAGTCCAGCCCGAGTCCACTCCTTCTATGAAGAGCTTAGAGTGCCTTAAGCTCGCCTCATTCCTCCACTCGTGTTGGTGTTTGGTTTTGGCGTGGGCTTTAAAGGCCGAGATTATGGTTCCCTGTGAGAGTCCCACAAATGGTTCTGGGCCTACAAAGTGGTTTGTTGACCCCCCTCTTGCAAGCTCATCCGCTCTTTCGTTGCCAATGAAGCCCTCGTGCCCTGGAATCCAAACCAGTTGCACCTTATTGTGCTTTCCAAGCTTGTTCAGTGCCTGGACGCCATTGTAGACAAGTCTAGATGCCACTTTCGGCGCTTTAAGAGCCGCTTGACTGTCGCTGAGTATATAGATGGTCTGCCATCTGGTTTGCCTGCCTATGTTCTCCTGTGCACAGGCAATTATGGCGTATGTCTCCGCCTGGAAGACGGTTGCCAAACTACCCATGCTTACACTACTACAGTAGTCGTTCGCATAAATGCCTGCTCCCGTACCGGATCCCATTTTCGATCCGTCCGTGTACCATATACTGTCTTTGACACCAGACCTCGGTGGTTCTAGGCCTTCGGCCCATTCAGCCCTGGATGGAACTCTTGTTGTGTAGTTCCTGTG
The DNA here is from genome assembly GCA_945867215.1 of Epinotia demarniana. NCBI lineage: Eukaryota > Metazoa > Arthropoda > Insecta > Lepidoptera > Tortricidae > Epinotia > Epinotia demarniana. The sequence continues at coordinate 12,200,117 of OX244285.1, forward strand.
GAATACAAACTTGGGTAGCATTTTGTCGCTTCCCATGCTTGTTATTCTGTCTAAGAAACCATCAGTGATCATCACATCATCAGTGATGTTTGTGTGTTTAGTCTTTGGTTTACCCTCGCTCCACAGTCCAAGGGTTCTTAATCTGTAGAGCGATTTGCGCGCCTCTGACTTAATCACCAAGTGAAGTGGCGGTAGGTCCAGTAGGACTTCTAGCGCCGCTGTGGGCGTGGTACGAAACGCCCCTGTTATAGCCATGCATACCGATCTCTGCACCTTCATCAGAGCATCTCTGCATGTGCCCATTAAAGTCCTTGGCCACCATACCAGGCTACCGTACAATAATATGGGCCTCACCATCATAGTGTAGATCCACTTAAGTACCTTTGGGTTCAATCCCCATGCTTTGCCATACGCTGATCTACACATTCCAAATACCCTCAGTGCCTTTGTAATGGTGAGATCTGTATGCTTCTTCCAGTTCAGCTCTTTATCTAGTGTGACACCTAGATATTTCACATCATTGGACAGTTCTAGTACCCTCCCGTACAGTTTTAACTGCTGTACGCCTCGAAGGGTCCTTTTCCTAGTAAAGGGTATTACTACAGTTTTGCCTGGATTAATGGATAATTGGTGCCGGTTGCACCATCTCTCCACTATCTGCAATGCCTTGTTCATGATTTCCGATACCGTGCCTGGGAACTTCCCATTAGCCAGTATCACTAAATCATCAGCATATCCTACCGTGTGGATTGGACCTTTATTGAGTTCTACCAGGAGTGAGTAGTGAGTCACAAACTCCAAAGAGTTGGTGAGAGTACTCCACCCTGTGGACATCCCTTTGTGGCCGTGGCCATTATCTCATCCCCTAAGAGTGATGACTTTATTAGTCTGCCATTTAGCATATTGCCTATCCATTTACATATGGTGGGCTCTACACCATGTTTTGCAGCTGCTTCGCTGATAGCTTTATACGTGGTACGATCGAACGCTCCCTCCACGTCTAAGAAAGCTGCCAGACATAGTTCTTTATTCTCTATAGCCTGTTCAGCCCTGGTTGTTACCAGGTGAAGTGCGGTTTCCGTTGACTTCCCTGGCTGGTATGCACATTGTAGTTCGTGCAGCGGATGCCTCCTTAATGGGCCATCCCTTATGTGTCTATCTACCAATTTCTCCAGTGTTTTGAGGAAAAACGACGATAAACTTATCGGCCTATACGATTTGGCTTCACTGTAATCCGCCTTGCCCGGTTTGGACAGATAGGTTACTTTTACCATCCTCCACACACGTGGCACGTGTGCGAAGGCCAAGCACGCCCTGTGTGTGTGTGAGTGAGTGAGTGAGTGTGTATGTAAGTACTGTATCTTTACAAAGTTCTCTGTGTCTGTGTGTGAGTGAGTGAGTGAGTGTGTATGTAAGTACTGTATCTTTACAAAGTTCTCTGTGTCTGTGTCTGAATGAAAGATAAATACATCATGTGCTTTGTCAGCAGCGGCGCTACCACGAAAAACGAAACTCGAAGTTCGTATACACTACAAAACCTTTCCTTACCTTTCCTTTTCCTTCATTTGCGCTTCGCTGTTTTTACATACCCAAGGATTTACAACCGCCTATTCGAAGTTCAGGTATATCCATCTCTATCGCACTCACAGTCTCACAGTACTCGAGTGACAGGAATGCATGTATACGAACTTCGAGTTTCGTTTTTCTTGGTAGCGCCGCAGAGGGGCTACCGCGAAGTGAAAACGAACTTCGTTCGAGTATCTCGCTCTCTGTCGCACCTGCTAGTTCCAGCGACAAAGACGGAGACTTTCGACTGAGCTACCTTCAGGAAATTTTTCTCTTTTCGAAAAAAATCTCTCGTTCAGAACAAGAGGTATAGTGCGAGAAAAATCGAGAATATGTCGCGCCCGTCCCATGATAGACATGCAGATGCAACAAAATCCATGCATGACATGCACATGTGCTAATACACACTAATACATATCAATATGTATATATCGTGATATCCGTGCTGCACGTCACACTCAATTATGATTTGACTGACAAATTGTGGTAAAATCACGTAATTTTCATTTCATTTATTTATTTCAAGTACAATATAAATTGTGTCTGAAAACATGACAATACTTAAATCTAAGATATAGGTATAATAAATAATAATTAATTTAAGACATTATGACATAACACTCATTCAGGATATGACTAGAAAAAAAAAAAAAAAATTTTACATTACAACGTGAATTAAGAATTCTTTAATTTACATTTCATTGTTATTTATATTAACATTACAGAATTCTTCTACCGAGTAGTACCTAGCACTTCTCAAGCAGGAAAGCCTTTAACTTATTTCTAAATATTACAGCATTTGTGAGTGATTTTAATTCAACGGGTAACTTGTTAAACAACACCCTTTCCTGGTAACACGCTGAATGCTGAACTACTTTTAGTTTAGTACTGACAGACTTCGGCAGATCCTTTCGCCTCGAAGTTAGGCGCCTATCCCTCTGCTCTGTCGATTCTATTTCGTGCAATTGTTTAATTAGGTCCGTCAGCACAACCAAAATGTATAGGCTAGGAACAGTTAAAATCTTCAGTTCCGCAAAAAACGGTCTGCATGAAGTCTGCTGTGATATTTTTGTCATGATCCTTATAGCTCTCTTCTGTGCAATGAAAGCAGCCTGTACATTATATTTATAGCTATTACCCCAGAGTTTTATGCTGTAGCGTATTTTTGATTCCACTAACGCGAAATATACAATTTTTAGTTGAGTCCCTTGTAACTCGTCCCTTAGACTTCTAAGAGCATAGCATGCAGAGTTGATTGAATTAATTACAGCAGCCACTTCTGGTTTCCAGTTAAGGTAAGAGTCTATGTATACTCCAAGAAATTTGACACTATCTACTTGTGTTATTGCGGAACCTTCAGCAGAAATCTGCAAGATGTCTTTATCCTGAAGAGTATTACATTTGTTTTGCTAGCATTCAGTTTCAGGTTATTAATATCAAACCAATCCGTGAAAGTTCTCAGAGTATAATTTACCCTATCATTCAATTCTGATATGTTGTTTCCTGATACAACGGCATTTGTATCATCGGCAAAAATCACCAGGCTGGTACTAGGTACCTTACTAAGCGTGTACTGGATGAGATCATTTATAAACATGATGAAGAAAGTAGGACCTAATAAAGAACCTTGTGGCACTCCTTTAAAAACACTAGCAACACGTGACCTATGGGCTTTAACCTGAGCGTCTTGAGTCTACTGGATCTGGACGAAGTATTTTCTGTTCCTTAAATATGAAGAAAAAAGAGAAAGCGAGCTGCCCCTAACCCCGTAATGTTCTAGTTTTGACAGCAGAATATCGTGGTTAACCATATCAAAAGCAGAGCTCAAGTCAAGCAGGACACCCGCTACTTTTTTCTTGTTTCTTAGTTGGCCCACCACGTCCGCAATGAGATTACTGATAGCTTCGTTTGTACCTCTACTTTTTTGATACCCAAACTGCCTCTCATTTATTATTTTATTCAGATATAGGTGCCTATCCAGCCTATCTTTCATAACTTTTTCAAGTAGTTTGGATACTGTAGGTAAGAGTGAAATGGGTCTGTAGTTTTTCAGATCAGTTTTCGAACCCTTTTTATACACTGGTATAACTTTAGCCGTTTTATATTGCTCCGGAAAAACAGAATTATTCACGCACTGATTTAAAAAGCTTGCTAGTGAACCCGCTAGGATGTCAATGTTATCTTTAACAACTGTGATCGGAATATCATCATATCCACTCGATGGTTTAGATTTTAGTTGTTTGACCATTGCTTCAACTTCCTGTGGGTTAACCTCCTCAAAAATCATGTCGTTCCCAACTCTTTTTATATGTGAACGAAGAACTGAAAGCGCGTCATTTCCGGTATTTACCATGTCTCTACCATGATTAAATCGTTCTAAGAAAAGATCGCAGACAGCATTAGGATCGTTTACTATTTCTGAATTTTGAATGAAATTTGTAGAACCCTTGACAATCCGACCACATGTGCATGCAATTTCTCAGTACAACTCGTTTGACACTTGGATCGCAGTGCAACATGCCTGACAAAGGCAATCCCATAAAAAACATTCCATGTAAAAAAGAACCCAAGTCTCAAAAGTCTACCACCGTAAAATGTTGTGAGATATTTCGTAGAGCCAAGTCTCAAACTTTCTTATTAATAAATAAAAATAAATAAATAAATATTATTTATTTATTTATGATTGTCCGCAAATATTTTGCGGACAATCTTACACAAATCGACCTAGCCCCAAACTAAGCAAAGCTTGTACTATGGGTACTATGGGGGCTTGTAAATAGATAGAAAACATCCATGACTCAGGAACAAATATTCGTGCTCATCACACAAATAAATGCCCTTACCGGGATTTGAACCCAGGACCTCCTTAATCTTTAGTTGCGGCATGTAATTAAATCTATATTTGAAAATTCCTTTTTTTCAACAAAATATTACAAAGTTAAACCAAAAATACTAACTTGTAAAGTAATTATGCACACTAAATAAATCAAATTGATGCGTTATATCCAAATTAAATACATATACTGTTTAATGGTATTTCTAGAACTGTTTTACTGAACTTATATCAAAATAGTATATCTAACTCCTCTAATTCCTTATTCTCCTCTAATTCGACAAACATATTAAAACATTTTTAAGGAAAACCATCATTTAATTTACTTTTATGAACATCGTTCATCCTAAAGTGGCCATCAATAGAATTTGCTAATGAATGAATGAATGAATGAATATTTTATTTGTTAATAGTGGGTTTACAAAACGGTCTTAAAAGTATACATCTGTGATCTCCACATTATGCCTAAAAACTAGCGTACAAATATAAATTTCAGTTGAATTTAATTTAAAATTACTTACTTATCACTTCATTAATGATTTAAGAACTCTTTAACGCTGTAAAAACATTTCTGACATATCCATTTCGTCATCATTTTTTTAAATACATTTAAATTCTTGTCTTTGAATACATCCGGAAGTTTATTATAAATTGTAATACACATTGCATAAGTGTTTTTGGATGTCAAAGTTAGCTTTGCTGCTGGTTTAAATAATTTAAATTTATATTGAGCTCTTACTTTACGAGAGCACATTTCTTGTGTTTCCGTGAATTGGTTTTTATATTTATGTACAAACAAGCAGACCTCCGATATATACATACAAGGAACTGTCATAAGGTTATTTTCTGAGAAGTAAGAGCGACATGATTCTTTACGGCCGATTCTAAAAAGAGCTCTTATGCAGCGTTTCTGTGCAATAAAAAGTTGATCCATTATTGAACAGTTACCCCATATTACTATCCCATACCTTATAGTAGAACTAACGTAACCATGATATGCCATTAAAGCAGCTTGTAAAGAAACTGTCTGTCTTATTCGTGTCAGAGCAAATACAAAACTATTTACTTTAGAACAAACTTTGTCCACATGCTCTTTCCACTTGCAGTGACAGTCTATAATTATTCCTAAGAACTTTGTGTGATGTACTTCTTCTATAGGATTGTTATTAAAGCTTACATCTAAATTACGTGAATGCATGCGTTCCGTTTGAAATTGAATATAGTTTGTTTTATTAATGTTAACCTTAAGATTGTTAATGTCTAACCAATTAATTGCTTTAGCTAATGTCAAATTTATATCATCATTGTATGTCATTAAATCTTTACATTTTATTATAATTGACGTGTCATCTGCAAATAATATACATTTGTGAGGCAAATAATCCGGTAAGTCATTGATATATGTCAAGAATAGTAAAGGTCCTAGAATACTGCCTTGGGGCACACCATATTCATTGTTTACATAGGAAGATCGATAAGATTGTACAGTTTGAGATTTCTCACAGTACCTGAGGATCTCCACACATTGCTTCCTATTACCAAGATAATCTTTAATCCAATCTAAGGTAGGACCTCTTACTCCGTATCTGGATAATTTGGTAATCAAACGCTTATGACATACAAAGTCAAAAGCCTTGGACATATCCATGAAGACAACAGTGACCGGTGTTCTATTTTCGATGGCATTTATGACATCTTTTACTAGTTTGAAGGCCGCCAGAGAGGTGCATCTAGATTTACGAAAGCCATGTTGTTCTTCATTAATGATATCATTCTTCTCAAAAAATCGTATAAGTCTAGTGTACATGATTTTCTCATATATTTTTGCAAAAATTGGTATTAATGTAACCGGCCTATAATTACTCATGTCAGTTTTATTACCGTTTTTAAAAAGAGGTTTAACCACTGACTGTTTCAATTCATTAGGAAACAGTCCTTGTATCAACGACAGATTAATCACATGTGCAAGAGGTTCCACGATTGTAAACATACTTTTTTTTATAATATCAGTTCTCAAGTCATCATAACCAACAGCTACCGAGTTGTTAAGTGATGAAATTATTTTAACTAGTTCATTTATACTTAAAGGATTTGGAAACACACTGCAGTCATTATTGTCAATACGGATGTCATTTGTACTATCTGACGTTGGATTTTTATTTACAATTCCAATAAAATAGTCATTAATCTTTTCTGCTATCTCTTGTGGGTTAACAATACAGTTGTTATTTATTACTAAATTATCTACAGATTTACTATTACAGTCAGTTGTAGTATACGTCTTAATTACATTCCACACTGCCTTACATTTACTTTTACTTTTATTTAAATATTTCAGATTTTCTGATCTTTGATGCGATAAAATACAACGTTTAAGCAGGCGTGTGTACTTTTTGTACCTTGATACATATTGTTCAGAGTTTCTACTTAATAAATACAGTTGTCTTTTTTGGCGGCAACTATTTCGTAAACCCCTAGTTAGGTGTTTTGAGTTAACTGATTTATTCGTGACTCGGACTCTAGTAACCGGGAAGCATAGATTGTAAAAGAGTAGAAACAGTTCATGAAACTTTGTGAAAGCTTGTGTCGCATCATTAGAACTGAGTATTTCGCCAAAAGATAATGAAGACAAACATTCAATAAATTTTGTCTGGTTTTCTATACTGTAGTCTCTCTTTGTTTCATACCACCATTTCACTGGAGGTTTGACGCGTTTTCGGACAGGCACATGAAAAGTTTGGGCGGTATGGTCCGAGAGACCTAGGTCGAGTATTCTTACTTCGCCATCCTTCACGTTGGTCGCTATATGATCTATGCAGGTCTCGGAGTGAGCTGTAATTCTCGTTGGTGTATTATTGTTACGCAGCTGTAAGCCGTACATTTTTATTATTTGTGCAAATTCTCTTGATATTGACGATTCTTTCATTGTGTCTATATTAAAATCTCCACACAGTACATATTTTTTCCTTCGGTTTTTACAAACAATACATAGTAATTCATCAAGTTTCTGAAAGAACAAAGATGATGGAGAAGTCGGAGCTTTATTCGTGTAAACACAAATGACTACAATGTTATACGTCGTGATATTTACCGCGCAGCATTCAAAAGAATACGATTCCGCGAGTGTGACTATTTCATTCACGGTCGTAAAATTCAAACCCTTCCTGACAAGAATCATAACTCCTCCTCTTTTTGAGTGCTTACGAGAGTAATGACCTGCCACCTGGAAGTTTTTTATTTTCATGTTGCTTTCTGATCCTCGGAGGATGTTCGTTTCACTTAAACACAAAATGTCTAAAAGTGTCCCCTCTTCTTCTAGGTCTATTATTGCAGAATTCAGTAGCTCTTGTTTATTTATCGCCCCGGAAATATTTTGGTGCAAGATCCCGACGTTGTTTTCAAAGTGTTTCCCGAAGTTTGCGACGAAAAAACTTATTTTCGTTCGATGTTTCCGTTATTAACTCGCTTTTCTTTTCCTCTGCCGGGCCACTCTGGACAGTCTTCATGCACGCTGCATTTTTATTCGTCGCGCTCTCGGCGAAGCTCTTTCGCAACTTCACATCGAAATAATCTGATATTTTCCTCTGCGTATGTTTATTTCCTTGTATAGAGGGCTGTAGTAGTGAATTAGCTTGTATGGATTGTGCATTTGAGGATATAAATAATCCTACATGACTAATTATGTTTGCCATTCCACGATTGTTAAGGCGCCCCGTGTTACTTGAAAACATGGCGAAAGACAGGTCTAGGTTGGCATCAAAAGAATAATGCTTAGCATGGAAGGGTATGTCGCTACGTAGCATGCTGTTGAACATACCCTTTCAGGACACTAACCCTTTCAGGACGAGCGCTGTCAGCGCTTTGCGCACCGCTATGGCGCAGAACTAACAAAAAGCTCGGTAAACCCGATGCGCCGAGCCGGCGTCATGCCGGCCCACGGGTGCGAATAGTGAAATGAATGGGTTGATGCGTTATTTCCACTAACCAAAACCATTATAAATGATGATTTTTTTTTATGATACGGTCCGCCGTCATGGAATTTGCTAGCATTTATTATTAAATACATTATAGTGGGTTACCTATCAGATATGTATAAAGGTCAGAAAAAAAACTTGATTATTATGTTTTATTACCAAATAAACACAGCATTATAATAAAACTAAATACAACAAAGCTGTAAATTGAAAAATGCAAACCAATCAACAAATCAAAATATCACACAAGCACTTATCCTAAAAATACATACAATAAAACAAACTTATATCAATTATTATTATTTATACAAACCACCTTCCCATGCAGTCCTGGTCTTTTAGGACATTTCCCACAAATTGTTCGAGTTGTGACATATTTATGAAATTAACGATAGCTGAATTAAAACTATATCTTTAGACTTGCCATGTGGTATCGACGTAGTTATTCCTGGTGAGTTTTCATCAAAGTCCATTATATTCGGTTCCGTATAGTAATCAGGGTCAAACATGGAATGCAGAGGTATATATATCGGGTCCGGTGGGCAAGTAGGGTAATTAATGTTGAGCGTGGTCATCGTGAATCATAAGGAGATCCAAGTCGTATAAAGTATCACCAAACAGAGAAAAACACAAAAGCGAGGGCACAGTACCGAGGTCAAACCAAGACTGCAACTCTCTATCATAGTGCAACTTATCTTTCAACACGCCTAGTTGTCCTATTGTTCAGGGAAACATGGAGAAGTGGCAAAACATAGGTAATAATGTTATTTTTCACACCTTTCATTCGGAAAAGTAAGTTTTGCTCCACGACGAGAGGGACCAAAACGCTACTTTTCTGTTCAAGCTACTTTTTTAATTTATACATTGGCATTGGAACATTTGTACGCAATGTGCCAATTGAACACACAGATGTTAATAAAATAATCGATTGTAATTTCATCGTAGTCGATTCAAAACGAACATATTTCAAGTTTTAACTATAACAATGTTGTATAAAAATTTATAAATATTTCGTAATATTTAAAAATAAGTAATAAAAATAAAGATAATTTAGATATTTATTTATTTATTTATTGAAAAATACATTTACGTGACATTACAGTAACAACCAATGCGTCACGAAACCAAAACAACAAATAATACTATTTAGGCGACGAAACGGCGTGGCCCCGTTGCATCGTCGTCTCCGGTGTAGGATTCGGCAGATTGCCCCGGAACCGTCGAAACACTACACCCTTCGGCCAGAAGTCAGCACATGCGACGGTCTCCTGCAGCGGCCGCGGCACGCGCACCACAAACGAGCTGAAGTGCACATAGTGGCGCGAACGCAGCTGGAACACCCTCAGCGAGAAGCCGGTCTTCTGACGAACGTACTCCGCCACATCATCAGCCGTGGCGGAGTAATGCAGGCGCGATACATATAGCGCCTTGCTCGGTGTGGCAACCCGAAGACCGGAACCAACCGGTTCTGCAGTACCACACTGACTCTTGCGCGGCTTGCGCTTCCTCGACACGGTTGTAAAACCCTCCTTATCCACACCGGTGCGCGGGGGCTTCTCCTTTGGAGGAACCCGAACTTCACGCGCTCTTGAGGGCGCGTCTCTCCGGTCGGCTGCGACAGATCGACCAGCTACGGCATCAGCATAGCGATGACGTGATTTAGAGGATAGGGCGGGGGGAGGCCCGGCGCGGAGGGGGCACGCGGGCCGTGGAACGGCATGCGCAGTGTCAGCAACATGCAAACTGACCGAGTCGACATTTGACGCCCGGTCATTACTCTTGAAATTTGACCCCGCTGGTGACCGAGTTTCCGGGGCACTATTACGCAAACTGATAATTTCTTTGCGTAACTCGGCAATGGTAGCGCGCGAATCGTCAAACTTTTTCAAAATTTCAGCCATGCCTGCTTTAAGAGCCACGATTTCCTTCAGCAGGCCACTCACGTCGACATGTTCTGGAATGCAGGACGGCAATCTGGAGACCTCCGTCGCCACGAACTCAGGCAAGTCGCTCTCACGCTCCCTCAGAACATCAACGATGTCCTTAAGGGTTTTTTCCCCGGTTTCGTCTCCTCTCCGGTGAGGTATAAATGTGCCGGCGATCCCGAGGGACTGGAACAGCACTTTCTTCGCTGCGCAGATTTCGGCGGCACTGAAGCTCGCCAAACAGACCTGCTCCGCGTCCATCTCATCTTCCCGCAGTATCCGCAGCAGAAAGGTGAGTAGCTTATTCACGATGAGTTCACTCATCGTTTTAAAACTATTAGCAGCGGCCGAGCCGCGCTATGTCCGCAATTAATTAATTAATTAGTCATCAATGCGTCTACGTCGCTGCGCGCACTGGACGCGACTCCGGACCCGGACTCCTGGACCGAGATATATTTTAACAATAGCTTTTTTAAATTTCCTCATAGTCGGTGTGAAAAATAGTATGTGTCACTCGGTAGCAAAATTATTTTCGTCTCGGGCGTAAACACTTGTATCCCTCACTACGCTCAGGATTCAATACACCGCCCTCGCCGTAAATATACTATTTTGCTCCCTTGTGACACAAATAACTATTGTTTTACCGCTGCTCTTTGCGATAAAAGGGTCACAGACGCCATAAATCACACAATGACGGTACTACCTACTTATGTCCTTATCGGGTTTTTTCACCTGCGTGCTATCAGTAGCAGGATGATGATTTAATGTCTAGTTTATAAAAATAAGTAACACGAACCTTTGTTACGTTACGTAGCTATTATGGTTAAGGCGCCGTAGGTTCAGCGAAGTCAAGCGAACAGTGTTTTTGAAACAATATAATGCGTCTGTTTATAAAAATATGGTTTAAAAAAAATACGAATAGTAATCTTGACGCTTTTCTGCAGGGAAATCAGTGTTTAAAAACATTATTAAGCAATTTTCGCTCGATAGAAAAAAATCACGAACATAGGTCCAAAAGGGTCTAAAATACACTTAAAATATTTGTTACAAATTATGCACTAAAGCTAAAAATATTAAAATGGCTTCTAAAAATCGGCAATATCATGTTTGAGAGAAATCAGTGTTTACTTTTTTATTTATTTAAACGGCCAAAAAACTAAAATTAAAAAACATGATTTCCGCGCTTCCGAGCACGCACTTCCATCTCGCTCACGCTTATGCTCAGTGAGAGGGAGAGAAGACCATGAACCTACGGCGCCTTAATACAGCAGCGGCTTATCATCGCAATAAATCGTTGGAACTACCAAAAACCCACTATAGAGACCTACCATTTTTTTGGCCATAGAACAGTAATAAAATATTTATTTATCCACAAACATTGATATACTTGGTTAAAACGGCAATAGCCTGAAACCATTCTTCCCGACTCAAACGACGTGATTTATGAAAAGTAGCATTACTGCTGTGAACATAGAGCTACTTATGCTTTGGCAATGACAACGACTTACGACTCTTTTGAAATGAGTCGTTATGCGCAGTCCTCGGCGCAAGAGGTTTTAAACATATTAAACTTTTTTTCATACCTATTCTATCTAGTCTATGTCGTAGCTCTATGTTTCGTTAAGGCCTGCCACACACTGGCGCGGCCTGCGGTGGCGGACAATAGTAAATTTGACAGCGGCGGACAAGTTTACTATTGTCCGCCGCGGCCAGGCCGCGCCAGTGTGTGGCAGGCCTTAAGGACTTCAGAAATGTATTCAAGCTATTAAATACAGAAAAACGGAAATGAAAGTTTGGAGTAAAATATTATCATATATACAGCTAATTCTGTGTTTTAGTCGTATTGAATATTACAGCTCAGTCTGTTAATTATACAAAAAAAGCAACCGCACTGAATCGCGGCATTCCAGCGCTTTACATATACAAAATATAGAAATAAGTGTTTTAAACTAATATCTAAGGCTTAAAGTGATTATGATAAGAAGAGTATATTAGACTGCACGACTGTAACAAAAATATGAGACAAAATCAATACTATGTTAGGAAACGACAAAAAGTCGTTGGATTAATATGAAAACACAAGGTAGTACTAAGAATATATGTAATGGGTTTGCGGAAACCTTTTCTAGTGAAATTGATCTCATTAAACATAGGTGTAGTGATAAATGGTTGGAGAGAACAGAATACGTAAAAGAGTCGGACGTGTCGTGTGTATGCGATGGCAACCGGTGAGAAGTAAAAATATGATGCGAATAATTAATAGTATGAGCTCTAACCGCTCGGCCACGACTTTGGTCTTAAGCGACCTTATCTGTTCATTGCGCGTGATCCCAACTAACCACAGTGCGTTGCGCATCTCGACCGCGCAATGAACAGATAAAACGCTGGTCGCAGGTCGCTTAGAGCAAAGTCGTGGCCGAGCGGTAAGAAGTCTCCCGGTTGCGATCACATATGCATGTATGACTTGAAAACCGTATCTGATAGAGTAAGTCCTATCTTAGCTAAATTAGTTAATATGTCAGTTAGTCAGTCTTGTTTCCCAGAAGGTCTTAAACAAGCAATAATTCGTCCAATTCATAAAAAAGGCCTATTGCGATACTTTCTAGCATAGACAAAGTAATTGAAAAGTGCATTGTTAACCAATTAGGGTCATAGTTACAAAAGAATAATATATTAAACAAGTGTCAACATGGTTTTCAAAAGGGCAAAAGCACAAGCACGCGTTACTATCAAATTTTACTAATGAAATAAATGGTTATTTAGCAGATAAAAAAGTAGTTGTAGCTGTATTTTTAGATTTTCGGAAAGCATTTGATACCCTGGAGACAAATACACTTATCGATGCCATGAGGGAGTGCGGGGTTGGCGAGCCACTGAGCCAGTGGTTCAGTGACTATCTCACCGCGCGTTCTTACCGCGTGAAGGTGTGGTCGACACTGGGCGATGAGCGGGGGGTGCGGTGCGGAGTGTCGCAGGGTTCGGGATGCGGCCCGGTGTTCTACTTGTTGCACGTGAACAGCCTGTGCGGCGTGCTTCGGTACTGTTCTCCGCACACGTTCGCCGACGACCTGTGCGTGCTGAGAGCCGGTGCCGCCGCCGACCTAGCCAGTACCTACCGTTCAGTGCAGCAAGATGTCGACGCCGTTGTCAAGTGGTCGCACGATAATGGTATAGTTTTAAATGCAGATAAAACCGAATTACTAATTTTACACTCACCTTATCTAATACCTTCCTGTTCGCCAGAGCTTACAATAATTACGCATGATTTCTCCTGTTTCCACAATAATCTAGTCTCATGCCATTGTAAGCCAATTGAGCGTGTAAATGCATGACTTACCTTGGCATGAAAATAGATGAAAACTTTTCATGGTCATCTCATATAGAGTATATATGTGCTAAATTAAGTCCTCTTTGGTAGATTTTGCCACCTAAGCTTTAGAGTCCCATTAAGCACCCTAAAATGTATTTATATATCACTAGTGGAATCGATTATAGGTTACTCCCTAGATTGCTATGGCCTCACCTTTAAAACGAATTTGGAAAAAATTGAAAAATTGCAAATTACATTTCTCAAACTATTAGTAAACAATAAAACTAAAAATAAATATAAAAATTATTATTATCAGTTATTCAAAGTATGTAAAATTCTTCCGGCAACACTTAGACATAGATACCTAATTTTAGTCAATCAGCACGGCAATCAAGAAAGTAACTTATCTCAAATGAGCCAAACATATGGCACCAGATCCGTAGCTGCAGGTAAGTATGCCGTTCTCAGAGTAAGCAATTACTACGGGGATAGGCGCATCGAAAAACGCTTACCATATTTGCTTAACGCTTTACCTGCGGCTATGAGACAAGAGAACACCAAAAATAAATTTAAAAGAGCCCTGTTGAATGATTAAATACTTACCTAATATCTTATATCTAGTTACCTATCTACTTTATACATCATCATTCAAAGCTGTTCTTACTTCTTAAGACTTTACTAATTATATAGACTGATTAGGACTTTACCACTTTATATAGACTCATTATAATTAAGACTACCTCAAATTATATAGACTCATGGATCCCACAGTCAAACTGTGCAAACAGTTTTGTGGGACGTTGTATTTCGTTTTAAGTCATTGTAAAGTGCTTTACTGAAATAATAAATTTCATGAGATAAATGCAAAAATGTTATGGCGCCGAGCCGGCGTCATGCGCACTGAAAGGTTTAATGGTATTTCCAGAACTGTTTTACTGAACTTATATGAAAATAGTATATCTAACTCCTCTAATTCCTTAGTTCGACAAACATATTAAAACATTTTTAAGGAAAACCATCATTTAATTTACTTTTATGAACATCGTTCATCCTAAAGTGGCCATCAATAGAATTTGCTGACTATGAAAACTAACCGCCATAGTTAAAGACAATTTCAATATGGCGGTTTGTTTACATAGTTAGCAATTTCTATTGGCAGCCACTTTAAATAAAAGCCAATTTAGGCACTGGTCCCACCGCGAGCTAGTAAGCTATGAGCTATCGGCTATAAACACGAACAAACGATAAGCACTCCCGTGTAAATAAAAGAGACACGGCGATATTTATAGTTACTCGCCCAGCGGTGAGCTAATCAGAGTGCCTTAATCAGTCATCTTTATACAGGCTGACATTTTAATCAGTGTCCAAATTTTTTTAGGCATTTGGTATCACTAATAGACTCCATAAAAAAAAAACTGGTAGGTATTTTTAAAATTATAATTTGCCTATCCCAAAAGAATGATCCGTACTGCGTGGTTACTGGGCATTCAGTATCGCGCGGAGCGGGGCGGGGCCGAGGGAGGGGAGGCGTGCCGTGCGCAAACCTTACTACCCGCTGAGGTGCCTGCGCGGTAAGGTTTGTTTGAGATAACTTTAAGCAGCAATTACTATTTTTTTTTTGTACTGAATGATATGAAACAAAAAAAAAACATATTTTATTGTTTTGCTGAAGAATCTTATACTTTAATTTGGACACTGATTAAAATGTCATCCTGTATAATGAAGTACACAAAAAAATATTCAAGTGCTTAGTTCACATGTATTAAAGACTGGCAAACTTAGTTTACATGGGGAGCCGAGTTGCGTCTAGCCTCTTGGGGACTCTTAAGGCGCCGTAGGTTCAGCGAAGTTAAGCGAACAGTGTTTTTGAAACAATATAATGCGTCTGTTTATAATAATATGGTTTAAAAACATGATTAAGCAATTTTCGCTCGATAGAAAAAAATCACGAACATAGGTCTAAAAGGGTCTAAAATACACTTAAAATATTTGTTACAAATTATGCACTAAAGCTAAAAATATTAAAATGGCTTCTAAACATCGGCAGTATCATGTTTGAGAGAACTCAGTGTTTACTTTTTTATTTAATTAAACGGCCAAAAAATTGAAATTAAAAAACATGATTTCCGCGCTTCCGAGCACGCACTTCCATCTCGCTCACGCTTATGCTCAGTGAGAGAGAGAGAAGACCATGAACCTACGGCGCCTTAAATTTCAATCATTGCTGTATGCCGTCAATCACAGAATTGCCCGACTCATTAGCACAAGTCAAAATGTTCAAAATGGCACACACTTTTTTTGTATTTGGTTCAATCAACTATTCCTCGTTGTTATTCTGTCCCGTTAGCCAGGAGATAAAATTACAGAGTTCCTTAGAAAAAATGCTACAACATGGACTTACAACATGCCTATAAGATGGTCCATACAAAAAGAGGTCGAACTTGACAAGAAAACCCCCGCATTTGGTAATTAAAACCCATAAATTGCAGGGACAGAAAATAGTTGATCTACCCATTTGTTTCGTCGCTAACGTCATGAGAAACTTTGAGTGACACGGACTGCAAATTATTATTCAGAATTACTTGTTCAACTTTTGACTAACAATAGACTTAATTAATTCTATCAAATCACTCTTAGGCATACCACACACTGATTCACCCTTACTAACTGTTGCATTTGTTTTTCCACTATCACACGTACAGTCAGTCCCTCCATCATTTCTTTTATGATCATCATCTACTATTTCCCCGGTTTCATTGACTTCATTGAGCGTATCATCGGCGTCAATTTCTTTTTTCACATCAAGGTCTTCACTATTTTCCTCTTTTCTATCAGACGTAAGTTCACTCTCCATATCATTTCTTCTATCAGCATCTGTCACTTTTCCCGTTCCATTAACTCCTTTGTGCATGTCTTGTTCAATGATTTTTTTTAATTTAAGGATAGCGTCTTCGTTGTTTTCGGTAGCTGCTTTTAAGACTTCACCTGCAGATTTTGCGATTGAACCGTCACCTTTTTTAAACATTTGATATTTAGCTTCAATATCATCCATTGTACTTCTGTCATCATTAATATTATCATCACTGAAATTAAGATCAATTGTGACTTTGAATTTCTTCTTCACCTCTGGAGTTTCTTCACATTTCCTCTTTTGTAAGTCTGTTGGCTTCTCTAATTCTGTATCAGTGACTGTCAGGGAATTCATTATTACCTTTTGGGCGATATTTTCGTCATAATCATCATCAACATCTATCGGCATTTGATCTCTTGATTCAATATTTACATTCAATTTATCCTGAGCACTTTTGACAAGTTTTAAAAACTCATAGATCTCTTTTAATTTAATGTCACAATTTTGACAGACAGTTGTGTCTTTGTTAAAGTCTAGTTCTGTTCTCAGATCGTTCATGGCAAGTGTAGTTTTGTTGTTTACTATATACGATTTGTCTGTGCCTTTTAAGCATTCCCCTTTGACTTCCCCGCATACACCGCAACAATGAAACACTATAGTGAATGGCCCTGTTTGTTGTTTTGGGTTTTTCTCTATGCTTTCGATTTTGGCAACTGGTTCTGTGGAATCTAGAAAGAAACATATCATCAGTGGTCAACCAAAACTCACTTGCTAATAAGTCAGTTCTCTTAATACTTGCACAATACATAGGTCTGGGATAATTTGTGAAGCTAACAGTGCTTATATCACTGTGTTATCTCACAAATTCACACCTAAAGAGTTGGAGACACGCGGACATGAAGCGGTAATACATTTTCCTAAGTATACAGGGTGTCCCAAGAAGTAGTGATATACTGAAGCTGGGAGGTAGGGGAACTAGAGGGCTATCTGAATCACCCCCATATATGTATGTACCGCAATTTTTCGTATTTTCGGAGTCTTGACTTTTTTTTTTAATTTTCACCAATCGCTGAGTACGAGTACGATGAGATTTTTATTTATGGTGACGTGAATTATTGCGGTAGATGCTTGATTTTTTTTGGGTGCTAAGCTGACAGATAGATTAATTCAGTACGGTAACATTTACTATCGTTAGATCGTTGAATGGAATAAAAAAAATGACAAGAAAGATAAAATTACCCAGTATGTTCACAACTTCAAGGGCCCTTAAGAAAATAAAATCCGTCCTGACACCTGCCATAACATTGTCGCGCACAAAGTTATAGATGCAGGCGGTGACTAGCCGCTGAAATGGCCATCGTAAAGACGGCCAGCAGCAACATCGGGTGAGCGACTGTTACTTGCGGCGTTATTCCCTTCAACACTTCCACCCCTGGAGCATATAGCTCTGACGAGTCCTCTCTGGACGGCCAATGAAGAAATGCCTCTAAATTAGTTGCGTCTTATCTCTCAAATAGATCACAAGACACAATACTAGACACATATGACAAAACTACAAGAACGGTTACAAGAGTTCAGCCAAAATACGGAAATATTCTGCAAGGAGTAACTCAAGGCAGTGTGCTGGGCCCCCTGTTGCTTCTAATATATGTAAACGAGTTTCCTCAAATAACTAACCACTTGCGTGTGTTATGTTCGACCATTTTTGTATCGAAGGACCACGGGATCCTAGCGTGATTCCCGGTAATGCCCCTAAAGGAGCCCAGGGGTCCGCTTTGACACCTAATCCCAACACTTGGCATAGGCACTAGTTTTCCGAAAGCAACTGCCATCTGACCTTCCAACCCAGAGGAAAAATTTGAGTGAAAAGTTGGAGCCCTCGACGTGGGAGAAGGAGGCTGCCACAAGACCGGAGTGGCGACAGTTTGCAAAATCAAAGGTAAGGGTTTGATTTTGAGACTGAGCGGCGCTCTGAGCTAGACTCGAAGATAAAGATAAAGATAAAATCATTTATTTGTCCAACATAGGTTACAGGATGTTACAGAATGTGGTCAGTTTCACTATGTGGCGCCTTACGGCTTACAAATTGTTGAGCATGCATGTCAAAGTCACTATCATTTATATATTCATTTATGGTATAATAACTTCTATGAGCTAGAACATTTTTTAAGGCTTTTTTAAATATATGTAGTTGGTCTATTGAAATTAAACACTTTGGTAATTTATTAAATATCTTCGGAGCCATTGCAACTACATTTTTTTGGAATAACTTTGTTTTGGGTATCATTGGGTATTTTATTTTATGTTTTAAACGAGTGCTCTTAAGGTTTAGGTACAGATGGGAGTTACATTTCACGAAAACACACATTTCATATATATATAAACTAGGAAGAGTTAGGATCTTAAGTCTTTGAAAGTGGGGCTTACAAGATTCCAAAGAGTTGATACCACATAAAGATCTTAGACACCTTTTCTGCGCTCGAAATGCAATTTCTCGATCTGTCGAGTTCCCCCAGAATATTATACCGTATCTTAAAGTTGATGTCACAAATGCATGGTATGCAGTAAGCACTGCAGCTAGTTTAACTTTTTTTCTTAAATTATATAATGCATAGGAGAATTGATTTAATTTCTTACATATAGAGTCAATTTGATATTTCCATGTCAACTTATCATCTACATTTAATCCTAAAAACTTTGTTATGTCAGTGTCTTCAATTTTTTGTCCTTTATAAGCTATTGTAAGATTAGGCACGTAATTCGTTCTCTGCTGAAATGTCATGAGTTTTGTTTTACTTAAGTTAATGTTCAAATTATTTTTTGTTAACCATTCTATAATTGTATTTAATGTCTTGTTGATATCAGCTTCATAAGATTTCAAATTTTTCCCAGAGAAGATTACAGTACTATCGTCGGCAAAGAGAACCATGGGGTGGTCAATTGTGTTAGGCATGTCATTTATATAAATGAGAAACAGCAGAGGTCCTAAAACACTTCCCTGTGGTACGCCAT
This sequence comes from Epinotia demarniana, assembly GCA_945867215.1. Taxonomy (NCBI): domain Eukaryota; kingdom Metazoa; phylum Arthropoda; class Insecta; order Lepidoptera; family Tortricidae; genus Epinotia; species Epinotia demarniana. The sequence continues at coordinate 12,219,588 of OX244285.1, forward strand.
AACGGATTTCTCGTACATCCGATGAGTAGATCTGTTCCGTTTTTGTCTTGTAACATATTTTACTTATTTGAGTTGTTTGTCTTCTGTTGCTTAAATAAGATTGAATTAAAGAATGGATATTACCACGTATTCCGTAGCGATACAGCTTATCTAAAAGTATTCTATGGTCAACATAGTCAAACGCCTTTGACATGTCCATATACAACGCAGATACTGGGATCCTTTTATCCATATTCTTTAGAACAGTTTCTACTAAGTCAAAGATAGCCATGTTGATCGTCATGTTTTTACGGAAACCTTTTTGCTCATTTACAAACAAATTATTGTGTTCAAAGTAGCCAGATACACTATTATAAATATACTTTTCTATAATTTTTGAGAAAATAGGAATAAGCGCTATGGGTCTGTAATTATTCATGTCTTCTTTGCTATGTTTTTTGTGTAGAGGTTTTATAATTGTTAGTTTCAATTTTTCTGGAAAACGTCCACAAATAATGCACAAATTTACGATATGACTAAGTAGAGGTGAAATTATATGAGATACTTTTTTTACTATATATGTACTTACGCCATCGAACCCAGTGCTGTTTGTATTCCTCAAGCCATTTATTATTTTTAGAATGTCATCAGAAGTAGTAGGTTGCATGAAAATAGAATTAAGAGAATTAAATGTCAAATTGTTTTTTAAATAGATATTAGATTTGTTAGAATTTGAATTATTATTTAGTATATTAATTGGTTGAATTTGGTCAATAAAATGATTGTTGAATTCTTGCGCAATATTTTTTGGATTAGAAGTTTGTATATTATTATGTGTACATATTTCTGAAATATAATGTCTTGGTTGATTTGACTTAGAACTGTTAATTATTTTCCATGTCGCTTTAGACTTATTTTGCGCATTTTTAATGAGATAATTGTTTTGAGATTTTTGAGTTAGATTAATAATTTTTTTGAGGCGTTTCGAGTATTTTCTGAAGTATTCTTTATCCCCTTGTTCAGAAGATAAACGACACTTCCATAGTAAATATCTCTTTCGCCTGCAGCACTGTTTAATACCTTTTGAGATCCATGCAGGTTTTTTAATGGAGGATATTTTACATCTTTGGTATGGGAAGCATAGATTATAAAATAATTCGAAAAGGTCCGAGAATTTGTCGTAAGCTTCATTAGAATCAACAGATAAGTACACTTCATTAAAATTTAGATTTTGGAGGCACTCAATGAACTTATCAATATTTTCTTGGCTGAGATCTCTTTTTGTTACGTACCAGTGAGTCAGAACATTTGTCATCTTCACTGGACATGTTAAAACTTGTGCTGTGTGATCGGAGAGTGCTAATTCGATTACTTCAGCTTTGCTTCCTCTAATGTTATGTATGATATTGTCTATGCATGTTTTGCTACATAAACGGGTCGGCTCTATTATGCTAAGCCTTAAGTTATAACTGTGTAGTATGTTCTTAAATTCTACTGAGACTGCGGTTCTTTTGAGTATGTCAATATTGAAATCACCACTAATAATTACTTTCTTATTTGTGTAACATAATTTATTCAAAAGTTTACTTAACTTATCGAAAAATATTCTCATGCGTGCATTGTCATTTTTAGGAACTCTGTATATAGTAATGATTATTATTTTGTGATCTGTCAGTTCAACTGCACAGCATTCAATTATATGTGGTATAGAAAGTTCTGCAATCTCTGGTAGAATCTTATATTTATGAATGTTTCTCACTAATATGCATGATCCACCATCTCTACTTTTTCTGCAAAAATGAGCAGCTAGGGTATAGTTGACTATCATTAATTCCATTTCGTCATCAAATTTCATGTTGTGTTCTGTTATACAGATAATGTCAATAGGCTTTCCAATGTTCATAAAACCTTGTAAATGGACACTTAATGCATCAGCCTTATTTATTAAGCCATTTATATTTTGGTGTAAAACTGATATATATTTGTAAGAAATGCTAAAATCCTCGGTGGTTGATTTCATTTGCCTACTAGGTTGACTAGGTTTATTAACTATAAAAAAGTACCTTTATTATAAAAGGATTCGTTAACACTCCTTAACACACTATTTATACATTTGGCGAGTTTATATTTGCCTCTAGAATTAAGTTCATTCCCATTCATTTCATAGTCAAAATGTCCTAAATAAATAAATAAGAAGCGCGATACATTGAAAGCCAGACCACCTACGGCAATCAATTATAATTATGTCGGCGGTGTGCTCACATGCCCGCAGTGTGCGAGGACCTTCACGAAGAAGATTGGCTACATAAGTCACATGCGAGCACACGAACGTCGACAGCATCCTTGAACGCAGTCGCTGTGGCCGAAATCGGCCGGGAGCTCATCATCATGCTGACAAATATCACTTCACCTGATGTTGCTATAAACGCATATTATGGAAATGTGTATACTCTACTGACATTTGGTATTGTGTTCTGGGGAAACTCCGTAAATATACAATCAACTTTTGTTTGCAAAAAAAAGTTTACGAATTATATTCAAGATTCAGATTCAGATTATTTATTTCTCAATAGTCATATGACATGGTTTCAATACACAGAAAACAGAACATACACATACTGAGATCGTCAAAATGTACAATAAGAACACAATAAGAATTATCATATTAATATGTATTAACTTTGCAATACCCTTACAGGGTCTCATGCTGTACTGTTAATTTTGTAAGACCACCTGTATGCCAACATGAAAGCAATAAATTTATTCTATTCTATTATATTATTCTACTATTATTATTTATAAAGTGATATATAAATTATTCATTCAATTATATAATTGTTATTATTATCTACACAACTAATATTAAAATTATACTAAAACATATATTAAAAAAGAGTGCCTATGTCTCTGGAATTAAAATATAATCATTTACCAGAATGTATGATGTTGCTTAGGTACCCAGGAAACTTAAAGAATGGCTAGCTACTAGATGCTTCTACAATTTAAATGAATATTTTTGCAATTGTATTAGAATGTAAGTTCATTTATGTAGTTTAGTATAGGTACTGTTATAACATAGCCCGTAAGTCAATACTAACAACTATGGACTGTGTGTTGTGTGTTGAAAATAAATATTTTTATTATTTATTTATTTATCTTATTTTAGTACAGATTGTTAATATTAGACTATTTTTAAGTTAAATTGTTATTGTACGTCCGAAATGAATAAACTGTTGGAACTATCATTCTAAAATGTGAGCTTTTGTAGTCTTGACAATAAATATATTATGATCATAGTTAGGTTTTTTTTAAATGTTTTCAATTCAAATGTGTTCAAATTTCTTAGAGATGTATACACTATACAATCTCTAAGGGCCAAAAACAAAACTAAAAATAACAGCAATTTAATATTAGAGATCTGAAAATTCATAATTATCTTAATATCCCGGACTACACTCACCAGAACTGGCATCCTGGTCTGATACCCAGCTGTCGCTCCGAGAGCCATCACCGGATGAAGCCTGCTTCTGCTTTGCCTTTACAAAAAAAACAGCATATTTCTAAGAATGACCTTACAGTACACTGGATGGAGCCATACTGACACCACTACTATGCGATTCAAATAACATCATTATGAGTATCATCAGCATATATACGTCCCACTGCTAGGCACAGCCCGCCTATCATGGGTAAGAGAGTACAATAATCCCCTCGTTGGCCTAGTGCGGGTTGGGTACTCGAATAACATTTGTTGGTTGCCGCGATTACAACAGCTCATCTGGTATGTATACCCAATAGTATAAGGTAGTTTCATCATATTTTTTTTCAAAGTGGCATTGTAAAGTTCAAGTATTATGAACTTGTGTTTTGTGGATCTTGACGATCACCATATGTGACAAGAATAAAGCAGCATATATTTAAAGTTAATGTAGTTTTATTTATAGTGAAAATACGTTGGACAATTTGTATACATCAGTAATTGACATATAAATTTTCTAACAGAAAATAGTGTATCCACGGTAACCAAACCATAGAGTTGGTTCACCATACCTCACAGGCATTACTTGGGAAGCAAAAACTTTTTATGGTATGTTTTTTTGAAAGTTGTTGGAATTCAAGATTGTTATTACATATATTTTTTGAAAGTTGTTGGAATTTAAGATTGTTATTACATATATTTTTTGAAAGTTGTTGGAATTTAAGATCGTTATAACATATATTTTTTCATTTGATCTGACCACTTTAATTTTTTTCCCTACATTTTACTATGGAGCTCAATTCTGGATAAATTTTCACAAAATATCTATCTCTTTCTAGCCATTCTAATTAGAAAGAGATAGTCTATCTCGCAGCGGCACCGCTCGCGGGCCGCCCTGTGATACCATGTGGTGGCTTACATACCCTATATTTCTTATAAAGGAGCACACGTTAAACCAAACGTTAGACTTTATGTTGAAAAATTTACCTTCGATGCTTGATATTTACGACGTCTGTGAAATGAAAGCACCTTTTTTCTTAGCGATTTGATCGTAAAAGGAATTTTGGACATACTGTTGCATCTTTCTAAAAGCTGCAGCATAGTTTGATGTGTGGCATGTCTGTCTCTGAAGTGTAAGTCTTTGGGGTCCCAAAGAACTGGGAATTCTGCTAGTAACTCATCCCACACAATGCTCTCTAAACGTGCCATGGCTACGGCAACTTATAACAGAAATGTAAGAAACTTCAACTGTGTAATGTTCATACGAACTTGAGATTTATAAGACAATTGTATGTTCCAAGACTGCTTCCAAATTCATTGAAAACAATATGCGTTTTGTGCATAAATTGACATAATAATTTTTTTTTTTTTTTTTGTTTGGCTGAACGCGGTTTGCGTATTGCCACCGACAAAGCAGGGAAACGTTAGGAAAGTAGGAATACGGATAACGGAATTTGGAAAGATAGGATCAGTTCAGAATAAGAGATAATAAAATATGTAAAATAATTAAATACGGATATCATTAAGTAAAATGAAAGAGGATATAGAATTAAACACAGAAGGATGTTTTGAGGCTAACAAGACAGGGATGGATGTAGGAAAAGGGATTTTAAGTGAGGAAAGATCATTGTAAAAAGAGACATGGTTCAATAAAGGACATGAAAGAAAAATATGATTCAAGTCTCCAATTTCTCCACATTCACACAAATTTGACTCTACAATATGTAGTCTGGCAAGATGAGCCGGCGTGCACACATGACCCAACCTCATTCGTATTATAATGCTAGTGGCTCGTTTACCGAGCCTTAGCTTTGCAAACCAGGGCTTAGTAGGAACTTTAGGTTGTATTGCGTAGTAAAATTTGCCCTTTGTTTGAGCACTTTCAGCCCACAACTGATTCCAGGCATCACTGAGATAAGAAGAAGGTAAAGCAATCAAGTCATGACTAAAATTTTTATAAGGAAATCTGTCCCCACAAGTCACAGCTTCGTTGGCCAGGCGATCTGCTTTAACATTACCCTCTATTTCACTGTGTCCTGGGACCCAAGCGAAAGACACTGAAAGCCCACGAGTTATACAATCACTTAATAGAATTCGAGTGTCTATAATTACTGGAAAAATGATTTTACATTGAAAAGGATATTTGACTAATGCCTGTAAGGCACTCATAGAATCAGATACTATGACTGATTTTCTAAGTCCTGCCGTTCGAATATATTCGACTGCCTTAAGGAGACCGAAACATTCTCCAGTAAACACAGATGATTCTGGTGGGAGTTTTATTTGTTGGATAATTTTGTACTGAGAATGGTAAACCCCAACTCCGACATGACTAGACGAAGAATGTTTAGAGGCATCGGTGTATATTGTATGGTAGTTTTTCCAAAGGTTGTCCTTCACATGGTTAAAACTGATATTGTTATTGGGACCATTTTTTGGAATACCTATATTTAAGGCTACATCAGGAGTGACAGTTAGAGACTTATACGGAGCACAAAATAAGGGATATGAAATAGAAGAGTGAGTCGGAGCTTGGATAGAGGTAAACTTTTGATAGCTATTTATGAGACATGGGACACGTTTATGGGACCAATAACTGGAAGAAATAATAAGATCAGAAAGTGTCTTGAGTTTAGAATGAAGCGGATGATCAGAAATTTGTAGGGCTCGAAACAGAAATCTATCAGCAAGGTATTGACGACGTAGCTGCAATGGAGGTTCACAACACTCTAGCTGTAAAGCATTAAGAGGGCTAGATTTCATAGCACCTGCTATCAATCTTAAGGCTTTCGACTGAATATTATCCAGTTTTTTGAAAGCGACTAAACTTCCAGGCTGTAAAAGGAAGGTGCCATAATCTAAAATACTACGAATTAGAGCATTGTATATTAGTTTCATACAAAACGGGTGAGCGCCCCACCAAACACCGGAGAGACATCTAAGCATATTTAACAAACGTTCACATTTAGCGAGAATATATTCACAGTGAGGGGTACCAGTTAGTTTAGAATCAAGAACAACACCTAAAAATTTTGTTTGGTTGACTACAGGAATTTCACAGTTATTATAATATACAGAGACTGGCGGGGGCAAACGCATTCTAGAAAATAAAACAACAGAGCTCTTAGATGGAGACAAATCAAGACCATTTTGTCCCAACCATTTCCTTAAAAGACTTAAAGAGGAAGTTAGAGAAGAACTGGCATTTTCAATGGATCGGTCAGTACAATACAACAACAGATCGTCAGCATATTGAAGAACGCCAACATTACCAACTGATGCTTCCAGATCATAGGTGTACAAGTTATATAAAATTGGGCTTAATACAGATCCTTGTGGAAGACCTTTCCATACTAATCTTGATTCCTCATTGTCAACGTCTAAAATTAAGTCAATACGCCTTTCTGATAGGATGTTAATTATGAATTTACTCAAAAAAGTCGGGACGTTCAAAGTATTTAGTTTTTCCTTCAGTATACTTAACACAACATTATCATACGCAGAATTTATATCAAGGAAAGCTGCGACTACAGACTGATTATCAGAGAATGCTATTCTTATGTCAGTTATGAAAATACTTATACTATCTAAGGTACATTTACCTCGTCTAAAACCAAACTGGGTTTTACTTAAACTGTTATTTGTTTCAATGAACCATTCTAGTCTATTTTTAACTAGTTGTTCAGCAATTTTCATTAAAACCGAAGAAAGAGCTATTGGTCTGTATGATGACGGATCAGACGAACTTTTATTAGGTTTTAATATTGGAAGAACCTCTTGAGATCTCCACGAGGTAGGAATAATGCCGGATATAAAAATAGAATTGATAAGGTCCAAGAAATATGAAAGAGTGTTAGGCCCGAGATGAGAAACGAAAGAATATGGAATGCCATCCAATCCAGGGGCACTATTTTTGACATTAGATAACACACCTTTAAGTTCAGAAATAGAAAATGGATCATTCAGCCCATCAGGATCATTTACAATAAAAGATGGAATAGAGAACGATGAAAGTAAATCCTCAGGAGCTGACGAAGGAGCTAGTTTATTTAAAAAGCTATCAGCTAAAGCCTGGGGAAAATGTTGTGACGACGATTCACGGAATGCACAACGAAATCGTCGAATGTTACGCCAGACTTCTGTAGGAGAGACTTGTGGGGATAAGGTCAAACAAAAGTTTTTCCAGCTCTCAAACTTTTTTTTTTTAAATAATTTACTTGTATTTGCAATAGCAGCCGATAATAAATCGAAATTTTCGTCAGAGCCACACTCATTATACTTTAATTCTAAATATTTCCTATTCTTAACCGCTTCACTACATTCATTATCCCACCACGGGGGGGAAGGAATAAAATTCAAGCATTTTTTTTCAGGAAAAACTTCGTCAGCGGCCTCCATAAACGCCTTGGCTAAAGTTGACGCACAGACAGGCTCAGTTCCACAACTGACATTAGGAAAAGAGGAAAGCTTAGCCTCAATGCACGCACTAAATGATGCCCAATCTGCATTCCTTAAATTGTATTTCAAACGGGGAGGGCGCTTATGCAAAAGACCACCAGTAGAAGGAAAAGTGATCAATATAGGAAAATGGTCACTTCCGTATGTTGATGGTAAAGTATCCCAAGTAAGTGTAGATGCCAGACCAGGAGTGCTAAGCGAAAGATCGGGCACACTGAATCCCTCATTAGGACCAGTGCGACGGGTTGCATTACCATTATTCAGCACGCAAATATTATGACTATCCAATATGTCTAGTAAAACGGGACCATAGTGATTTGAAGAAGAACCCCATGAATGATGTTGAGAGTTAAAATCACCAAGGATAATAAATGGTTTAGGAAGTGTGGAAATGATGCAGTCAACTTCATTAAAAATAATTGAGGACGGGTGTGGAATATATACAGAAACAAAACATATATTCTTAACTATGACAGCTATTATTGAAAAATCTTTGTTGACATGAGGAGTCGCAAAATAGGTAAAGGAGCAAGAATGGTTAATGAGTAGGGCAGTACCACCATACCCATCAGACCTGTCTTCTCTAATACAGGCAAAGCCAGGAATCCTAAAAGAATAGCCTGGCTTTAACCATGTCTCTTGTAAAGCAACAATAAATGGTTTATACTTATTAATTAAATGAATTAATTCACTTTTTTTAGGGATTACACTCCGACAGTTCCACTGAATTAGAGTTAACTTGTCCATTGTTTAAAGGTAATTTAGATATAGCATCAATTATTGGGGCAGCGTTGGACGGTGTGAAAAAATTTGATTGGGTCAATAACTTTATAAGAGCAGCAATAAGATCTGCAACAGAGGCTTCATTGGGTTGATTGCTATTATTTTTAAACATACAGCCATTACAAGGTTCTGGCATATTAAAATCTCTTATAATGGAGTTATGGGCAGCACGGTCATACCCTTTGTCAAGTATTGGAGGAGGTTTTGACTTTATATAAATTGTTTTCTTGTGTGAAGAGACCCCAGGGTGCATAGGTTTGGGAGGGGCTGAAGGAGAAGAAATACTATTGCTATTAGAAGTCAATAATGCATCAGCATATGAAATTTTGAGAACAGCTGGGTGAAGCTTAGAAGCTTCTGCATATGAGACACAGCTTTTTGCCATTGAATCTTTTATGGCTTTCTGACGGCTGAATTCGGGACAAGATTTGCTAATAGCGAAATGGGCTCCTTGGCACAGACAACAAGTAGTATTCTCTTCTTCTACAGAACAAGTATCACCTGAGTGGCCAGACTGACCACATTTGTAACATCTAGGACTATTGGCCCTGCAATTCATTTTAACATGACCGAAGCGGCAACATTTATAGCACTGAATTGTGGGAAAAATATAAGTTTCAACAGGCAAAGCTGAATAGCATAGGAAGATACGTTTAGGAAGTACCTGACCATCAAAAGTAAGAACCACAGATTCAGTTGGTTTTAATTGAGGACCTCCATCTGTAATTATTTTCCGATTTAACCTTCTAACTTTTAGAATTGGGCCACAACCCATAGGAACAGAAACATTCTCAAGAATGTCCTCCTCCGACCATTCTGAGGGAACACCACGAGCAATTCCCATGCGTGTCACTGAAAAAGTTGGAATGAACATTTTATATTGGAGATTTTTCAGGACAGAATTTTCCAGAAAAATGTTGGCTTCTTCATATTTTTGAAACGAAAGAGACACCTTGTTCCTACCTATTCGCTTTAAGCTACCATTAACAATTCCTTTTATGTTGTTGTTTTTAAGTGTCCGGCCAAGAGATATTGGGTGAAGAGTGATGCCTTCATTTGGCGAGGCCTGCACTCTTTGCACATGAACCGTGTATGGAGCAGCATCAGATGGTTGATATAAAACCCTACCAATAGGCGCTTTCATCTGTGAGGAAGTATTTGGTGTGGAGACAGATTGTGGAGAACTGTTTTGCGAAGTCAACTGTGATGGAGAATTTGGGGGGAGCATTGATGAAGGACCATTGTCAGTTAATACCATCTTATTATCTTGTGACAAGTTATTTTTATAAGCTTCTGCCGGCTCATCTTCCAAACCACATAAACAATCCTGTGCTTTCACCTCTGTATCCTTACGATGTCTCTTTTTTTTATTACAATGTTTGCAGATACGTCTGGTTATTTTCCTTTTAATTCGCTTACTCTGCTGGGATAGCACAGACACATCCGTGTCCATTGACTCTTCATTTAAGGAAATAGTTACTTCCTGGGCAACGTCAGGAGGATCTTTTCCAGAACCCCCCGGATCAGGGGGCTCGTCCGCCATTATAGGCGGCAAGAAATAGAAATGGACTTACCTGTACAAATTTACTGTATACACTGTTAAAAGAACAATAAATATATACAAATTTACTAACTACATTCAAATATATACAAAACTGATCCTATACAACAAGTTATCAGCAAAATATAAATTATTATAATAAAAGCCAAAAAAAACACAACCAAACCGGTAGACGTTTCCCGCGCTTTTTTTCAACATAATAATTAGAATAACTTTGCAATGCTAACTATTGACTTGACTTGACCGCTTTTTTTTAATTACCCACAGATTACTAATATGTAGCTAGTCTGTGATGGGCAATCCACAGTATGTGATTTTACGTTTTTTTTTTTTTTCCTCCTATCTTTCTAAGTTGGGCCCCGAAGGGGCCCTTAACTAATTACCTATAGCTATACCGGGTGGAAAGGCACGACGATCCTTTCCGCAAAAAGGGGATTGTTAAGATTTAGTACTGTATTTCCTCTAAAGAAAGTCGACTCATATTCGTAAGCGTTTTGAAGTTATAGGCAGTTAACTTTTAGTGCAAAATACTGCAAGTGACAACCCTCATTAGGTTCAGTAACATTTTAACAATAACACAAGGGTCAGTGACCTTTATCAATACGTATATACAATTATTAGTACGTAGTAATAGTAGGATTTTCACTAAGAAGAACATTCATAAATTTTAATATTTTTACTAATTATTCGTAAAAAAAAAACTAAACATAACGAATCGATTGTCCATCACTTAAACTAACCCCCCTTTGCGGAAAGGATCGTCGTGCCTTTCCACCAGGTAACTATACAAAAAATATGCAAAACATGCAGTCCTGAACATAACAAGTAACAACATACAAAAACTAATTACTACCTTAAATCGAATACAAGAAACACCGCAGGGCGCGCAATCAACACCACACCTTAAGTGCGGTGATAACGATAGCGTGCCCTGCGGCGCACAGACCACGCCCCCCGCCCCGCCCCAGCCAGCCGCCATGCGGCAGCACAAGGCGAAGCGAGAGAGCGCGAGCCGTAGGTGAGACAGCATATAGCCGCTCGACCCAGACATAATATACAAACTTAAATCTAACGTGTTAACCATGCACTATAAAACTAACTAAGTAATGTACAAACCTTAGAAACTAACATGTAAAAAATAATAATATTCAACCAGAAGAGTAACATGTACACAAGATATGTACAAAAAACTAACTAATAACAACACCATAACAAGTACAGATCGATTCACGAAAGCTGGCGCGAGATTTCTACTGAGTGACAGCTATTTTCATAGAAATTCTGTCAAATCTCGCGCCAGCTTTCGTGAATCGACCTGTATATACGAAGTATATATACAGGCACAAAAATAAAATCATAACAAACCCAACACCAAAGGAAGGACCAACCAATATAGGAATATGTACAAACAAACTGAGAGCTATATATGATGAGAGATATATGAGAGTGATTTTACCCCAATTTGTCAGTACAACATGTCGAAGTCAGAATTGGGTGTAGCGTACAGAGGGCCCACCGCGAAACGAAAACGAACTTCGTTTGTGTATCTCCGTCTCTGTCGCACTTGCTAGTTCGAGCGACAGAGTGGGAGATACTCGAACGAAGTTCGTTTTCACTTCGCGGTAGCACCTCAGACGTAACAACTGCAACTACAATTTCATTTAGTGTGGCCTGGCATAATAGTAGGAAAGCGAAAATTGCCGCGTCCAAACGGTCCTGCTTAGCAGACTACAAGATTGTTACTAATCGATGAGATAGGGAAAGACAACACGTGTAAAATGGGACAGCCGCGACATACTCTCGATTTTCTCGCACTATAAGAATAAGAATAAGAAATATTTATTGCCTAACTGTGTACATATTAGGGTGTTTACAATTTTAGATAATAGAATTGCCGCATTCAAACGGTCCTGCGAAGCGGACTGCGAGATTGTTACTAACCGATGAGATAGGGCGAGACAGTACGTCGATCATGAGGTCGCCGTGACATATTCTCGATTTTTGTGTGCTGCACGGCTATTACGCGACGGCACGCGAGCTCTCTCAATTTTTCTCGCCCATTCCGTCTTTCTCTTATTAGGACATGCGAGAGAAATCGAGAGTATGTCGCGGCTGTGTGTTAAACGTGCTGTGTTGCCCTATCTCATCGGTTAGTAACAATCTTGCAGTCCGCTTCGCAGGACCGTTTGAATGCGCCAATTTTCGCTTTCCTTCTGTTAACTGGCCACACTGAATGAAATTGTAGTTGCAGTTGTTACGTCTGTACGCTACACCCAATTCTGATGGCCCATCCACATTAAGTGATTTGTCAGCCCCAATTCATCAGAATCTGACTAATTGCTATAGTGTGGATGCATGTTCCAACCGTCAAAGGAGTTGTACGGACTAATTGCATGAAAATCACAATTTGGACCATGGAATTTGCATGATCTGCCAAGTTTTTTTTTCTCACAAATTTCATACAAATAAATATAAACGATAATTTAAAAATATATGCTAAAGAACATTGTATTCATATTTTACCCGGAAATTTGGTTTTTTTTTTTAAACCGGTGTTTTGCAACTACAATTTCATTCAGTGTGGCCAGTTAACAGTAAGAAAGCGAAAATTGCCGCATTCGAACGGTCCTGCGAAGCGGACTGCAAGATGGTTACTAACCGATGAGATAGGACGAGACAGCACGTCGATCATGAGGTGGCCGTGACATACTCTCGATTTCTGTGTGCTGCACGGCTATTACGCGACGGCGAGCGAGCTCTCAATTTTTCTCTTACTATCCGTCTCTCTCTTATTAGAACATGCGTTAGAAATCGAGAGTATGTCGCGGCTGTGTGTTAGACGTGCTGTCTTGCCCTATCTCATCGGTTAGTAACAATCTTGCAGTCCGCTTCGCAGGACCGTTAGGAAGCGCCAATTTTCGCTTTCCTTCTGTTAACTGGCCACACTGAATGAAATTGTAGTTGCAGTTGTTACGTCTGTACGCTACACCCAATTCTGACTTCGACATGTTGTACTGACAAATTGGGGTATAATCACATAATGTGGATGGCCCATAACTGTGTGGTATTTATCTAGGCTTCTAATTAACTGATTTGTTTTTCAGGAGTAGTAACTATTTCTATTATTAAGTCAGTTTTGTTATTTTTTTTTATCTAAATCGACATGACACTGGCTAATCAAGATACAAGTAGCCACAAAAAAAAAACAAAATGTCAAGTCAAGTGTCAAGTCAAGACGATTACTTTATCGCTTTATTGTTTTGTGACTTTTGTGCTTATTTCGTACTTCCATGGTTTTGTGGTTTCACTATCTGACTATATTTTTGTGTACTTTATCGAGAAAAATCTACATTGTTGATTATTTTATTTGGTATCCCTATTATAGACGTTCCTTTGTAAAGTTTTTGCCATGACAGCTTTGGATACTAATGTATGGGACGATTTACTCGCCGAGTTTCCATTTCTCATGGACCGTCAAGACTTAAATTTTGGAAATAGAAAGTTGAGGGATCGCAGTCTGCGGCAGCTTTTGGACAAATGCAACCAACTCTCCAGAATTCCCTTCACCATGGAAACGCTGAAGAAAAAGTTAAAAACGATTCATCGTCGTCGATCTCGTCGCCGGGTATGTAAAGGTTACATTTTTATAGGTGGTTAATAAGCATTTGGCCTGCCTGAGGGCAGGGGGGGGGGGGGTATACCAAAGGGTACGCAAAAAGGACTTTGAATTGCAAATATTTTTTTCGTAACTCGTTTCGTTTCCTTTTAGTTTCGACACCTATTTTTAGACCGTCCTCTCTAACCTAACCTAACGAAAGTATCCTAAACCCGATGGGTCCAATATCTCAGCCGTTCTGACTTTAGAGAAATGTTTTCTAATAAAACATGGTTCTTTTGTCATATTCTAAATGATACAACCATATAAAATATGTGTCATAAATGTCATAATCATTATAATTAATAATTTACAATAAAATTATTTGGGATCACCCTATATGGAGCGTGACGTCAAATTGATGTCATCGGCATGAAAATTATGGGCCCTGGTCATAATGATGTCTCCCATCAACAATTGCTTTTTCTGAGTCCTGCACACCCTTTACTACACCGCGACTTCAGAAGAATCTCAATTTGCCAAACCTTTATTAATTGGAGGATTAGTTGTGTTGAGGGCTGGAGACAATGCAGGTTTCCCCACTCTCAACACAATTTTAGGTTACGTGGAAGGCAAATGCGCTATAGGAAGTCCAGTGCACTGGGCCAACACAGTAGAACCCTTTAATTCGCATTGTCCAGCCAGCTAGACATATCCGTTGACCGTTGTTTTATATTTTCTTCCTCACCAGTATTGTTTGGGTGACAACAGGACTTGAACTTTTTTGACCTTAGCTATTTTTTGCGAATTAAAGGGTTAAGAGGGCTGCAAAATGCTGTCTTTCCTATGCAGTCTACTTGATGAGGAACTGAACTGCATGGAAGGCTATAGCATGTGGCCACAATCCTCCGTCATGAGGGATCAACTAAGTATCAAAAAAGAATTGACTTTTAATGTTTGTATGTTACCTTACACGGAATCAATATGTGTAACTGTGTGACTAGGATTTTTTTTCTTTAAAGAAGCCGTGGTCTGCTTTGGCAGACCTATTATTATTATTTCTTGTAGTGGCTTCCGGACCGTGAGAGCCCTTATATCACTGCCACCATTGCTGATCTATTGTGATCGCCACATACTACAATTCTTGGTCAAGTCCTGCAAACTCGAAGAATTGCAGGATACTATTGAACTCAAGAAATTTGATCTCCTCCGGGCACATGATATGTTTTCCCAGAAAGGAGTTACAACTGCGCATGAGGCAGGGGCACTCGGTTAGGATGTGTGTAGGCGTCTCCTCCGCATCCAGGCAGAGTCTGCACAGCCTTGTGTCACACATATATATTACTTGCATGTGCTTATTTAGGCGACAGTGCCCTGTAAGCATCCTTACCATCATACGTAGACAGTTCCTGCTTAGCGCTAAGGCATCAGAAGACGCCTTTTTGCTATAGGCTCTAATAAGCGCCTTGGAATGTTTCAGTCCTGGTATAGCTCGCCAGGCTTGAATGCTCTTGTAGAAACAGTAGGTTTTTAGAGTGAGCTTGGTCAGGCTTTTGGGGATGCCACAGAACGGCTCTGGTCCGCAGAGCGTCCCCTTCGCCCCCGCTCGTGCAAGCTCGTCGCCCTTCTCGTTTCCCTCTATACCGGCATGCCCTGGGACCTGACAGACCTAACCTAATCCCAAGATTTAGCCACAGGGTAAACTAGGACCTCTTGGGATTAGACCGGTTCCTTTCGCAATGTTATCCTTCACCTAAAAGCCACTGTTAAATAACTGATGATATTTCTTACTAATGTTTTTTGAAAAATCCCAGTGGTATGAGAATAGAACCTTGCTTGGCTGCAGTGTCTTGAATCTCAAGATAATAATAATAATAGGCTATACATTAAAGTTCGACAGCATCTTGCCGTTTGGCAAAGGCCTCATCCATCCCTTTCCATCTACCCTTGTCTCTCGCCAGCCTTGTCCATTTATTATTGTCGACCGTTCTTATTATTTTTCAACAAAAAAAGAAGATGGTACATGCCTTTACCCTCTTCATTCAAACATTGTTTTTTGCATACCTTCATGTATTATTTCGCTCAAAGGCATGTTTCTCTTCAGCAGCAGCAGGCTCGCGTAGAGTCCCGGGGCGATTGCTGGTCAGATCAGGAAACCTGTTCGGGTAAGTGTTTTCCGGGACAAGAGCAGTGCCAGGATGTGATGAAAAAATGCACCAACAGGAAGCAATGTGCGAGCACGCCCAGCAATCCTATTGGTGGATTGTCTCCTCCGTCACCGCATCTCAACCTCGCATAGCTCAGCCTAAGGCCCGGCGCCCATACCGGCACGGGTTCCTTCAGCATACCTACGCGCAGGCGCACGCTAATGGACATTAGGGGCCATTCATAAATTACGTCATTTCAAAATAGGGGGGGGGGGGGTCTGGCCATTGGATGACGATAGTCATTTTAATAGGCCATTTCAAGGAATAACAGAATGATTATAGGAGGGGGTCGAAAATCGACAAAACAACTATGACGTAATTTATGAACGACCCCTTATTGTCGAGGCGTTCTCAGAAATACCAAGGCTCTTAGACATCGAGGCGTTCCTAGCCATGCCTAGGCGACTTCGCGCTGTCCAGGCGTCTAAGCAGCACAATATCGGCACGGCTCAATAGCGTCGGAAAGTCGGAATGCCTAAGAACGCGTTGTGGGCAGTCTTTGGGTTGCTAAGCTTCCAAGACTGCCACAGCGTCGCACCGGGCCGTGCCGGTAATGTGCGCCGGCCCTAAGGGTCAACCAGTTAGCACGCCCGCCTGAGGGGCTACCGTGAAGTGAAAACGAACTTCGTTCGAATATCTCCGTCTCTGTCACTCGAACTTGCAAGTGCGACAGAGACGGAGATACACAAACGAAGTTCGTTTTCATTTCCCGGTAGCCCCTCTGTTTTTAGAATAAATAGGAGCAATATTCTCGTCATTAATTTTGGAATGCTAAATGCATACTAGTGGTTCAGGCGCATGCCGCTGTGCTGCTTCATGCTGTCTAGCGGCGGTCGTTAGTTCGAATCCCGGCTCGAACCAATGAGGTTTTCGGAACTTATGTACGGAATATTTACCATTAGCTTTTCGGTGAAGGAAAACATCGTGAGGAAACCGGTCTAATCCCGTGCCTATGCCATATCCTGGGATTAGGTTTCAAAGCGGACCCCGGGCTCCTTTAGGGGCATTACCGGGAATAACGCTAGGAATGAAATGCATATTTTCACAATACATTATTAAAATTGGCATCCAATAGAAATATTCATTATTTACTTTGTTTTGACCATGGGACCACCTGGGAAGGATACCCTTTTAAACAAAAAAATGATATTCCAAATCGGCCCAGGGGCCTCACCGCGAAACGAAAACGGAATTTGTTCGTGTATTTCCCTCTCTGTTGCACTTGCTAGTTCGAGCGACAGAGATGGAGACACCCGAACGAAGTTCGTTTTCACTTCGCGGTATCCCCTCAGGCATCTTCGAGTAATAAAAAAATATTCCAACGATTGAAAACCTCCTCCTTTTTTGAAGTTGGTTAAAAACAATCCTATTCAATGTTTGAGGCAAACATGGATGCATGCTACACTATTGAGCATTCAAGTCTATCATTAATTTGTTCTGGAAGCCGATGGTGCTGCCTCGCCCAAGGCGCAATAATGATTAAATAATATTGTTGTAACACTGACAAAATGCGTCTTTCTATATTCCACAGAACCGACCAACGAAACTCGTGTCTTCGACACACAGAACAAGCCAGAACAACTAACAGGACTATTCACTTTAGTCATTCATTACTGCGGCGTGTGCGGGGAAAACAAAATTGATTGCTCAAAGGTCATAGACAAATCTTATGTAGTGAAAAATAAAACTACACTTGCCATGAACAACCTGAGTATAGAACTAGCCTTTAGCAAAGACATTATGGTTTGTCAAAACTGTGACGTAAAATTAAAAGAGATGTACGAGTTTCTCAAACTTGTTTCAAGTGCTCACTACAAATTCGGGAAGAAAATAGTAAATATTGATTTAACAGAGAATGAAATGCCGATAGGTGTTGACCAAAAGGTAATAACGAATTCCCTGACAGGCGCTGATGCAGAATTGGAGAAGCCAACAGTTTCACAAAAAAGGAACTGTGAAGAAACTCCAGAGGGGAAGAAGAAATGTAGAGTCACAATTGATCTAAATATAAGTGATGATGATATTGGTGATGATGGAAATACCCTGGCTGATATTGAAGCTAAATGTCAAATGTTCAATGAAGGTGAAGTTTCAAAGCATTGCATTGCGAGTGCAAAATCTGCTGATGAAGTCACGAAAGCAGTTACTGAAAACAACAAAGACGTTATCCTTAAGTTAAAAAAAATAATTGAACAAGACATGCACAAAGTGGTTGATGAAACAATAGAAGTGACAGATGCTGATAGAAGAAATTATATAAACAGTGAACTTAGAAGCGACAGAAAAGATGAAAATAGTGAAGAGGTTATCTTTGAAGTGAAAAAAGAAATAGTCAGTGATGATATACTCAATGAAGTCAATGGAATCGGGGAAACAGTAACTGATGATGATAATACAAATGATGCTGGGACTGAACGTACATGTGATAGTGAAAAAACAAATGCAACAGTGAGTAAAACAAGTGATTCGCGAAATAGAGGTGAACCAATGTGTGTTATGCCTCAGAGTGACTTGATACAATTAGTGGAGTCTATTGTGAGTCAAATGTGGACCAAGTGATATATCTCAATAGTATCTAGTGTTAGTAAGAGTAAGTTTGCAGCATTCATATCGACCGTGTCACACGCAATTAGCTAGAGAGCTAGCATGGATGTTTTCTGTGTATGTTTATTGTCGTCAGGTACCTATAGTACAAGCTTTGGTTAGATTTTGGGAATAGGTCGATTTGTGTAAGAATGTCGGGAAATAATTTATTTTTTATTTTATTGTCATAAGTTTCGCGAGGAAATAAATATGTTTTAAGTGTAAAAGTATTGAGTTTACAAATGTCAGTCCGCCATATTGTAAAATTTTGTAATGAGGTGGGAATAGTACATTACGTGCCTATGGCGCTTAATTCGGGGTGCGTACACAATTTTACGTCTTCTCCTGGGTGTGAAATGAGATTTGCCGCTGCGCCCGTGTGCGGTAAATCTCACCTCCCAGTTACGTAAGTATGTTTAATAGAATTATTTACAGGTTTAGTATATGTGTCTGTATAATATGTTTTTAAGTGTTTTCAAATCGTGGCTGTATACCGAAGCTGTACCCTACGCGCCTCACGGCAAATTCAACAAAATGGACAACTGACAGTTGCAGTTTTTATTACGATTTGTATTAATTTCGTCTAAAATGTATTTGTATCCTCGCAAATGTAATGAAAAACATTGTGTGACACGGGCGTAAAAATATTGCAAACTCGAGTCATCAAAATGATAGACTCTTGTTCGCAATATTCCACTTACGATCCTTGTACTATTATATGTTTTTAAGTTTAAATTTATTCATAAATACGTTTTCAGACATCGTATTTGATATAAAATCCCCTTTGCTTTGTAACTGCCGCATGAGTGACAGATACAATTTAAGAAAAAAGCCATTACGCCCATCGGCTTAACATAGGCTATTGTAGCTCTGTATGTCTGTGCTTTATGAAGCCCTTTTCGAGCAAGTGTGATGAAATATTACAGTCACGAGCTTTAATTTTCGACCCATTACCATTAAATGTTGTTAGGACATTCATAGTGCAATAAGGTCGAAATTTTAGTTTGATACTGACGGATGTCAAGTTAAGACATATATTGTCTTATCGAATCGACCCTTGAAATGATAGCCTCTTTGCCAAACGCTATCACTACAGTTTTCTAATTACGAACATATGTCGTGTCAGTGTCAGTGAAGAAAACAGATAGAAGACAGGACCAAAATCCCGCTTACCCAAGTAACAATTAATCGGAAAACATCGGAAATGATCGTTTGCCCTCGCTCCAGTTGACGTAATTGCACGGTTGCCCCTAGAAACGTAAAGTTATCGATGGTAAACATTATGACATTGACATTGCGTTAAAATATTAGCTCTAAATAGCGTAAGTTTGCTAAACGATATTCAGTTTTAGGTGGGTCCCAAATTAAAGCTCGTGACTGTACATTACGTACCTAGGGCGGTGAATTCGTGAATGGCCCAGATAGCAGGTGTTTGTGGCCCGAACCGAAGGTGAGGGCCATAAATATGCGCTCTGGGGCTTTACGAATTACCGCCCGTGTTGCGTACAAAATTTTACGTCTTCACCTGGCCACAATGCGAGTTTTCCCATACGCGCAGCGTGCAGTAAAACTCGCATTATGGCCAGGTGTGACGTAAAAGAAGTAACCATCAAGCTTTGACGTTTAAATTTCGAAAATTTCCTTTTACGTGCAGGACGTATGAAAGATTACATTTTACGTAGCTGACGGTTTACCATATTAGCTCATGACGTTAAATTGTTTGACGTCTGTCTGGGCGTAAAACATGATCGCAGAAGTTGTCAATGCGCTAGGGTGCTAGCTGGGCTGCAATGAATGAAATTTGAAAGCTCCTCTACACAATCGGCCATCACGTCCCATCGTACAGGACGAGACTATGCGGTAAACGGAGAACGGCTTACTTCCATCTCATTCCTACGCATAACTGCGCCCCTGTCCTGCGCCATGCCATGACGGCCCATTGTTTGAAGGCGCCTTGATGTAAAAAATAATGTGTGTGAATCATGATACCTAGTTGAAATTAAAAAGAATTATCACTAAGTAATTGCGTTGTTTAATTTTAAATACCTACTAAGGCACTTGTCCCAGCGCCGGCGAGTACTCTCATAGTAATTCTTACTCGCGCGAGTAAAAGCGAGTAAGAATTACTATGAGAGTACTCGCTACTCGCCGGCGGTGGGACAAGTGCTTAAGAGATCAGAAACAATCTAAATAAAATGCAGCTTTCGTGTTTATAATTGACCTACCTAATTACTTTGAAAAAACCGACTTCTTTTCAATTCAGTTTCGCCGAGCCACATAAGTACATTCCTACATGAACATTTTTTTTTTACGTCACACCTGGCCATAATGCGAGTTTTACTGCACGCTGCGCGTACGGGAAAAGTCGCATTGTGGCCAGGTGAAGACGTAAATTTTGTACTCACCACGGGCGGAAATTCGTAAAGCCCTAGAGCGCATATTTATGGCCCTCACCTTCGGTTCGGGCCACTAACACCTGCGATCTGGGGCATTCACGAATTCACCGCCATAGGTACGTAATGTACTGTTGACATCGGCATACGAGAGGTTATAGTACATTACGTAACTAGGGCGGTGAATTCCCCCTATAATGTCTGCCTCTCTTTAATGAGAGTTATCCGCGTGCATGGAAAATGAAAAATTTAAATATACATTTAAATTTACTATGAAAAATTACGAATTTGAGGAGGGGGCAAAAAAATATATTTAACTATTAGGTCAAGTGGGGTATCATTTGAAAGGGCTTGAGTTGCACTTTTCGAAGCAGTTTTTCTTTTTTTTCTACATTGGTAAAATTTCAATTTATGAAGGAAAATGTAAAAAAAAATACCATTACCCCCCTTATCTCCGAAGTTACCCAAGCGAAAAATTTGAATTTATTACTTGTGATTAAGATACACGTACATATCACTGGAAAAGTATAACTTTTTCTGTATCTAGCGTATTTTTTGTTTTGTTTTGATTTTGAGGAGGGGGCAAAAAAAAAATATTCAAGTATTGGGTCAAGTGGGGTATCATATGAAAGGGCTTGAGTTGCACTTTTTGAAACACTTCTTTTTTTTACATTGGTAAATATTTGATCTATGAATGAAAATGTAAAAAATATTACCGTCCCCCCGCCCCCCCTTATCTCCGAAGTTATCAAAGCGAAAAATTTGAAATAATTACTTGTGATAATTACCTATAGCTATATAAAAAAAATATGCAAAACATGCAGTCCTGGACCTAACAACATACAAAAACTAATTACTACCTTAAATCTAATAACAAGAAACACCGCAGGGCGCGCAATCGACACCACACCTTAAGTGCGGTGATAACGATAGCGTGCCCTGCGGCGCACAGGCCACGCCCCCCGCCCCGCCCCAGCCAGCCGCCATGCGGCAGCACAAGGCGAAGCGAGAGAGCGCGAGCCGTAGGCGAGACAGCATATAGCCGCTCGACCCAGACATAATATACAAACTTAAATCTAACGTGCTAACCATGCACTATAAAACTAATTAATGTACAAACCTTAGAAACTAACATGTAAAAAATAATAATATTCAACCAGAAGGGTAACATTTACACAAGATATGTACAAAAAACCAACTAATAACAAAACCATAACAAGTACAGGTCGATTCACGAAAGCTGGCGCGAGATTTCTACTGAGTGACAGCTATTTTCATAGAAATTCTGTCAAATCTCGCGCCAGCTTTCGTGAATCGACCTGTATATACAAAGTATATATACAGGCACAAAAATAAAATCATAACAAACCCAACACCAAAGGAAGGATCAACCAATATAGGAATATGTACAAACAAACAGAGAGCTTATATATGACGAGAGATATATGAGAGTGATTTTACCCCAATTTGTCAGTACAACATGTCGAAGTCAGAATTGGGTGTAGCGTACAGAGGGCCCACCGCGGAACGAAAACGAACTTCGTTTGTGTATCTCCGTCTCTGTCGCACTTGCTAATTCGAGCGACAGAGTGGGAGATACTCGAACGAAGTTCGTTTTCAATTCGCGGTAGCACCTCAGACGTAACAACTGCAACTACAATTTCATTTAGTGTGGCCTGGCATAATAGTAGGAAAGCGAAAATTGCCGCATCCAAACGGTCCTGCTTAGCAGACTACAAGATTGTTACTAACCAATGAGATAGGGAAAGACAACACGTGTAAAATGGGACAGCCGCGACATACACTCGATTTTCTCGCACGATAAGAATAAGAAATATTTATTGCATAACTGTGTACATATTAAGGTGTTTACAATTTTAGATAATAGATTCAACAGGTACCCCATCGGGCGTGCAATATAGGTACTTAGCTTAAAAACTAGAGCGACATAATCTGGACAACAACACTACATTCGACATTAACAATTTTCACACTCAAAGAACTCGTTAAGGCTATAAAATGCCTTATCAATAAGCCAAATTTTTAACTTATTTTTAAACATGTTACCGACTAGACATTTAATGTCAGTCGGAAGGCGATTGAATATTCTAATTGCCATCACAAATGTACTTTTAGCGTATATGGAGGTACTAGCTCTTGGTAATCGAATGTTGCGTTTGTACTGCGATCTTACACCTTATTAACCTTCGTAGATACCCATGTCGTAAAAAAGTTTGGTTGATTTTTAACAAATAAGCATACTTCGAGAATATAAATTCCTGCCAGCGTCAAAAACCGCTTTTCTCGGAAAACTTTGCGAAGGGAATCCCTGTAATTCATACGATACATCGTCCTCAAACATTTTTTCTGAAGTATAAATGTTATATTGACGTCCACAGAATTACGCCAGAAGATGATACCGTATGTTAGTAATGAATAGACATTACCGTAGTAGGAACTAATGACTACGGTTTCAGAACAAGTTTCTGATAAGATATATAAGGCGTAGCAGCTTCTAGATATTTTCTTATTTATCTGTTCTACGTGAGTTTTCCAATTAAAGTGCGAATCCACATATACGCCTAAAAATTTTATATTGCTTACTTCCTCTATACTCTATGGTGTTACCTGCTTCCGAAATATTTAAAGGACTTGGAGCGGTATTACAATTTCTAAATTGTATGACTTTTGTTTTGTCCAGGTTCAGTTTAAGATTAGTAAATTACGAATAAAAGTGGACCAAGCACGCTACCTTGAGGTACACCAGAAAGTACTTCCCTATAGTCCGATAATACTTGTTCTACAGTTTTATTGACTTTATTATAAATATCCATTTGTACAGCTTGCATTCTACCACACAAGAAGGTATTAAACAGATTTAACGCATTTCCCCTAATCCCGATATGCTCTAATTGTTTCAGCTATACCTCTTGTTCTAAGTGTTCTAATAAGAGAGAGACGGATAGTGCGAGAAAAATCGAGAGAGCTTGCGCGCCGTCGCGGGATAGCCGTGCAGCACACAAAATTGAGAGTATGTCACGTCATGATAGACGTGCTGTCTCGCCCTATCTCATCGGTTAGTAAAAATCTTGCAGTCCGCTTCGCAGGACCGTTTGAATCGGCAATTTTCGCTTTCTTACTATTAACTGGCCACACTGAATGAAATTGTAGTTGCAAAACACCGGTTTAAAAAAAATAAAAAAATTACAGTGTAATATATTAATACAATGTTCTTTAGCATATATTTTTAAATTATTGTTTAAATTTATTCGTATGAAATTTGTGAGAAAAAATACTTGGCAGATCATGCAAATCCCATGGTCCAAATTGTGATTTTCATGCAATTAGTCCGTACAACTCGTTTGACGGTTGGAATATGCATCCACACTATAGCAATTAGTCAGATTCTGATGAATTGGGGCTGACAAATCACTTAATGTGGATGGCCCATGACGGTCCAATTTGTGACGGTTGGAACATGCATCCAGACGATAGCAATTAGTCAGATTCTGATCAATTGGGGCTGACAAATCACGTAATGTGGATTGCCCATCAAGATATAATTTTATTTCTATGTATTTGTGTTGTCTTTACATGTTACTAATTCTGTAGTTGTGTCTCGTTACTCATAACTGTGTGGTATTAATCTGGGCTTCTAATTAACTGATTTGTTTTTCAGGAGTAGTAACTATTTCTATTATTAAGTCCGTTTTGTTATTTAAATTTTTTTTTATCCAAATCGACATGACACTGGCTAATCAAGATACAAGTAGGACTTCCGGCCGAGCGTCAATCGCGTATACCCGCGTTCTTGATCTCTGTTGATAATAATTATTATTTGTAGTTCAGATCGGGGTTTTTATGTGGTGTTGGTTGTAAGAAGGTGGTAAGTTTTGTTTTGTGTTCGTCCTGTAATACTTTGTTGGTCTGGTATAATTAATCCGTAGTGTGGTCACGTTTAAAAATTTGTGCGGGTAGTTTCTACCATGGGGGATAACTCCCCCGGGGACCCGGGGGGGTCGAACGATGTTTATCTTTCGGCGCCTCCCTCCCCAGCGGCTTATGTTACGTTGTCTGACGTTGATGACGCTAGAAAGCGTAAGGATTCGATGTGTGACAAACAAAACAAAAGGAAGAAGGGTAGTCATAGAAGGCGTAAAAATAAATCACAGCGTTCCCGCTCGGGTTCCCGATCCCGGTCATGTCAGTCCGACTCGGACGGGTCACGATCGGACAGGGAAGCTGTAAAAGGTCCATTTAAATACTCAGCCAAGGACGTAAATATGTTAGACTCACAGGAGTCAGTGCTTCCACTGGGTCAAAATGTCAATACGCAAAACTCAGGATTAGAAATTAACACTCCCGCTTTGCAGGCTTCTCCAGCTGTGTTACAGTCGCAGGAATCAATGCTACAACTGGGTCAAAACTCAGTCACTCCACATTTAATATCTCAAGTTGATACACCCCCCACCCAATTGCAAGCTTCCCAACCGTCTTCACAATCGTCGAGCATACCAGCAACTGCCTCGCTTAGTATTTCTGATAGACAGTTGTATCAACGTAATGACCCAGGCCCATTTACGGTTCATGTGCAGTATGACAGTTTGTCACTAGGCGCTACGCTATACCCGGTAACCTTTGGTCAATTCCTCCATAGCCACCATAGAGAGTTTCCTAATGTCATCGATGGATCAGTAAAAGGTTTAGGACGAAATAGGGTTACGGTCAGTTTTCACACCGCCCAAGATGCTAACGATTTTCTTCTCTCTAATACACTGCGATGTAAAAAATACAAAGGTTTTATCCCCTCATCTAACCTAACAAAGGTAGGTACCATAAAGGGCGTCCCTACCGAGTGGACCCCGGAGGACATCTTGAACTTTGTACAGGTACCTGTAGGGTGTGGTAAAATTTTGAAATCAAGGCGACTGAATTTTAAAAAGACTAACAAACATGACGGCACTTATACATGGGTACCATCCGAAACGGTAGTACTCACTTTTGATGGACAAGTTCTACCATCCAGGGTTTTTGCCTGTTTTAATTCTTTTCAAGTGGAGTTATACACGTACCCTACCATACAATGTTATCAGTGTTGTAGATTCGGTCACACCAAAAATAAATGTCGTTCACTCCCACGGTGTTTCCGTTGTGGTGGTAATCACTCAGGTGACATTTGTGAAGAGCAGAGCGATGTTAGCAAATGTATAAACTGTAAGGGAGCAATAGGCCACTATGCGACAAGCAAGTCTTGTCCCGAGTACACACGTCAATGTAACATTAAAAAAACGATGGCGGCAAGCAGTTTATCTTACGCCGAGGCAAACAAAGCTCATCCAACATTAGGTAAATCCTATGCTAACGCCGTAACGTCCCCGTCAACAACCACGACTTCCTATAAAAAAACGATCTTTACAAAACACCGTTCTCCCCCACCTCCTCGCCAGGGCTATGACAGAGCTGCCCATATGGCCATTGTTAATGAAGACCTGCTGCCGTCGGCTAACGGTACGGCGCTGAATAACCCTCACGCTCCTTCGCAAATAGATAATCTTATTGCCCTACTCACTCAGTTACTTTCGGCCATATCTAAAGTGAACTGGTCCTCATCTCACAATCTGATGTCCCACGTTGCCCCCCTGCTTTCCTCTATTATTTCTTCATTCTCCCATGGATCAAGTGGTCCTTCAATTGAATGGTCCGGAGTATCGTTAGCAAAAAACATGACTTAATTTACTTATTAAATAAATATCAACCTATTCTCTTTGCACTGTCGGAAATTTGGCTTAAGCCAGAATCCATTTTCCGCGTCCCTGGATTTGTTGCTGTCCGCGACGACCGTTCCGACGGTTACGCTGGCAGTGCAATACTTATAAAAGATAACCTTTCGTTTAACATCTTACCAATCACTCCCATAGATGGGCTACATGTAGTCGCCATACAAATAAAACAATTTACGTTTGTATCCGTATATATCCCTCACCCTTCAAAGTCTATCCTTTGCGGTCTTTTATCAATATTAAAATCCCTCCCTCCTCCCTTGCTAGTCTTGGGAGATTTTAATTGTCATCACCAGGTATGGGGCAGTGGTAAATCTGATAATTTCGGGAAACAGTTACTGGAAATAATAGACAACTGTAACTTGTGTATTTTAAACACTGGTACTGCCACCAGACGGACACGCCCCACCGAAAATATTAGTGCAGTGGACCTATCATTGTGTTCCCCTGAATTAGCCTCTCAGTTAACTTGGGACGTTCTAGGTTCGTCATTCGGAAGCGATCACTTTCCAATCTTGATAGATTTTCCGCTTTTGTCAAGTAAAAAACGAACTCCCAATGTCCCCCTGCTCAAATTCAATCTCTTCAACGCGAATTGGTAGGAATTTAAGGAGAAACTGGACAATTTTACATCACTGTTAATACCTATTTCAGATGAAAATATTGAGCGCTGCGTTTGTTCATTTACAGACGCGGTATATAAATGTGCGGAAGCGGTGTTCCCAATTAAGAATTCAGTATCTGGCAAAATCCCTTCCCCGCCGTGGTGGGACCCTCAATGCACCAATGCGATTAGGGAACGGAAGAAGGCTGAAACGAAATACCGTTTCAATCTAAATCAGTACAATTACACTATTTTGAAGAGGGTGATGGCTGAAACGAAGCTTTTTCTCCACTCTAAAAAGCAGGAAGGGTGGAAATCGTTTTGCTTGTCAATTTCCCCGTCCACTCCAACCCGTTTCGTGTGGGGCAGTATCCGAAAATTTAGGGGCTCCCAAAAATCGACACCGCACCCCCATCCATCATCGATGGAATGGGCTGACTCGTTCATGGATACTCTTGCTCCTCAATATGTCCCTAATCTAATAGAAATAAACTTAGATTACTGTTCCGACTCCACGGACCCGCTAGATTCTCCCTTCTCCATGGTAGAGCTAAAGAATATATTAGGCTCTGTTCGGGATTCTGCCCCAGGATCTGATGGTATCCCCTACTCTTTTATCTGCAATTGTAACGACCATTTCCTACAATACTACTTAGATCTGATAAATTATTTCTTTATCTCAGGCTTTTTGCCTGTATCATGGCGAGCACAATTGATTATACCTATACTCAAATCTAACAAACCCCCCTTGATCCTCAGTCATATCGACCTATCGCTCTTTCCTCGGTTTTGTTAAAGATTATGGAGCATCTTATTAAAAATCGGGTACAATGGTTCGTAGAAAGTAACAATTTACTAGCAAAATCCCAGTTCGGGTTTAGGAAGGGTAAAAGTACTTCCGACAGCCTCGGAATATTTACCACAGATATCCGAATTGCTTTTTCTCGAAACGAATCTGTGGTCGCTGCATTTCTCGATATAACAGCCGCTTATGACAATGTCCAGCTTCCCACTCTCAGGAAAAAGCTTCAAGAGCTGAGAGTACCGGTGAGGCTGAGCAATTTCATAATGCGAATATTGACTGAGCGAATTATTACTTTTAGGGGAAATGAAAGTGCTATTGTTCCATCTAGATGTATCTGGAAAGGCCTACCGCAAGGGTCGGTGCTGAGCCCTTTATTATTTAATATTTATACTTATAATCTAGAACGGGCTGTCGATCATGCGAGTATCCTTCAATACGCGGACGATATTCTGATTTATTCTGGCAATTCTGCGATTAGTAAAGCTGGCGAAATGGTGTCGAGATCTTTAGATAATCTTAATCTATGGTTAGAAGAACACGGTCTAGAGCTGTCTCCTATAAAGAGTAATATTGTTGTCTTTTCCAGGAAACGGTCTATACCAGCTGTTTCAGTCTCGGTTAACGGTAACTCTATACCAACAAAAACGCAGTTTAAATTTTTAGGTCTAGTCCTGGACTCCAAACTCACCGGATTGTCACACTGTGAATATATTGCATCGAAGTGCGAAAGAAATTTAAACATTCTTAGATGCTTGGCGGGGGTATGGTGGGGAGCACACCCGTTTTCCCTTAAACTTCTATACAATGCGGTCATTAGAAGTGTGTTAGACTACGGAACGTTCCTATTAGAGCCAGCTAGTAGGGCTGGTATGCGCAGTCTTGACCTCATCCAGTCCAAAGCTCTGCGTATTATAGCAGGAGCAATGAAATCAAGCCCCATCAATGCACTTCAGGTCGAGTTTCTGGAACCGCCCCTCGATATCCGAAGACAGTACTTATCTGACCGTTTTATGTTCCGTACATTCCAGTTTACAACCCACCCTATTTATCTTAAAATAAAGTTGTTAGAAGAATTCTTCCGTAACTCAAGCTTCTGGTCGAATAAATCCCCCCCCTTCCTCATCAACAGTTATCGCAGGTTTAAACTTATCAAGGACCCTACTCACCATTCATTATCTCTGCCTATGTACGAATATACTTACGAAATTGTTACTCTTCGTCCTCGGGTAATCCTTGATTTCAACATTGTGAAAGGTGATCCACTTGCCAATGACCACTCGCTATACCAGCTAGGAAGCGCATGGAACGGGTGGCATACGCTGTACTCAGATGCCTCCAAGTTGTCCCCTCAGGGTTGCGTTGGAATCGGAACTTACCACATGCAGTGGGATATTGTGCAGAAGGTTAAGTGCCCCCCGGAGTCTTCAGTGTTCACTGGGGAATGTTTTGGAATTTTAAAGTGTTTGGAGTACATTTTGTTGGCCAAACTAGGGCGTTCCATTGTGTTTTCAGATTCCCGAAGTGCACTGGAATCATTATTGTCAAATCCTTTTTCCTGTAAACTGCACAACCCTTTGGTTTTCCAAATCAAAAATGCCATTGCCCAATGCAACATGAAAGGCTACGAGGTGGTTTTGATTTGGATTCCCAGCCATTCGGGTATTACGGGGAACGAGAAAGTTGATGAAATTGCTAAGGAGGCAGTTGTCTGTGGCGACAAATACTGTTTCAAAAACTATTGTCACGATCTCTTGTCTCTTCCTAAGACCTATTGGCGTAAAACATGGAACTCTAGGTGGCAGTCCTCAAGCAAAACTAAAGGATATAAATTCGCTATAATACAAACTGATATCCCTCGTAAAACTTGGTTTTCTAAAATAGGTCTTAGTAAAATGGCAACCTCCTCAATAATCCGCATGCGACTTGGACACTGTAGCTCCCCTGTCCACCTAGCGAAACTCAGAATCCGAGACAGCTCGATTTGTGAATGTGGATTGGAGGAGGGAGACCTTAATCATATTTTCTTGTCATGCCCGCTCTATAATCACTCTCATCTTTATCGTGGATTGATATCCCGAAAAATTCCATTGCCCATTCAAATGTCTACCCTTCTGTCATCGCTCGATGCCGCTATATACAGATTTCTAGCAATTTTTTTAATCGTCAATAAAATCAAAATTTAGTTTATTATTTAACCTTTATGTAGTTTCGTAATTGTAACAGAATAATCCTAATCTTTTTGCACTAATACTAACATACTAATCTAGGTTTTGGATTTTAGCTCTGGTCTGACTTTTTATCAAATATATTTTTAAGTAATCCGCCATCTTTATTTATTTTTTTCAAATTGACGTGAAGCTGGCAAAAATGTCAAATGACGATTGCCATTTAAAAAAAAAAAAAAAAAAAAAAAAAAAAGATACAAGTAGCCACACCAAAACAAAATGTCAAGTCAAGTCAAGACGATTACTTTATCGCTTTATTGTTTTGTGACTTTTGTGCTTATTTCCTACTTCCATGGTTTTGTGGTTTTCACTATCTGACTATATTTTTGTGTACTTTATCGAGAAAAATCTACATTGTTGATTATTTTATTTGGTATCCCTATTATAGACGTTCCTTTGTAAAGTTTTTGCCATGACAGCTTTGGATACTAATGTATGGGACGATTTACTCGCCGAGTTTCCATTTCTCATGGACCGTCAAGACTTAAATTTTGGAGATAGAAAGTTGAGGGATCGCAGTCTGCGGCAGCTTTTGGACAAATGCAACCAACTCTCCAGAATTCCTTTCACCATGGAAACGCTGAAGAAAAAGTTAAAAACGATTCAATGTCGTCGATCTCGTCGCCGGGTATGTAAAGGTTACATTTTTATAGGTGGTTAATAAGCATTCGGCCTGCCTAAGGGCAGGGGGGGGGGTGCACCAAAGGGTACGCCAAAAAGGGCTTAGAAAATGTGATTAGAATTGCAAATATCATAACAGTTGCAAACATTTTTTTCGTAACTCGTTTCGTTTCCTTTTAGTTTCGACACCTATTTTTAGACCGTCCTCTCTAACCTAACCTAACGAAACTAACCTAAACCTGATGGGCCCAATATCCCAGCCGTTCTGACTTTAGAGAAATGTTTTCTAATAAAACATGGTCCTTTTGTCATATTCTAAACGATAGAACCATATAAAATATGTGTCATAATGATGTCCCCCATCAACAATTGCTTTTTCTGAGTCCTGCATACTGTAACAACCTACCCTATCTACCAAATAAAACATCGCAAAACAACTTAAAAATAACTCTAAAACGTAGAAATGGACAAATTGATTCGTCTAGGTAGAACTCTGTATCGTTGTGATCCATAAAACCCATTATCTTTAATGTAGATGCTTGTCAGGCTAATAAACTCCTCGTCTGCTCAATCAATTTCTATTTAAACTATGATCTTCCTAACCTCTATTCTACCAATAAACAAGAATTTAATAAAATATTTATATTTTTGTGTATAAAAACCCCTACCGCCTATTACACGCTCGGTTAAACAAGGATGTAGCTTTTAGATTTCATACAAATAACATTATTTAGTTTTCCCTATAATTGGCTAATAACTTTCCCTAGGTACTTGTTTTTATAACAAAAGTACTATTAACATGTAGTGACGTAAAAGTAACCTTTTACACTCACTGGCTACGCCTTGCATGGATGGGGATAGAGTGTCCTATTCCATTTATCTTCCTAGCTTTCCTAGAGTTTAATACTCAGAGAATGACATTACTAGTGTTTCAAACCTATCGGACTGAATGAGAAAAAACACCGAAACAAACTCTTCAGAAAATCTTTATTTAATATAGCTTAGACTTCCTTTAGTCTTTACTTATAAAATATTTCCTGTGATCGGAAAAGCCATATTAGGCACTAATAGAAGTACTGAATCAATAGAAGTCAAACGCGAATTCTGAAAGTAGACGCGAATTGATTTAGCTAGTAGTTATAAGGGTATTATTCCGCCCGTAACTACAGTCTTCAGCGGCCTGCTTCGCCTCCCGCTGGTCCCTATAACAGAATTGTTTCATTCTAAAACGCCTCTGTTTCTCTAACCAAGGTATTCAGAATATCGCTTACAACCACCGAAATCCAGCACTTTAATACTTTAGTCCCGAATTTGACTCAATTTTCCTGTTTCAAAACATTGTCTTGATGGCAACATCCAGTATGTATATAAGGTTCATGTGAATGTCAAACTTTTCCCTCTGATACAAACTCGTGTCATAACCTCTTTCGTTGTATTTATAACTGTCTTTACCT
Organism: Epinotia demarniana; assembly: GCA_945867215.1. Lineage (NCBI taxonomy): Eukaryota > Metazoa > Arthropoda > Insecta > Lepidoptera > Tortricidae > Epinotia > Epinotia demarniana. Next base: position 12,252,114 of record OX244285.1, read on the forward strand.
ACGTCTTGTTGTCTTAGCAACGGCATAATAATAAACGTGTCAAAGAATAAAATATACGTTTTCTTCAGAACTCTTAATAAAATGTGAATATATATAGTAAATATATTAGGAGAACAATATTTCTTTGCTATTCCGCTAAAAAACGTGCTGGTCTATTAGTGAAGATACAACTAAGAGAAATATTGTTCTCCTAATATATTATGGACTTCCGCAAAGTAACGCCTGATTCAATAAATTATATATAGTAAAGTGATGTCGTGGTGGCTTTATAAGCGTCGGTAACTTATTGGACCTTCGAACCTTCGAACCTTCGATCCAGCGTCACCGTTTACGCGACATTTGAACCAGAAACGAACAGAACCATGTCGCGGCCGGAGACGAGGAACTTCGTTAAAGAACATAACATGAACACGGAACCTCACATCTACGTCGACGCCCATACAAGACTAGACCCTTATACCCTCTATTATCAGGGAAAGTACAGTTAGTCATAATAAATCGTACAAGAAGTAGATTTGGCTCATCTTTTCCTTCAATAACCTATTCCTCCCAAAATGTGTGTATGAATCTATTCCTTAGGTACTATCCCATCTGGAGTCTATTTGATTATTCAAAACCAAAATCTAATTTGATTTTAGATAAGAATAATACCGAAGGTGTATGGCATAACTAAGCTGTCAGAGTTCAGTCGGCCAATCTGAGGATTGCAACGCTAAGGCCTGTGTGATTGCCTCCCTTCCTCGCGACCGTAGTCTAGATGGAATACGTGGAATAAGGCGCCCTATTATGTATATGAAGATATATTTAAATATATTGTTGCGCCGGTGGTATAAACTTCAAACTTGATTTTCCATGCTTTAGAAGCGTTTTCAGCAGGCTGAAAAGTGATTTCAGGCCGTTTCAGAGGTGGCTCTTCCACATACTAGAAGATTGAAAATTCACCCTAGTTGCCGTTGTTTTCAGGCGCCTGAAACATGTTTTCAGTCCGTTTCAGGACAGCCTCTATCAGATGGCGCAATAACCTGAAAACCCGTTTTCAGGCGTTTTCAGGACCCCTTATGGGCCTTTGAAGTACACTTCAGTATATGGCGAAATTTCTCGAAGGAGTGAAAGAGACAGCACTATTAGAGAGAGACATCTAGATTGAGAAGGTTCGAGAAGTGTGTGAAAGAGACAGCACTATTAGAGAGAGACATCTAGATTGAGAAGGTTCGAGAAGTGTGTGAAAGAGACAACTAGAAAGGGACAGCATATTCGGGTCGAACGAGCATCGAACAATCTAGACGCTCTGGAACATTCACGAACCGAGGGGTCGCCGTTCCTAGAATTGGACCTTGGACTGGTTATTCAAGATTTCTCCGGAATGTTCTAGTGCGAAGGTTTCCGGGTATATAAGCCGCATGCCAACGCAGTGGAGGGAGTTTTGAATTAAACTGCGAACAGTGCGAATCTCAAAGCGAAGCGAGTGAAAAGTGTGTCATTGTGAAGTGATTTATTAAGTAAGCCTTGTTAATTAGTAATTTTGTAATAAAGTTTGCATTCTTTTAATTAGTGATCAATTCGTGTATTTTCTATCACGTTACCCACCCCGTGGACGTAACATTTGGTGTCAGAAGTGGGATAGAAAATGTCGACTACATCACGTGAGAACGAGCAGAAGGGAGTGCAGACCCGGAGCCGAGCTGCAGCAGGTGAGGACTCTGCGTCGGGCGCTGGTCCATCAGACTCACCGACCCCATATAAGCAAGAGATGGACGTCAATGCCATCTTAGTTCTCTTAAAAGAGCAAGCTCGTCAACAACAAAAGCAAGCTCGTCAACAACAGGAACAGGCCCGAAAAATCGAAGAGGGGCTGCGCAAACAGGAAGAAAAGCAAGAAGTTTTCTTAAAAGAGCAAGCTCGTCAACAACAGGAACAGGCCCGAAAAATCGAAGAGGGGCTACGCAAACAGGAAGAAAAGCAAGAAGAACAATCGAGACTGCTTCGAGAAGTACATGATACCGCGACTGAATGGAAGCGCGAGATGTGTGAGGTCCAGGAGAAACTGATTGACTTGGACATTAAATTTGAAACTGGACTTCATGGTGTTAGAGAAACCATTGGGACAGTTAAGGAGGAAGTCGACCTCGAAATAAAAGTGGCCAGTGGTACGAGTACCTGTGCAGTCGAGGTGCCTGTATCGGGAGGTGGACGATTCAAGGTACCTCCCTTCGATGGTACATCGTCGTGGACAGCTTATAAGCGGCAATTCGAGTCAGTCTCCAAGGGTAACGGTTGGAGTAAAGACCAGGCCAGGACAGCCCTTACCTTAGCGTTACGTGACGAGGCCCTCACTATATTAGAAGCCTTAGGAGAAGAGGAAACTTACGACCGGCTTCTAGAGGCGTTGGAAGCCCGTTACGGTGACAAGCACCTGGAGCACGTGTACCGAGCTCAGTTAAAAGACAGGACGCAGGGGCGTAGCGAGACCTTGCAGCAGTGGGCCCTAGAAATTGAGAAGTTGGTCAGAAAGGCGTACTAACGTACATCCGCCTCCTTTGTGGACACTACGTTAGTGCAAGCCTTCGTTGACGGAATACGGGATTTGGAGGTACGGGCTGCAGTGCGATTAGGGCACCATGGGAGCCTGAAGGATGCGGTGGCACATGCCCTGGAAGTAGAAGCTGTGCGCCAGGACCCGTCAAGGCCTTATAGGGTACGTGAAGTATCTCTAAGGGAACCGATTGCTCCACATCGTGAGTTTGGGCCACGATGTTACCATTGTGGAGAACGTGGTCACATCCAGACCAGTTGCCCGAAAAGGGGCAGGAGAGAACGAGATCTGACTCCAGTGGCAAGGGCAACAGGTACTGTGGCATCCGGGCCGCAACAGGGAAACGAGTAAAAGCCAGGACTAAGGGACGAGTGCTGGCTGGTGGTCGGAATGTCCCAGTTATGATCTCACAGGCTAATGACGGGAATAGTCTGGTTGTTAAAGGAGAAATTGGTGGAGTACCATGTCACCTTACCATCGACACCGGAGCTTCTCGGACGGTTATCAGTTCTCGGCTACTGAAGCACCTGACCAGAGATCATCTAGTCCAACCTAGGCATCTCCAGCTGCAAACCGCTACCGGCCAGTACATTCCCATACAGGGGGAGCGAGAGGTGGATTTAAAAATTGGTACTTAATAAGAGCTACTGGCATAAGGTGATTGTAGCTAACATTATCGACGACTGCATCATTGGGCTGGATTTTATGAGAGGCCATGGCTGTAAAATTGACTTGAAGGTTGGAGTACTGAAATTTGGGCCTGATGAGGTGCCTATGGAGGCTGGAGTAAATGGGAATGTTTACTGTACTAGAAGAACAATCCTCCAACCGAGGGCACAGGTACTATGTAGTTCCAGTGCGATTGCCGAACAACACAAGACAAGGATGTCATCGTTGTGTTGTTGTGGAAAAGGTCAATGATGGTAAACCATGGATGACAGCCCGCACGGCGGTAACAACATCGACTAAAACCTTTGTGAGAGTTCTTAATTTAAGTGACACTAAGTGCGTCCTTAGAAAAGGAGCTCTAGTTGGATCGTGTGAGGAAATCTCTTGGATACGAAGTTGTCAAGGTTCTACGGAGAGCGAAAATCCTGGGTGTTCTGCACCAATAGACATTGAGAGGTTATTAGATGGCTCCAGAAACGATCTTACCGGGGAAGAGCTCAGTAAGGCACGTAAATTGCTGATGCGATACAGCAATGTTTTCTCTGCGCATGACAGTGACATCGGAAAAACTGGAGTCGTACAGCATGGGATCGACACTGGTGACGTCATGCCTATACGACAGCGACCCCGGCGAGTTCCAGTAGCTCAGGAGAAGGAAGTAGAAGACATGATCGAGGAAATGAAGAAGGGTGGCGTTATTGAAACTTCAACAAGCCCGTGGTGTTCCCCCGTAGTTTTGGTGAAGAAGAAGGACGGGACCATGAGATTCTGCGTCGACTACCGTCGACTGAATGATGCCACTAAGAAAGACAGCTATCCATTACCTCGAATCGACGACACCTTAGACACTTTGAATGGAATGAAATGGTTTTCTACGTTGGATTTAAAAAGTGGCTATTGGCAAGTTGAGATCAAGGATAGTGATAAGGAGAAGACGGCTTTCTCAACCGGAAAGTGGCTCTGGCAGTTTAATGTTATGCCGTTTGGATTATGCAATGCACCAGCGACATTTGAGAGATTGATGGAACAAATACTAGCTGGTTTGCTCGGAGATACTTGCTTGGTCTTATCATTGGATTATCATCGTTGGTAGAGACTTCGATGATCACCTCGGCAAATTGGAGCAAGTATTGTCTAAGTTACGTGAGGCAAACCTTAAACTGAGTCCAAAGAAATGTTCACTTTTCAAACGAGAAGTTAATTACTTGGGACATGTGATTTCGAAGGATGGTATCCAGACAGATCCTGAGAAGATAAGTGCCGTGAAGGATTGGTCGATACCAAGGGACAAAACTGCAGTACGTGCATTTTTAGGACTGTGCTCATATTACAGGCGGTTTGTGAAGAACTTCTCGGATATAGCAAAGCCATTGTACGAACTGACGGAAGAAAAACGACAGTTTGATTGGACGGATCGGTGTACGGCAAGTTTCAACGACCTCAAGCAAAGACTCTGTGAAACACCAATACTGGGGTATCCAGATCCCGAAGTAGATTTTATTGTTGACACGGACGCGAGTAATACTGGTATTGGAGGAGTCTTGTCACAGAAAAAAGGAGATAGTGAAGTTGTAATCGCCTACTTTAGCAAATCGTTGTCGAAGCCAGAAAGAAATTACTGTGTCACTCGAAGGGAACTGCTGGCAGTCGTCAAGACGTTACAGCATTTCCGTAGATACCTGTTGGGGCGGAAGTTTCGTATCAGGACTGATCATGCTGCTCTGAAATGGTTGCTGGAGTTTAAAAATCCCGAGGGCCAGGTGGCACGCTGGATTGAACAGCTTCAGGAATATTATGACTTCGTCATCGAACACCGTAGTGGGAAATCACATGGAAACGCAGACGCCCTTTCTCGAAGACCTTGTCCCGACGACTGTAAGCATTGTCTTAGACAAGAGGCTAAGGAATGTTTAAGGATGCTGAGAACTGACACAGTCAGCGAAGAGTGGAGTGATGAAGTCATGCAACTAGCTCAGCAAGAGGATCCTGATGTAAAGCCGATTTTTGACTGGATTAATGCAGGAATACCCAAACCAAGATGGTGTGAAGTAGCTCCGATGAGTTCGGTAACGAAAAGCTATTGGGCACAATGGGACAGTTTGGTTATGCATAATGGCGTCCTATGCAGGAAATGGGAATCGGCGAATGGGAAGGATGCTCATCTACAAGTAGTCGTTCCAAGGAAAAGAGTGAAAGATGTTTTGGAAAGTTTCCACGACGGTACTTCTGGTAGACACCTAGGAGTGAAAAGAACCTTAATGAAAATCCGACAACGGTTTTATTGGATTCACTGCCGTGAAGATGTCGAAAACTGGTGCAAGAAGTGCGTTAACTGTTCAGCAGTTAAAGGTCCGCACACCCGTAGTAGAGGAGCGCTCAAACTGTACAATGTTGGAGCACCTTGGGAGAGAATTGCGCTCGACGTCGCAGGCCCGTTCCCGACATCTGACTCCGGAAACAAGTACATTCTTGTCGTGATGGATTACTTCACCAAATGGCCTGAAGCGTTTGCCATCCCCAATCAGGAAGCAGTCACTATAGCAGAGAAGTTAGTAAATGAAGTTTGTTGTAGATTTGGAGTACCTCTGGAAATTCACAGCGATCAAGGCAGGAACTTTGAATCTGCGGTTTTTCAAGAGACTTGTCGAATCATGGGGATGCATAAGACGAGGACTACGGCATATCACCCACAATCGGATGGAATGTGGGAGAGATTCAATCAGACTCTGGAGAGGCATCTGGCCAAGGTTGTTGAGAGTCACCAAAAGGATTGGGACCGGCATATTCCACTCTTTTTGATGTCATATAGGTCAGCAACCCATGAAAGTACGGGAGTTACCCCAGCATATGCGAATTTTGGAAGAGAGCTTCGTTTACCGGCAGATCTTTTAACTGGACGTCCTCCTGATGCTCCAAGATCTATCACAGAATATGCAAGTGATTTAGGGGATCGGATTGCTGATGTTCACAGTCTTGTTCGTGAACACGGGCTTCAAGCTAGCACGAGAATGAAGACCCGATACGATAGGAAGGCTAACCAAATTGGATTCGAGGAAGGTTCTTGGGTGTGGCTACATAACCCGATGCGGAAAAAGGGAAAATCTCCAAAACTGTCCCCAAATTGGGAAGGGCCATATAGGGTAGTCACAAAAATCAATGACGTCACATATCGGATACAGCGAAATCCACGTGGTCCCTGCAAGGTTGTTCATGTTGACCGACTGGCGAAGTACCAAGGAAACAATGATGCTCGGGACGAGCATGTCTTAGGAGGGGGTAGTGTTGCGCCGGTGGTATAAACTTCAAACTTGATTTTCCATGCTTTAGAAGCGTTTTCAGCAGGCTGAAAAGTGATTTCAGGCCGTTTCAGAGGTGGCTCTTCCACATACTAGAAGATTGAAAATTCACCCTAGTTGCCGTTGTTTTCAGGCGCCTGAAACATGTTTTCAGTCCGTTTCAGGACAGCCTCTATCAGATGGCGCAATAACCTGAAAACCCGTTTTCAGGCGTTTTCAGGACCCCTTATGGGCCTTTGAAGTACACTTCAGTATATGGCGAAATTTCTCGAAGCAGTGAAAGAGACAGCACTATTAGAGAGAGACATCTAGATTGAGAAGGTTCGAGAAGTGTGTGAAAGAGACAGCACTATTAGAGAGAGACATCTAGATTGAGAAGGTTCGAGAAGTGTGTGAAAGAGACAACTAGAAAGGGACAGCATATTCGGGTCGAACGAGCATCGAACAATCTAGACGCTCTGGAACATTCACGAACCGAGGGGTCGCCGTTCCTAGAATTGGACCTTGGACTGGTTATTCAAGATTTCTCCGGAATGTTCTAGTGCGAAGGTCTCCGGGTATATAAGCCGCATGCCAACGCAGTGGAGGGAGTTTTGAATTAAACTGCGAACAGTGCGAATCTCAAAGCGAAGCGAGTGAAAAGTGTGTCATTGTGAAGTGATTTATTAAGTAAGCCTTGTTAATTAATAATTTTGTAATAAAGTTTGCATTCTTTTAATTAGTGATCAATTCGTGTATTTTCTATCACGTTACCCACCCCGTGGACGTAACAATATTTAACAAGTCCGAATCTCAATTACTGCACGATTTCAACGAGTGAGGATATCCCTCAGTGCGGATCACATGAATGACTACGTCTCGTTTACGTCGTCAGTTGGGCTTTGAGATTCGTGAGGCCCCTTCTTAGGAGTAACGTCTTCTGTGTCGAGTAAAATAGAAGACGCCAGACTTCCTCATGTCTGTAGCAAAAGACTCTGGTTCATTCTCATTTGACACCGTTAGGCAAGAATGACCCCTCAGGTATACTGTAAACCTGGACACTGTTTCTGGATTTTACTTGATTTAAAATAACTTTCAATATCTAGAAGAGCGTAAAGACAATATGAAGATAGTAAAATCACCCACCAAAGATTTCCCAATTACAATCCAGAGACCTTGTCAGTCCGAGAGTTGAAGCTAAAGTGAATCCCATGTCGTCTCCGCCTAGCCTTTTTATACCCCGAAATAAACAAAAATATCCGACTCGCGCTTGATTCTTGAGATTTGAATTTAGAGTAAGACAAAACAAAAGTTTCCGACTCGCGCTTGGCTCTTAGATTTGAATTTAGAGAAAAGTTTCCGACTCGCGCTTGGCTCTTAGGTTTGAATCAAAACAAAGGTTGACTCGACAGAAAAGGAAAATCGCATAGTATGCCGACATGATCTAAACACACGGCAGTGTGTCCGCCAAGTTCGAGCAAAAAAAAGCGACACACCGGCCGTGGGTTATATTACACGAACCATTTCGGGCCAATTTCGACCACCCTATAACTCAAAACATATTTTATCTACGCATATGAAATTTCGAGTGTCTGTTGACATCCCCTTAATTGTCTAGAATACAAAATTTCATTATTAACGCAGTTCTTGAGATATTGACGTCAGAAAATCGCTATTTTTACTATACACTCACTGACTCACTGACTCACTCATCAAAAACCTAGACCACTTCCAATGGTCGTACTGACTTGAAATTTGGCATGGAGATAGGTCTTAAGGTCAAAGTAAAGGGAAAAATCTGAAAACGGCCAAGTGTGAGTCAGTTTTAAAAATAGCGAAGGTGTAACTTTGTTCTACTATGAAGTCATAATGAACTAAATGGGTCTATCTTCCAATGGTCGTACCGACCTGAAATTTGGCTCGAAGGTTTGTCTTTAGGTCGAAATAAAGTAAAAATCTGAAAACGGCCAAGTGTGAGTCAGTTTCGAAAACAACGAATGTGTCATTTTGTTCTACTATAAGTAGGTATGGAGTGGAAATGAGATAAGACTTATTTAAATTTAGATACATACCAATTTAAGACAATACATGTTTGTCTTAAAGACAAGAACAATAAAACTGTTCCGTTTCCAATAAAGGGATCCAGACAGAGCCACGCAAGCGTAGAAAAAAGAATTAGACGCTTAGTATAAAGGGTATAGTATAAAGTACATACCTAAGTGGAATGAGACATTTGCTAAAGCAAAAGTGATAAAACAATAATAAAGAACCTACACCTAACAAAAATAAATGAAATCCCATCAAAAACATAAATGTGAAAGGCTGCCAAGTTCGATACTATGGGAATGCTTCGCCTATAAAAGAAGTGAGATCTGAATAAGTACCAAGTTCCATAAAAATAACTCAAATCATAAACAGTTATAGGAGTGCACACTTGATTTCCAACAGTTTTTAAGGTACATTTTGAATAAGTATCACGTTACATAGAAATACCTAAAATTATAATAGTCAGAGAAACGCACACCGGTTTTTTTAGCAGTTTCCTGATAACATTTATTATTTTCAGTACTTTTTAATGATGTAACTTGGCAAGTTTTAATAGAAAATTATATACTTGACACATTGCAGTCCAAAGGTGTCGATTCATTGCATTGAAAAGGTATGTGGTGTGTGAAAACTTGCCAAGTAACATCATTAAAAAGTACTAAAAATAATAAATGTTATCAGGAAACTGCTAAAAAAACCGGGGTGCGTTTCTCTGACTATTATAATTTTAGGTATTTCTATGTAACGTGATACTTATTCAAAATGTACCTTAAAAACTGTTGGAAATCAAGTGTGCACTCCTATAACTGTTTATGATTTGAGTTATTTTTATGGAACTTGGTACTTATTCAGATCTCACTTCTTTTATAGGCGAAGCATTCCCATAGTATCGAACTTGGCAGCCTTTCACATTTATGTTTTTGATGGGATATTAGATGATTTAATATATTTGTTTCTTACAAAATTATATTTTAATATAAAGAAAACTAGACCAGGTTACTGCGTTTAGTTACAATACCCTTTACTACACCGCGACTTCAGAAGAATTTTAGGTTACATGGAAGGCAAATGCGCTGTAGGAAGTCCAGTGCACTGGGCCAACACAGTAGAACCCTTTAATTCGCATTGTCCAGCCAGCTAGACATATCCGTTGACCGTTTTTTTATATTTTCTTCCTCACCAGTATTGTTTGGGTGACAACAGGACTTGAACTTTTTTGACCTTAGCTATTTTTTGCGAATTAAAGGGTTAAGAGGGCTGCAAAATGCTGTCTTTCCTATGCAGTCTACTTGATGAGGAACTGAACTGCATGGAAGGCTATAGCATGTGGCCACAATCCTCCGTCATGAGGGATCAACTAAGTAGCAAAAAAGAATTGACTTTTAATGTTTGTATGTTACCTTACACGGAATCAATATGTGTAACTGTGTGAGTAGGGTTTTTTTCTTTAAAGAAGCCGTAGTCTGCTTTGTCAGACTTAACCTAATCCCAAGATTTAGCCACAGGGTAAACTAGGACCTCTTGGGATTAGACCGGTTTTTTTCGCAATGTTATCCTTCACCTAAAAGCCACTGTTAAATAACTAAATGATATTTCTTACTAATGTTTTTTGAAAAATCCCAGTGGTATGAGAATAGAACCTTCCTTGGCTGCAGTGTCTTGAATCTAAAGATTATAATAATAATAGGCTATACATTAAAGTTCGACAGCATCTTGCCGTTTGGCAAAGGCCTCTTCCATCCCTTTCCATCTACCCTTGTCTCTCGCCAGCCTTGTCCATTTATTATTGTCGACCGTTCTTATTATTTTTCAACAAAAAAAGAAGATGGTACATGCCTTTACCTTCTTCATTGAAACATTGTTTTTTGCATACCTTCATGTATATTTAGCTCAAAGGCATGTTTCTCTTCAGCAGCGGCAGGCTCGCGTAGAGTCCCGGGGCGATTGCTGGTCTGACCAGGAAACCTGTTCGGGTAAGTGTTTTCCGGGAGCAGTGCCAGGATGTGATGAAAAAATGCACCAACAGGAAGCAATGTGCGAGCACGCCCAGCAATCCTATTGATGGATTGTCTCCTCCGTCACCGCATCCTCAGGCCCGGCGCCCATACCGGCACGGGTTCCTTCAGCATACCTACGCGCAGGCGCACGCTAATGGACATTAGGGGCCATTCATAAATTACGTCATTTCAAAATAGGGAGGGGGGGGGGGGGGGGGGAACTGGCCATTAGATGACGATAGTCATTTTAATAGGCCATTTCAAGGAATAACAGAATGATTATAGGAGGGGGTCGAAAATCGACAAAACAACTATGACGTAATTTATGAACGACCCCTTATTGTCGAGGCGTTCTCAGAAATACCAAGGCTCTTAGACATCGAGGCGTTCCTAGCCATGCCTAGGCGACTTCGCGCTGTCCAGGCGTCTAAGCAGCACAATATCGGCACGGCTCAATAGCCTCGGAATGCCTATAAGGACGCGTTGTGGCAGTCTGGGTTGCTAAGCTTCCAAGACTGCCTCAGCGTCGCACCGGGCCGTGCCGGTAATGTGCGCCGGCCCTAAGGGTCAACCAGTTAGCACGCCCGCCTGAGGGGCTACCGCGAAGTGAAAACGAACTTCGTTCGAATATTTCCGTCTCTGTCACTCGAACTTGCAACTGCGACAGAGACGGAGATACACAAACGAAGTTCGTTTTCATTTCCCGGTAGCCCCTCTGTTTTTAGAATAAATAGGAGCAATATGCTCGTCATTATTTTTGGAATGCTAAATGCATACCAGTAGTGGAAGCCCCACAAGCCCAATTTCATAAGAAAACCGCAAATCGATGTACAGTTTAGCCGTTTGGCACACGCATACTAGAGGTCAAAACAATTTTTTTGACCCGCAGTTCCTAAAAAAAATTCCCTTAGGGGGGGAATGCCAAAACATTTTTCTTTTTGTATGGAAAAAAAAAAAATTTTTTTCAGTAACCTGTCGTGTGTAGTATTGTTTCTTTGGTAATATTGAAAAATTAAAAAAAAAAACTTAATGCAATTATTTTCAAAATTGCTTTTTTGAGGTTAGATATGAGGATATCACGTATCATTTGTGGTATAATGAATTTAAAAAAAATCAGCCATATCGTGTCTGGAGGAGCCCAAACTTGGTATGTTTCGAAAATTATTTTTGTTTCAATTAAAAAAATATGGCTAAAATGTAATGATGTGGTATATTTTTAGAATCGCCTCGAAAAGCCCTTTCATATGATACTACACACGATAGGTTTCTGAAAAAAAAAATTTTTTTCCCATACAAAAAGAAAAATGTTTCGGCACTCCCCCCCTAAGGGAATTTTTTTTAGGAACTGCGCGTCAAAAAAATTGTTTTGACCTCTAGTATGCGTGTGCCAAACGGCTATTCCCCTAAGGGAATTTTTTTTAGGAACTGCGGGTCAAAAAAATTGTTTTGCTCTATAGTATGTGTCTCCCTCTCTTCCTCTTTCCCTCTATCTTCCCTTCTACTATGGTTTTCATAAAATCATCGTGTCGTAACAAGTGGCCCAACATCCTGCCTCTCCTGTTCTCAATGGTCTTCAACAAGGAAGAGGAAGAGAGGGAGACCAAGAAGATCTTTTATGGACCAAATAAAAGAAAAAGTAAACGGCGCGTCGTATCAAGAGGTCAAAACAATAGCTGAGAACAGAGAGGAATGGAAATTGCTCCACCGACAAGATTTTGAATCTTAAATATAATGAATGAATAGTATGTGTGTGCCAAACGGCTAAACTGTACATCGATTTGCGGTTTTTTTAAGCGTAGGGCTACCACTACAGTGGTTCAGGCATGCTGCTGTCAAGCGGCGGTCGTTAGTTCGAATCCCGGCTCGTACCAATGAGTTTTTCGGAACGTATGTACGGAATATTTACCATTAGCTTTTCGGTGAAGGAAAACATCGTGAGGAAACCGGTCTAATCCCGTGCCTATGCCATATCTTGGGATTAAGTTTCAAAGCGGACCCCGGGCTCCTTTAGGGGCATTACCGGGAATAACGCTAGGAGCATGATGAAATGCATATTTTCACAATACATTATTAAAATTAGCATCCAATAGAAATATTCATTATTTACTTTGTTTTGACCATGGGACCACTTGGGAAGGATACCCTTTTAAACAAAAAAATAATATTCCAATTCGGCCCAGAGGCCCTACCGCGAAACGAAAACGGAATTCGTTCGTGTATTGCCCTCTCTATTGCACTTGCTAGTTCGAGCGACAGAGATGGAGACACCCGAACGAAGTTCGTTTTCACTTCGCGGTATCCCCTCAGGGATCTTCGAGTAATAAAAAAATATTCCAACGATTGAAAACCTCCTCCTTTTTTGAAGTTGGTTAAAAACAATCCTATTCAATGTTTGAGGCAAACATGGATGCATGCTACACTATTGAGCATTCAAGTCTATCATTAATTTGTTCTGGAAGCCGATGGTGCTGCCTCGCCCAAGGCGCAATAATGATTAAATAATATTGTTGTAACACTGACAAAATGCGTCTTTCTATATTCCACAGAACCGACCAACGAAATCCTTCGAGTCACACAGAACAAGCCAGAACAACTAACAGGACTATTCACTTTAGTCATTCATTACTGCGGCGTGTGCGGGGAAAACAAAATTGATTGCTCAAAGGTCATAGACAAATCTTATGTAGTGAAAAATAAAACTACACTTGCCATGAACAACCTGAGTATAGAACTAGCCTTTAGCAAAGACATTATGGTTTGTCAAAACTGTGACGTAAAATTAAAAGAGATGTACGAGTTTCTCAAACTTGTTTCAAGTGCTCACTACAAATTCGGGAAGAAAATAGTAAATATTGATTTAACAGAGAATGAAATGCCGATAGGTGTTGACCAAAAGGTAATAACGAATTCCCTGACAGGCGCTGATGCAGAATTGGAGAAGCCAACAGTTTCACAAAAAAGGAACTGTGAAGAAACTCCAGAGGGGAAGAAGAAATGTAGAGTCACAATTGATCTAAATATAAGTGATGATGATATTGGTGATGATGGAAATACCCTGGCTGATATTGAAGCTAAATGTCAAATGTTCAATGAAGGTGAAGTTTCAAAGCGTTGCATTGCGAGTGCAAAATCTGCTGATGAAGTCACGAAAGCAGTTACTGAAAACAACAAAGACGCTATCCTTAAGTTAAAAAAAAAAATTGAACAAGACATGCACAAAGTGGTTGATGAAACAATAGAAGTGACAGATGCTGATAGAAGAAATTATATAAACAGTGAACTTAGAAGCGACAGAAAAGATGAAAATAGTGAAGATGTTATCCTTGACGTGAAAAAAGAAATAGTCAGTGATGATATACCCAATGAAGTCAATGGAATCGGAGAAACAGTAACTGATGATGATAATACAAATGATGCTGGGACTGAACGTACATGTGATAGTGAAAAAACAAATGCAACGGTGAGTAAAACAAGTGATTCGCGAAATAGAGGTGAACCAATGTGTGTTATGCCTCAGAGTGACTTGATACAATTAGTGGAGTCTATTGTGAGTCAAATGTGGACCAAATGATATATCTGAACAGTATCTAGTGTTAGTAAGAGTAAGTTTGCAGCATTCATATCGACCGTGTCACACGCAATTAGCTAGAGAGCTAGCATGGATGTTTTCTGTGTATGTTTATCGTCGTCAGGTACCCATAGTACAAGCTTTGGTTAGATTTTGGGAATAGGTCGATTTGTGTAAGATTGTCGGGAAATATATATTTTTTTTATTGTCATAAGTTTTGCGAGGAAATAAATATGTTTTCAAATGTAAAAGTATTGAATTTACAAATGTCAGTCCGTCATTTTGTAATGAGGCGGAAATAGTACATTACGTGCCTAGGGCGCTGAATTCGGGAATGCCCCCGATCGCAGGTCATAAATATGCGATCTGGGGCTTTATGAATTACCGCCCCTGGTGCGAACACAATTTTACGTCTTCTGGGTGTGAAATGAGATTTGCCGCTGCGCCCGTGTACGGTAAATCTCACCGCCCAGTTACGTAAATACGAGTATGTGTCTATATAAAATGTTTTTAAGTGTTTTCAAATCGTGGTGGCTGTATACCGAAGGGTCTTTGCCATACGCGCCTCACGTCAAATTCAACAAAATGGACAACTGACAGTTGCAGTTTTTATTACGATTTGTATTAATTTCGTCTAAAATGTATTTGTTTCCTCGCAAATGTGATGAAAAACATTATGTATAACACGGGCGTAAGAATATTGCAAACTCGAGTCATCTTCTGATAGACTCTTGTTCGCAATATTCAATATTCCACCAATGTACTATTATATGTTTTTAAGTTGAAATTTATTTATAAAACGTTTTCAGACATCGTATTTGATATAAAACCTATTTGCTTTGTAACTGCCGCATGAGTGACAGATACAATTTTAGAAAATAACCATATAGGCTAGCTCTGTATGTCTGTGCATTATGAAGCCCTTTTCGAGCAAGTGTGATGAAAAAGCAGTAACGTTGGTTTGACTTTTAAATTTTCGAAATTTTCCTTTTACGTGCAGGACGTATGAAAGGTTACATTTTACGTAGCTGACGGTTTACCATATTAGCTCATGACGTTAAATTGGTCGACTATTACTCGGTAATTAACTAATTAGTTATGCCTACTTAGCCGTGATAGTTTTCCCTTTAAATTCATCATAATATGTAATACTGCCACGATTTTTTTCTGCGAAACTGTAAGGGTTCCTTATTGACTACGGAACCCTAAAAACGAACGTGAGAATCCCCAGTTTGGTCACAAAACTTGTTACAAACTTACTTTATAACGTGTTATAAAAAATATTGATATGCTTAATGTAAAGCCGGTTAGCGACTAAGGTATCTAATTTAGTGTGTCGGTTTGCGAATACATTTAAAGTTGTGAATGAATGAATGAATGAATGGTTTATTTATAATGAATATATGGTACATAAGATCTTAAATATCTATACATATTTTTTCCCATAATATATTCAGCCAGGTCAGGCATATGAAAACTTAGGTCATTAAAATTAAAATTAAGTACATCACATAATATAATTATAGCATCCTAGTGATCTAATAGTAAATATTAAACATTATTTCATCGCATGCTTCATTATTAGCTACAAAGAATTAGATTGATTTATATAATTAAAGTAAAGAAATGTAATAAAGTAATGTCATTGATAAAATTGTAATTAAATGAAATGATAATAATAGTCCAATATTATTATATGTCACATGCTTCGTCAAATTTATAATTTAAGAATTCCTTAATGCTATAGAAACATTTTTCAGCTAACATTTTGTGCAATTTTGTTTTAAATTCATGAACAGGGAGTATTCTAAGTGCGGCAGGTAGTTTATTAAAGATATTTACGCACATATTATAAGCACTTTTTTTCCTGACTACCAGCTTATGACTAGTTGGTAATGCTAGCCTGTGCCGTCTATGTGACCTAGTTGTTGCCTTTTCTTCGATATAGGTAAATAATTCCGAGTTGAGTTTTACAAATATGGCTACTTCGTATATGTATAGACAAGGCAAGGATAGCAAATTATGATTTATAAATAGAGGCTTACAGGATTCTCGTCTATGTACTCCACAAAGAGTTCTAATGCATTTTTTTTGGGCAACAAAGGCACGATCAGCGTCGACAGAGTTGCCCCACATAATTACACAATATCTTAGGATTGACATAATGTAACTATGGTAAGTTAGTAAAGCAGTACTAAATGACACTGTCTGTTTTGTTGTGTAAAGTAACGATGTATTCTCACTTTTTTGTAGATTCTTAATAACTAGTGTCTCTGTGAGCTGTAGAACTAACGAGCCTGCCTTTAAAAAAAACGAAAATGTGACACTACAAATAAAATGTAGGTAGTCAACGAAATTGCTCACACGTCTGTCTGGGCGTAAAACATGATCGCAGAAGTTGTCAATGCGCTAGGGTGCTAGCTGGGCTGCAATGAATGAAATTTTAAAGCTCCTCTGCACAATCGGCCATCACGTCCCATCGTACAGGACGAGACTATGCGGTAAACGGAGAACGGCTTACTTCCATCTCATTCCTACGCATAACTGCGCCCCTGCCCTGCGCCATGCCGTGATGGCCCATTGTTTGAAGGCGCCTTGATGTAAAAAATAATGTGTGTGAATCATGATACCTAGTTTAAATTAATAAGAATTTGGTTGACGACCGGTTAGCCTAGCAGGTATAGTGACGCTGCCTACGAAGCTGAAGGTCCTGGGTTCGAATCCCGGTAAGGGCAAATATTTGTGTGATGAGCATGAATATTTGTTTCTGAGTCATGGATGTTTTCTACGTATTTAAGTATTTCTATCTATTATATATATCGTCGTCTAGTACCCATAGCACAATCCTTATTGAGCTTACTAAGGGACTAGCTTGATTTGTGTAAGATTGTCCCCTTATACTTATTATTATTATTATTTATTATAATTATCACTAAGTAATTGCGTTGTTTAATTTTAAATACCTACTAAGGAATTTGTCCCACCGCCGGCGAGTATTCTCATAGTAATTCTTACTCGCGCGAGTAAAAGCGAGTAAGAATTACTATGAGATTACTCGCTACTCGCGGGCGGTGGGACAAGTGCCTAGGAGACCAGAAACAATCTAAATAAAATGCACCTTTCGTGTTTATAATTGACCTACCTAAGTACTTTGAAAAAACCGACTTCTTTTCAATTCAGTTTCGCCGAGCCACATAAGTACATCCCTACATGAACATTATTTTTTTACGTCACACCTGGCCATAACGCGAGTTTTACTGCACGCTGCGCGTACGGGAAAAGTCGCATCGTGGCCGAGTGAAGACATAAAATTTTGTACGCAACACGGGCGGTAATTCGTAAAGCCCCAGAGCGCATATTTATGGCCCTCACCTTCGGTTCGGGCCACAAAGACCTGCGATCTGGGGCATTTACGAATTCACCGCCCTAGTTACGTAATGTACTAGTTGACATCGGCATACGAGAGGTTATAGTACATTACGTAACTAGGGCGGTGAATTCCCCCTATAATATCTCCCTCTCCTTAATGAGAGTTATCCGCGTGCATGGAAAATGAAAAATTTAAATATACATTTAAATTTACTACGAAAAATTACGAATTAAGGAGGGGGCAAAAAAAATATATTCAACTTTTAGGTCAAGTGGGGCATCATTTGAAAGGGCTTGAGTTGCACTTTTCGAAGCAGTTTTTCTTTTTTTTTCTACATTGGTAAAATTTCAATTTATGAAGGAAAATGTAAAAAAAAATACCACTACCCCCCTAGATAGAAATCTCCTCACTCTTAATGTAGACAAAAGTTATCATGTCCCTTTTTCAAAAACAGTAACCTCTTCAGCTCCTGCCACCTCATACCTTAAAATGCATCGCTGCGAGTCAAACAGACAGAGCTGCTCCTGCGGCACTATTAGGAGGTCCTGCACTGTAAAGTACCTGGGCCTTATCGTGGATGAACATCTATCCTTTAAACAACACATAACTTCTTTATCGAAGAGAGTCAGGAAAGTTATTTATTTGGTAAAGCGACTTCGGGACTGCTCCCCTCCAGATGTATTGCGTGTTGTTTATTATGCTGTATGTCAGTCAATACTACAGTATTGTATAGCAGTCTGGGGCAGTGCTGGCAAGATGGCGTTTCTCGAGCTTGAGCGCGCGCAACGTGCAGTCATAAAAGTTATGCTTAGAAAGTCATTCCGATTTCCAACAGACACGCTGTATAGAGAAACAGGTATTCTTCGTGTGAGGCAATTATTTATTCTTAATTCAGTCGTTAGAGTTCATCGTAGTATAGCACAATCTGCGCAGGAACAGCGCATGATGAGTAAAAGGATCTACAGAGTACAAGTACCCACTGTCAAATCCGCACATGCTAGACGATCTCCGTTTTATATACACCCGTTCGTTTATAATGCAGTTTGTAAATTCTGTGATCTAAAAAAAATGACTACATTCAAAGTTAAATCTACGCTGAAAAGATGGTTCACTACCCTAACATATAATGACACTGAAGATATTTTGCGTTCGAAGTATTAGGGGTCTCATAATACATAAAAATCCTGCATAAACACACATGTACACTCACACGCACACACACGCTCACATACACCCACATACACGAACACACGCACGCACAATTACATATACTCACACACTCACGCATGTTTACAAAATAGGTTGAAAAAGTAGCTTGTTTTGCTTATAGATTTTAGAACTTTGTCTTTAATATTTATGTTTATATTTTGCAAATTAGTAGTTGTATATCTTCTGAGAATGATTTTCCTTACAAAAAAAAAAAAATAGAAGTCTTTAAATAATATTAATATATGTTTAACATACTGTTGAATGAGAGTAGTCTAAGCACCATGTATAAAACCGTTCTGTAAAGTGAGTCCCAAGATACAGGCTCAGCCTAGTTTGGGGCTTACCAGATATTTCGTTTTGTTTCTTTAGTTTTCGTAATAATAAAGTTATTCTTATTCTTATTCTTATTCTTTATCTCCGAAGTTACCCAAGCGAAAAATTTGAATTTATTACTTGTGATTAAGATAAACGTATTTTCTATCTAGCATATTTTTTGTTTTATTTACAAAAATCATTTCCTGGTTAATTTTGCAATTTAATCAACTAAAATACTACATTTTTTTTCAAATAAAACAAAAATAATAGAGATCGGTTCACGTGATAAACAATAATCGCTAAAAGACCAACATACATACTAAGCCGATTGCCCTTGCACGTTAGTACCAAATGGGGCCGATAGATAGCGCTGACCCCATTTGCGGTCTTAAGATATTTCTAGAATTAATGGGATTGGGACGCGTATATTTACTTTCAATAGCAGGTCAAAAAAAGATCGCGATTCAATTGTCTTGGTGTAAAAGTTACTCGTTGTTTGAAATTGAATTCTATTGTGTTGGGTTAAAATAAGTAATTTAACAAATATTTGGACATTTACTTTACCTTGAGTTAATTGTTAGTTTGTACGGAACCCTCGGTGCGCG
Source organism: Epinotia demarniana (assembly GCA_945867215.1). Lineage (NCBI taxonomy): Eukaryota > Metazoa > Arthropoda > Insecta > Lepidoptera > Tortricidae > Epinotia > Epinotia demarniana. The sequence continues at coordinate 12,271,701 of OX244285.1, forward strand.
AGTCAGTCTCGCACTAGACCGGTTTTTTTTTTGTTTGCCGCAACTTATTTAGTATGTAGTTTTGGGCATTGTGGCCATGTTGTGGCACACAAACCATTACGTGTCCAAATTTAGTAGGTTGTTTATGGCAAGTCATCAGCCATTTTGCGACGAGTTCTTAATTTAGCTGCATAAGAGCTTTTCCGTCCCTCACTGTGATATCATGTACAGCCCGTCCAAAGTATTCTAGATTCATGGGGTCATTCGTAGCCGCCGAACGCCTGTTTTTAGTTCCCATTTTTAACACTCGCAGACAGCGCCGTCTGACATAACTGATAACCATCTTATTCGGAATGGATTCTGATAATGATAACAACAACAATGGCGTCGAATACAGAAAGTTCGTCATTAAAATCTACAATAAACAGTTATTCAAACAAAGACAACGTGATAAGTATGTGTGTAAACAGTGACTTTAAAGACAAATTTCACGTGCAGTTATACAATTTCTATGAATCTCAATGTGGAACAATAAAAAAGCCATGGACGAAACACCGAGTTTTAGAGGTTATAATGCAAATTAAAACCGCTAGAGTGGCCATGGATTCAGGTGTCCGGCGGAATTCTACACAATATTATTGGTGTAAAAAATATGATATTCTGAATGTTGCCGGTGAAGATCATCTTATATTAAAGAGAAATAATCCTGAAGACCATCATATTATTCGAGTAGTACCCATGGAGCAGTATTTTGATACTCTAATGGAAATTCATGAGGAAAGTGGCCACAGCGGGAGAGACAAAATGCTGTATGCTATCAAAAATAGACTTTATATTCAAAGGAAAGCCATTGAAATATTTGTCTCTTTGTGCCCAACCTGCGAATTAAAACGCAACTCGCCAAGGAAAAGTATTATTTCGAAAACAAATATTTCAAAAGATCTTATCTGTCGAGGCCAAGAAGATCAGATAGATTTACAGTCAGCAACAGATGGAGATTACAAATGTTTATTCAACTACCAAGATCATACCACAAAATTTCTTCAACTTCGTCCGCTGCGGTCTAAGCAGGCATCTGAAGTTGCACAACAGGTAATTGATATTTTTTGTGCCATAGGCCTCTGGTCTTTTGGGTGTAAGTTTGTGCAAAAACAAAATATGCGTCATATCATTGAATCCTAGGAACATCTCCTTATCATGCATTATTTTATGTGGATCCAAAATCTGGTTTGCAAAGTTTCCACGTTCCTGGTTAATATTTTCACGCAGAAAAAGATTTAAAGAACATTGTAAATGTTGAAACAAATAATGCTTCCTCAACACTGGGAAGAAATTAATAACATCTTGGTAGATACAATGCTGAATATTTGTCATAAAAATCCAACATGACTTTGCCGTCATGTCAAAGTTATCAACCAAATAGGTGATTCACAATTTGGAATCAAGTGGAACTTTAAAAAATACATCATTTTTCAACTGTCTAGCTATCGCAGTTCTTGAGATACAACCTGGTGACAGGCAGACGGACGGACGGACAGCGAAGTCTTAGTAATAGGGTCCTTTACCCTTAGGGTACGGAACCCTAAAAACACCATTGCATTGCCTAAAATTTTAAAAACTAAGACTATCCCGATACAATTCAATAACACCGATGTTTGGACGATATAGAGGTCATCATCATCATCATATCAGGCGAAAGACATCTACTGCTGGACGTAGACCTCCCCCAAAGAGTGCCAAAGTGACCTTTCCTGCGCCACCCGCAACCTTTACCAGGTTATCAGTCCACCTAGTGTGCCTCGCCCCCATTGTCCCGTGAATGAAAGACATAATAATAATTATTATTATCGCATTTATGGATACCTAAAACTATGTAGTATTGTGTAATTGCCAAGTCACTAAAATTTATTTAGTTGGCAAATAAAGAATAATAAGAATGCCTGAGACTTGGCACTACAAAATATTTCACAGATTTCATTACTTTTTAGGGATAAACAAGCAGCTCCATCGAGACTTGGCTAGTTTTTTACAGAATGGTTTTGATGGGAGATACTTTACATAAACAAATAATACTATGAATACTTCTAACACTCCAACTGCATCATTTTGAGACTGAGAATGAGGGCGCACGCGTTCTCTAGTCTAACTATCAACACAACGAATCCTCAAATCAATAAAGTTACGGCAACGCGCTTGTGATCCTTCTGGAATCGTCAGCGTCCCATGGACGCTTCGGTGTCTGCTTACCATTCGGCAAGCCGTAAGTTAGTTTGCCACCGTCGTAGTATAATAAAAAAACAAGTCTTACTATTGCCAGAAATGGAACTGTTTAATTTCATCTGCTGCCTACCCCTTTTGAGAATACATGTTATGAGAGATCACTAAAAGTTACTTGTCCATCATCTGCCTCACTATTGATTGAACTAGTAGTATAAATTCACTTCTTGGCATTTCCCCCACTGTTTCATTTTCACTTATCAACTCTGTCACTATACCACTCTTATTTCCTATTTGACTTATAATATTCGCTTTGCTATATAAATTGTTCATCTTTCTACACTTAACCTCACTGGCTAAAGCTTCAGTATCTTGTACTTCAAATGGCTGTGTTTTAGTTCCCATGTCTTGCTTTTGAACCTCTTCATCTAAGGCATCTGTAATTTCATTGATTTCTTCTTTAATCTCAATTGTTCCATTATCTTCATGTACATCTTTAGTAAATTTTCTGGAAACATTAATTTCATCTGCAGACAAAAAATCCTTTACTAGTCTATCATTTCTATCAGTCATAGCAAGAGGATCAATTTCATTATTATTATCAACTTTGTATTTTATCTCATTATTATCCATGTCACTTTCATCGTTGTCACCATATAATGAAGGTTAAATCAAATGAAACTCTGTGTTTCTTCGGTACACCTGAATGTTCTTGTTCATTTCCTTTCCTTTTATGAGCTTCTTTTACAAATTCTGTATCAGATATGGAGTTAATTTCTCTGTTATTATGGTTTTCATGTGCTTTATTGTTACTATCTTGATTAAGACCATTATTTACACCGTTTTTATTAGATGGACTCTCATTTAGGGTATCAAGACCTTTTAAATCATCAAGTTCACTTACATGTCTTAACTTGTATTGAGCATTAACTAGCACTTTAATAAAGTCATGTATCTCTTTTAATCTAGTATCACAATTTAGGCAAACATTTCTCTGTGTAGAATCTTCTTTAAAGTCTAGTTCTATGCTCAGGTCATTCAGAGTTAAAGTTGTCTTTTTGGATGCTAATTCTATGTATGATTTGTCAATGACATCTAAGAAGTCTTTCTGGACTTCTCCACAGAAGCAGCAATTGGACCTTATCTTGATAATTGGCACCAAGGCAGCTTGGCACAATGTGTTTTGGGATGCATGATCGCCCAATTGTCCATACACTAGAAATAATATAAAACATTTATTTTACTATAAATTAAGCAAACAAAAAGTGTCTTGTGAGTTGTGACCATGAATGTTGCGACAGATCCGAAACGTCGGGAGATCTTAGAGAGGTAAGAGATAATTATACGCGATTAAATCCCTTATGGTAAAAATAATGATAATTAATAGAGATGTGTGTACCTGCATATTATACTCGTAAGCGTAGTATATATAACTAGACCTTTAAAAAGTTGAAAAACCCCCCGACATTCTCATTGCAACCCCAATAACATTCAATTTCATTGCAAGTCCAATATCTCAAAAACGGCTGAACAGATTTTCATGAAACATGGCTAAGAACACTCAGGATAAAATTATCTATGACACAAAAAAAAACCGCATTCAAATCGGTCCAAGCTACGATACAGACAGATACACAGAAAGACATGTTAAACTTATAACAAAGAGATGGGCTTTGCGTCGGGGGTTAAAAATATTACCAGTACCAGTTAATAGTATAGTCTGTACTTTTAGGTATTTAAAAGAATGTAAACAAACAAAACCACGTGACTTGGTCATTCAACCAATATCTTATCTTATCTTATCTAGATGAGGGCCCTTTCGGATGCACTTCGACCCAGTGGGATCTTTTGTGCATTTGCCCTCTCCTTACGTCTACTCCCAACTTCGCTCCATCATTTCCACATAGCGGATGATGCAGCTCAGCGGAAGTGCCTTGAATTCCTTTGGTTGCGTATAGCCGTTACCAAAGTAATTCATTCTTTGTCTGGCAAGGGCATGACATTCACACAGTAAGTGTTCCATAGTCTCATCCTCCTCGCCACACATTCTACAGTCTGAGCTGTCTGATAGTCCCATCTTGGCCAAGAGATCCTTGACCCCGAAGTGACCTGTGAACACCCCAGATATGATTCTGAGCTGCTTCCTATTGGATTTCCAGAGTTTGTTGGTCCAGCCCGAGTCCACTCCTTCTATGAAGAGCTTTGAGTGCCTTAAGCCCGCCTCATTCCTCCACTCGTATTGGTGTTTGGTTTTGGCGTAGGCTTTAAAGGCCGAAATTATGGTTCCCTGCGAGAGTCCCACAAATGGTTCTGGACCTACAAAGTGGTTTGTAGACCCCCCTCTAGCAAGCTCATCCGCTCTTTCGTTGCCAATGAAGCCCTCGTGCCCTGGAATCCAAACCAGTTGCACCTTATTGTGCTTTCCAAGCTTGTTCAGTGCCTGGACGCCATTATAGACTAGTCGAGATTCCACTTTCGGCGCCGTAAGTGCCTTAAGCGCCGCTTGACTGTCACTGAGTATATAGATGGTCTGCCCTCTGGTTTGTCTGTCTATATTCTCCTGTGCACAGGCAATTATGGCGTATGTCTCCGCCTGGAAGACGGTTGCCAAGTTACCCATGCTTACACTACTACTGTAGTCATTCGCATAAATGCCTGCTCCCGTACCGGATCCCATTTTTGATCCGTCCGTGTACCATATACTGTCTTCGATACCAGACCTCGGTGGTTCTAGACCTTCGGCCCATTCAGCCCTGGATGGAACTTTTGTTGTGTAGTTCCTATGGAATACAAACTTGGGTAGCATTTTGTCGCTTCCCATGCTTGTTATTCTGTCTAAGAAACCATCAGTCTCCATGTTTGTGTGCTTAGTCTTTGGCTTACTGTCGCTCCACAGTTCAAGGGTTCTTAATCTGTAGAGCGATTTGCGTGCCTCTGACTTAATCACCAAGTGAAGTGGCGGTAGGTCCAGTAGGACTTCTAGCGCCGCTGTGGGCGTGGTGCGAAACGCCCCTGTTATAGCCATGCATGCCGATCTCTGTACCTTCATCAGAGCATCTCTGCATGTGCTCTTTAAAGTCCTTGGCCACCATACCAGGCTACCGTACAATAATATGGGCCTCACCATCATAGTGTAGATCCATCTAAGTACCTTTGGGTTCAAACCCCATGCTTTTCCATACGCTGATCTACACATTCCAAATACCCTCAGTGCCTTTGTAATGGTAAGATCTGTATGCTTCTTCCAATTCAGTTCTTTATCTAGTGTGACACCTAGATATTTCACATCATTAGACAGTTCTAGTACCCTCCCGTACAGTTTTAGCTGCTGTACGCCTCGAAGAGTCCTTTTCCTAGTAAAGGGTATTACTACAGTTTTGCCTGGATTAATGGATAATTGGTGTCGGTCGCACCATCTCTCCACTGTCTGCAGTGCCTTGTTCATGATTCCCGATACCGTGCCTGGAAACTTCCCATTAACCAGTATCACTAAATCATCAGCATATCCTACCGTGTGGATGGGACCTTTATTGAGTTCTACCAGGAGTGAGTTCACCACCAGACTCCAAAGAGTTGGTGAGAGAACCCCACCCTGTGGACATCCCTTTGTGGCCGTGGCCATTATCTCATCCCCCAAGAGTGATGACTTTATTAGTCTGCCATTTAGCATATTGCCTATCCATTTACATATGGTGGGCTCTACACCATGATTAACAGCTGCTTCGCTGATAGCTTTATACGTGGTACGATCGAACGCTCCTTCCACGTCTAAGAAAGCTGCAAGACATAGTTCTTTATTCTCTATAGCCTGTTCAGCCCTGGTTGTCACCAGGTGAAGTGCGGTTTCCGTTGACTTCCCTGGCTGGTATGCACATTGTAGTTCGTGCAGCGGATGCCTTCTTAATGGGCCATCCCTTATGTGTCTATCTACCAGTTTCTCCAGTGTTTTGAGGAAAAACGACGATAAACTTATCGGCCTATACGATTTGGCTTCACTGTAATCCGCCTTACCCGGTTTGGGTAGATAGGTTACTTTTACCATCCTCCACACACGCGGTACGTGTGCGAAGGCCAGGCACGCCCTGTACAATCTGCTAAGATGTGGGATTAGTACATTAGCGCCTTCTTGTAGTAGAATGGGGTAGATGCCGTCTGGCCCCGGGGCTTTGTATGGTTGGAATGTTGAAAGTGCCCACTTTATCTTTTTATGATCTACTACCTTTTTGGACGTGTCCCAATTGTGTCTCGTTGTACTTGTGGTCTGTTCCAACGCACTAATTGCTCCATCGTCTGTTACGCTGTCGTGTATTACTGAGCCTGGGAAGTGCATTTTACACATTACCTTAAGGGTCTCCAGCCCCGTTTTCGTCATTCTACCGTCATTGTCCCTGATGGATGTGAGCGGGGCCGACTTTGTGGTTGCTAGTGCCTTTGTTAGTCTCATACCTTCTGGTATTGACTCAATCTGATCGCAGTGATTCCTCCACGCTCTCCTCTTGGCTTTCCTCACAGCCTTGCTGAGTTCTGTGAGTTTTTGTGCATAGTACCCAAAGTCATTAGATGCCTTTGCGTCATTGAATATTGCCCTAGTTTCCCTCCTGAGCTTTACTATCTCTGGGGTCCACCATGGTAACTTTTTAGCCAGGGTTTTCTTCTCCGGGCAGTTATTAGTGAAGGCCTTGTATACAGCTTGTACTATTTTGTCCGCTTCGAATTCTATGTCTATAATAGAGTTTAGCTTGCCTTTTGGGTCTCCTAGGTCTACTTTTAGATCCCTTCTAAAGCCCGACCAGTCCGTGTACCTAGGATTCCGTTTACGTACCGTATTAATTTTTATCTTAGTTTGGTACCTGAAGCAGATGTATCTGTGGTCCGAAAGGGATATGTCATCAGATACGTGCCATGAGTTGATTTTGTTACTAGTGTTATTAGTAGCCAACGTTATATCAATCACCTCCCCCCGCCTAGAATTGACGAAGGTAGGTTCATTGCCTTTATTCAGTACTTGTAAAGAGGAGCTTACCAGGAAATCCAGTACCTTCTCTCCTCTCCTATTGACATCCGAGCTGCCCCAGATGACATGGTGAGCGTTCGCGTCGCAGCCGATTATCAGGTTGGTGTTCACCCGGCTGCCGTATGCAACAAGATCCCGCAGCTGTTGTGTGATGGGATCCGTCGCCTCGTAGGGGAGGTAGGCTGATGATAGAATGAGCTCCTTACCCTCCCCCTTTTTTTGGATCATCACCGTGGTGAGATCCCTGCAACAGAAAGCATGTAAAGGCATAGCATTGATGCCATTTTTGACATATATACATGTCCTCATATCATTGTTGTTATCTGGACACAGGTGAACGATTGTTCCCCCCGTTCCACCTAAACCTCTTATTTCACCTTTATATATATATGGTTCTTGAATAAGAGCAATATCGAACTTGTCGCATTTTAGCTGCCTTGCCAGAAGGGCAGTGGCCGCCTTGTTGTGTTGTAAATTGATTTGTACACACCTTAAACCCGCCATTGGCGCTGTTAATTCTTTGGCTTGCTGAGGTCAGCAGCCACCTCCTGGAGCGTCTCGTCGCAGGACATGGGAGACATGGAGGCCTCCAGGTACAGCTCTGCCATTCCCTGCAGGTCCTCTGAGCCAATCCCCGATAACGGTGATGACTCTCGGGCCCTGCGGGATTCAGCACGTCTGTCACTGGAGCCCGCCATGTCCCCGGCCTCCGCTTCCGACTGCCCCTCCTCCTTGGCTGCCTCAGCCTCCTTGCCAATGGCAGTTGGCGCCTCTCCCTCTGGAGGTGTGCCCTCTTCGGCCTCCCCAGGCTGCGGCCCCCCCGCGCCCTCCCCCGGCGTCTGACCCCCCACGCCCTTCCCCGCACAAGTGCCGTCCCCAGCCCCCTCAAGCGCCCTCTCCTCCACGTCCTCAAGGAGCTTGAAGGAGCTCAGGCTCGACACCCGTGTGTAGGTGGTAGCCCGCTGCCTTGATAACGTCGGCCGACACCCGGTCCATCAGTATGATGCGCCTGGTGTTCGCGTCCGACGTCAAGGTGTCTACCACCTTCCACTCCTCCGTGTGTAGCGCAGGATTGTACCTCTGCAGCACACGGAGAAGCAACTTCACGTCATGGCCGCCAACTATCTTCGTTTTCCATGCCATCTTGACTGGTTTCGGAAGATCCTTGGCGTCCATGACCTTCAGGCGCAAGCCAGCAATCTCCTCGCTTCCAATTGCTGCCTTGAGCCATGCGACGGACTCCCTCCCTTGGCAATTGACGTGGAGAGCGCCCGCCACCACGTTGCCGAGGGTTACTCGGGGTAGGGGATCCGGAGCGTCAACCAGAAGCTCCAAAATGAGCCCCTGGATGGCGCCCAGATGCCCTAACCCGATCTTCTCGGCCGGAAAGGCCTCCGGGACGATGGCCATCCTCTCGCTTGCAGCCACTTCAGCGAACGAGGCTGTGACCTTCGTTCGCTTGGAGTCGCTGACAAGCAGAGAAGAGTCACCACTGGCTCCCAGTTGCCTCTTCTTTTGCACCACCCCTGACCCCGAAGTGGGTGCATCCTGGGGGGTGCCCTCGCTCAGTGTTTGAGCTCTCGCCTTGGCGTTGTCTCGCCTCTTCTGCCTTCTGCTACCAGCGACTCCTCCACCGGACCACGCATCCGCACCCTGGGGTACGGACACGCTATCAACGGCGCCCGGCTCGTCAGCAGCAGGGTTCAGAAGAGGACCGGCCGGCCGGTTGCATATGGCCACAGTTCCGCTGGCCTCCCCTCCGGCACCTGCGCCAGCCGGTCTCCTTACGGGTACCTGCTGGGCGTGTCCGCTTTTCGACCCGGGGGGAAAAGATCGGACGGTGCCTCCGGTTTGGACCGCTCCACCATGGCCTCTGCCTGTATATGCGCTTCGCGCCTTCTGCGTCCATACGGACCCCCTTGCTCGGCTGCTACCCGCTCTCGCTCCTCTGTCTGAGACAGAGGTGCGTACCGCTGGTGCAGCATTTGCGCTGTGCGCCTTGGCCTCATCCCTTGCGGGTCCGGCTTTCCCTACTTCCTTCGTCATTGGTTTATATTGATCCATGTGACCTTATCTGTTTGTTTCGTCGGATTGGCTCCCCACCCACCACGGAGCCCACACCCTGGGGATGCGTTAACGCATCAGAGCTACCAATCCGATATAGCGCCCCAAAAGTATGTTGTCTGTGAGTCCGCACGGTGCCGAGTTGCTCGTCATCTCCTCAGACGACTCACAACCCGTGCTCCACCGACTACAGACCCCATACCCCAGGACACTCGCCCGTGGCCATCAGACTGGACACGACAGCCGATTGATCATGGCTGGCTAGACCATGACCGCCCGTGTGAGGTGAATCCTGAGCCGAAGAGGAGTGTTGTCTCCCAGCAGTACTATCCCGACCACTGGTCGACTCAGCCACCAGGACCTCCCTCTCCACCCGTACGGGTCCCCGCGCACGGCACAAACACGCGGATGGCATTTTACCGCTAACCTTCCTTCTTTGTGGATGGAAAGCCCGCTGCGACATGCCATGTCATCGCTTACGGCTGATTAGATGGGATAAACGGGATAGGATGGGTTGGGATATAAAGTATGGGCTCAACTGGTTGTTTCCGTTCTGCCTGTTTCCAACGGTAGAACCAGGCAGTTAACAGGCAGTAACCTCGTGAAGGATCCCAACCAGTTTTGCCTCGAGGATCTTAGCAACTGTGAGCTCCCCCCGAGGCCATCTACCATGTTAACCGCCGGACAGGCTGCTACCATAGAGACAGACCCAACGCAAGTAGCGACCGGTCGCAAATTTCCCTTGTTCCTGGACCTGCCTCCGCCCATTCAACCAATAAGAATATTAAGATAATACCATAGATACAAAAGGTTGCTATTCACAGCAATCTTATTGGCTGAATGACCAAGTCACGTGGTTTTGTTTGTTTACATTCTTTTAAATACCTAAAAGTACAGACTATAGTAACAGACGAGCGAACATGTTTGCTTCGAACCACGGTTCGTCTATTCGAGCCATTTTCCAACGTTCATTATTATTATTATTATTACTTGGCCTGCGAACCTTGTAACTGAGCTAGGCAAGGCTGAATCGTTCTGCGCGCTGTCGCTGGAGTTCCGCGCGAACATATTCGCTAGTTTGTTACTATTCTTTTTTCTCCCACTCACTGTTAGAACATAATAGAACACTTTATTGTGCTAGGTACGGCAGTGTTGGATCCTGCTGAATAAAGGACTCGAGTAGAGTCCAGAACACTGTAAACTGAGGACTTACTTGATTTGGTATCACAATCCGACGCCAGCTCCTTCTTTAGCTGCGTCATTTTCCTGCCACGCCGACATTCTTGCCATTTGTCCTGCAAAAAAAAACATGTTCAAAAACATGTTATCCCGAGTCCTTTTAGGTAGGTTCCTAGGTTTTATTAGTCTTTTTTAAACCCCGACTCAAAAAGAGGGGAGTTATAAGTTTGAGCTGTGTCTCGAGTGGCATCGTAGCTCCTAGACGAATGGACCTAATTTAATGCAGTCTTTTGTCCGAAAGCTGACGTGATCGTGTTGGATCGAGATGGTTCTTAGTTACGTTTTTAACAAAATCGCTTCCGCCAGCTTTGAGATATTTAACTTTGTAATGAAAATGGGGTTTATCAACTTTTTAAGTTGTTATTATGGCTTAGCAGCTGCGTTTGGGTTCAGCCCAGGGAAATTCGGCGACGTAATTCGGTCGCGGAAGCCGTGTGTTGTGCGTAAGGCACACAGACTGCCATACACACTTTTTCACGAAAATCGGTTGACAAAAGAAATGTAGGTAGAGGAAAACAATCCGGACATACGAAAAGATTTCGGCCCAAGCTGATACGGAAAACTTCATTCGCTTCGCTCGCTCGTTCAATAAACTAGTGGGTGTGTGAGCTGTTGAACTCGCAAGTAGATTATTAAAAAAAAACTATAATTAGCGAAACCGCGAAAGGAAAACGAACTTCGTTCGTGTATCTTTCTGTCGGTCGAACCAGCATGTGCGACGGAGACGGAGATAACTAGACACAAACGAAGTTCGTTTCGCGGGGTAGGCCTTCTGCTCACAAAATTTCGCGAAAATCGATTGAGAAGTGCGATCTGGCGTACGACACCGTTACATGAGAGAATTGCACTCCTGGGGGCCTAGACAAGGTTACAATCGACAAGCGCTAACGCCAATAGAAAACTAATAAAATGTATGAGAATGACAGATGTTAACGAAAAGTGTTTCGTTGGCATCTGTCATTCATTACATTTTATTATTTTCTATTGGCGTTAGCGCTTGTCGATTGTAACTTTGTCTACGGCCCCTGTATAGTAGAACAGACGGACATCCGGCAATAGGAAACAACGCGTTTCATTAATAAATCATAGATCTAATTTTAAATACTCAGATTCCAACCAATTGTCACATTCATCTCGTGATACACGGGCTCCACAAACTTTCCCTGAAATGTCGTACCGTTGACGAAATCTCCATATCCAGCTGCCCGAACACTCGAAATTCACCTTTCCCAACAATCTGGCAAAATAATTAGCCTTCTCTTGTAACATTCGACCGCTTATCTAGTTGGTAGTGACCCTGCCTACGAAGCAAGAGGTCCTGGGTTCGAATCCCGGTAAGGGCAAATATTTGTGTGATGAGCATGAATATTTGTTTCTGAGTCATGGATGTTTTCTATGTATTTAAGTATTTATATCTATTATATATATCGTCGTCTAGTACCCATAACACAAGCCTTACTGAGCTTACTATGGGACTAGGTCGATTTGTGTAAGATTGTCCCCTTATATTTATTTATTTATTTATTTATCATTATTTCTTGGCTTCTCTGAACCATTTTATAAGCGCACTTTCGATATCTTGATGCGTCGATTTGCGATTTCTTTTCATCTTCAAGGAATTCGTATCGATACACTCTGATATAACAGCACGGTTCTTCCACATAGTCGATATTGTTGAATGAGAAATCTTGAATTCTTTACACAGGACCCTATTATTCTCCCCATTTTGGAGTCTAGAAATGATTTGCGCCTTCTCTTTAACAGTAAAAGAGCGTCTAGGGCCCATCTTCTAAAGTTAACGAAACAGTCGCACAGAAAGTCACTTTGTAACTGATCCCTACTTACAATATATGTTTAAAAAATCACCACAAGGGCTGACCATCTGTGAAATAAAAACAAAAGAAGCTTTAGGCAATGTCTATAGATAAGTACCTAAGCGGAGCGGTCGGTGGCAGGTATAGAAACGCCGGAACAAACAGAGCGGGTATTCCCAAAATGGGTAGTCTAGGCAGCATAGAAATTATTCAGTGGCACTACTGGCAATAGTATGACTAAAGGATTATTTAAGTAACTACTACGACGGTGGCAAACAAGAGTACGGCCTTTATTGAGGATTCGTTGTGTTAGCTAGAGATATATGCAGGTCCCATGCTCTCAACGAAGTAGGTTTAAACCTACTTAAATTAAAATATACAATTATTAATTTAACATGTAATTGTAATAACATTGATAATTTTTCTGTGCCATAGAGTACCTCAAAGGTCGTTTCATTATTCTATATTGGTATTTTACAATTACAGCGCACCACATTAAGTAAGACCACTGAGTGACGAACTGACGAATGACGTCATAATAGCATGACCTGTACAAAACACACGTGGATGATAGACTGCCTCGCTCGTAGTTAGTCTTAGAAGTTGACTTCCACTTCTCAGATTTGTGCAGTGTCATATCCTAGGACAGTAATAATCTGGGCCACAGCAGAGAGCGCCCGTAGGCAAAAGAAAGTAAACAAATTCACTTTAGTTCACATGTTATATTCATTGATTTAATATGGAGATACAGAACTCACATGGTGATCGGTCGGCGTAAGCCGACTAGATTAGAAATTCGGCCTCCGTTGTAGACTGTGCTATACACCGTTGCTTACGTGATTCCCAGTTAAAGGAAGAGAAAGCAGAGATAAACTTTGTCTAGAGTCACAGATTTTATACAATCATAGATTATGTATACTATAGTCACTTAAGGCATACACACACTTTCCAACACTTCCCCTTATGGCTTATAGTGTTAAAGCGATAGAGCTAAATTGACACAATGTTAATAAAATGCAAGTCAAATTTACATCACATATGAGTTGAGTCTCTATCAAAGTCTCTACATAAAAAGAGAGATGTCAAAAAAATAATTATCATTATTACATCATATATGTAGAGTTCAGTCTCTATAAAAAGAGAAATGTCAACCAAATAATTATCATTATTAACATAATATTTTACAATATCAAATGATATTTAAGTTAAATATGAAATAAATATTGATCTCTGCAACATAGAGATATTGTATGCACAATAATTATTCATTATGAAATATTATGTCAAATTCAAATTACACAAATATTGACCAGTAATTAATTCTGTCATCGAAACGTCAATAATGTTATCACACTTATCACAAATATGAAATAATTGATAGTGAAATTGAGTAACAATATTTTCAATATCTAGGCATCGTTTCTTATAATTATATTCATGTCATTGATGAAGCTACAATGTTTCTGCACACATAATGGCTTGGTCAAGACATCAGCTATCATCTTGTCAGTAGAAAGGTACTTTACCGAAATACAGTCTTTTTTGATTAAATCTTTCACAAAATGATATCTAATATCAATGTGTTTCGTACGTTTATGACAAAATTCTTTGCATTCTAAAAGTCTTTGTGCACTCTGGTTGTCATTATATACTGTACAAGCTATTTGCTTATTTAATATCTCGGTAAGTAAGTTTTTAACAAAACAAATATCTTTGCAGAGGTCTCCTATAGCTAGAAATTCGGCCTCCGTTGTAGACTGTGCTATTCACCGTTGCTTACGTGATTCCCAGTTAATGGTGTTATTTCCTAGCTTTATGACAAAACCAGTATACGATTTTCCGTCAATAAGGTCATTACCATAGTCTGCATCGGTATAAGCCTGTATATTACAATTAACGCTTTTTATATAATATAAACAGTAATCTATTGTACCAGCCATATACCTAAGTACACGTTTTGCTGCTATCCAATGGGACCTGTCAAAGCTATTATTAAACTGGCTTAGCTGACTACAAGCAAAACTGATGTCAGGTCTTGTACACACTGAGAGATAATTTAGACTACCTACTAGTTGCCTATAGTCATAAGTCTCATTATGTGTATGAGCACCATCATTTTTAGGTACAAACAATTTACAATTTAAAGCCATAGGCGTTGCAACAGGTTTGCAATTTTGCATATTAAACCGTATTAGCAGTTTCTTAATATATTCTGTCTGGTCCAGACACAAGGTACCTTTTGACTTATCTCTACTGATTCTTATGCCTAAGCAATTCTTCAATGGACCCAAATTTTTCACATTAAATTCTTTCTCTAGAATATTTAGCAATTCAACTTTAATTGAGCTATTTTTACTGTAAAATACGTAGAAGTCATCAACATAGCTATAATGACAAAGTCATTACCCGACTTTTTAGTATATATACATGGCTCACATATAGACTGTTTAAAACTGTTACTTAATAGCACTTGGTTAACTTTTTCATTCCACATTTTGCTAGCCTGCTTTAAACCGTATATACTTTTCTGCAATAAACACACTTTATTTTTATTTCCATTACAAAAACCTTCAGGTTGTTCCATGTATATAACTTCATTAAGGTTTTCATTCAAGAATGCTGTGGCAACATCGAGATGATCTATGTCCAAGTCCATCTCATTGGCAAGGGAAAATAAAATTCTCATAGACGAATGGTGTATGACAGGAGCATACGTCTCATTGTAATCAACGCCCGGTTGTTGACTAAAGCCTCTGGCAACGAGTCGTGCTTTATGTCTATCGAATTTCCCATCCACGTCATGCTTTAACTTATATACCCACTTACATTTGATTATGTTTTTGTTATTAGGTCGATCGACCAATTTCCATCCCTTATTCGAAACCAACGAATTGTATTCAGATTGCATTGCATCAATCCAATCTTCACGATATGGTGACACAATAGCTTCGTCATACGACTGCGGCTCATCGAATGAGGTAGGCTGAGTCAACATTGAAAAATCATAATCTCCATACCTTTGTGGGGGTCGCCTGACACGGACAGAACGATCGGATGCACCTGGTGTCACTTCGTTGCTTGGTACCGCTTCCCCTCCAGATGACACCGGCCCAGACGATGTAAGGCGCTGCACGCGCTCATCGTCAGCACGATAGTCGCTGGAGACAGGTCTGCGCAGTACTGCTTCCCCTCCAAGTGACGCCTGCCCCGATGACACGGGTCGCTGCTCGCGCCCATCATCAGCAGAGTCGTCGGAGTCGGGCTCGCTTACGGACTGGTACTCCTCGTCATCTCCATCAGGTTCAACTGAAATTTCAGGCAAAACATTGTTAGCTTCAATATTACCTTCAGAAATTTTATTATGATTTTCTTGTGACTCAATTTCTTGAATAGAATTACTATTCATTAAACTGTCAAATAAATAATAGTTATCAGTATCATAGACAGCATTAGATACACTTTTGTAATAAAAACGATTCTCGATGAACGCCACGCTACGAGACAGTATCACAGTACTCGGACTAGACGGCTCGCATAAACGATAGCCCTTCATAGTCTCACTGTAGCCAAGAAAGATCGCCAATTTGCCTTTGGCGTCTAACTTACGGCGTTTCTGTGATGGAATCAGACAGTATGCAGCGCAGCCAATGACCCGGAGGTGACCAAGATCAACTTTGGATCCAGTCCAAACCTCCTCAGGTGAACGTCCTGATAAAGCAGCTGTAGGGGACCTATTTTTTAAATATATTGCAGTCATCGCTGCCTCACCCCAAAAACGGTTGCTAAGACCTGACTCGCTAAGCATACATCTAACTTTGTCCATAATCGTACGGAAATTGCGCTCACTTACGCCGTTCTGGCTTGGACAGTAGGGCACAGTAGTTTGATGTATAATGCCCTCCTGTTTTAAATAAGCAGAGAATCTTCTATTAACAAACTCGCCTCCTCCGTCGCTCCTAAGAACTAAAATTGACCGCCCAATTTGCTTTTCTACTAGTGCTTTGAATGTAATAAAATGTGACATTACCTCTGACTTTTCCTTCATGAGATATCCATATGTTTTTCTCGAGAAGTCATCAGTGAAGCAGACAAGGAACTTCTTGCCTCCCCAGCTAGGCTCCTGCACAGGTCCAAGGACGTCGCTATGGATGAGCTGCAATGTCTTAGTAGCACGCTTCGCTTGTCCTTTTGGGTAGGATGCGGCCGACATCTTCCCCTCAAGACATGCAGCGCAGCCCTTGATGTCTCCATCCTGAAACATCACACCACATGCACCATCCCGCAAACGTTTCATACCTTCAATATTCAGGTGACCTAAACGTCTGTGCCATAGTTCCGCTGAGATATCGGCTGATAGTGTGGCCCTCGGTGATTCCTGGCTACCTTCCAGGAACAAAGAGTGTTCCACAGGTGAGGTCTTGTTAGTAACACACACATGGACATTTAACTTGTACAGACCATTACAACATGTAGCACATGCAATAGGCTTGTCAAAATCGGTGACTTTGCTCTCATAAATAAAGCAACCTTTGTTGTCAAACCGAATTATGTAGCCAGACTCGACCAACTTTGATATTGAAATCAAGTTACATGAGAGTTTTGGCACATACATGACATTACATAAAGTCAATGGACTCACCTTGTCTTTCAATGAGAGTTTAATTTTCCCTATTGCCTCACAACTGATTGTGTTGTTATTTGCAACTATGACAGAAGATTGTTTGGGTACTATATCAGTTAGATAAGTCTTGTCTAAAACCATATGGTTCGATGCTCCGCTGTCGAGATAAAAGTTTTCCGATGACTTGGCAGCCAAGAACGCTGCGGCAATGTTGGTCCGGTCAGCTCCGGCTCCGCCATGCTTCGGATTCTTCATTCGCTTAACCTTGAAACATCTTTGTTTGGAGTGACCTCGCTTCTTACAAAAGTCACAAAAACTGACATTCTTATTCTTACTAATATATGCAGTTGTAGTTTCTGTCGAAGATTTTCTACTGAATTCCTGAAGAAGTCTCGCCTTTATTAACTCACTTGACAATTGGTCAGTTGCAGTCGCTGTTGATAAATTTGAAACAACGGTGTCATACTCCAATGGCAATCCACTCAACAAAATTTCGGCTACTTCTGCGTCCTCGATGGTCCGCCCGATGTCTTGAAGTTGCTGTACTAATGTCGTGATAGTTTCTATGTATTTGCTCATCGTAGTATGTTCAGAAAACTGTACCTTATGTAGTTTACGAAGAAGGAGTACTCGGCGATAAAGACCCTTATCTTCAAAGATTTCAGAAAGATTCTTCCAAGCTTCAGCAGGAGTTAAACAATTCCTAACATACTGATATAATTCTCTTGATATTAAAAGACAGATGCGTGCCAGCGCCCTTTTCTGTTTACCGTCTTCCACGTCACGTCCCTCAACGGCATCCCAAAGTCCTTCCAGTATTAAGATATTCTTTGTACTAAACTTCCAAGTATGGTAATTCGATGCACCAATTAGCTTTTCGACGGAAGCCATGTGTGGGTTGAGGTTAGACGGCGGCGCGGAATCCATTGTAGTGAAAACGTGATTTGTACAAATTGAAGTTAATTGCCTCGCGCTTTAGCACTCGCTGTGACACCAAAAAAAAATTAATTACTGCATGAACAATTCTTGATTACTGTTAATCTAAGATATGAGGTATTCAGGGTCCATAACCTCTTAGAAGTTGACTTCCACTTCTCAGATTTGTGCAGTGTCATATCCTAGGACAGTAATAATCTGGGTCACAGCAGAGAGCGCCCGTAGGCAAAAGAAAGTAAACAAATTCACTTTAGTTCACATGTTATATTCATTGATTTAATATGGAGATACAGAACTCACATGGTGATCGGTCGGCGTACGGAAAGGAAGAGAAAGCAGAGACAAACTTTGTCTAGAGTCACAGATTTTATACAATCATAGATTATGTAGACTATAGTCACTTAAGGCATACACACACTTTCCAACAGTTAGAAGTTAGCGTTCAAGAATTTCAACATCTGTCAATGTCAATCAGTTACATGACGTCACGTTAAACCACTGTTAAACAAGGTTAAACAAGTACTGGTTGTATTTTTAATAACGATGTATGTTACCTATTACAAGACCTGCGGCGCTACCACGAACTTCGGAAGTCGAAGTTTAAGTAGTTCCAGCGGCGCTACCACGAACTTCGAAAGTCGAAGTTCGTAATATATGCATCCCTGTCACTCGAGTATGGGAGTGCGATAGAGATGGAAATACCCGAACTTCGACTTTCGAAGTTCGTGGTAGCGCCGCAGCACTATCGCACTCCCTTACTCGAGTGACAAGTTCGTGGTAGCGCCGCCGTATAGTGCCCGGTGCCGATGCCGCACTGTAGAAACACGATTACGAAAACACGAAACAATCGTACATTACGTACCTAGGGCGGTGAATTCGTGGCGCAGAACGTAGGTGTTTGTGACCCGAACCGAAGGTGAGGGCCATAATTATGCGATCAGCACGGCTATCACGCGACGTCGCGCGAGCTCTCTCGATTTTTCTCGCACTATCCGTCTCTCTCTTATTAGAACACTTGGAACTAGAGCTACGAGTATAGTGCGAGAAAAATCGATAGTATGTCGCGGCCGTCTCATGATGGATGTGCTGGGGCTTTACGAATTACCGCCCGTGGTGCGTACACAATTTTACGTCTTCTGGGTGTGAAGTGAGACTTGCCGCTACGCCCGGGGGCGGTAAATCTCACTTACCGCCCAGAGTGACGTAAATTATATACATACGTCCCGAAGTATGAAGAAATGCGGAGGGGGTAAAGCTCGCGAATAGTGACTTCCGCCTTAAAAAATCGATTATTTTGCTCTAAATTAAAATGGATTATAAAATAATCGACTTGTTTTTAAATCTGAATCGAGTTTTATGGAATCAATAATCGAATATTATTTATTTCACATTCATCACATCCCTAGTAACTTCTGTCATGGCGTCGCCATCACGTCACGATCCTCTAAACAACATCGCTTCAATATATTTTCAAAGTGTAATCCATTGGATAGTGAACAAAAATGAATCCCAAGTTCTATAAGTATTGTGCAGTGCCCTTGTGTAAAAATACAACAATCAAAACCCCACAAAAACTATTCATTCACGTACCGACACAAAACGAGATGCGAAAAAAGTGGGCTCGGCTCGCTAGGAGAGAATACACACCAATAGCAAAAAGTGCTTATTTTTGCGAAGATCATTTTAATGTAAGTATTATTTTGATGCAATTCTATGATATCGTTAGTCTTAAACTACAGAACTTTTGTGTTTTCAACTGAAGTACATTTCTAGTTTATAAACATAACCTATAACAGTTTATTGTGATATTGAGCTATTAGAAAATAATGTCAATAAAATATACACAAATATAGACATGTGTGACACAAAATAACACGGTGTTTGCGGGCATGTGATAACGAGGATAATTATATTTTTTAATTATAATATAATTCAAGAGATATATTGCCCTGCATTGCCCTGGGTGCTCTATTGGGGTAAAGATACGCAGATAATGGTTTTCCCAGATATGAGAACTCGCGTCGATATATCGATTTTTCGCCCCCTATATTGCAAATTTCATCAAAATCGTTAGAGCCAATTTCGAGAACTTGATTACAAATTACAAATATTGCTCGTTTAATAGTATAAAATTATAGGATATATGAGGAATAAGCATGAAAGTGTGATTATATGTAATGGTATATTAAACACTACCAGTTTTTTTTTCATTTAGTGAGTACACCCTTATTCAAGTTGGTTAAAACTTTGTTTTCAAAGTATATTACAACGCAAAACAAAACTGATGAGAGATGAATTATCAAGAATGTGGATAGAATATCTTGTGGTTGATGTTACAAAAGGGGGCTTATTTCTTTCTTATTTAAGAGCTAAGCTCTTGTTGGTGTAGCTCAAAGTAGGCCCTCCATCTACTAGCCTTATTTATAACTCCAGAAATTACTTCTTAATATATGGAACTGTGTGTGACATCATTTATGTAGAGCCATGTAACGAAACCTGGTATTAGCGGTTTTAAAAAGTACCACCAGGTAATACTGTAGGAATATCAATATTATTTAAAGTTTGTTCATTAATTTCAGATTCCGAATGACATGGAGAATTATATGGAATACAAAATAATGGGCAAGGTGAAAGCAGTACGAATGAAGAAAGATTGTGTGCCTTCAAGATTTGATTGCCAACTCAAAAAAATAAAAGCTTCCAGGAAAGATTGTGAGTGGATTAAAAAAAAGAAAGCTGACGAGGTCACCAAGCTACGGAAGGACTTAGTAGAAAGAATTATTAATGAAAATGAGGCGGAAGCAGAGCCTACAGCAAAGAAAAAGAGCTCAAAGAAAAAAAATAATGCTTTGGGTAATGTATTTTCAATTCTAAATATATTTAAAGAAAGAAAGAAAGAAAGAAAGATACATTTATTCACAAACACACAGGACACACATATTAAACAATAGAATGAAAAAAAACAGATAAGACATGAAACCAGTGTGTCTCTGCGGCAGTGAACCGGACACTGGCTCAGCATTATGCTGAGGTGTCAGACACCAGCACCGTCGGTGACTCACGGAAACGTCATACAAATGTAATAAATAACTACTAACATTTTTTGGGATAGGTGAAAGAGAAATAAACATAAATAAAAAGTGAGATAATACATGTATACACTACCTAGATACCTAGATATTTAAGTCCACTACAATCAGTATAAGACCGGCTATAAAAAACTTATATCCTGGCAATTTGTCACAACAACCTTTAACCTAGAAAGAGACAGCAAACATTCAATTCAGTCACTTTGAAGGTGATGGTTGTGACAAATCGATCACTTTAAATTTCTTTGATGACCGATTTCACCTACCTAATCCCGGTAAGGGCAAATATTTGTGTGATCAGCATGAATATTTGTTTCAGAGACTAGGATCTGTTACTTTGTAAATTATCGTCATATCTACCCATTACACAAGCCATACTGAGCTTTCTACGAGGATTTTGGGCTAGTTTGATTTGTGGAAGATTATCTCCTAGTATTTATTCATTTGCATTTGTTAAAACATTTGTTCTAGCTTGTAAATTGACTGCCCACCTCTTCCATGAAGGGCATTTGATGAAGTCTCAGAATCATACAAATTGCCCGCAACTCTGTCCGCATGGAACTCATTTATATTGTAGCTCCATACAAACGTTCGACCCCCCCTTCACCCACTTAAGGCCTGAGGATATAAACTATCCTGTGTTCTTCCCTGGGACTCAAAATATCTCTATACCAAATTTCATCTTAATCTGTTCAGATGTTTAAGCGTGAAGAGGCCACAGACAGACACTTTTGCATTTATAATATTAGTATGGAACAACAGACCCTACTAATACAATGCCATCTAGTTCAGTTATGTAGAGACAAGTCATAACTGTTATTGATAAATGCTTGATTGTAGATACCATGCCAGTATCTGGACCGAAGTCAACTAAAACTGAACGACGCCTGGAAAAAAAACTTCAAAATAAAGTACAGAAGGTAAAATCACTTTTTATTTGGGGATATCTTTTAGAAGTTTAGTAGTAGAGCTTTTGGTCACACGGGATAATCAGGTTTTTCATCCCTAGTTGGTACACAGTCGCAATTTGCAGGAAAATTACAACAGAAACTCTTTGGTCAGGATTCGAACCTAAGACTTTTAAACCTGAGGGGCTACCGCGAAGTGAAAACGAACTTCGTTCGAATATCTCCGTCTCTGTCGCTCGAACTAGTAAGTGCGACAGAGATGGAGATACACGAAGGAATTTCGTTTTCGTTTCGCGCTAGGCCCTCAGACCATGCTACTGAAGACTTGACGAAACTTATTAATAAGGCGGACAAAAAGGACTGTGTAATATTGATAAATAGTTTTTGCACGCACGACTTATATGTATTTAATTTAAAAGTGGTCCGTCTATCGGAACGTGTAATTTACCTGGCAAAACTGCATTACACCAAAATAAAACGAATAAAAAACACGCGACCGAGCAAGACCCTCCTACACAAATCAATAAGTGCGACAGAGAGAAGTATCATTTGATGTCCTTGTCATAGTTTATTTTTTATTTGCCCCAACGCCCGCATCAATGGCCGCTACTGAGTTTGCGGCAAACAAAGGGAACAGTCAAAAACAATTATGCTGTTCTTTTGAGTGTCCATCAGTATATTGAATCGGGTTTCAGGATAAAATATAATGGTCTATAATGGTTAACTGCAGTGTAATTGGATGTAAAAGCCGCACAGAACAATACAGTGAAAACATAACCTTTCACACGTAAGTACATTATTTTACACTTTTCTAAACGCAATATGTGATAATAGCATGGTACAATTACGTTACACTTCACAAATTATAAAATCTTAGACAATTCCGATTGATAAGATGATAAGACTAATTGTTTACATAGTTTAAGAACATATTAATTGACTAATTATTCGGCCGAATTGCGTAGGTTGTTTGTGGTAAGCTGTCAGAAGTGTCAAAATAAATACTGAAAATGTGTTCTTGATTTAGTTCCCTTGCAATCAGTTTAGGGATACCAGCCAACACGATTTAAAAATACCCAATTTTTCTGGTAATTTATATTTAAAAAAATCTCATTCGTAGCTAGCTGCTTTATCGCACACCTCACAAGCTGTTACAAAAGAAAACACAAAGAGATACTGTTCAGTTTTGTTATTGTTAATTTTAGGGTATATTTTAATTATATTGTGGCAACACACAATTATTGGACGACGTTTTAGCTGTTGTGTTGGTCACACTATTACCCCCACTCCTAACCGTTAATCGGTCTGTTAGCTTTCGAATTCCGAACAGAGAACAACCCTTTTCGTAGCTGCCGTCGCAATAGTAAAATTTAAGGTCACCACTAGCTGTAGCGTTATTAGTAGTTTGTGTATCATCAGTGAAGTGAGTTTGGAGGCTGCCGAAGGCTTTTGGACGTAATCTGAGGCTAAGTAGCTGACACCGGAGGTAAGAGTTAAAAGTAAGCTTGGTTCAGGTGAACTGGAGACTTCAACCGACGGTGCTCTGCTTGCGACGCCGAAGATCCTGTGTTCCACAGCCCAACAGACCAGGTATAACCGACGAACCACTGTTCTATTACTAATTTTAGCACACGTCAAACATTTAGACTCTTCAAATACCAATATTCTTGTTTCTCCCGCGACCCCCATATTTCTCGTCCTCATTTACAGTCCACTATTGTCGTTAATTCACATTTTGGCCCTTGGAGCCGAATATTTTGATAAGTGACCTTTGGTTTTGTCGTTTCGCAAGTCACTTGTTGAAAGTTCGGGTCTTTGTTTTCGTTCGAACTTATAAAATAATTGAGGGTAACTTTTGTGAAAGTAATTTAGGGTAAGCAAAAATATTGGTAAAATCTAGTGGTCCCCTTAAAGTTATTCGTTCATTTCATTCGTTTAAGTGACACTTCTACTGGCAACATTGAAAGTTGCATCAGTCAGCTGTCATTTGTCAAATTGACATTGGTCAAATTATTTGTTGTTGAATATACCGGTGTGCGTTTTTTAAATAGTTTTCGTGTTCGAACATTGTTTTGTTAAGTGATTTAATTAAAATGGTTGGTGGTAAAAGTCAGTTGCCGGAAGAGTGCGCAGACCCGTTGTTAGTGGCTCGGGATTACGCAATTATGCGTCTGGAATGTATTTTTATGCTATCGGACACTGACATAGGATTAGTTGAAGAAGCAGAAATCGGTGCAATTGCGCAAAGTTTTCACGAGACGCAAGTGAAGATCATCACGAGTGCTCCGCGAGGTGAGCATAGAGACATTTTCAGCCATACAGCGATGTTCGATTCAAAGCTGCGCGAGGTTAAAGCTCGGATGAGTTCCGTTACTAAGCCTAAGGTTAGTGCTATGCAACAAATGCAAACCGTTCTGCCAAAGTTGCCTAAAATAAACATTCCTGCATTCGATTCTAGAATCGAAAATTGGATTACTTTTATTCAATTATTCAACTCGTTGGTACATAAGCGAACAGATTTGGCTCCAGTGGAAAAATTGCATTATTTGCTATCTAGTTTGCAAGGAGAAGCATATAATGTAATTAAAAATTATCCAGTGACCAACGAAAACTATAAGGTAGCTTATGAGGCACTATATAAACAGTACAATAAGACTCGACTTATCGCTACCACTTACTATGAGAAACTTGTTGCATGTGAGTCGGTTAAATCTTCTCGAGCAAGCGATCTTGAACGTGTTAATAGGACATTCAAAGAAAATCTTGCGATTCTAAATAGTTTTAATTTACCGGACAAGAATTTTATGTTGTCCCAACTGTTGTGGTCCAAATTAGATAGGAACACTAAGGAACAGTTTGAACTGGAACACAATTCAGATGATGTTCCAGATTTTAATCGGCTGCAAAGTTTTATTGAGAAACGGTTTAGGGCCTTAGATGCTGCTGGTTTTAATGTGCCAAGTGTCAACATATCTCAACCGAGTACCAGCAGGGGTGTGAACAAGCCTAAGACAGTATTATCGGTGTCTATCCCACCATGTGTATTGTGTAGGGAGGCTCATGGTCTCACATCTTGTCCAATTTTTTTGAAATTTGACCCGAACACCCGTTTCAAATGTGTGAAGGAGAACAAGTTGTGTATATTGTGTCTGTCTGGTTCGCACTCAGTGAAGTCCTGCAAATCTAGGCAGCGGTGTGAACAGTGTAAGTTTTCACACAACACATTATTACATTTTAATAACACAAATGTACATGTTCCGGTGACAGATTCAGGGAACATTCAAAATTCTGTGGACATCTCCAATCCCTCGGCCATGGTAGCAAGTAAGACTATTTCTTCTACATTATTTTCGACAGCCAGGGTTATAGTCAAGGATGCCCATGATAATCTCGTTCCGGTGAGGGTTTTGTTGGACTGTGCGGCTGGATGCAGTTTTGTAACGGAACGCTGTGCTAAGCGACTTGGTCTTAGCGTCAAGCAGGGGAGACATGCTGTTAATGGCATAGGCCAGGCAGTTGCTGAACCTGCCGGCACCCTATCGTGTGTCCTTTCACCTAGTAATGGTGGATCAAAAAACACCTTTTCGTTCGAGGCTTACATATTGCCTACAATATGTTCGGACATGCCATCCGAGCCTTTGGATATTTCGTCGTGGCAACATATTAAGGACCTGGACTTAGCTGACCCGAGTCTACACATACCAGGACCTGTCGACATGCTCTTGAGTGTCGACATTTTCGCATCTTCGTTGCGTCCAGGGTTGATCCATGGTGACCCAGGCCAACCAACTGCCGTCAACACTATTTTCGGTTGGATTTTGATGGGTGGTTGCGCCACGGACATTTGTCGTTCTCGTCTTCGTCGTAACAGCTGCCATGTGGTTGCGGATTCATTTTCGTTAGACGACTCAATTAAGAGATTCTGGGAGTTGGAAAATGTCAACTCTCCGAATACCGTCGTATTGTCGAAGGAGGATCAACTGTGCGAAAACTATTTTGTCGATAATTTTCGTCGCACAGAGGAGGGTAGATTTGTCGTGCCTCTACCCTTCGCTGATCCGTCCAATAAACCTACCTTTTCGGGCTCTAGAGCTATTGCTCTCAAAAGGTTTTCGTCGTTGGAAAGGAAGTTGCAGAGTAACTCCGAATTTTCGAAAAATTACATAGCCTTCATGGAAGACTATGAAAATTGTCGCCATCTCGAAAGATGTGATCCTCCAGAAGTTGACGAGGGACACTTCTTCTATATTCCCCATCATGGAGTATTAAGACCGTTGTCGACTAGCACGCCTCTACGCGTCGTGTTTGATGCTAGTGCCCGGGACGGTCAAGGTACCTCGCTGAACGACACTCTGTTGCCAGGACAAAAGCTGCAAAACAACATCTTCCACCTGCTCCTTCGTTTTCGTTGGCATATGGTCGTGTTTACAGCAGATGTGAAGCAAATGTACCGGCAGATTTTGGTGACTCCTGAAGATGCAGAATACCAGCGCATTCTGTGGCGGCCTTCTGTCAATGAACCTGTCAGTGACTACCGGCTGCTCACTGTCACATATGGGGTTTCCTCGGCTCCTTACCAGGCTCTGCGTACCATTGCTCAGTTGGCAAGGGAATCCGCATCCAAGTGTCCCTCAGGTTCAGGAGTTTTGGATCGCGACATTTACGTTGACGATGTTGTGTCTGGTGCTCCATCTGTCGAGCAAGCTCGTGGGCTTCGGGCGGAACTATCCGCAATACTAGCGTCGGGTGGTTTCCATCTGCGGAAGTGGACGTCAAACTGTCAAGACTTCTTTGTCGACATACCATCGACTGATTTGTACTCTGAGGACTTTCGGGAGTTCAACTCCATTGGTGACGTCTCTCTTAAGATTCTTGGTCTGTCGTGGTTGCCTCGGACGGACTATTTTACCTTTAAAGTGGTTGTTGAGGGTCGTCGTTGTACCAAGCGAACCATTCTCTCGGAGATTGCTCGAATCTTCGATCCGCTGGGCCTTCTCTCTCCCGTCACGTTCTTTGCGAAATACCTTATGCAGCTGCTCTGGGTTTCAGGAACCGCGTGGGATGACGAGGCACCAGATACTATCGCAATCGAATGGCAAGCTTTTAAGGTTCAGCTGCCTTCCCTAAGCTCGGTCTTGGTCCCTCGTCGCATGGTCCGAGAGTTCACTACGCTCGAGCTGCACGGATTCTGTGACGCTTCAGAACGTGGTTTCTGCGCAGTAATATACTTGCGAACCTTGGAGGACAATGGAGCTTGCAGTGTCCAGTTGGTCTGTGCCAAGTCGAAGGTGGCACCTCTTCGCAAACTCTCGGTGCCGCGTTTGGAGTTATTGGCAGCGGTTTTGCTCGCAGATTTGGTGGCGTCTGTCGTAGATGCGTTGAGGCCTTTCCAGGTGATAGATCAAATCTTCGCGTGGTCCGACTCCAGTGTTGCGTTGGCGTGGATCAAGTCTTGCCCTTCCAGGTGGAAGACCTTCGTGGCTAACCGCGTAAGCCACATTCAGGACACAATCCCTCCCGATTGCTGGCGACATGTGAGGACGGCTGACAATCCCGCGGATTGTGGGTCTCGAGGTCTCCTGCCTAACGACTTGGTCAATCAGATCAGTTGGTGGGAAGGTCCTTCATGGCTTGTCTTGGACAAAGCTGATTGGCCAAGATCAACGTTGTCGATCGACGCTGATATCCTTCAAGAGGAACACAGGGTGACTGTTCTTGTGACGGCTGTCGAAGAACCACTTGTCGTGAAACTGCTTGACCAATTTTCGTCATTAACGACTCTCCAACGAGTCCTGGCATATTGTTTCCGATTCACGCACAACGCCAAGAACCGAAAGACTCCCAGTAAACTGTGCATCGGTCCTCTGACACCCCTCGAGATAAAACAAGCGCTTATGTTTCTCGTTCGTTTCGTTCAAGAGCGCCACTTCTCTCAAGAAATTGAGAAAATTAAAAACAACCTTTCGAACTCTCTACCTAAAGGTCTTAGGAAATTGGCTCCGTTCGTCGATGATGCGGGTCATTTGAGGGTGGGCGGACGCCTATCACGAGCTTCTCTCGAGTTTGATGTAAAACATCCCCTGCTTTTACCTCGTGATGATCGTCTGACCTTTTTGCTCATAGATGAGTACCATCGTCGGTTTATGCACCCCGGCGTGCAAACATTGCATAACTTGCTGTCACAGCATTTCTGGGTGCTGTCTCCGAAGCGGGCCATCCATTCAGTGACGTCCAAGTGTGTGAAGTGCTTTCGCTCTCGGCCACTGGGTGCTCCTGCCCCGTTCATGGGTGACTTACCGTCGTATCGGATAAGCCAACTAAAATCGTTTTCGAGTGCCGCCGTCGACTTTGGCGGGCCTTTCGACATATCTCTTGGGCGCGGCCGAGGTAACAAAACTTACAAGGGTTACATCTGCGTCTTCGTTTGTACCTCGACCAAAGCTGTCCACACCGAGCTTGTGACCGAACTGTCTTCGGAGGCGTATATAGCCGCTCTCCGGCGTTTTGTCGCGCGTCGTGGTCGTTGTAGCCGCCTAGTCTCTGACCAAGGCAAAAATTTCGTTGGCGCTAACAAAATTTTACAGCGCCTCCTGAAGGACGCTGCCGAGCAGCACCATCAAATTAAATTTGAATTTAACCCCCCGGGTAGTCCACACTTCTCAGGTCTGGCAGAGGCTGGAATCAAGGCTGTAAAGACTCACTTGTCGCGTGTTATCGGCTCGCAAAGACTAACTTACGAAGAGTTCTCTACAGTCTTGACGCAGGTCGAAGCTCTTCTAAATTCGAGACCACTCACCCTTCTCAGTGCTGATCCCAACGACCTGTCGGTCCTGACTCCTGGTCATTTCCTGACCATGGAGCCTTTGTCGGTTGTGCCAGACGAAGACTTGGCTGACACCAAAGTCAGTGTTGTCCAGCGTTGGAAGCTCCTACAAAAAATGCACCAAGACTTCTGGAGCAAATGGTCGAAGGAATATATGCATACCCTCCAGCAGCGCATGAAGTGGCATGACAAGCAGCCCAGCATTGTGAAGGGTGCGCTCGTGCTCATTCTCAATGAGCAGACTGGTCCTATGAAGTGGCCTATAGGTCGCATTGTCGATACACACCCGGGGTCTGACGGAATCTGCCGTGTTGTCACGGTGCGGACGTCCACTGGACTGTACAAGCGGCCAGTGGTCAAGTTGTGCCCTCTGCCCGTTCAATAATATATCGTTGTTATCGTCCCTTTTCTTGTTTTGTGTATTTTCGTTCGTTTCGTCTAGGCAAAATACTAGTGTATTTTGGTGGGCGGAATGTTCAGTTTTGTTATTGTTAATTTTAGGGTATATTTTAATTATATTGTGGCAACACACAATTATTGGACGACGTTTTAGCTGTTGTGTTGGTCACACTATTACCCCCACTCCTAACCGTTAATCGGTCTGTTAGCTTTCGAATTCCGAACAGAGAACAACCCTTTTCGTAGCTGCCGTCGCAATAGTAAAATTTAAGGTCACCACTAGCTGTAGCGTTATTAGTAGTTTGTGTATCATCAGTGAAGTGAGTTTGGAGGCTGCCGAAGGCTTTTGGACGTAATCTGAGGCTAAGTAGCTGACACCGGAGGTAAGAGTTAAAAGTAAGCTTGGTTCAGGTGAACTGGAGACTTCAACCGACGGTGCTCTGCTTGCGACGCCGAAGATCCTGTGTTCCACAGCCCAACAGACCAGGTATAACCGACGAACCACTGTTCTATTACTAATTTTAGCACACGTCAAACATTTAGACTCTTCAAATACCAATATTCTTGTTTCTCCCGCGACCCCCATATTTCTCGTCCTCATTTACAGTCCACTATTGTCGTTAATTCACAGATACAATAGATTGGTGTTTATACAAATTTAAATTTTAGATTCCCAATAAAGGACGCGGCAATACTTCGGTCGTGGGTCCGCGCTACGGGGCGTCGAAATTGGATACCGAGCAAATATTCACGTCTGTGCTCCAAGCATTTTGAACAAAACTGCTTTAAAAAAACTCTGCATAAGACTTACCTTATACCGTCGGTTCCAACACTCCATATTGCTCAGCAGGTAATGAAATAAAACGTAGTCCTTCTATTATTTTCGCTATTGACTAATGAACAACCTCAACCTAGGGTTCCAACAGAAACAGTGTAATCATCATCATCGTCCTCCAAGCATTATTCCCGGTTGTGCACTAGAGGAGCCCGGGGTCCCCTTTGACGCCAAATCCCAAGATTTGGCATAGGCACTAGTTAAAAGAAAGGGGCTGCCAGCTGATCTCTCGACCCAGGGGGGAAACAAGACCTTATTGGGATTAGACCGGTTTCCTCAGGAAGGTTTCATTCACCGAAAAGCTAACGTTAATCTTTCGTACATAAGTTCCGAAAAACTCATTGAGCCGAACCGGGATTCGAACTCACGCCCGCCGCTTGATAGCCGCATGTCTGATCCACTAGGCTACTGCAATGGTATTACTGAATTTTAAAGGAAATGGCTTATGTTTCGTTATGTTTTAGAACAAATGTAAATTACGTGCACTCTACAAACTATTTATTTTAATGATTTGTAGTGAATAAATGGAAGATAGCTATAATTATTAACCCACCATGTTTTATTTCATGATCATGTTTTACAGGCAAACGATTACATTTTTACTTTTAAAGGATGCTTTCTGCCAGTGTTGGGCGTAATGCATTACATTTGTAATCGCATTACAAATTAAATTACATGTAATGCGATTACGAGTAATGAATTACATTCGTAATCGCATTACATTGCAATTACGAGCAATGCATTACACGTAATTGCATTACATGTAATGCGATTTCAAATGTAATGCGTTACGGCATTACATTCGTAATCGCATTCAGGGACATTGCAGCACTTGGTAATTTTATTGGCAAAGTGGTGTCATTACCACCTATTTTAAATGATTTTTACGTATAGAACACGCCAAAAAAGCATCTTTTTTCGTTCTTTGATAAAAAATAACAAGACCTTTTGCCACCTTCAAATGGCTGACCTTTGAACCCAAATATCTCGTTAAATATTTATCTGAGAGAAAGAGTTTAAAGAATAACACATGCTTATTTTTACGCATTTATAACGATAGAAAAAGAAAATAAAAAATATATCAAAACATTTCTAAGTCTAAAAATCCGAGTCTGTTCACGATACCGAATTTTCCCCGAACCGTTTAAATTAAATATATATCCGTTAAATAATATCGATCCGAGGGAAAAATTTAAAGAATAAAACATGCTCATTTTACGCATTTTTTACGAAAAGAAAAGAAAATAAAAAAATTAAAAGATAATTTAACGAAAGTTTCTTAAGTCCAAAAACCTCCTTTCCTATACCCCAAACCCAAGGTTAATAATGAAAAATGATTTATTAAATAAAAGTAATTTGTTATTTTACGAAGTAATGCATTACAAATTTAAATTACAAAATGTAATCTGTAATGCAATTATAAAATTACATTTTGTAATTTGTAATGCAATAATAATTGAAGTTGGGAGATATTTTTTTTGGATTGGCAACACTTTTTTACACGGGCTGTCACTCTTGTCATATGTGGCAACACTGCTTGTCAGTAACAAGTAGTAAAGTACTCAGTGTCATGTCATCAGCGTAAGTAGTGAACAAAAACACGCTACTTGGTCGTTTAAAGGTAAGTGTGCATTGTTTTATTTAAGAATTAAAATAACTTTGTAATTTTACCGTATTCTAAATGACGTGCGCAAATTCGATGTCCTTTTTCTGGGTCTAATCGAGCACTTTAGGGTAAAATTATGTTACGTATGTGACGTTTTATGTTACTATTATTCATATTTGACAAACTTCAGGTAGAGGTATTGAACAACACGGCTATCACAAGAGGCTATTCTCTTATGTTGTAGTGATACCGGAAACAGGAGTCCGCCTAAGGTAAAATGTCTCCCTCCGCGCATCTGGCTTTTTATATAGAGGGGTAGGGGAGACAAGACCACTTAGCTGGTGGGGTTCTCCGATTCGGTTTTGTTACCTGTGTTTCCAATGCATATAAAATACGATATCTCTGCCATTCTTAATTTTGAAGTCCTAGGTCGTTTTGAATATCTGGGTCTATTATATCTTGGCTTGGTTTCAGAGAAAATAGTTTAAATAAAATAAATATTAGCGGACAATCTTACACAAATCGACCTAGTTCCAAACTAAGCAAAGCTTGTACTATGGGTACTAGACCACGATAAACATACTTATATATAGCTAAATAAATACTTAAATACATAGAAAACATCCATGACTCAGGAACAAATATTTGTGCTCATCACACAAATAAATGCCCTTACCGGGATTCGAACCTGGGACCTCTTGCTTCATAGGCAGGGTCACTACCAACTAGGCTAAAGCGGTCGTCGGTTTAAAACAAGGCGTAAATAAAAAATGGTGTCATAGTAACATCACTGGGATATTTTTATAAGTGTTGGGCCCCCATTTAATTTAGTCCTACCGAAACAGAAGGTTTTGTAAATTTTCTGTGCAGTAATTGTTTTTAGACAAAACTGAGTGATTTTTTTTGTTTCTTTGAGTTAAGTTCATAACACCCCTTCTTCATACCATTTTGAAAAATAGCACAATAGGTTTTATTGTCATGTTTTACTGCAAAAATGTACTGAAACATTATGTAACGATAAAATATATAGAATAGAATAGTAGTTTTGGTATGTTGTGTATAATCACACAACATACCAGATACAAAATCTAAACAGAAAAATAAAAAGTAAATCTGATATATCTGTGCGACAATAGGAGTGAACTTGTAGGTGTATTGTGCTAGCTGGGGTATACCTAATAAAAATTGAACATCTGTATGGTCTAAAGGTTGATTATCATGAACTCAAGTTAATAACATTACATGGGAAAAAGAACTAACTGTATTAGCAAGTTGCTACTTATAGCAGTGTAAATACATAATTTCCAATTATTATTGTTAAGCAATATTATAGTATTCTACCTTTTCTTAGGCCAAGTATCCAACAGAGGGTACAAGGTAGTGGAGCAGTGTGCAAGGGATGAATTGAAATTTGGTATAAAGATGAACTGAGTGGTGATAGGGGCGAAAATTTGTATGGTGCTAACGCGGACAGAGCCGCGGGCAGAATTTAATATGATTATATTTCGCTTAAATATTTTTTGTTTTTCACAGTGTTTCGTGTTTTGAATTTATGCGGATGCTAATATAGTATTTCTTTCGTGTAACAGATGCCACTAACAGCAGCCCAAAGACAAAAAAGATATCGAGAGAAGATGAAACTGGAGAATCCTGATAAATATGAAGAATGTAGGAAGAAAGCCACAGAGAAATATAAACTTAACCAAAGAGATAAAATGAGCCAATATACAGAAGAAGAAAAAGACACAATGAGACGGCATTGGAGAGATAGCAAAAGAAGGACCAGTTCCGCCAAAAAAAAGAGGCCCCTCACGCCAGCTGAAAGGCAGAGAAGATACAGAGAGAAACTGAAAACAGAGAATCCTGATAAATATGAAGAATATAAGAAGAGTAGAGCGGAGCACTCTAAATTATACTATAGAGAAAAATCTAAGCAGTATACAGAAGAAGAAAAAGAAAAAATGAGACAGCAGTGGAGAGATAGTAAAAGAAAGACTAT
Source organism: Epinotia demarniana (assembly GCA_945867215.1). Lineage (NCBI taxonomy): Eukaryota > Metazoa > Arthropoda > Insecta > Lepidoptera > Tortricidae > Epinotia > Epinotia demarniana. The sequence continues at coordinate 12,305,244 of OX244285.1, forward strand.
TCCATCCGGGAAACCGACGCCCCTTACACCAGCTGAAAGGCAAAAAAGATATAGGGAGAAAATGAAACAGAACAATCCTGATAAATATGAAGAATGTAAGAAGAGAAACGCAGAGAGCAGTAAACTTTACTACAGAGAAAAAGTGAGACAGTATACAAAAGAAGAAAAAGAAAAAATTAGGCAGTGTTGGAGAGATAATAAAAGAAAGACTAGTTCTGCCAAAAAAAAGAGGCTCACACCAGCCGAAAGGCAAAAACGATACCGAGAGAAACTGAAAAACGAAAAACCGCATAAATATCTAGAAATTAAAAAGGATGCAGCAGATTACTCTAGGCGGTATTACAGAGAGAAACTGAGTTGTAATGTGGAGAAACAATGGAATGAAGTGAGAAGAAAAAGGCTTTCTCCAGGCGAAAGAATGAAAAGATACAGAGAGAGATTGAAGAGAGATAATCCTGCCAAATATGTGGAACTACTGAAGAAAAATGCAGAGAACGCTAAACTTTATTATAGAAAGAAAGCGAAGCAACTTACAGAAGAGGAAAAAGAGGCAAGAAGGCAGAAATGGAGGGAGGCTAGAAGAATCAATAAAAGGAAACGTAGTAAGAGAAGAATTAATAAGAAGAATACACGGAATAATTCTGAAGAATCTGTGAGTGATGCTTGCTTGGTCTTGTCTTTCAGGATGTTACATTATTGTACCTTCCATTATTTATTAATTCTAAGGAAATAAACTCTTTTAGATGATTTTTATAAACAAGCTGGGCATTTGCCTACTCCACACGTCCTGTTATTGATTATTTTAGATTTTGTAAACGTGCCAACCGTTGTATACCTACGACATACCATGCCCTTGTTCAAGTTTCAAATGAGAGAAGAATAACAGCGAAATAATCTTTAAATAACTTTTGAAAAGTTGAAATACCCCCAACATTTTCATTTCAATGTCCAATATCTCAAAAACGGCTGAATAGTTTTTTATGAAACTTTGCTAACACTTGGGATACAATTATCTATGACACAAAAAAACCGCATTCAAATCGGTCCATCCGTTTGGGAGCTACGATACCATAGACAGATTAACAGACACGTTAAACTTATAACACCCCTCTCTTTGTGTCGGGGGATAAAATATATTATTTCCCAGGCAATGTGTTTGTTTGCCCAAGCTCGATAGGTTTATGGCCCACATGTTCCAAAATTTCAAACATGACCATAAAACCTATAATGCTTGCTGACCTGGGACAGCTTGTTTTCCCTCATTTCCTATGGGATATTTGTTACCGTGTACAAAGCTATAGTATTAAGTTCAGGTTCAGTACCTAACAATAGATAGGTACAGTCGAGTTGTCCAATATCTATAGAGACGTTTCAAAAATATCTACACATGTGTCTTATGTCAACAATAAAGTCTCTGTACAGATATTTTTGAAAGGTTGTCTGTGTAGATATTGGAGAACTTGACTGTACGAAAATGGAAAAAACAGCCTACTGTAAGAACTCTACACATGCAATGCAACAATAAAACGAGGGATCAAGACACCGTCTGTTGCTCTCTCTTTCACACGCCTGCCCGTTCCCATTCTACTCCTATTAATACCGCTATTAGTTGTTACTAAAGTCGCTGTCAATAGAATTTGCTCACTATGTAAACAAACCGCCATAGTGGAACAATTTCAATATGGCGGTTTGTTTAAATAGCAACTTCTATTGACGGCGACTTTAGTAACATACAGCTGACTGTAGCCTCAACTTATCGGTATAAATAAAATCAAGACTATTAGTTTATGTCTCTCTCTTTGTTTCCAGTCGAGCGAGCAGGATGGAGAGCCGGGCTGGTCGGAGATTCCGATCACTCCGCCGTGGCACATCCCAGACAGTTCGGGTGTATCAGGTAACAGTTCTGTACAGTCAGACAAAGTGTCTACTGATCTTGAACCTTATTACATAAATAATAGAGGTTAAAAGCATGGACCTATAATACTCAGGACAAGCTATAAGTGTTGCCCCAATGAGGGAAAGGCTCCGAGCTAAATTTAGAACTGATCTCAAAATGACAAACAACCTACTTAAGATTTATAAAGTTGCAGCAAATAAAATATAACTACAACTTGTAAAAGTTGAAAAGCCCTCGACATTTTCATTTCTAAGTCCAATATCTCAAAAACGGCTGAACAGATTTCGATGAAACATGACTAAGAACACTTGATAAAATTTTGTGACACAAAAAAACCGCATTCAAATCGATCCATCCGTTTGGGACCTACGATACCACAGACAGACACGTTAAACTTATAACACCCCTTTTTTCGTCGGGGGTTAAAAATGGAACAAGGACAACGAATGATATTTCCCTTTATGCCACAGTTATCGAGATTTGTAGGCTACCTAATTATTACCGTGTTATTACCATAGCTTGTCTTGAGTATTATAGGTCCATGGGAGAAAGTGATAAGGTGAGGCTACACGGGCCGATGTCGGCCGGACTGCATGCCGGCCGACGCGTGATTCGGCCCGTGTGGTTACGTGTCGGAAGCGGCCGGCCATACTAGGTTACTTTTGCCACTATAACAACAAATACTAAAAACCCGGCCAAGTGCGAGTCTGAGTGGGGCTCCCATACATCAAACGTGTTTTTTTTTCGTTTTTATAGACAATGGTGCGGAACCCTTCGTGCGCGAGTCAGACTCGCACTTGGCCGGTTTTTCGATCAATAATAAATCAAATAAATCAGTCCGCTTTGGCACCTAATTCTAAGATTTGGCGTAGGAGCTATTTTTACTTAGGCGACCGTTATCTAACCTTCCAATCCAGCGGAAAAACCAGAACGTTTGTAGACTGGTTTCCTTGCGATGTCTTCCTTCACGGAAATACTACTGTTAAATACTAAATGATACTCGAAACGAGTTTAAAAAAAAACTTGTGGTACAAGCCTTTTTTTTTAAACTCGTTTCGAGTATCATCATCTTTGTACCTGAATAGGTAAATAAATAATATAAAACTAGCTGCCAGGGCGGCACGCGTATAACAAAAAACACAGGCAAACCTGCGGGGTATAATAGAGCCTATAACCATATAGAGTCCATTCTACACATAGCAGACATAATTTTTGAAATTTATCCACTGGTTCCAGAGATTATCCGTTACATACAAACAAACTTACCAGCTATAATCTCAAAGACATCATCATTCTCCTAGCGTTATTCCCGGTTGTGCCCCTAAAGGAGCCCAGGGTCCGCTTTGACATCTAATCCCAAGATTTGGCATAGGCACTAGTTTTACGAAAGCGACTGCCATCTGACCTTCCAACCCAGAGGGAAAACTAGACCTTATTGGGGATTAGACCGGTTTCCTCACGATGTTTTCCTTCACCGAAAAGCTAACGGTAAATATTCCGTACATAAGTTCCGAAAAACTCATTGGTACGAGCCGGGATTCGAACCCACGACCGCCGCTTGACAGCCGCATGCCTGAACCACTAGGCTACCGTAGCTTCTATAATCTCAAAGACACTTCCTCTTTATTATATTAGTACTTATAAGGGAATGCAATCGATTTTGAAACGATCTCGAAATCTCGCGAGACTGGTATTGCGGTTTTGCTAGATCTCGGCTAGGTCTGAAATCTAGTGAGACCACAACAATGATCATCGACATGTAAAATACAGTTAAAATCTGCATTTTATCATCATCATCATAAAGTTAAGAGCCGGGCTCTTGTCGGTGGAGTAATCGCCACTCGGTTCTTCTCTCAGCCACTGTTGTGAGCTCTTGATACGACATTACATTATCTTTATCTTTAGCTTGGTCCATAAACGCACGTCTTGGTCTTCCCTGGCTCTCCTTCCTTCTATCTTTACTTTCAATTATAGTTTGTATGTAATTGTAGTAGTTTATAAATTGTGTAATACTTATCCTTTATATTTAAATTTTACAAAAATATATACATACTTGCCCCGCGACTCCGTCCGCGTGGAAGTCGTTTATATCGTAGCTCCATATAAACTTTCACCCCCATTTCACCCCTTTTGGGGATGATTTCCGGATTAAACTATCCTATGTCCTTCCCGGGGACTCGAACTATCTCTAAACCAAATTTCATCTAAATCGGTTCAGCGGTTTAAGCGTAACAGAATAGATAGTACAAGTACAGAAGGGACACTCCTTTGATCTTTACAAAACGCGCTTTTTCCTCAGCCAAAACTTACCTTCAGGTGGACCGTACGCTTGTTTGCCACCGTCGTATAAAAATAAGGTCCGAGTCTGGTTTGGCATTCCCTAGTACTTATGAAGATATTGTGGCTATCCAATGACTTGTGAATTGGTTGAATATAGTATTTATTTATTTATTTATTGTATATTTGCGATATACACAGGGTTTCCCGAAACTCAACGATAACCTACTACTGGGTGAGAGGCCAAGGTATACCAGTTATGAAAATAATAATAATAATAATCCATGTCACTTAGTCAAGCGGTATTAGACATTTTTCGAAAAAGTTGAAAATTTGACACCCTTGGTCGCTGAAGTAAGTACTGTGATCACTATTTTCACAATTTTACAGTGATTTTTTAATAATGTAATCTCTAATAACAGTGCTATTAATCACAACCACAAATCAAAGTAATAAACATTCTTATCTAAGTAAAAAAAAATCTATGACGAGTTATAAAAAACCATAACATATTAGGATTTGTTTTCATTTTCTCTGTTTTTGTACACTGTATAAGTTTGCCTATCTCGTTCTACCTACCTTCCTCTCAATTGCACAAAGGTTAGCTGGAAGAGATCCCTTATAGGGATAAGTTCGCCTTTGTACTTTGATCTATTGTGTGACGCGTATATTCTTTAACCTGTTATTGTGTACAATAAAGTGCTTACATACATAGATCAATTCTGTCACTTTCAGATACCAGCGCCCAAGACCCGCTCCGCAAGCACACCGACCGGTGTCGCTTCTGCGGCGAACTCTCGAGCGACTGTTTCGTCGTGTCGAGCCACATGCCTTACCTCGCCGGACACAGAACCACATTCGCCCTCAACGACACCACCATACAACTAGACTTCAACGATGGCCTACCGAAGACTGTCTGCAGATACTGTGACACAAAGCTACAGGAGATCTGCGACTTTATCAAAACAGTCAAAGATGCACAGGATTCGATGCGTGAGAAGATTAAAATTGAGAAACAGGATAGAGAGATAGATGTTATTATTAAGACTGAAACGGAAAGCACTGATGGCGATTCCATGTCAATAAGTGATACTGTGTTCGTTAAAACTGTGAGCAACAAGAGGAAAAGTGGTGTAACCAAGAAAACTAAAGTTGCAAAGCCTAACGTTATGGTGGAATGCGAGAAAGAATTTATAATTGATGTAAAACAAGAAGTTATTGATGATGACATGGAAAGTTCCAAACATAGTGATGCGGACAGTGAAACTTTGTCGATACCTGATGAATTAAAACATGCAAGTGCTTATTTTTGTGATACAGCGAAAGAGACTGTAGTGAGTGATGTGGTTAGAAAAGAAAAAGTGGGAAGTGTAACAACTATTAACGCTGTGTGTGCTCTCAGTCCTGAAACAGGGTCGGAGGATATAACCTAACCTATCATTTGTGACAGTATATCTAGGGTGTTCGGGTAACGATGTAGAACTTAAGGAGATGATGGACTGGACTATTAGGAAGAGTTTAGACCTGACAGTTAATTGAGTTGTTTAAGATTTGTAGATAGCAGGAAGGAGGGGCAGGGGAAGACCATGATGCAGTTATATAGACCAAATAAAGGAAAAAGCTGGTGTCGTGTCTTATCAACAAATCAAAGGGCTGGTGTAGGACAGAGAGAAATGGAAAATACTCCACCGACAAGAGGATAACTCTTAAATTAATGATGATGAAGATTTGTGTGAAACATTGGGAGGGTGTTTTTTTTAAATCAATTAATTGCAATGTTAATTAAGCATAAATCAATTCATCATCATCCTCCTAGCGTTATTCCCGGTTGTGCCCCTAAAGGAGCCCGCGGTCCGCTTTGATACCTAATCCCAAGTTTGAAAAATCCCCATAAATCAATTCATACTCTGTTTTTATTTTTCATGACAATTATTGTTCAAACTGAAAAAAAAACTATCACAGATTGGATTAGACATGTAAGGTTCAAACTCTTACGAATAGTCCAGACTGTCACCTCCTTAAGTTCCTACATCTTTATCCCGAACACCGGTGTAAATTCAGTATAGTTTAACACATTCCCTTTCCGAGTGCACCCAATGATGGGTCAGGCACCTGCTTTTCAGGAGTCTGTCCTTCCACAATGGATTCACAGCTTTGAACTTGGATGTGTGGCATTATCAGATCATTATGTATGGGGACAACAAATGTGTTAAAGCAGTACAGGTAAAAAAAAGTAAGCCCTTCTATGTAGACAATGATTGTGAACTGTTCGAATCATGAACCTATAATACTCAGGACAAGCTATACGTGTTGCCTCAATGAGGGACGGTGTTCGGGAGTGGTATTTTAGCAATTAAACTGCACGTATCTTGATTCTCTATTTATTAAAGATTATTAAGTACGCAGCGCGTGTGCGCTAGACAATAGCGTTGACGGAAGAGAGTGTTGCCAGATTTGGCTTAAATAAACTACTACTAACTAATAAACTAATGCTAATGTTGCCAAAACATAGTCCCGCGGGAAAGGAAATGCAAATTGTTTGCACTATTTTTAAGCTTTACAATATCACCACATGCTACTAGAGGTAACGCGTACAAAAGTCTACACGTGAACTAGATCGAGGCAACCTTTATATATTTATATATTAACTATACCTTAATTAACAAGTCTTATATATCTCAGTCAGGCCTTTACTTGACTTATTATTATTATTATTTATGGAAACCCCTTTGTATGCAGATATTGCCTAACCAAAATGGTGCTAAGGAACTCAAGCTTGAAATATTTGTGCATTACAGAGTGATTTGCATTTATTAACCTAGAGTACAAATAACTTGTGTTTACTACTTAATCATATATTGGCAAAGACAAACTTAATTAGCAGCGATACATTTGGTGTGACTATTAGGTAATTTTATTTCAACAACTCTTACCATGTTGTCCTTGCCAGGAAAGACATTAATAATGCGTGCCAGTGGCCACTCTAGTGGCGCAGTATTTTCTTTTATCAAGACTAATTGACCGGCTTCTAAATTTTTGACCTGTGACCGCCATTTTGGTTTGTTCTGCAGTTGGTTTAGGTAGCATTTTTGCCATACTTTCCAAAAACTTTGGACTAATTGCACGCATTGTTTCCAAAAATTTAGTCTAGATAAAGGAATTAGCGAATAATCGGCTTCAGGAAGAGCCATAATTGGTCTTCCTATAAGAAAGTGTCCAGGGGACAGGCAACTAAAATCCTGGCCATCTTTGGTCAAGGGTATTAGTGGCCTTGAGTTTAATATTCCCTCCACTTCTACAATGACGGTGTTGAACTGTTCATAAGTTAACATTGACTTGCCTATGACTCTACGGAAGTGATATTTTGCGCTCTTTACCCCCGCTTCCCATAATCCTCCAAAGGTAGGGGAATAGCTTGGTATGTATTTGAAATCTATTCCGCGTTGAGTTGTGTATCTTATGATTTTATTGCGGTGTTCATCATTTCTATTTAAGTCATATAAAGCTTTCAATTGGTTGTTGCAGCCTTTAAAGGTAGTGGCATTGTCGCAACAAATTTGTGCGGGGAGACCTCTGCGAGCTATGAAGCGCTTTAGCGCGGCGAGAAATGTGTCGGAAGTCATGTCGGACACGAGCTCCAGCAGATTGTGCGCTGTTCCTTTGACGATGACTGGGTAATCCAATATATTGTTCATATGGCTGGTTACCAGAATGCACTTGTTGTCATAACGATTTTTAAGTAGCTGCAGGGCTTCTTCATAAGACGTGTCCACCAGCGGCAGGCTTTCGATGAGTGTACTCGCCTCTCCCGTGAGATATTTGCGGAGGTAGCATAGCTTTTGCACTGGAGCCAGCTCCTGGTCACGTCCGATGACAGCGACAAACAATTCCATGAAAGATAGGTATTTGGTCACATCCTGACCGCTGTAGACGGGAATATCCAGGTGAGGAAGTCTTGTGGTACCATGCTTGATTTTGCATTAGCCGCTTTCACGAGCTTGTTTACCTCTTCACATATAACATAGTAACGTTCCTCCAGATCGTCTTCGAGGAAGTCTTTGTCTTCGGTTAATTCGAGTCATATATTTATTTGCAACTGTGTTTTTCTGTAGTCATTCATTGCCTTGTCGAGGGACTGTAGCCTCATTTTTAAGATATCGTCCGTGCTTGTTTTTTGTGTTTTCTCTTTTTCTAGAAAGTTTTCGAATCGTGTAAATTGGGCCTTGCACTGCCCTGCGGCGGCCTTTAGTTTCTTCACTTCTGCATCAGTCATAGTTTAGAACTGTCACTTTAGTTGTTGTAACAAGAAATTTCTAAATAGTTTTTTTTTTTTTTTTTTTTCCGTATACTGTGGCTTTTTGCTACTTAGGCACTTTGCCAATGTCAAGTGGGGGGAGATTTGAATTTACGGAACTGTGGAGTGCACCTATAAATTTTGCCCTGGGGACTAAACATAACCATAAATAATCATACAGAAATACTATATATTGATAGTAATAATAATAGTGCTAAAAAAGATACTTGTTATTCATAAATAATCATGATTTTATTTTATTTTTATCAATAAAATAAGCCAAGGCTTTGGCTACTTTGGGTTCAAAACTGGCCAAGAGGGATTTAAGATTAGTGGGGAGTTGAACTTGCAGTTTTATTAGTAGGTCATAGAGGGAGAATTGAGTTGTAGGGCACTCGAAAAAAATGTGATCAATCGAACCAATACCATGCCCGCACAGACATTCCGCGCTATTTTTAACTTTAATCTTATAAAGAAACTCAGGGGTACACACATGGCCTAGCCTAAGACGAATGATGCAACTGGTAACACATTTTGTAAATTTGATTTTAAAAAACCAGGGAGTAGATGGAATATTCTTTTGCAAGTGATAGTACTGCAGTGAGTGCAATTTTAACGAGGAGATCGCGTCTAAGTCCTTGGTAAAACATTGGAAAAAAGATCTATTACCGTCCACTGCTGCTTCCTTGGCAGCTAAATCAGCCAGTTCGTTCCCATGAATACCCTTGTGGCTGGGGATCCAGCATAGGGTTACTTCTAGATCAAGGAGTCGGCAGGATAGGAGTGACTCCTTGATGAGGCAGACCAGCGGTGTTTTAGCCCAGTTTTTAATAACATTACTTGTTATGGCTTGGATAGAGCTAAGACTGTCCGAAAAAATTACTGAATTAACCAGCCTGTGATCTTTGACATACTTGACAGCCTTCTAAATAGTTGATCGATAGTTGAAAATAAACGTGACGTACGAGCTAATGATTCCGCTCGATGTTCAATACGATCATGGTCGATACTGTGCAAGTTCGTGGCAGATAAGCACACGTTGCTAAGTTCACGTTGTTTGTTTGCTCTCCGCAGCCGGCAATAACCGCTCGGCCACGACTTTGGTCTTAAGCGACCTGCGACCAGCGTTTTATCTGTTCATTGCGCGTGATCCCAACTAACCACAGTGCGTTGCGCATCTCGACCGCGCAATGAACAGATAAAAGACGATCGCTTAAGACCAAAGTCGTGGCCGAGCGGTAATGGCGCCTTGTAGCGACCGGCTCGCTTCGTCTCTGTCGCACTCAGGCCGCGCGAATGTTCGCGTCCTTTTCGCACAGGTCACTGCAAAACCACGCCGTTTTCGATAGCTCGAAAGCTGATTTCACTGATTTTACGCGTTGTTATAGTTGTAGCACTATTATAGTTCGAAGGACCATTTGTTCGGGAGTGGTATTTTAGCAATTAAACTGCACGTATCTTGATTCTACTTATTAAAGATTATTAAGTACGCAGCGCGTGTGCGCTAGACAATAGCGTTGACGGAAGAGAGTGCTGAAGTGCTGCCAGATTTGGCTTAAATACTACTACTATACTAATGCTAATGTTGCCAAAACAGACGGAAAGGCTCCTATGCAACTAAATTAAGAACAGGGTCTTAAAATGGCTGATGGTTAGTGATAAACAACCTACTTACTTGGCCGTTACCCGCTGTTTATTTGCTGCAACCTCATACTAAATCGGCAAAAAGTGGATCTATGACAACAAACGATATTTATTCTGTCACACTTATTGACATTTGTATACTACCATCTCGCTCGGACGTGGTATTATTATTACCATGGTCATGGTGGTTGTCCTATCCTAAGGTCCAGGTCCATGGTTCGAACCGGCATTGTTTCTGTCGTGTTGAGGCGGCAGAACAGGACGCGTTTATGACGTGGAATTAGATAGAAATATGTATGTCTTCCTTTAACGCATAGTTGCTTCCTGTTGGATGGGCCTGACATGATGGTCTAATTCATTCAAACATTACAATAACCCCTCTTAAGATACTACTTTTGATACTGATTTAAGCTAATATATTTGATTAAAGCCTGTCAAGTATTAACAAGCTTGTTATTGAAAATCTCCATTGATCTGTTGATTGTTACAAGTGTTGTCAAAAAGAATTCGAGTTTTGTACTGTAAACAAATTGTGGTTAAATTCTAATTTGATTTTGTTTTGAATCCTCGTATGGGGACATGCGACGCGTGAGCCGTGTGTGAAAACGCGCAGGTTTGTCCGTAAACGGTTTAAAAAAAATTGCCACGTTAATATTCCGCAGCGGCGGACGCGTTGTGAAACAACAAACCCCGCGAGCTCATGCAAAAAGTATAATTCATAAGCAAAAGTATCATACAAGCTTCTGTCTCCATCTTCAGATCAGCTCGATGGTACCATAATATTGAATTGTCATTCAAATTAAACCCACAATTTTAAAATAAAAATAAAATGCATTTAATTCGGACAACATGGATCCATAGATTGTTAGTGCTACAGGCCTTACGAGGGGCGGCTGATAAGTCCTAAGCCTATGGTATTTCGAGGTCGTATATGTGTTTATGGTACTGGCCACTAGAAAGGCCATTTAAAAACAAATTATTAAAAACAAAATCATGTCATATTTGTTTGAATTTTTCTTGAGATATTTAACGGAAAAGTCCATGTCTGAATTATCAACAAATATTACGAAAATTGAGCACCGTGCTGTAATTAAGTTCCTTACAAAAAGTGCTAAATCACCGCAATGTATTTTTGAAGAAATGGCTAGTATTTTTGGTGCCTCTGGACCTTCTTATGCTACGGTCAAAAAGTGGAGTCGCTTATTTAAACTGGGTAGGGAGTCGATTGAAGACGATCCCCGTTCAGGCAGGCCAATATCGGTGGTGACTGAAGAAAATGTAAGAAAAGTCAGAAAATTTGTATTAGAAGACCGGAGAGTTAAGGTTTGACAAATAGCTGTTACTGTAGGCATTAGTAAAGAACGGGTTGGGGAGATTTTACATGAACATTTGAACATGACTAAGGTCAGTGCTCGCTGGGTACCGAAAATGCTGACGGCGTTCGATAAAGAACGTCGTGTTGAAACTTCCCAGGCGATTTTAGATCTGTGCGGAGATGGTATAGATGAAGTTTGCTCCCGAATAGTAACTGTTGATGAAACATGGATCAGGCAGTTTGATCCGGAGTGTAAGTCTGAATCCATACAGTGGATTGAAAAGGGTGAAAGACCACCGAAGAAGTTTAAAGTGCAAAAATCGGCATCTAAGTTAATGGCCACTGTGTTTTGGGACTGTGATGGCATTCTCTTAATAGGTTATTTGGCCAAAGGTTCTACAATAAATGCACTTTATTATGCTAATCTATTGAGACAGGTGCGAGAAGCGGTAGTTGAAAAAAGGAGGGGCAAATTAAGGAAAGGCATTTTGTTTTTGCAAGACAATGCACCCGTTCACACCGCCCGGGTTGCGAGGCAGGCTCTGAAAGAAATTGGCTTCGATGAAATCAACCACCCACCCTATAGTCCAGACCTAGCCCCTAGCGATTATTTTCTGTTCAGTAATTTAAAGAGAGAGTTACGGGGAAAGAGATTTGGCAGTGATGAAGAGATGAAGGCGGCTGTAGAGGAGCATTTTGAAGGCCAATCTAAAGAATATTTTTTTAACAGCCTAAAAGCATTGTCTCAAAAATGTAAAAAATGCATTGAATTAGAGGGAGATTATATTGAAAAATAAACATAAGTTATTTTTTATATATTGGTTTTTTCTACCATAGGCTTAGGACTTATCAGCCGCCCCTCGTATATAAATATATTAGAACTTAAACTTAAATGCAGGGAGGACGAGTGCCTCAGTAGGCAACCGTCCCATCTGTCGGCCAGTACGTTCAGGAGACTGTGGTGGATTTTAGCTCAATCACTTCAAGACATTGCTTCAGAATTGAGTTGCAAGATTCCATCTGAACAAACATAAATTGCAAATTCAATGAAAGCTTGTAAAAATGTATACTTAATTATTTGACATAATGTCATTAAGTCCGCCTTTTGTACTATAAGTTCATGTTTTCTGTAATAAAATAAATAAATAAATCCAAGAGACCTTCCCAAGTAGAAGGTAGAATTGTAAATAGTATTCAGCATATTTTTATTGATTTTTATACATTTGTAGAAACTCCCGATTGTGATGCAAACGTTCTCGACAGGTTTCTCAGAGATTTTTGACCATCACCGGATTAAGGATTGGGTACATATTTGAGAGGATTCAATCAATACATGTTTGCACTTGACTGCATTGTATTGACACAGGACTGTACTATCGCGAGTTGAAATAGACTCATGCTTTGTTTAACCATGTTTAACATTATTGTAAATATTACTCAAAATTGTTTCAGAGTTACCCGTGATTTATTATAAAATAATACGGTATTTAGTATACGCGTAAAATCGTAAACGATTTGTTGTACGACTTATGCTCGTCACAAATAAAACATTTTGAGTGTTGTCATGTCTTTTATTTTTGTTTCAAATTTAATTAGGTATCAGAAATTACCGTAATTGCTCCAAGAGGCCCCAGCTGGTCGTCTCCATCCGAAGGCAGTTTGGTTCCCATGTTAAAGCAGTATACTCAATGGGTTCCGCCCAGCGAATGAAACAACCAGAGAATGCGAGCACCTTACAAATTCCAACCAAAACACGTGCCCTTAGGCACTGGTCCCACCGCCGGCGAGTAAGATTGTTACTACGTGGTCCTCGCTCAAGCGAGTAAGAATTACTGAGTACTAGCTACTCGGGGGGCCGTTCATAAATTACGTCATCGTTTTCTTGACGATTTTTGACCCTATCATCCTATTATTCCTTGAAATGGACCCTCCCCGCCTAATAAAATGACTATGACTATCGTCATCCAATGGCCAGACCCCCCCCCCCCCCCCCTATTTTGACGTAATTTATGAATGTGGGACGATTTTGCAGCGCTACTTAGACTTCTATGGTTTTTTAGTTCGCTGGATCCACTCGGATATGGAACGTGTTAAGTTTGCGTCTCTAAAGATAGCATCAAGTCGCGTCCCGCACTCCCGTCGAACCTCTGCCGGCTCTTGACACCTTTGCGGCTATAGGAAAGTAGGTATGACGATAACGGGGCCCACGCTCTGCGTCCCGCCCGTTATCGTCATATCGCGCCGCGCAGGCCAGGACCGAGTAAGCGGTTGACCTATAGTAGCTAAAGACATGTAACATCACAGACGCATACGTTATGTAACGCGTAATGTAGTGGTTACAAGGTGATCATTTCTGGTGTTAAAATAAAATGTGAAAGCAAGTTTCAGTCTTAGTTATATTCTATGTTAAAATATTTGTTTACATGAGTATGTATATTAACATTTAGTACACAGTACAAGCACTTTGTTTGGGACTAGGTTCATTTTTGTGACTGTCCCCTAATATTCAATAATAATACTAAATATATTCTGAATGCTTCATATGCTTTACAACTAAATAAATATTTAGCCCGTCACAGACTAGCTAGTCTAGTAGCTATAATATATATTTATATACCGTAAGATACCGACATATATATTATATCTGCGTGTGTGGACTCTGTCAACTGGTACGTAAAATATATCGTAAGATGCCTAGCTATAATACATATTTATATCTGCGTGTGTGGACTCTGTCAACTAGTACGGAAAATAAATCGTAAGATGCCTAGCTATAATACATATTTATATCTGCGTGTGTGGACTCTGTCAACTAGTACGGAAAATATATCGTAAGATGCTTAGCTATAATACATATTTATATCTGCGTGTGTGGACTCTGTCAACTAGTACGGAAAATATATCGTAAGATGCCTTGCTATAATATTGTTTTGGTATATTAATATATATTATAACTACTTCTGTGACGGGCTTTATAAATAACCCATTCGAGGCCAAGCTACGTGTGCAACGCCGTAGCAGCATTTTCCGCTTTGTAGCAGAAATCACTCAGAGGCATGACCTATGTTGTTGGCCTTGAATGGGTAACTATAAACTAGGTTTTATCACCAATTCCTCTGTCAGTCACACTTTTTTCAATTCCACTGTTTCCCCCGTTTTTAGTGACACTCCTTTCATAAACCAAAGCACTATTCGCAAGTTCAGATTCACTAGGTTTCACATCTGTCCCCGTATCACTATATTCTGGATTCCCTTTTGTATCCGTTTCATCAATAAGTTCTACTTTTATGTCAGTTATAAACTCAGTTTCATGTTCATTTGTTTTGGCTTTTTTCTTTTTAGTATTTTTTCCCTTTTCACTTTTCCTTTTATTGGATTTTTTAACATACTCTGCCTCACTGAATGACAATGCATCAACTGTGCCTTCGTCTCTAAACTCAGTTTTAACGAGTTGAGTGTTGACTTTAGGACTCACAGTGACAAGAGAGAACTGAGCAGTGTTCACTTGTTTCACAAACTCGCAGATTTCCTGTAGCTTGCCATCGCAGTGTCTACAAACGGTTTTAGGAAGTGAGTCGTTGCTAAAGTCAAGTTCTAGCCGGATATGGTTCAGGGCCAGCGCTGTCTTGTGGCCGGCCAGGTATGGCATGTGGCCGGACACGGAGATGCAGTCAGTGGAGAATTCACCGCAGAAACGGCATTGGACGCCTTTGTCTCTGTCCTGCGGAGGTTCTAGGGGATCCTGAGTTCTTGTTGTCTCGGAGTCTGAAAAAAAAACATAATAAACTTTGGTGCTTGTATTTGATAGGACTTGGTGTTGACAATTGTGATTAAAAGGAGTAAAGACATTGTTGGGAGTGTTTTCACTTGGCCTTTAGGCCTTCAACATGACCTTTAGGGCCTTTAGGCACTAAATATGCTTAAAAGGAATACAAATCTAGAATCCGCATTAACAGCTTACTATGCGTATGCGCATGCATGGCTCCGATATGGTGTGGTTTTGTGGGGTGCCAGTACCGATGTACATGACTTATTTGTCATGCAGAAGAAGTGCGTCCGCATCTTGACCAACACGCGCGTGCCGGACAGCTGTCGCCGCACTTTATAAAACTTCAGTTATTGACATTGCCTTGTTTGTATATCTTGGAGGTAGCACTTTTTGCAAGAAAACACGCAAATCTATTTAAAAGGAGAAAAGATATTTGTAAAAGTAATAGTAGGTATAGAAACCAGCTGGCCTTACCAAACTCCAAGCTAACTATGTGTAAAAAAGGCCCACAATATCGCTGTATCATCATAACAAACAAATTACCCCGAGCACTCAAACAGGAGTTAAACGATAATATATTCAAAAACAAACTGAAGAAATTACTCCTCGATAAGGCCTATTATACAGTAGAAGAGTTTTTAAATGACAAAACACTAGATCAGTTATTATATTAAGTAATCATAATTTCAATTTTTATTCACATTTCGATGGTAACCTATGTTGTAATAATAATATCGTTAGTCCATTATTATTATTTTGAAATCTCATGGAATTATTCTCATAAAATGACATAAAAAAATTATTATTTTTTAATTTTTAATATAATTATCGTCTTAATATTGTATATATGAATTTCTGTGATATTTTTATGAAATCAGCTTACATAACTTGCATGTTAGTATGTAAAACCATTGCAATGCCCTAGCAGGGTATCATGTACCTACCGTATTAAACTTAAGATCTTATGTAATAACAATGAACATGATTGCAATAAAGGAATATGAATATGAATATAGGTGATTAAGAAATATTCAGAAAAAAAATAACTTAGATCTGAAAAAAGTCTCCAATTCCAGGTCAAGGCACTCCTATTTTGTAGAGAGAAAACGATGACAAGGGGCGCGGCCCACAGCATTGAGGATGACGCATGGAGGAGCATATGTGAGTAATGATGATGAAATAGTATCCTCTTATCGCTCATCAGGGACAGAAGGCTCTTAGAAGTGCCGTAAAAGAGTAATAATCAATTCATTTACAACACAAAATATTTATTTTCAGGCAGGTCGAGGTGTGCGGCCGAGCATACGGGTGACGGCACGGCTATTGCTGTTCAAATTTTCTACATTCCCTGCAGTGGCGGCGCCTTGCGAGCGACGCGAATTCGCGTTCGCAGCATACATATTTTTGTAAATCAGTTTTGAGTATCTTGTGACGCGAATTCGCGTCTTCCGTAATGAATGGGGCAACATGACATTCCACTGCACCCTACCTTCAACTTGTTCCTTACCGTTAATAGATTCAGATGAATCTATACACACAGATGTGCGTCTTTGAGCTGTTGATTTAGATGCTGATTGTCTTTTCAAATTGAAGTCCCCTAGTGATCCCTCTGGTGCTGTAGTTGAAGCTTTTCGAAAAGAGTGTCCGGTGTAATCTTTAGCATCAGGCAGATTCAGAAACTCTGCAATTTCTCTTGGCATCATACCAAACTTGTTTTTACCGATAACCTGAGCGTTGCATTTCCCGTTCCTGAACTGCTGGAAGAACCGGGTGCTCACTCCTTTTTTCACTGTACGTAGGCTTTGATACTTCTTGACAATATTGTAATATTTGCCTTGTATTACGAAGGAGCCTTGTATTCGGTGTTTTGTGTGAGGCACTTTGATTAAGAATACTTCACCATGGTTTTCTACGTCATTTGTTGTGATTTCTGAAAGCTCTTGACGTCGGAGGCCGCCTGTTACTCCAAGAATTAGGGCTACCTGGAATCAACATTTAACTTACATTATTTCCATAAATAATTCACTTTTCAGGCTGATGCTGTGTGCTTTGCATTGAAAATATAACCCTTTCAGACCCTTGAGCGGGTTAATAACTTTAATTGTCAAATAAAAACATATGTCAATGTAGGTACTTCATTTCACATTAGCAGGGCCTTGTTATTGCGGTCTGAAAGGGGTAAGAGAATAACTACAACTTAGAAAAGTTGAAAAGACCCCGACACTTTCATTTCAAAGTCAATATCTCAAGGCTGAACAGATTTTCATGAAACAGGGCTACGAACACTTGGGATGAAAATGGTCCATCCGTTTGGGGGCTACGATACCACAGACAGATACACAGACAGAAGACGTTAAACTTATAAGGAATCTCACTTTTCCTCATGGAAGGTGTGAAGCAGTATGTGCCACTCAATAGCAAAATCAGGATTTAATATACCACCCTTGCTGTGTGTAAATATATAACATTGCTCCCATATCGTATCTTCTTTTGACAAGTGGCTTCCATCTAACTTGAGATGATATTGCCAAGGTCAAGTTTGCTTTGAAGCAAAGTTGTTTGATAATTACCAATCTGTTGTCAGATTAAGAAGGTCAGCATAAGCAGCAAGGCGACCACTGCTGACCGCATCCCCAACGAAAGACCTTTGCTCCCTTTTATCTGTTATTGGAGAGGAAAGTAGGGGGGAGGCGGAAGAGATGAGGCCAAGGAAATATATATAAACCAAAAGAAAATAGAAATATGTAAATTATGTGTTGGATCACGCTTATAGAAAATAATCAAGAAGAAACCTTAAAAACCTACTTAATGTAATAAATATGTAAGCTTGTTACTCTATAAATATGAAGCACTTTTGATATCGCCTCTCAGAGCTTGTTCACACCAATCCATAACAGTCATAGCAGTGCCATTCTGTGAGAGGCTCGATGTGAACAGGCTTTCAGGTATGGAAAATATGGCGATCACTTGGACAAACATGGGTAAAAGCCAGTGCATCTAATTACCTTGGTCGCCAAATATTTATCATCCGGCGCCTCGTCTATGAACTTCTCAACATTCTCAATAGTCAGCGCTTTCGTTTTCTTGCACACGTAGCCTTTCGACCGCTTCTTCAGAAATGCGGACAGCTTCGCACACTGCTCCATATTCACGCCATGGTTAGACTTCAGACCCATCTTCAGCATAGAATAGATAGCCCACAATGATGAAGGCTTGTATTTAGTCGCGATTTCCTCGAAATACGCCATCAAGACATCCTCGCAGAAGGAGCTCGTGTTTTTTTCATTTTGCCAAGTAATAAAGTTCTCGTATGTCGCTATGTACCTTTCTCTTGATTTAGCTGGTAGCAGATGTTCATTTTTAGCCGCATTCGTTTCAGGTAACGTTGAAATTACGTCTTCGGATTCGTCGGAAGAAGACGACATTTTTTCCCAATTTCCTTTACGATTTGTGAACTTTTTTGCGGCTGTCTGTCACCGTAGTAAACTCTACAATTTAGAAGTGGATAATAACGTGTGAGGTGTTTAGTGAATATGGAATTTCCAATCGATACAGCGTCGGCGTCGTTAACACAAATAAATAACAAAGATGGCGGAATACAATTCTCCTCCTCTTCCGCTACCGCAGCTCGCAGCACAGATTACTAATATGTAGCTAGCTAGCTCGCAGCCCCGCAGCAAAGAGTATAATAATAATTAATAAGTAAGCAGGCGTCTGTCATTAATAATTTTTTTTTTTTTTAATTTCGTCCATTCGGACAGGCTAAGACCATGGGCCATACTGCCTAGTCTTCAGTAAGTAGATTCATTTGATCGAATCCAGTAATAACGTCTTCAGTAGTTTCAAATCAGAAGTCTCTAGTCCAATAAATATGTCTTCAGTTATTTCCAATTCATATGAACAAATCTAGATATTAAGTCATCAGTATTATCAACATATGTGTCAAATCCAAAAAATAAGTCTTCAGTTATTCCAATCCAATTCATGAAGTCAAATCCAGTTATAAAGTCTTGAGTATGTTCCAATAAAAACGTCAAATCCAATATTCAGCTCTTCAAAAAAGCTTACACCTCATCCAGACATTCCAAAAAGTCATTTGACCAACAAAATATAGGTACAATGCTTCAATAAAAATATATACAATTTTAAGCAAGTTTTAAATTTAGCATCATATTTACAGCATACACACAGTATTATGTACAAAATTAAACAAAGGTAAATAAGTAGACGACTCCTTCAACAAATCAGTTACTGAGAGCGGGATTCGATTAGAAGCTCCATAAATCTCAAGCAACTCATCCATCAGCACTAGGCGCTGAATGCCAAAGGATGAGCAACTAAACAGAATGTGATCTATAGACTGAACCTCTTGCTTTTGACAATGATCGCAATAAGGGGAAGAGACAAAGTTTTTACGATGGAGATGAAAATTTAAACGACAATGACCAATGCGCATACGAGTAATTATGGTGTAAAACCTACGATGCATGTAAGTTTTAAACTTACAAAACCAAGGCTTACTATTAACTTGGTTATCTAACAAAGCATACAAATGAGCCTTATTCTCAACTTCTGTAAAATGATACCAATGTCTTCCCCAAAGAACAGTCATACGCTGTTTTAGATTACTTATAATATCAGAATATGGCAAGGTCACAGCTAAGTCCCTGCTGTCGGGAACCAGGGACAAGTCAGATGCATTAGCAATAGTTCTAGCTAGGTAGTCGGCGTTTTCATTACCAGAAACTCCTTTATGAGACGGAACCCATACAAAATCTATTTTAATACCAATTAAAGATAGTTCTAACCATAATTCTTTAATGGAAAAAATTAGATAGCAAGTGCTAGCATTCATTTTGTTACTCGATAAACTTATTAATACACTCATACTATCGCTTACTATGACCCATACTTTACTATATTGATTATGTTCTTTAACATGTTTCAAAGCAAATAAGATGGCAGTTGCTTCAGCAGTAAAGATACTTGCATTTTTATTGATATTAAACCCAATACCTTTATTAATTTCAGGTTGATAAATTGCAAAGGAAACAGCATTATTATTTTTGGCACCATCCGTATAAATAAATTTACAATTAGACCATTCTGACAACAATAAATAAGCCTCCTCTTTGGAAGTTAGCTTTGAATCTATTACAATTTTTATATCGGGATATTTACTCTTAAAAGAGCCTGTGTAACAGGGAAGAAGGTCATTATCAAGATGTATATTTAACTCCTGCAAAGAGTGAAAGAAAGAAGTAAAATCCTGAAGAACATACATGCGCCTTTGAAAAGGCGATGATTGGAAAGAAATCAAGTTGTGAAGAAGATCGTTCTTAGGCAAGCTGTATAACTTTAAAATAAATCTTTCTTTTAAATAACGAAATCTAATATGAATAGGAGGAAGATTCGATTCAATTTGCATAGCAGCGATAGGACTAGTTTTAAATGCACCCAGTATTGTCCGCATACATTTGTTTTGTATTTTATCTAATGAATTTACAATTTTATCATCTCCAGCAAAACATAGAAAACCATATTCAAAATGACTTCGAACTAGAGACTTATACAAGATTAACAAAATTTTGGGGTCTGCACCCCATGAAGTGGCGCACAGCGATTTTAACACATTGTATGCTTTGTTAGCTTTGGTTATAATACTGTCAGCATATTTTATCCAGGAAAGTTTTGAAGTAAATATAACACCTAAAAACTTTATTAGATCATATGAAATAGGCAGTGATATGTCATTGTACAAAACTGTGGGCAAACACATGCTTTTGCGACCAAAAATAAAAACTTTGGTTTTAGTCGAATTTACATCTAAGTTCAGATAAGCAAAGTATTTATGTAAGTTGATTAATGCCTCATTAATAGTCAAAGCTAATTGATTTAAATCAGATCCTGACACATAAACAACCAAATCATCTGCATACTGCAGATTTTTAACCTTTGTTCCTAGAATAAGATTTAGTCTCCTAATGTACAAAATAAAAATTAAAGGGGATAAGATACCTCCTTGACAAACCCCTAAAGAAGATAATCTTGGGCCATATAAGTGATTGTTAAATTTAACAAAAACCTTCCTGTTTGTTAAAAACATTTGTAAGAAATTTATTATTTTGCCAGGTAACCCTATCATTGACAGCTCTCTACATAAAACGGAAATATTGACACTGTTAAATGCACCTTGAATGCACCTGCAATGTCAAAGAATACCGAAAGAAGATACTGATTATTATATATGCTGTTAAGTGCATCAAGTTGCAACTGACAAATACTCTCACGAGAAGACCGACCTTTACGAAAACCAAACTGATTGCAGGGTAACAGACCATTTTGTTCGACAAAAAATTCCAACCGTTGCTTTAGAAGCTGTTCAAAAACCTTTCCTACACAAGATGTGAGTGCTATAGGTCGATATGAGTCGGGTAACAATTTATCTTTATCAGGCTTTAAAATTGGGACCAAGCAATCTGTTTTCCAATCATCAGGAATTAAGTTTTCTTCCCACAGCTGATTTAATATGTTTAAAAAGGTCTTTAGATTTTGTGAACTTAAATTTTTCAGTAAAATATATGGTATTCCATCAAGACCAAAGGATGTATCTCTTCTTGATAATAGGGCAGATTTAAGCTCTTGCAAAGAAAACGGTTCAGTAAGATACTTATCATTATCATTTTCTGTGTGAACATAATTTAAAGACTCATTAAGCACAAAATCAGGAGTGTATTTCTTAAGAAAATCTGATATCCAACTATTATTACTAGCGTGTTTTGAAATGAATGTTTTATTAAATTTCCGCATGTAATTCCATATTAATGTCAAAGGAGTGCACCGGTTAAATGAGTTACACAGATTTATCCAACTATTACGCCGTTCAGTCTTAAGAACAAGCTTTTTAAGGGCTCGAAGTCTTTTAAATTCTATATAATTCTCTTCACTAGGTTCACTTTTAAATTTTATATAAGCATGTTTTGAATTAAGTACAGCTTCTGAACACTTTTGATTCCACCAAGGCAGCCGGGGAAATTTCAAAGATTTTGGTGTACACGGATTAGAACTATTCAAAGACCTATGTCTAGGGATGGACTCTACAGCAATAGATCGCAAAATATTACAAAACAGATTGAGCGCATCTATCGAAGACATATTTTCAAAATCAATATTAGCCAAACAAAAATCAACTGATTGCCTGTACATTTTCCAATTCACCTGTTTGTAATTTGGGTGAATGGGCAAATGTACATTATTACATATTGGATTACTTTGTGAGCTATTTTCATTACCAACTATCATTTTTATCATTACAGGCAAATGATAACTGCTGCCAAGAGGACAATCCATAACAGACCAATCACATGAAAGTGCCAATGATGGAGAAACGAAAGTTAAATCCAGAGCATTAGGACGCCAAGAAGAAGAACCAGTTGTAGTAGTTTGACCATTATTTAAAAGAACCAAGTCATTGCCATCAATAATATCTAAGACATCTCTACCTCGAGGCAATGTATCAACACAGCCCCATGACATATGATGAGCATTTAGATCGCCTCCAAAAAGCATTGGCTGCGGAATAGATTTTATCAAAGCATCAAATTTACTTTTATTAAATGGGGGATCAGAATTTGATGGACTATAAAAACTTACTACACTCAACTGCTTGTTGTTTATAATTATTTGTACACAGATATTTTGTAGAGCATTGTCAAAATAAGTTTTAATATTAGAATATACTATATTGTTATGAATAAGTATTGCTACACCATTATGTTTATTACCACAGTCATTTCTAATGACATTGTATCCTTTAATTGAAAATTTTTGATGTTGTTTTAACCAGGTTTCAGAAATTATTGCTATGTGAATGTTATTTTCATATAAGAATCTAGTAAAGATTAGCCTATTGCTTATTATACTCTGAGCATTCCACTGCACTATGTTCAATATGTCCATAAAGAAAAAAATTAAGGTTGTTTCCTGAAAGTGTTTTTAAGTGTTTCTTTTATATTGTTAGAATTTATTGGCGTTTCTTTATCAGCACAAATTTTAACTATAGCTTCCACAAGTAGATTCATAAATCTGTCAGATTTGGTCAGATTACTTAGATGGGTGTCAATATATTTTGAGCCGAGCTGCGGAAATGCAACGTCACAAAACAAATCGGAATATTTAGCACTACGTGATTTTAACTTATTTTCCTCAATTTTCTGTTTTTTAATTGGACATGCAGCAGATATAGCCACGTGATCCCCACCACAGTTTGCGCATTGTGTTTTAACCTTATTACAATTTTTGAAATTATGAGGTTCAGCACAAATTGAACATACTTCATTATTTTTACAATACTTTGCTATATGACCAAATTTCATGCAACGAAGGCATTGCTTTACTGGAGGAATATAGATCCCTACTTCGTGCCTCCAATGGTCAAGTGTTACATATTCAGGCAACTGTACAGAGGCAAAAGTCACGGCAACCGTCTGAGTTGGAACCATTGAGACGATACCCAGCGTGTCTTTTACCCGCCGCATAAACCGTCTTACGCTTATCACCTTTTTACTGGAAGCTATTAATTGGAAAATCTTCTGGTTCGAATAATCAATCGGCACTGAAGTGAGAACACCCGTAACCTCGGTCTCAGATGCTGGGATTGAAGCATTCATGTGAATTTCATTTAATAATTTTTCATTTTTTAGGAAGACATTGGCGTGATTTGGGAGATCGAACATAATCCCAACTTTGTATGCATTAATTGTTCTTAGATGCATCACGCCCGACACGCGATGCTTTCGGATTGCATTGGACAAAGCAAGTCTATCTTTGTCAGAAAATTTGTGGTCATCCTCTCTGTGATTCAGAAAAACAATAAATTCTTTCTTAGCTGAATTTTCGTCGTACAACCTGTAATAACTTTTGGCCCTGAAAGGAGTATACTTCTCTTTGTCATCTTCTTTAGTCTTCTTTTTTGCAGGTATGCGCTCCGAGGGCGCACCTGTATCCGCATCAGAACTACTTTCAGATTGAAGATCTGGCTCCGGCTCCAAGCCCTCCAACCGAGAACGCTTTCCCGTACGCTTCCCCATGACTGGGGAAGCGCACCAAACCGATAACCAAATCAACTATGAATTAAAATTAAGACTAAATATGTACAAATTAACACCTAAAATTAATTTACAATAAAATATTTTATCAAGCGCGCCTATCACTTTCAACGTTCCCTCCAAAAAACTGTCATTAATTAATCTGTGGGGACATAAATAAATAACACAGCGATTGACACAGCATGTTATCAAGAAACAGATTGATCGTCTGGTACTCTGCGGTTAATCAGGGAAACACGTAATTTGCTCTGACAAGAGCAGTTTTCCGTTGCCCTGAGAAGGACAGTTTGTATGTCCGGAGCCTGAAGCACCCTCGTCGGATTCTTCGTGTCTTCCAGCACCGAGCGCGGAGAGCGGAGCACGGCGATCGACGACGATGTTCACTCCACGGCGGCCGACGAGCGAAAGGACTGGCGCCGGCGCAGAGCGTAGTTTTATTCGACCGACCTATGACCTCGCGCATGCGCCGTGGCAGGCGCACTTTTCCCGCGCGGGGGGGGCTATCTCTGTCTCACTCGCGCGTATCCGTCCCGCTCTAATTTGTTGCGGATTAATACCGTGTCTAGTTGTAAGCTTTTTTGTTGTATATAGTTAGGCCTATTTGTAAATAAAATTCATTCTAGTATCCAGCAGTCTACAGTAAACAACAAACGCATACCACCAGGGTGCGGGGACGGACCCTGGTGGTTATGTGGGACTCCCTTGTCGGCTAATAAGACCTACGGTTTACCCACTAAAAACCCCTCTATCTGCCGCCTCCACGCTGTAAGGCGAGGTCGTGGGAACTCAAGTACTCTACCACAACCTCGCCAGCGGCTGTCCGGAGCTCCGGACTCGTCTCCGGGTGGACTTTATACCTCCCGCTTCTTCTCAAAGGGCGTGCCAATGGCATGCCCGCGACTCGGGGAACCTTCATGTAGGCGACAAGCGTCCCCGTGCCTACCGCCCACGGGTGCCCTTAAGGGGGTATTCGGCGGTCGTAGGCCAACCGCCGTCGCCCCACACGTTTGCGGCGCATTGGTTGGGAGGCCGGATCCTCCTCCCTTCCACGCTCCGCCGCCTCCTTCTGTGCCATCACATCCTCACAGAAGGAGGCCACCGCTTTCCATGACCTGTCGCCGCCAACCATGGCTTCGACCACGGCAGGCAGGGACAGGTCGTGCCCCACTACAGCCACGAGAGCGGCCCGCTGTTCCGCCCAAGTTGGGCACACTGCCAGCGTGTGTTGGGCCGTATCCTCGGCATCACCGCACGCGTGGCATTCCATTGTCGGTTCCCGTCCCGCCACCCTGCACAGATATCTCCCAAAGCAGCCGTGCCCTGACAGGATCTGCACAAGGTGGAAGGAGAGAAACCCCCCGTTTCTTCCGACCCATCTCTCAAGGACTGGCCGGATAGCTCCGATGGTCAAGTGGCCAGCACTCGGCGTCTCCAGCCTTTCCTTCCACTTCTGGATGAGGACACTGCGGGAGTCGAGCCTCCACCGCCTGATCTCCTCCAGAAGTGGTTGGTCCCCCCTAGCCCGCGCCTCGGTGACACGCCAATATACATCGGCCAGTACTGAAGCGTCGAGGTCCCAGGGTGGGGTCCCCGCCAACACGCAGGCCGCCTCGTAGGAAACGGTGCGGTATGCCCTCGCCATCCTGACCGCCATGACCCTCTGCGGCCTTCGCAGTTGGGCCTGGTTCTTGGTGTTCAGGGATCCGGCCCAGATGGGTGCCCCGTACAGAGCCATCGACCGCACCACTCCTGCGTACAGTCTCCGGCAGCTCGCGTTTGGCCCGTCCAAATTGGGTAACAGTCGGCTGAGTGCTGACGCCGTCCCCATCAGTTTCGGAGCAAGGCACCTAAAGTGCTCCGTGAACGTCCAACGACTGTCAAGGATTATGCCTAGGTACCGCATTGTCGACTTGACAGCGATGGACGTTCCTCCCACCGCCAGGCTGGAACCCGCCGGAGGAGCCTTCCGGGGCCCATGAAAGCACAGCGCCTCGGATTTATTCAGAGCCACCTCTAGCCCCAGCCTTCTGATGCGGGCCACCACCGTTGCCACGCCTGCCGTGGCCCGGATCGATGCCTCCTGGAACGTGCTCCCGCGTGCCGTCACCAAGGTGTCATCGGCGTAGCACGTCACCTTGACACCTGGCAACAGCCTATTATCCCTGAAGCAACCTCAAGCTAAATCAGCTGAACCACCATCAGCTAAAGTGGTGACCTGCCGACTCAAGAGCACAGAAGCAACCAGCATCAAGACTCAAGCATGGCCGGAGGAAACGGAGACAACACGGGAGCTCTACCCATTCTGCAACCCGACGCTGTCGATCAACATGAAGCTCAGCAACTACCAGCAAGCCACGACGTGTCCGCTATATCTCTCTCACTCCGAGTACCACCATTTTGGCGCGACCAGCCGCTATTATGGTTCTGCAGTTTCGAAGCCGCCACCGCCGATCTGAAAAGAAGCCAATCACAGCTCGCGCAAATGGTCATCGCACAGCTCGAGAAGCAAGACATCCAGAATATTGCAGATCTCATCTACTCGCCGCCGGAACAAAATTACTACCAGGCCATCAAGGATCGTCTCATCTCGCTGTACGAGGAATCAAACAGCGCCCAGGCGAAGAAATTGCTGTCACAGGTCGAGCTCGGCGAACAGAAACCTAGCCAGCTACTCCGCAAGATGCAGAATCTCAACCGCGAGAAGTTCCCCGAGAGCACCATACAAATGATGTGGCTCGATCATTTACCGCCACACGTCAGATCCGTACTCACCGTCAGCGAAGCATTCAAAATCAAGACCACGCTCGACGACCTCGCCCTTCTCGCCGACAAAATGATGGAGCACACGCCGTCATCCCACGTCGCCGCCATTTCGTCGCCCATCGCGTCAACATCAAAACAGCCACCACCGCTGCTACCTCCGTCGCAACCTACCTACCAGCAACATCCGCATCTCGACACACAATATCTCATCGGCGAGATAAGAAGATTGTCGCTCGAAGTCGCCGAACTACGATCAAGGCCGCGCAAAAACAACGATCGTCGCAACAGCCGATTTCGCCGCCGTTTTCCGTCACGTTCCCGTCCTCGCAGCGCATCACAATCGCAAGACCGAAGCCGCAACAACTCTCCCATGCCGTACTGCTACTACCACCGTCGTTTCGGCATGGACGCGATTAAATGCACGCCACCGTGCAATTTCAAGCCGGTCAACACGCCGTCGGAAAACTAAAAGTAACGCTGGCAGCGGCGGAAACCGGCGTTACTGATACATCTCACCGCCTCTTCGTGACCGACAAGACTTCAAAACTTACCTTCCTGGTCGACACTGGAGCGAACATATCCGTGCTACCACGAAGAAAAGGCACGCAAGAGCAGCCTCTTCCGTTTCAACTTTACGCCGCAAACAACACCGTCATACCTACCTACGGTGAGAAAACGCTCGAACTCGATCTCAACCTACGACGAGCATTCAAGTGGAAATTCATCATCGCAGCCGTATCGAAGCCTATCCTGGGAGCCGACTTTCTCAAGTTCCACCACATCATTGTGGACATCAAGAATCGAAGACTGATCGACGGCAAGACGCTACTCACGACTAACGCTCAACTCTGTGCCGCTAACATACCTACCGTGCGCAGCATAGACGTGCAGCAGTCGTATCACGACATCTTAGCCGATTACCCCGGGACTACTCGACTTACATCTATGAAGCTTAGCCCGAAGCATAACGTCGAACACTTCATAGAAACTACTGGCCCGCCCCTTCACTGCAGGCCACGCCCCATCGCACCACATCGATACGAACTAGTGAAGAAAGAATTTACCAACATGATGGAGCAGGGCCTATGCAGACCAAGCAAGAGCCCTTGGGCATCACCTCTTCACGTCGTACCGAAGAAAAATGGCGATTTACGTGTGTGTGGCGATTACCGAAGGCTTAACGCAATAACCAAGCCCGACCGGTACCCAATCCCACGCATACGTGATTTTACCTACGAACTCGCCGGCAAACAAATATTCTCCACATTGGACCTCAACCGTGCCTACCAACAACTACCAATAGCAGAGCAAGACGTCGAGAAGAGCGCCATCATAACACCATTCGGCCTATTCGAGTTTCCGAGAATGTGCCCAGGACTCAAAAACTGCGGACAGACATTCCAACGATTCATCCACGAAGTACTGCGAGACCTTGACTTCGTGTTCCCATTCGTCGACGACCTACTTATCGCATCGGCCGACGAAACAACGCACGAGAAACATTTACGCGCCGTACTAAGCAGACTCGAAGACTACGGTATTACTATCAACCCGTCGAAATGTGTATTCGGACAGCCAACGGTCAAGTTCCTGGGATACGAGGTCAGCAAAGACGGCATCCGACCACCCACCGAGAAAGTGCAAGCAATCGTCGATTACCCTAAACCGCAAACAATAGACGAATTACGACGATTTCTCGGCATGATAAACTTTTACCGCGAAAACATCAAGAACGCCGCAATACTTCAAGCTCCACTGTGTAAATACCTACACAACGCGCGGAAAAAGGACAAAACACCGATCAGCTGGGACGACGAAGCAACGCTCGCATTCGACGCGTGTAAGGACAGCATCAAAAACGCCGCTTTACTCGCTCATCCATGTCACCAGTCAGCGCTCGCGATATTCTCAGACGCTAGTGACAAGGCCGCAGGCGCATCGCTCAATCAGTTTGTCAACAACGCATGGCAACCACTCGGCTATTTTTCGAAGAAATTCTCCGACGCACAGACTCGCTACAGTACCTACGATCGAGAGCTACTCGCATTGTACATGAGTACAAAACACTTCCGCAAGATGTTCGAGGGACGAGAACTCATCTTATTCACCGATCACAAGCCCTTGACCTTCGCGTTCACCAAAACAAGCACCAACAACGAGTCGCCGCGCCGCACCCGTCAGCTGTTGTATATCAGTGAATTTACAACCGATATACGACACGTCAGTGGGTCACAAAATGCCGCCGCCGACGCGCTATCCCGCATAGAAACGATATCCTGCCCATCGCCGATTGACTACAAAGAACTAGCCGACGCGCAAGAACGAGACAGCAACACCATCCGAACACTCGCACAGCAAACCAACCTATCTATGAAGCAAGTCGCAATTCCCGGAACCGACGTCAAATTGTACTGCGAAACAACGACAGACAATTTACGCCCTTATGTACCCGAACAATACCGCCGTGCCGCATTCGACTCTGTACATAACATCAGCCATCCTGGAATTCGAACAACAAGAAAACTAGTCGCTCAACGCTACTTTTGGCCTTCGATAAATACCGACGTAGGTACATGGTCGAAAGTATGCGTACACTGCCAACGCGCGAAGATTCAACGCCACACCGCAAGTCCGATATCAAGTTTCCCGCCAACTCAACGATTCGAACACATCCACATCGACATAGTTGGACCTCTACCTACCGCCGCAAGTGGACATCGATACCTACTCACAATGATCGACAGAGCAACACGATGGCCCGAAGCAATCCCACTTACCGAGATCACCGCCGAAGAAGTCGCCAAGACTGTTTACGACGGTTGGATTTCCCGTTTCGGCTGCCCTGCTACTATCACTACGGACCAAGGACGGCAATTCGAGAGTCGAGTATTTGCGTCACTCACCCGCTTACTCGGCATCGAGAGGACCCGAACAACACCTTATCACCCGATCGCTAACGGATTTATTGAACGATGGCACCGTAGCCTCAAGGCCGCACTCAAGGCCAGACTACAAACCGAGAAGTCATGGATCGACACAATACCTAGCGTTCTACTCGGACTACGCGCCGCACTACGCACAGACACCAGTGTAAGCCCAGCCCTACTTACCTACGGCTGCAGCGTGCGATTACCCGGCGAATTGTTAAAATTACCTACACGCGATGACGTCACCATGGACTCCGATTTCGTCGAAAAACTACGTGCAATCATACAAAGCCTGACGCCGACAGAAATTACCCCGCATGGCAACAAGAAACACATCTTCGTCCACCGTGACCTTCAAACCTGCGAACAAGTATTCGTACGAGTCGACGCCGTAAAGAAGCCGTTACAAGCACCTTACGACGGACCCTACCGAGTACTAAAACGCAACGACAAAATATTCACTCTGCAGCTACCTACTCGCCAGGCGAATATTTCGATCGACCGCTTAAAACCCGCATTTATCATCGCCGACACCGAGCAAGATATACCTACAACTTCGATGGCAACAAACATACCTACAGCTACGAGTTCAACGACCATACCTACAACTACGAGTTCAACGACTGTACCTACAGCTGCAACTACGAGTATAAAGACGCAACCGACCGCACCACCGAGTTTACCGACATCGAAACCAAACAACAACAACAAACAACAGAGAAAAGACATCCTGAAACGAAGAAATGAACCAGACACAACCACGACCATTCAAGCTGGACCCACAAGGACATCCCGCCAAGGCCGCACCATTCGCCTGCCGGTACGCTTCGCTTGAGGGGGAACCCTGTGGGGACATAAATAAATAACACAGCGATTGACACAGCATGTTATCAAGAAACAGATTGATCGTCTGGTACTCTGCGGTTAAGCAGGGAAACACGTAATTTGCTCTGACAAGAGCAGTTTTCCGTTGCCCTGAGAAGGACAGTTTGTATGTCCGGAGCCTGAAGCACCCTCGTCGGATTCTTCGTGTCTTCCAGCACCGAGCGCGGAGAGCGGAGCACGGCGATCGACGACGATGTTCACTCCACGGCGGCCGACGAGCGAAAGGACTGGCGCCGGCGCAGAGCGTAGTTTTATTCGACCGACCTATGACCTCGCGCATGCGCCGTGGCAGGCGCACTTTCCCCGCGCGGGGGGGGCTATCTCTGTCTCACTCGCGCGTATCCGTCCCGCTCTAATTTGTTGCGGATTAATACCGTGTCTAGTTGTAAGCTTTTTTGTTGTATATAGTTAGGCCTATTTGTAAATAAAATTCATTCTAGTATCCAGCAGTCTACAGTAAACAACAAACGCATACCACCAGGGTGCGGGGACGGACCCTGGTGGTTATGTGGGACTCCCTTGTCGGCTAATAAGACCTACGGTTTACCCACTAAAAACCCCTCTATCTGCCGCCTCCACGCTGTAAGGCGAGGTCGTGGGAACTCAAGTACTCTACCACAACCTCGCCAGCGGCTGTCCGGAGCTCCGGACTCGTCTCCGGGTGGACTTTATACCTCCCGCTTCTTCTCAAAGGGCGTGCCAATGGCATGCCCGCGACTCGGGGAACCTTCATGTAGGCGACAAGCGTCCCCGTGCCTACCGCCCACGGGTGCCCTTAAGGGGGTATTCGGCGGTCGTAGGCCAACCGCCGTCGCCCCACACGTTTGCGGCGCATTGGTTGGGAGGCCGGATCCTCCTCCTTGGATTCGCCGCGCTTGGAAGGAGAACACCACCGCCCCCCCGCGCCCGGATCGCACCCCCTGCGTCATCGCCACACTCCGCGCCGCTGTACCGCCCGTCGAGTAGCAGTCAGCCCCGGCCTCCCACAAGCGGGTCTCACCGGGGTCTGGCCGCCGCAAAACGGGTAAGGGCAGCCGCGCTGCCCGCGATCGCGCGCCAAGCGCCTCAGCGAGCCCTTGTCAGGGCTCACAACACCCCCCGACCCCCCGCCGATGACATTCAAAGGTGGGGGTAGACAAATAAACCGTGTGGGCTGAGTACCCACACGAGGAAAGAATATGCCGCCACCGCCCCCGCTCCCCTCAGGAGCACCTAAGGAGCGGAGGACCCACCCCCGGACATTCCGCCGCACCCCCGGCCTAGGCGACGCAGCCAGAATCGCCCGAAACCCCCGCGTGCAGCACGCGTTTAGAACCGCCCTGACCGCGCATTTCGGGCGCGAGGCCGCCTCAACACCCAGCACACCCGGCACACCGACCAGCGAGGGTGCCGGTGAAGCCCCCTTTCCCCGGCCAATCGACCTGGTCCAGGAGATACTTGGCCACCTCGCTCCGCTCACCCAGAGCAGAACCGCGGCCGCCGATCGAGCGGCCACCACCAGACCCGCCACCGCCGCCGCCGCGCCCAATATCAGAGGCCGCGCCGCCGCAGCACCAGGCGAAGCACGCCACGCCGCCGGCGCCAAACCCGAACCGCCCGCCCTACGCCCGCCCACCGCGGACGAGAAGGAGGGCAAGCCCGACCGCGCCGCCGCCTCTACGGGCGCGCGCCCCAAAACCACTTCTTATGCCGCCGCCACCACATCATCCACTAATAAGAGGGCCCCGGCTCCCGCGCCGCAGCCCGCACCGCAACCGCAGCGCGCGCCCGCAGCGCAGCGCCAGACCGCGCCGCGACCGCCGCCCGCCCTCGGAGCGGGCCCGGCGAACTTAGCGCTCCGCGCAGCGCCCGCGCCGCGACCGCATCCCGCCCTCGGAGCGGGACAAGCGAACACGGCGCCCCGCGCAGCGCCCGCACCGCGACTGCAGCCCGCCCTCGGAGCGGGACCGTCGAATCCGACGCACCGCGTAGCGCCCGCGCCCGCGCCGCGAAAACCCGCCCTCGGAGCGGGGAACGCCGTGCAGGCCCCGCAGCATGCCGGGCCACTAAGAACGCCGCCATTCGGGGGACTAACAACCCCCACCACCACCGCATCGCCGCCGCTGGTATGCACCCCGGCACAGGCGCCCCCCGCGACAGCCGCGCTCCCCCCGCCATTGGGGACCAAGCGCCATTTGGAGTCCCCAAAAGAGAGGACCCAAAAACTGAGCCTCCCCCGTCTGGACTTGTCCGACATGGACACCGAGGACGGACAAGCCGACACCGACGCCGACGCCGGCTCCGACAGCGACGACGAACGCCTGGATGAGGCTGCCGCCGCGACGCCCACAAACCCGGCGCCCCCTCCGGCAACCCAGACCGCGACCCAGCCGCCCCCGAAAAGGCCACGACCCATCACCGTGGACCACCTCCCGGACTGGCACACACACTTCCAGCGGATCCGGGAGCGACTGGGCCGCTATCCAGATTCCCGCCCCTACGGGAACGGCATTAGATTTAGGCCGGCCGACCATGAAGAATACAGGGTGGTGCAGGGCTACTTAGAGTCCCTGGGGGACACCATCTCGTGGTCGGCCCTCCAGCCGAAGGAGGAGATCCCCCTGAAAGTGGCCATCAGGGGGCTCCCAGCAAACACGGACCCGGCTACAATCACGGAGGACCTGGCGGCAAAAGGCTTTGCCCCTATCTACACGCGGCACGTTGATGCGCGCGCAGGGAGACCGGGCTGCATCTACTACGCGCAGCTCATGAAGACGGACGGCCTTATCCCGGCAATATACGAGGTCCGGGAGTTGCTGGGGATGTCGGGCGTGGTGGTAGAGGCGTGGCGCGGCAGGAAGGGGCCGGCGCAATGCCATCGCTGCCAGGCCTTCCGGCACTCATCCCATGGCTGCCGCCGCCCCATCAAGTGCGTCCGCTGCGCCGGGCCGCACTTCGCGGGGGAATGCGACAGACCGCGAGACCAGGAGGGCACGTGCGCCAACTGCGCCGGCCCCCACCCCGCCAACAGCCTGACGTGCCCGGTATACCAGCGGGAGGCACGGATAAAGAAGCCCGGCACAGCCCCCCGCACAAATCGTCGCGGGGAAGTCGTGCCGCAACAGCGCACCGTGGAGGCTGTTGAGAACG
Organism: Epinotia demarniana; assembly: GCA_945867215.1. NCBI lineage: Eukaryota > Metazoa > Arthropoda > Insecta > Lepidoptera > Tortricidae > Epinotia > Epinotia demarniana. Next base: position 12,339,251 of record OX244285.1, read on the forward strand.
CCCCCAACTCCCTCACGGCGAGGGCAAATGACGCGGCACCCATGCGCCGCCGCCGCAGAGGGAGGGGCAGACGGGGCAGAGGGCAACCCGCCACCGCCACCGCCACCGCCACCAACACCTCCAACACCCAGACTGCCTTCGCCGCCGCCGCCCAGATTGCCGCCACCGCCGCACAGACTGTGGCCGCCCGCACCGACGCGACCCACACACCTGCGACCACAACGCAGACCGGACCGCCGCACCGCACCGCGCTCCCCTCCCTACCGACAAGCCAAGATGGCAATAGGGAGAGGACAATAGCGCAGTGCATCCAGATCCTGCAGAGTGTACTCGGCGCTCTGCAGAAAGGAGAGAACCCCGTCCCCGTTATTCTTAGGGGGTTGGCCGACCTCTACGGAGCTGGATAACCCCCTGAAAATTCTATTCTGGAATGCCGCCGGTCTCAACAGCCGGCCGAAGAGGGAGCTGCTAGCGGACGTCCTCAGGAGAGAGCGGATCGACGTAGCCCTGATCTCAGAGACCCATCTCAAGGCGGGAGATGCCTTGAAAATATCGGGCTACGTCTGCTACCGCAAGGAAGAGACGTCCCCACACGGCTGGCCCTACAGAGGCCTTGCGGTATTCGTTGCACGACGGGTAGTGCACCAGCCGCGACCAATACCACAGCTCACAACGTGCTACGCCCTCGGCGTGGAACTACACGCGGACGGCCAACACCTGAGGGTCTACGGGTTCTACCGGCCCCCTCAGTCCAACCTAGCCGAGCCCGACTTAGAGCAGATCTTGGACTCGAGCGCACCAACCATCGTCGCTGGCGACTTCAACGCCAAGCACCCAGCATGGAACTCGTCCAAGATCTGCAACACGGGTCGCCGCCTCCTACGCCACGCCGAGGGCCACAACTACGCCGTACTGGGCCCGGAGGTCCCTACCCACTACCCGTACGCTGCAACACACCAGCCGGACACCATCGACCTAGCAGCAGTCCAGAATCTGGCAGACTGGCCGGAGCTGGAAGTCCTAGATGACCATATGCTCTCGGACCACCAGCCAGTCGTGCTCAGACTGAGGACTGCTACCACCACCGTTCAAACCCCACCAGCGAGGAGAAGGACCGACTGGGAGAGGTTCGCCGCGCACATGGCTGAACACTCGGAGTCCTTCCCGGCATCGACCGCCGAAGAAGTTGACCGCCTTGCCGAGATGTTCAGCCGGAACGCCCAGTCGGCCCTCGCCGCCGCCACCACCACGAGCACCGCCACCAAGCACCGCCATAGAGACGCGCCGCCGCACATCCAGAAGATGCTGGAGGAGAAACGGAAGTTGCGACGGCTCTACAACGAGACCCGCTGCCCCACCCTTAAGACCCGGCTCAACGCCCTCGCCGAGAAAATCGGGACTAGCCTCGCGGCAAACTCCCGCTACTCTTGGCTCGAGGGCGTCGACTCCGCAGCCGATGAAGGCTGGGGCGGCATACACCGTTTATGCCGTCGCTTCTCCAGGAAGCCGCTGCCAACCAGGCCACTCCTCGCACCGGACGGCACCACGCGGTACCGCGCCGAGGACCGGGCGCATATCTTCGCGGAGCACCTCGAGAACCAGTTCCGACCAAACGCGACCACTGATGCCGAGCACACCGCACAGCTGGAACGCGAGGTCGAGGGGTATCTCGAGGTCCCACCACTACCAGAAGAGGACGTCGTCATCTTCTCCCCCGGTCAGATCCAACGGGCAGTACGGAGAACCCAGCTCCGCAAGGCCCCAGGACCAGACACGATCCCGAACGAGGCACTGCGTCACCTCCCCCCGCGAGCCATCGCGACGCTGACGCGCCTGTTTAACGGGATCGTGAGGACGTGCCATTTCCCCAGCTGCTGGAAGCTGGGGAAAGTTATCATGCTGCCCAAGCCGGGGAAGAACATTCTCCGCCCTGAGAGCTATCGCCCCATCACCCTGTTGTCAACGGTGTCAAAGGTGTTCGAGCGACTCTTTCTCCACCATTTGGCACCGCACATCGAGCCCCGCGCAGAACAGTTCGGCTTCAGGGCGGAGCACTCGACGACCCTCCAGATCGCCCGGATCCTCCACGTCGCAGCGGCGGCGCGGAACAAAAAGGAGCACGCTGTGGCGGTGCTTCTCGATATGGAAAAGGCTTTTGACCGGGTCTGGCATGCAGGCCTGGTCTTCAAACTGACAACCTCCGCAGCGCCAAGACGGCTCGTGCACATCGTGGCCAGCTTCCTCGCCGATCGCAGCTACCAAGTTGTGGTCGAAGGCAAGCTCTCGGCGAGGAAACCCATCGCAGCCGGAGTCCCCCAGGGAAGCTGTTTGTCGCCCGCGCTGTACGCGCGGTACACCGACGACATCCCAGTGGAAGGGGGGACCACACTAGCCTTGTACGCCGACGACGCGGCATACATCTCGACGTCGTACAAGCTCCCGCACGCAGCCGTCAAGATCCAGCGCACCTTGGACCTACTACCAGGCTGGCTCAACCGCTGGCGCCTGAGGGTGAACGTGGCGAAGACCCAGGCCATCACCCTTAGTGCGAAGAGGAACCAGCCCCCGGAGCTCCGCCTACTGGGACAGCCGCTTCCGTGGTTGCGGACTGTTAAGTACCTGGGCGTCACCATCGACCGGCAACTTAACATGTCCGCCCACGTGAAGAACACCGTCAACCAGGCGAGAACGGCCCGGGCGCTACTCACTCCTGTGATGAAGTCGTCCCTCCCCCTGTCCGCCAAGATTGGCATCTACAAGGGGTACATCAGGTCACGGTTGACCTATGCAGCCCCCGCGTGGTACGCGCTGGTGGGAGAGTGCAATAGACAGCGACTCCGCGCACAACAGTCGCTGGCGCTCCGCACCGCAGCCGACGCGCACTTCTACGTCAGCAACAAAGTGCTCCACCGTGACCTGAAAGTCGAACACCTGGACGACTTCATCACCAGACTGGCTAGGGCTATGTTCGAGCGGGCAGACGGCTCGCGCCGGACGCACCTGCAGGACATAGCCCCCTACCACTCCCGGCCGCCCGACAAGAGGGCACTACCGCGGGACTTGATCCGCCCGGATCCGCCCGCCCCCCCCTGACTCGACGCAAGGATGTTCCTGCAGTGCCGTCGGCTCGAAGGTCGCTCGCTGGGCCTCTCCTAAGGGAGTCCCACCCGGCAGGGCTTGACCTCGCCGACGGACGAAGCAGATGACCCCACCGGACCTGACGGGCGTTACGCCCACCCCAGCCACCCGTCCGCTGTAGCGGACGGCGCCTGATCCCGCCAGAAGCGGCACAGCCGCGACAGGCTTCCCGAGCCCCCCACGGGGCTTGAGAGACAAACCATGGCATAAAATTCATTCTAGTATCCAGCAGTCTACAGTAAACAACAAGAGTTTCACTACAAGCCTCCAGCCTATTATCCCTGAAGCAACCTCAAGCTAAATCAGCTGAACCACCATCAGCTAAAAATCCACAGATATGTAAGTTTCGTTCAGAAACGAAAGGCGAAGACCATTTATTATACCACTTCGTTTAGCACAGCTATGATGGGGTATTTACACGTCATGATTTGTCAGCCCCAAATTGTACTGAGAAATTGCATGTAAATGTGGTCGGATCTATCGTGGGACGGCCGCGACATACTCTCGATTTTTAGGGTTCCGTAGCCAAATGGCAAAAAACGGAACCCTTATATGTCCCCCGTCATGTCTGTCTGTCTATCCGTCCATATGGCACAGGCATTTTACTGTACATGACTAAACAATGAAATAAATAAATAAAATTGTGTCCTCCCCCTCTAATTTTTGAACCTTGTATTTTGAAAATATGAAAAAAATCATGGACATAGGGCTTTTTAAATTCTATCAGCAAAAATTGTTTTGAACAAGATCAGTTCAAAGGTTTAAGAGTTATTTCTAAAAAACTGCCTTCCCATGATTTTTTCACATTTTTAAAGTACACGGTTCAAAAATTAGAGAGGGGGGACACAATTTTAGTGACTTTCGGGGCGTTTATCTCCGACTCTATGGACTTAATTAAAAAAAAATGCTTAGAAACCTTATATTTATTTTGAAATGCCTATCGATTGATTTGCCACACTTGAGCTTGCAATGAAAAATATTTTTTTGACTTTCAGTTTCATGTATGGAGTGCACCCCTAAAATGTTCTTCTTGTAATTTTATTACTAAACTATGTACTATGTAGCGGCCAACCACCGGCTAACAAAATACACCTATTCTCAAAATTTTATTCAAAAACACCTTATAGTCTTCGTGTAAAATGCCTGTGACATACGAACGGACAGACATGACGAATCTATAAGGGTTCCGTTTTTTGCCATTTGGCTATGGAACCCTAAAAAGATAACACTTTAACAGGTCCGTGTAGGTACGATTAGCGTAGCGAGAAGTGTTAGGTGTACTGCGACCCTACTCCTCTTCACCGACTCTCAAAACCAACGTTTCTCCGTACTAGATAACCTTTGACCTTCCTTGGCAGTCCGCCACGTTCAGACGTTTTATGCGGTTAAAACAGGTCATGTTGTCGAATCCCGTGCAAGAATGGCCGTGTGTAGATTTATCTATCTTATCGCTACACGGGCCGACACCGGCAAGACTGCATGCAGGCTGCCGCGTCATTCGGCCCGTGTGGATGCGTGCCGTGCTGGCTTCCAACCAAATCATAGAGCCAATCCATACTTGATACTAGAGCCATACTAGATTTATCTGCAGTGCGGCCAATATCGGCCTGTGTAGCGTCTCCTTATGGAATGGATATCGCGGATAGACATAAGGAGGCGCTACACGTACGAAATCAGCGGACTACATGCAGGCCGCCACGTGATTTCGGCCCGAGCCGGAAGCACGGCTGCCGTACAAATCACGATTACAACGTCACGTACAAGATTTTCTGCGACTGTTCTTGCTTGGCTGTCCGCCAATTTCGTAAATGTAGCGTCTCTAAAGTCTGTGTTTTAATTCGTTATTTGCAACACGCAGATCGGGTAATGAACCTTTTACATGTTCTCAATACTTTATTGAGGTTTTAATCATAAAGTGGAATTGTAGGACACGGTATTTTATGTAGTATATCTTGTACATTTTTGTCGATCTACTTGTGCTTGGCAGATACCCCGTAATAAATATATTTTTTCTATACGACGGTGGAAAACAAGCTTACGGCCCGCCTGATGGTAAGCGGACACCGCAGCATATAGACGCATGAAACTCCAAAGGAGTAACAGGGCGTTGCCGACCCTTGATATGTTTGAGGATTCGCCGTGTTGACAGCTGAAAGAACAAGTTCCCTCGCTTTCAACATAACGCATCCTCGGGAGCTCTGGCGACCTTGCTCACCTCCAGGAACGCAACACTACTACAGGGCAAGTATTTAGTAGTGTTATTATGGCTGTAGTCTTCTGCAAGCCAGAGGTACATCCCCAGGTGGGCTGCTCCACATTCGACCGGGATGACATATTGCTGTGCCCTACCTCACCAGCTGAAATGAAAATGTCAATAAAACTCTACTCGGTGGATCTACAGTTGGGACCGACGAACATTTCTCAATTATTGTAGGCGTATTTCACCTATAATCATTCAATGTCAATTATTTTGTAACGCTTCGCTCCCGATTCCGTGTATTTCCCGAAGTATAGGAAAGCGCCAACGAACAGTGAAAGTGTCAACATGCAACTGAACAAAACAGTGTACTTTTCTTTCTAAATATCACTTTGGATATCCCTGATATTCACTTGTTCCATCTTCAGCCATTTTAAACACAAAAGCACTATTTGCTAGTTCCAATTCACTAGATTTAACATCAGTTCCTGTGTCACTAATTTCAGACTGTTCATTGGTGTCGTTTTCAACAACTTCCTCTTTTATACCAATTACTAAATCATCGTCCCATATTTCCTTGGCCTTGAGTTTCTTAGGTTGAACTGTATCTGTATCACCTTTTCTTTTGTGAGTTTTTTTGACGATTACAGTTTCACCGATGGTTAAACGATCTACGATTCCTTCCTTATCATCATAACTATCTTCAGTCTTAACAACTAGAGTCTCCGTTTCCTCATATTCTGCTGTAGATTCCTCAAAGTCTGCTATAGCTTCTTCCATTTCTGCTCCACTTTCAAACTCTTGTTTTTCTTCTACAACATTGATAAGTGTGCCCTGTGCTGCTTTGACAACGTTAACAAAGTCGCAGAACTCTTGCAGTTTGGCGTCGCAGTCTCTGCAGACGGCCTTAGGCAGGGAGCGCTGGTTGAAGTCTAGCTGTACGCTGGTGTTGTTGAGAGACAGTGTCGTCTTGTTACCAGCTAGGTATGTCATGTCACTGGACACAGCGACACAGTCTTTAGAGAACTCACCACAGAACCGGCACTGCTGTACAACTTGGCTTAGTGGGTCTTGCTCTCTGCCGCCGGAATCTGGAAAAGGAGGTGTTTTCTGTTTCTGATCTTTCTGTGTATTGTGAGCGATGACCTTGACCTAGAGCGAGAGAGAAGAGCGATGGCAGTAAGAGGCAATATGCTTGCCCGCAGATTTGCACGTTGTAGTAACGAAGTCAAATTGACGCTTTTCAAAGCCTACTGTCAGACGTTCTACACGTGCGGTCTGTGGGTGAGCTTTACACAAAAGGCATATAACGCATTGCGCGTTCAGTACAACAACATCCTTAGAATGCTGTTGAGGCTGCCGAGGCATTGCAGTGCATCCGGAATGTTCGCGGAGGCGAGAGCGGATGACTTTTTTGCCATTAGGCGAAAAAGAGTTGGGTCACTGCTTAGGCGGGTGCGCGGCAGCAACAACTGCCTTCTAAGGGTGTTGGCTGAGCGCCTCGACTGTCCGCTCACAAGGTATTGGGTGGAGGTGGTAATTGGCAGGGCCAAGTAGAGAAACTTGCTTGGCACTGCGAAGGGCTATCCTCAACCTCCATATGCTTTTTCTTTTTTTTTTTTTTCATTTTCTAATTATTACTTTTTGTTTTTATTTTATCTTTGTAAGTTGTTTTTGTATGCCTTAGCTTATTATATTCCTAACATAGTTCTTAAGGTCCTCTGTACTAACAAAATATGGATCAATGGTCTGAAATAAACGATTTTTATTTATTATTTTATTTTATTATTATTATAGTTATTTGTGTCACAAGGGAGCAAAATAGTATATTTACGGCGAGGGCGGTGTATTGTATCCTGAATGCAGCGAGGGATCCTACAATAGGATCCTGAGCGTAGTGAGGGATACAAGTGTTTACGCCCGAGACGAAAATAATTTTGCTACCGAGTGACACATACTATTTTTCACACCCACTATGAGGAAATTTAAAAAAAGCTATTGTTAAAATATATCTAAATTATCTTAATTTTTATTACTAATTTTTAAATATTACGAAAAATGTATAAATTTTTATACAACGTTGTTTTAGTTAAAACTTGAAATATGTTCGTTTTGAATCGACTACGATGAAATTACAATCGATTATTTTATTATCATCTGTGTTCAATTGGCACATTGCGTACAAATGTTCCAAAAGTAGTAATTTTCGCTGACGACACGAGCGCAATTATTAGTGCTAAGAATGAAAATGACCTAAAAAATAAAATAAGTACAGCTCTCACGGTTTTCCATGCATGGTTCAAAGAAAATAATTTAAAACTTAATACAGATAAAACAAGCATCATGTTGTTTAAGAGTGATCGCAAGAACCACAATAAATTTGAATTCGTTTTTGATAATGAGGTCTTGTGTTCTGTTGAAGTTGTCAAATTTCTTGGAGTCTATATTGATCAATTTCTTAACTTTAAGCAGGAACTAGAGCAAATGGATAAATCAATTAGTTCCGCCTGCTACGCTTTAAGGCTCCTAAGAGAAGTGATCACATTACACCAATTAAAGGCGGTATATTATGCCTTGGTTGATTCAAAACTTAGGTATAGTATTAAATTTTGGGGAGCTACTTACGACTATAATATAAAAAAGGCTTTTATACTTCAAAAACGAGCACTTAGAATAATGGTGCGTGAACCCCAATGGGTTTCATGTAAAGATTATTTTAAAAAGCTAGAAATTCTTACTGTGCCAAGTCTATACATTTTCATACTTTGTACAGATTTGGTCAAATCTCTGACAAAAAGTGAAACAGAGGATGCTAGGATGCGTAGATTGGCAACAAGGACAAAGAACCTTAACCTCCCTTATACTCCGAATATTAAATTGGTAGAATACTGTGCTTGCTACCAAGCTGTTAAAGTTTTTAATAAATTACCGGTTGAGCTCAAATCTATTTGTGACCCCGATACCTTTAAAACTAAGTTACGTGCGTTTTTACTTCAAAAATGTCTTTACACTTTTAAAGAATTCTTTTATTGTGACATATGAAATTACTAATACTATTTTAATGCTGACATATCGATTTCAATTAATTAAGTAGGTACTGCTTGTTTTTGTTCTTAATTTATAATTTTATCTTTCATAGTCTGACATGTTACAAATATTATTTTAATTTTTAATTTTAAATGATATTTATTAATTTTACTTTTTACTTCGCGACTTTTTTTTGATTAATCTTATGATTTTGTTTCTGTTATATTTTCTTTATGCATGTGCCTAGATTTAAGATTCTTCAAACACAATGTTATATTGTTCTTGAAATAAATAAATGAAATGAATGATGAATGAATGCCAATGTATAAATTAAAAAAGTAGCTTGAACAGAAAAGTAGCGTTTTGGTCCCTCTCGTCGTGGAGCAAAACTTACTTTTCCGAATGAAAGGTGTGAAAAGACTATTACAGTATAATAGATTACATTGTAAATGCTATAAATTTTGTTATACTATCTTGACTCTTGCCTTCATTACATTATAATTTATAGGATTATAATTATTGAGTTTTGTGTGTTAAGTTATCAGTTAGTATTTTTAATCTAACAACATTCCATGCACGCGTTTTGACAGATCTAAAGTAACTGTCGGGTCACTATTGGGGTGCATTCATTTTACGTACCGAACTATATCCATACTAATATTATATATGGGCAAGTGTGTGTGTATGTTTGTTTGTTTGTCCGTCTTTCACGGCAAAACGGAGTGACGTATTGACGTAATTTTTTAAGTGGAGATAGTTGAAGGGATGGAGATATAGACAGACATAGGATAGTTTTTATTCCCGAAATCATCCCCTTAGGGAGTGAAATAGGGGGGTAAAAGTTTGTATGGAGCTGCGATATAAACGAGTTCCACGCGGACGGATTCGCGGGCAGAAGCTAGTATTATTATAAGAGAACTTAATGAAGATGGTATCATCTTATCCCTCATTAGGGACATAGGGCTTTTAGAGTGGCCATGTAAGAGTAATATTAAATTAATTTACAACACAATAGTATACTACTCACCTAGGGCGGTAAAAAAAACAATGTCTGTCAAGCCGAAGGCAATGGGGATAAATATGTGATTTGACGCTTTCTTAACACTTTCGCTGTCGGGAGCGCCCCTGGGGAGTTCTCGGTGACTTTGCTCACGTGTCGCCCGACTCCCGAGGGGAGTCTTGTATAGTTGTTTGTTTTTGCGCCGACATGTGGCGGGGGACGTGGATTTTGGCCTGACAGTGAATGTGTTAAGTACCGCCCGTGGTGGGTACAAAATTGGACGTCTTTCCCTGGCCTGGAAGTGAGACTTTCCTACAATTATTTCCAGGTATGACGCAAAATGTATTTTTCTTTACATGAAGAGTGTGAAAATGCCCCAGGCATGAATGGCGCGCTTTTCTCGATGTACGCATTCAATGCTGTTCCCCACAGAGTTGGCCATGACGCGATTTTGCGTCAGGCATTACATTAGACAAGCCTGGAAACATAACGATAGCATGCTGTCCATACATTACGTCAATTCAAAATAGGGGGTTCTGACCATTGGATCACGGTAGTCATTTTATTAGGCGGGGGAGGGTCCATTCAAGGCATTAATAGGATCATGAGGGGGGCCGTTTAGAAAATCTCGTTTGCAATGAATGCGTAGCAACATGAGATTCCACTGTCAAATTTTTCCTTACCATTAATAGATTCGTCTGAGTATCTTTCATTTGTTGATTTTGATGCCACTTGTCTTTTTAAATTGAAGTCTCCTAGAGATCTGTCTGGTGTTGTGGTTGACGCTTTACGAAAAGAGTGTCCGGTGTAATATTTTGCATCAGGCAGATTCAGAAACTCTGCAATTTCCCTTGGCATCATACCAAACTTGTTTTTACCGATAACCTGAGCGTTGCATTTCCCGTTCCTGAATTGCTGGAAGAACCGGGTGCTCACTCCTTTTTTCACTGTACGTAGGCTTTGATACTTCTTGACAATATTGTAATATTTGCCTTGTATTACGAAGGAGCCTTGTCTTTGAATTTTTGTGTGAGGCACTTTGATTAACAACACTTCGCCATGGTTTTCTAAGTCGTTTGTTGTGATTTCTGAGAGGTCTTGACTTCGGAGGCTGCCTGTTACTCCAAGAATTAGAGCTACCTGTAATCATTGTTTACCTTACATTATTTCCATAAGTAATGCACTTTTCAGGGTGATGCACATGGCATTAAAAATATAAGAAAAAAATGTTGGGATACCTATGATAAATCAGGCTTATAAAAAAAGGATCAAGAAGAAACCTCCTTAAAAACTACTAATATAATAAATATGGAAGCTTGTTACTCTATCATGCACAAGCCAGTAAAAACTAGAACTGGATCAAAACATGAGACATTTTTTACATTGATATAACCTCAGACACACCAATCCATAACTGTTGTTGGATCCAACATTGACATTGCGATATCAGACAAGGTGGTGTGAACAGTAAGCATGTTTTCTATACATTTCGCCCTCTGATATCATTACTGGATCCGATCCGACACCAACAGTTACGGATTGATGCCTGCAACACACTGGCGCGGTCTGCGGTGTCTGTCAATAAAATGACAGCTAGTGACACATTTACTGTTGACCGCCGCGGCCTGGCCGCGCCATTCTGTGAGAGGCCTGATGTGAACAGGCTTTCAGGTATGGAAAATATGGGGATCACATGGACAAAGAAGTTTTTAAACAAACATGGGTAAAAGCTAGTGTATCTAATGTCTAGGTAATCTAATTACCTTGGTCGCCAAATATTTATCATCCGGCGCCTCATCTATGAACTTCTCAACATTCTCAATAGTCAGCGCCTTCGCTTTCTTGCACACATAGCCTTTCGACCGCTTCTTCAGAAACGCGGACAGCTTCACACACTCCTCCATATTTACACCATGGTTCGACTTCAGACTCATCTTCAGCATAGAATGGATAGCCCACAACGATGAAGGCTTGTATTTAGTTGCGATTTCCTCGAAATACGCCATCAAGACCTCTTCGGAGAAAGAGTTCGTGTTTTTTTCATTTTGCCAAGTAATAAAGTTCTCGTATGTGGCTATGTACTTTTCCTTTGATTTAGTTGGTAATAGATGTTCATTTTTAGCCTCATTTGTGTCAGGTAACGTTGAAATTATGTCTTCAGATTCGTCGGAAGAAGACGACATTTTGTCCCAATTTCGTTTACGATTTGTGAACTTAGTTACAGTTAATGTAATTTAAACGCTATAACAATTAGGTTAGGATAATGCTCAATACTGAATAAGGAAATTGCAATCGATACAGCATTGTTACACAAATAAATAAACAAAGTTAACAAAGATCAAATCAAAGATGGTTTCGCAGGCGTCTGTGAGTGACGTGACGTCTGTCATTGAATTAATCCACAGATATCGTAAGTTTCGTTCAGAAACAAACGGCGAAGACCATTTATCGTTCCAAGTTGCAATATTTAGAATGAAAGGTGAATACACAACTTACGATTTTCTATTGTACATGAACGGTTTGATTGTTATAACTTTCTTATAAACACAATAATTAGGTATAATCCTATAATGAAGGAAAGTGACACAAATTTAGTATTGTCCGCCACCGCAGGCCGCGCCAGTGTGTGGCAGGCCTAAGACCCACTAAGCCAAGTCGTACAGCAATGCCGGTTCTGTGGTGATTGCTCTAAAGAAAGACTGCGCGCAACATGCCTTCAGCTCCATACGATAGCAATAAGTAAGCTAATTTATTTTTAACCTTACTGTTGCTATAATAGGATGGACCCAATATAGCGGTCGAACTGCGTGGTTTGATGCCGCGTTTAAATACGCTTGCGATGGCTTGGCGCGTGAGCAGGACGCAGCTATGTAAACGAATGAGATCGAATTATAGCCCTCTCCCTCCAGGGACCCGCCCGGTATCCCCTTCGAGGGTTTTTGAAAGGTTTTTTCGTAATGCTTTGCTTACCAAAGCCGATGCTCCTTAAAAGCCATTCATTTGGTTATTAAAGCGCTCCAATACGGTATCCCCTTCAAAGGGTTTTTGAAAGGGTTTGCTTTCCAAAGCCGATGCTCCTCAATACCCATTCATTTGGCTTTTAAAGCACAATGAATGGGTATTCAACACAAGGAAGCGCTTCAACCCCTTAAAAAGCGCTTAAAAATCCTTTCGAAAAGGTTTTTCTATCAGTAGCGGTAGCGCCCCGTAAGGGAAACCCCTTCATACGGCTAAGTTAAATGAATGAGTTTTCAATCAATAAAGGACAGCAAGTGATTTGGGCTATTAAACGAACGACTAACCCGTTCAAAGGCTTTTTTCTGGGAAGGGGTGGGCGGGTCCCTGTCTCCCTCTAACGCTTAGCTGCGTCCTGCTCACGCGCCAAGCCATCGCAAGCGTATAAACGCTGCATGAGGGTGGCCTGGGGAAAATCCAGGGGAAGCCTCCGGCACGACCACGCGGGGAATCGAGTAAGCTAAATTGAGGCTGACGACATTTATAGGCCCCATTTGGGCCCCATCAAACGAGTTGTACCTACTGAGAAATTGCAAGCACATGTGGTAGGATTGTTAAATCTGTATCACCCAATTATGAGTATTATGACTTCGACATGTTGTACTGACCAATTGTGGTAAAATCACTTGTAGAACCCATGACATAATAATGGCTTATGTCCTGAATCACACTGGCGCCGTGGCGTGCCCTGCGGTGGCGGTCCATACCAAGTACATAGTAAATATGACCGCTAATGACAATGAAGGGGATAATGAATTGTGGCAGCATAGTGTAGAGATTAAAGGAGGGGGTATTATTTAAGGAATTTACCTTCCGGGCTGTTCGTTTGTGGAATGCTTCGCCGTTGCATATAAGGTGTGCAAAAGCTCTTCCTATTTTCAAAAATCTGTTGAAACAATATTACCTGTCTCTCCCTTAAGTTGCCTTTTATGTATTGTATGTATGTATGTATGGTTGTATATGTCTGCGTATAGTCACGTTAGGTTAAGTTCTTTAGATAAAAATACCTTAAAGACCTCATGTAACTATATGTACTCGTATAATATACTCTCTGTATTGTACCCGAATCAGGCCGCCACGTTACAGGCATAGCCTAGTGTGGGGCCGCCGGCAAATCTTGTAAATTCAGTGTAATTTCTTTGAAATAAACTATTTGTTTAAATTAGTTGTATCACTTCTTTAGCTTATTAGTCTTTGACTTCTGACAGTTAGGTAAATCCACAACACTTTTACGGTGATGTTTGCCAAGACCAATTTGTGACATTTTTTATTCAGCGAATTTTATACAAATGTGATTTTCCTAGCTCTGTCTCAGTACTTCAATTAGCAGAAATACAGTTCTCTCTCACTTCCACTCACTCGTTAGTATGGGGAAATAAACAATTTCGCCCAAACCCGAATACTGTCATAAGGGCTCATGGACTGTAAACTCAATAGGAAACGATAATTCAACAAATTGGTCTGGAAATATTACCTTACTTGTGAGCGACGTCCGCTCTCGGCGGCGTCGGCTGGGCGAGTGAGCGCGCGCGCTACCGGCCGCGGCAATGCTCGCCCCTCACAGTCACCTAAGAGTGACCTAGTGCCGAGACACAAGTCGGCGACGGACGAGCTCCGCCCCTATGTGTACGGACAGCGCGTACTACCACTCGGCGCCCGAATGGTGTGTTTGGGCTTTGCCCGTGTCCTCAGACACTTTGGGGTAAACGCTGTTACCAAAATAAAAGAAGGAATAACGAAAAATAGACTTTTATTTACTTTCCCTATCACTGCCCTAAGTGACTTGATACAAGTCCCTAATTTCCTAATACTTTGTAGTTTTCTTCTTCTTCTTGTTGTGACTTCCAGGAGCATCCGATTGACACTGAATTGCTTGATGGTCGTCTCACGCGCCCTGTTGGAGGCACGGAGAAGCCGGACGCAGCTGGCGCTGCTTTTGGCGGGATCGGGCGCCGTCCGCTACTACGGACGGGGAGCTGGGGGGGGGGGCGTAACGCCCGTCAAGTCCGATGGTGTTGCGGGATCATCTGGTTCGTCCGTCGGCGCGGTCAAGCCCTGCCGGGTGGGACTCCCTTGGGAGAGGCCCGGCGAGCGACCTGCGGGCCGACGGCGCTACAGGAACGTCCGCGGTCAGGTCCGGTGGGTCTCAGGGGGGCTAGCCATCCTGGTACAGGGCGGCCAGTCCCCTGAGGATGATGGGGGCAGGGTTTTCTCCTGTCCGCAGAGCGCCGAGCATGGTCTGCAGAATTTCCACGCACTGCTCTATCACCCTGTCCCTGGTGAATGACTGAATTGCTCCGGGCCGTACCTGCTATTTATACCTGCCAGCGGGCAAGCAAGACGTGCTGAGTGAGACAACAAAAGTTACGCCCACTTTGACTTGACTAATTTACATTACAAGATGTTATTTGAATGTTATACATATTAATGGGCGGAAGTCTAAGCTGACTTACAAAGTTCTAATATGGCTTGAGATCTTATAAGTACAGTAGGGTTCGTAAATATTTTCTTATTCGAATAATCATACATGGAAATCGGGCAAACCCGGTCCCTTTTGTAACTCTTACTTATCTTTTGCGCTGAACCTACTGAGTTTACTTATATTTAAGTTTAAACATTAAATAGAACTTTTAATTAGCTTTCTAACAATATATAAACCTTTCTAATACGATGAGCCGTTACAAAGATATAAGCATAAACATATTAATTGCAAAGTAAAAATGCGCCGTACTAAGTTCCAATTCAGGCTCGGTGGCCGCGGCCCTCGTTACGGTCATGTTGGCGCGATATACCCCTCCCCTCCAGGCGGCCAGTCTGCGCGGATTCGCCGCGCTTGGATGAGCAACAACCACCTCCGCCCCCCACCGCCCGGATCGCACCCCCTCGTCAATCGACACTATCCGCACCGCTGTACCGCCCGTCGAGTAGGAGTCAGCCCCGGCCTCCCACAAGCGGGTCTCACCGGGGTCTGGCACCCGCAAAACGGGTAAGGGCAGCCGTGCTGCCTGCGATCGCGCGCCAAGCGCCCCAGCGAGCCCATCTCAGGGCTACACAAACACCCCCCGACCCCCCGCCGATGACATTCAAAGGTGGGGGTAGACAAATAAACCGTGTGGGCTGAGTACCCACACGAGGGAAAAGACATGCCGCCACCGCCCCCGCTCCCCTCAGGAGCACCAAAGGAGCGGAGGACCCACCCCCGGACTTTCCGCCGCACCCGCGGCCTAGGAGACGCGGCCAAATGCGCCCGCGACCCACGCGTACAGCGGGCTTTCCGCCACGTCCTGCTCGCGTCCACGGATGTCTGCAAGGCCGCGTCAACACCCAGCACCCCCGGCACACCAACAAGCGAGGGAGCCGGCGAAGCCCCGTTCCCCGGGCCGTACGAACTGATCCAAGGGATCCTCGGCCGACTCGGCCCGCCCGCCCAAGACGGCTTCTCGGCCGCCGACCTAAAGGCCGCCACAAACTCGGCCGCTATCGCGCTCAGCGCAAGAGGCGGCCCGACAGCGACGACGACATCAGGCGCAGCGAGCACTACCGCTGCCGCCCAACCTGAACCCACCGCCCTACGCCCGCCCACCGCGGAAGCAAAGGCCGGTAAACCAGACCGCGCCGCCGCCTCCACGGGCGCGCGGCCAAAAACCACGACCTACGCGGCTGCCACCACATCATCCGCCAACAAAAGGGCCCCCGCGCCCGCACCGCAACCGCAGCGCGCGCCCGCAGCGCAGCGCCAGACCGCGCCGCGACCGCCGCCCGCCCTCGGAGCGGGCCCGGCGTATCCAGCGCTCCGCGCAGCGCCCGCGCCCGCGCCGCGACCGCGTCCCGCCCTCGGAGCGGGACCAGCGAACACGGCGCCCCGCACAGCGCCCGCGCCGCGACCGCAACCCGCCCTCGGAGCGGGACCGTCAAACCCGACGCACCGCGTAGCGCCCGCGCCCGCGCCGCGACAACCCGCCCTCGGAGCGGGGGGCGCCGTGCAAGCCCCGCAGCACGCCGGGCTGCTAAGAACGCCGCCATTCGGGGGACTTACAACCCCCACCACTACCGCATCGCCGCCGCTGATCTGCACCCCGGCACAGGCGCCCCCCGCGCTCCCCCCGCCATTGGGGACAAAGCGCAGATTGGAGTCCCCGAAAGAGAGGACCCAAAATCCAAGCCTCCCCCGTCTGGACTTGTCCGCAATGGACACCGGGGATGAACACACCGACACTGACGCCGATGCCGGCACCGACAGCGACGACGAGCGCCAGGATGAGGCTGCCGCCGCGACGCCCACAAACCCGGCGCCCCCCCCGGCAACCCAGACCGCGACCCAGCCGCCCCCGAAGAGGCCACGACCCATCACTGTGGACCACCTCCCGGACTGGCACACACACTTTCAGCGGATCCGGGAGCGACTGGGCCGCTATCCAGATTCTCGCCCCTACGGGAACGGCATCAGATTTAGGCCGGCCGACCACGACGAATACAGGGTGGTGCAGGGCTACTTAGAGTCCCTGGGGGACACCATCTCGTGGTCGGCCCTACAACCGAGGGACGAGATCCCCCTGAAGGTGGCCATCAGGGGGCTACCAGCGGACACGGACCCGGCCATCATCACGGAGGACCTGGTGGCGAAAGGTTTCGCTGCCGTCCAGACACGTGGACGCACGTGCGGGAAGGCCTGGGTGTATCTTCTACGCCCAAATAACAAAGACGGAGAACCTCATCCCGGCAATCTACGAGGTCCAGGAGTTGCTCGGGATGACGGGCGTGAAGGTGGAGGCGTGGCGCGGCAGAAAGGGGCCGGCGCAATGCCACCGCTGCCAGGCCTTCCGCCACTCTTCCCACGGATGTCGCCGACCCATCAAGTGCGTCCGCTGCGCGAGGCCGCACTTCGCGGCGCAATGCGAGCGGCCGCGCGACCAAGAAGGGACCTGCGCTAACTGCGACGGCCCCCATCCCGCAAACAGCCTGACGTGCCCGGTGTTCCAGCGGGAGGCACGTACAAAGAGGGCCGGCACAGTCCCCCGCACAAACCGTCGCGGGGAAGTCGTGCCGCGACAGCGCGTCGTGGAGGCCGCGGAAAACGCCCCCAACTCCCTCACGGCGAGGGCAAACGACGCGGCACCCATGCGCCGCCGCCGTAGGGGGAGGGGCAGACGGGGCAGAGGGCAACCCGCCGCCGCCGCCACTGTCACAGCCGACCTCAACAACACCCAGACCGCCCCCGCCGCCGCCGCCGCCCAGATTGCCGCCGCCGCCGCCCAAACTGTCGCAGCCCGCACCGCCGCCGCTCAAATGCCCGCCCCGGCAACGCGGACCGGATCGATGCGCCACACTGCCCTCCCCTCCCTACCGACAAGCCAAGATGGCACTAGGGAGGGGACAATAGTGCAATGCATATTGATCCTGCAGGGTGTACTCGGCGCCCTGCAGCGAGGAGAAAACCCCGTCCCCGTGATTCTTAGGGGGTTGGCCGACCTCTACGGAGCTTGATAACCCCCTAAGAATCCTTCATTGGAACGCCGCCGGGCTAAACAGCCGGCCGAAGAGGCAACTGTTGGCGGACGTCCTCAGGAGAGAGCGGATCGACGTAGCCCTGATATCAGAGACCCATCTCAAGGCCGGAGATGCCTTGAAAATGTCGGGCTACGTCTGCTACCGGAAAGATGAGACGTCCCCACAGGGCCATGCCTACAGGGGCCTAGCAGTGCTGGTTGCAAGGCGGGTGGTGCACCAGCCGCTCCCGGACCTCCAGCTCCTATCATCATACGCCCTCGGAGTAGAGCTGCATACGGACGGCCAACATCTGCGCACTTACGCCTACTACCGACCCCCGCAAGCATCCTTCGCTGAGTCCGACCTTGAGCAGATCCTGGATTCGAGCGCACCCACTATACTGGCCGGCGACTTCAACGCCAAACACACGGCGTGGAACTC
This sequence comes from Epinotia demarniana, assembly GCA_945867215.1. Classification (NCBI taxonomy): domain Eukaryota; kingdom Metazoa; phylum Arthropoda; class Insecta; order Lepidoptera; family Tortricidae; genus Epinotia; species Epinotia demarniana. Next base: position 12,357,556 of record OX244285.1, read on the forward strand.
GACCAGGATCTGCCCCACAGGCCGCCATCTGCTGCGCCACGCTGAGAACCATCACTACGCTGTGTTGGGCCCAGAGGTCCCAACACATTACCCGTACAACACAGCGCACCTGCCAGACGTGATCGACTTGGCAGCAGTCCAAAACCTAGCACACTGGCCGGAGCTGGAAGTCCTCGATGACCACATGCTCTCGGACCACCAGCCAGTCGTGCTCAGACTAGAAACTGCTGCCACCACCACACAACCCACGCAAGCGAAGAAGAGGACCGACTGGGAGAGGTTCGCTGCACACATGGCTGAACACTCGGAGTCATTCCCGGCAAACTCCGCCGAGGAAGTCGACCGCCTTGCCGAGCTGTTCAGCCAGAACGCCCAGTCGGCTATTGTCGCCGCCACCACCACAAGTCCTGCCACTCGACACCGCCATAGAGACGCGCCACCGCACATCCAGAGGATGCTGGAGGAGAAGCGGAAGATGCGACGGCTCTACAACGAGACCCGCTGCCCCACTCTGAAGACCCGGCTCAACGCCCTCGCCGAGAAGATTGGAACTAGCCTCGCGGCGAACTCCAACTACTCCTGGCTCGAGGGCGTCGACTCCGCAGCCGACGAAGGATGGGGCGGCATACACCGTCTGTGCCGTCGCTTCTCAAGGAAGCCGCTACCCACCAGACCACTCCTCGCCCCAGACGGCACCCCCAGGTACCGTGCTGAAGACAGAGCGCAGATCTTCGCCGAGCACCTCGAGATCCAGTTCCGGCCAAACGCGTCCACTGATGCCGAGCACACCGCACAGTTGGAACGCGAGGTCGAGGGGTACCTCGAGGTACCACCGCTGCCAGAAGAGGACAGGATCACTTTCTCCCCCGGTCAAATCCAGCGGGCAATAAGGAAAACCCAGCTCCGCAAGGCACCAGGCCCAGACACAATCCCGAACGAGGCGCTGCGTCACCTTCCCCCGCGAGCCATCGCGACGCTGACGCGGCTCTTCAATGGGATTGTGAGGACATGCCACTTTCCCAGCTGCTGGAAGCTGGGGAAAGTCATCCTTCTGCCCAAACCGGGGAAGAACATTCTCCGCCCTGAAAGCTACCGCCCCATCACTCTGCTGTCCACGGTGTCAAAGGTGTTCGAGCGACTCCTTCTCCACCACTTGACACCGCACATCGAGCCCCGCGCAGAGCAGTTCGGCTTCAGGGCGGAGCACTCAACAACTCTCCAGATTGCCCGGATCCTCCATGTCGCAGCGGCGGCAAGGAACAAAAAGGAGCACGCGGTGGCGGTGCTCCTGGACATGGAAAAGGCCTTCGACCGGGTCTGGCACTCAGGCCTGGTCCACAAGCTGTCCACCTCCACGGCACCACGACGACTCGTCCACACTGTGGCCAGCTTCCTCGCCGATCGCAGCTTCCAAGTTGCGGTAGAAGGCAAGCTCTCGACGAGGAAGCCCATAGCAGCCGGAGTCCCCCAAGGAAGCTGTCTGTCGCCCGTGTTGTACGCGCGATACACGGACGACATTCCAGTGGAAGGGGGGGCCATACTTGCTCTGTACGCCGACGACGCGGTGTACATTGCAACATCTATAAAGCTACCACACGCAGCTTCGAAAATCCAGCGCACACTGGACGCGCTCCCGAGATGGCTCGATCGCTGGCGACTGAGGGTGAACGTGGCGAAGACCCAGGCCATCACCCTCAGCCCGAAGAGGAACCAGCCGCCTGAACTACAGCTGATGGGACAACCGCTGCCGTGGCTGCGGTCTGTCAAGTACCTAGGCGTCACCATCGACAGGCAACTTGGCATGACCGCCCACGTCAGAAACACCGCCAACTGCACCAGGACAGCACGCGCACTACTCACTCCGGTGATGAAGTCGTCTCTGCCCCTATCCGCCAAGATCGGCATATACAAGGGTTATATAAGGTCTCGGCTCACATATGCAGCCCCCGCGTGGTATGCGCTGGTGGGAGAGTGCAAACGTCAGCGACTCCGCGCCCAGCAGTCGCTCGCGCTCCGCACCGCAGCCGAAGCGCACTACTTCATGAGCAACCGTGTACTACACCGAGACCTGAAAGTCGAAAACCTAGACGACTTCATCACCAGAATGTCCAGAGCTATGTTCGAGCGGGCAGACGGCTCACGCCAGACGCATCTGCAGAACATAGCTCCATATCACTCCCGGCCGCCCGACAAGAGGGCACTACCGCGGGACTTGATCCGCCCGGATCCGCCCGCCACCCCCTGACATGACACAAGGATGTTCCTACAGTGCCGTCGGCTCGCTGGTCGCTCGCTGGGCATCTCCTAAGGGAGTCCCACCCGGCGGGTTTTAAAACACCCACCCCAGACACCCGTCCGTTGTAGCGGACGGCGCCCGAACTCGCCAGAAGCGGCACAGCCGCGCCAGGCTTCCCGAGCCCTCACTAGGGGTTCGAGTGACAACCACGGTCCAGTCTGCGCTGCGCTCGCGCATAGGCAACATCTCCTCTCTCTTTCTAATACAATTCTACTAAGATTTTACTTTAATGTTACAATGTTGAATGATATCAAATGAATGTTATGAGAGGGTGTTCTATGTAAATAATTACTATGGGGATTCTAACTACTGGGTTCTTTTATTACTTTTTTCTACTCCTGTACTTTTATCTGTCATTTACATAGTCCCGAACACTAATATAAAGACATACAAAATAAGTCAGCAGAAAAGTCTATACTCTATTCCCCATAACAGTACAGCACAACCGTGCTGTTTTGTCGCCAAAACGATACGCTTAGCAGCCATACGCTTCTAAACCTGGGTAGTGGCTACATTGTGCCATGGCCTACTAGACACGATCGAGTAGGCCGCGACGCGACTAATCTAGAGGGCCATGCCGAAACATAAAATACATTAGGTACTACCAACTTAACAAACCACTGAATGTATTTACTTCAAATAAATTATTGTACTAAAGGCATTGCTGCCAACTTAAGAAAAACCTTGGTCTTAATATGACAGTACTGGCAAGTTGAATTAAGAACAAAACAGACCATACACAAGAGGTGTCAATGTGTCATGTTTCCAATTTCCCACCAAAGTTCCAGTTCAAAATTAAAAGACGAAATATGTCAAATATGATAACTATTCGTTATTAATAACTTCTTAAGATTTGATTCGTGTTTGTGAAGTGAAGAAAAATGTGTACGTTCCTTTTAAAATGGACGAAGAAGAAAATAACTGCACCGCTGTTGAAATTGCGTGAGTAGTAATAGAACTAACGGAAAACTTACTGCCTGAAAAGTCAAATTATGCTATTTATTTAAAATAGTCGTAGAAAAAATATTGTATGCAACGGTGTATAACTTGGTCTTAAAACGCTCGTGGCGTCTTTAATTGCGATGCTCGCCGAGGCTCGCATCGCAACTCACGACACTCGCGTTTTAAGACCCTACTTATACAACAGTTGCATAAAATACTATAAACAATCTAAGTCTTTATAAATAATCACATATTTCTCTTACGTATAATCTTCGTATGACGCGATGCGTAGCTCTGCCGTCGCGTGTTGATCTTGTCGTCCATATTACTGTTAGAAAAATACAATTATAATTTTTCTGTCACCTCGATATCCTTAGGGATATGAATATTAGTATTCCCTTTCTCAAACAATAAAGCACTCTTTGCCAGTTCTAATTCACTAGGTTTAACATCAGTTTCTGTGTCACTGCCTTCATAGTGTACATTTGTGTGTTGTTCAACAACTTCTTCTTTAATAGCAATTACGGAATAATCGTTACATTTTTCCTTAGCCTGTAGTTTCTTAGGTTTAGCTCTGTTTGTATCCCTTTTCCTTATGTGAGTTTCTTCAACAAATATTGTTTCACAGACGGTTAAAGAATCTGAGATTCCTTCTTTATCCTCATCACTGTGTTCTTGTTGTGAATCATATTCCGTCTTTACAATTAGAGTCTCTATCTCCTCATATTCAGATTTTTCTTCAAAATCTATTGTAGTCTCTTCAAATTCTGTTGTGGTTTCTACAAGTTCTAATCTAGTACTAATATCTTCTTTTTCTTCTGCGACATTAATAAGTGTGCCCTGCGCTGCTTTGACAACTTTAACAAAGTCGCAGAACTCTTGCAGTTTAGTGTCACAGTCTTTGCAGATGGTCTTAGGCAGGGATCGATGGCTGAAGTCTAGCTGTACGCTGGTGTCGTTGAGGGCTAGCGTGGTCTTGTTGCCAGCTAGGTAGGTCATGTCACTGGACACAGCGACGCAGTCTGTAGAGAACTCGCCGCAGAAGCGGCATTGGTCCGTGACTCTGCTCAGTGGGTCAGGCTCTCTGCTCTTGCAATCTGGAAAAAGAGGTATCTTTGAAGACAAAATGAAATTGAAGGGAAGAAGAAACTCAAGGGGACTAAAGACAGTCTTTTAAAAGATTTAAATGTTGGTGTTGTAACCAATTTTGTTTTTTTTTTTTCATTACAGAGTTGGTATCCCCTTATTTTGACCGAATCTTATGTCTCTCAGAAAATTGTTCCCAGATTACTCAATTCTCATAATTTTCTTTCATATCATTTAATTCCATTCCATCAACTATCAATTTCGTTGAATATTACTAGGTAATTAAATGGTTCGTGTAATTTTAACAAGTCATGGTTTCGTGGCATCGACGTTGCGCTATGGCACCATACACTGGGCAAACTCCACAAACAGAGAGACTGTCTTCAAGGCGCAAAAGAGATGCATAAGGGCAATCCGCGGACTCAAGTAATAGAAGATTACATTTTCTATTACTTACATTTAATATTCATTTTATTTTTCTTTGTGCATCTAGTAAATAATTATTCTGTGAAATAATATTATGTGTTAATACTATGTCCAAGGGGACACCCCAAACCAGAAAATAGTTATTAATAATTAAACCTAGTTAGTATGTTATTAAGTTTGGCGAATAAAGGCTATTTTTATTTTTATTTTTTATTTTTTAATATTATGTGAAATAAAAAATACTAATACTTGTATCTGGAATAGATGACAGTGGCCACAGCTGGACAGCTGGACATGAGCGCAAGCATGTTAGTCCCTTCCAAGTGCTCATTACAGGTTTTCAGTGAAACAAGCAGGTGCACATACCACAGCCCTGGGACGCCACTGTGGGCATCCTGGGCAGTTTCATGTTCCCCGCCATCAGAAATGGGTAAAACAAATATGTACCTGAATTTCCTGTGGATGTCTCACCAAGTTCAAAATGTTTGAAGAAAGCATTTCTTTCTTCTAAATCTCTTACACTTTCTTCAATTAATTCTTTTTTTCTTTTTTTGATAATATAAGGTCTTACTGTAGTATTTGATGTTCGTTTTCTTCTGTCAGGTTGGCATTCGAATTTTGTGGGAATACACCCTGGTTTCATGCGAATCTGCTTTACCGAGCCCATCACATGGTACTGTATATAATTTTCCATATCATTTGGTAACTGGAATATGAATAAAGTACCTATTAGAATGATTATTAACAAAATCAAAAGTAAATACTTAACCTCAGCAAGGTACTGTTTTTAACAATTTAGCAGGTTTATTATTTGATTTAGACATTCAAGCAAGAGTCACACACAAAATAAAGAAAAAGCTTACGTCAAAGTGATCTTGACAGAAATATATTGAAGTGCGTACAGAATAAGCTGTTGGATCTCCTCGAGCACGATTAAACCACTTGTTTCGCACTGTTTTGTCGTTTGGCACGTAAATGAACAGTTTATCGGGGTGTTTCTTTGATGTATTTTGACACATAGGGACCTCACAAGACCTCACTCTAGAATTCATACTTAATACGAAAAATAACTAGATTTTTGCATGAACATCTTGATCTTTGTTAACAATTAATAGCAATTAATGTTGGCGTGTTTTGACAGGCGTGACGTCATATATGTATCCATGAACCTAGAATACGCTGGACAGGCTATGGTTATAATAATACCACGTGCGAGCGAGCTGGTAGCATACAAATCTCGATAAGTGTGACAGAAAGAGAAATATCGTGCATTGTCTTTGTCATAGTTCCACTTTTTTTATTAGCCACAACTGATATAAATATATGGCCGATTAGTATGCTAGCCGGGCTGATTTAGTATGAAGTTGTAGCCATGGACGTACACTAATCTGGACTGAGTACTAAGTTTTATTAGTCAATCAAAATTGAACCATATTACCGACCAAGGTAGGTACACAATTGTATGATAAAAGACTACTAGAGAAAGCGTTCCGAGCGAGAGCAACCAACCCGAGGATGGTGTCCCACTCGCACGAGTTGCCAATCTAAAAATAATAATGATATAGTGGTATTAACAGGTATTAAATTATACTGAAAAAAAATGCCTGCTCATAATTACGAGCCGACATTATATAGGAGATGTTACTTTATACCTCAGTTTTAATTTACTTATTAAAACTAAACATTGAGGTAATCAAGTGGTAATTTTAAATATCGACTTGTATCCCCAACGTTGACATCGATTTTTCAAATATTGTCATTGGAATCTTGTTGCCTTGTTTTAGTAAAAAATGGTGAAAATATGTTGTATAAAGGGATGTAAAAGCGAAAGCTTTAATAATTGTGGAATATCATTTCATAGGTAAGGAACATTTTGCTTTATTTTACGATAAAACGACAAAACCATATGCCAAACTTATTAGGGTGACTATGATTTGGGCCGGTGTGAGAATGCAATGTCGTAGATAAGTCGGCAGAGCAATTATGTTAAATTATTTCATTTAATATTTTAAAAATGTACTATCCATACTTCCATATTCTTCTATACTGTGTTCATACTAATGTTATAAATGGGAAAGTGTGTGTGTTTGTTTGTTTGTCCGTCTTTCATGGCAAAACGAAGCGACGAATTAATAAATATTTCTACAAGATATGTTGTTATTTCATTAAGTATTGCGGCATTCTACTGATAAAATCTAATTAGAAACTTTTAATGAAACATCAAAAACCTAAATGACGGCAGAATTTTATGGAGTCATAAGACGTTAGTAAACATTTAGTAAAAATGTCATCATCATCGTCCTCCTCCCCTACCGTTATTCTCGGTAATCCCAGTTGTGCCCTAAACGAGACCGAAGTCCGCTAAGTGTCAAACGGACGTTAGTAAACATGTATTTATGTTTAAATAAAATATATATGTAGGAACATGATGTTTTTATTAGGAGTTTATTCGTGAGTTTTATTTATTTGTAATACAAGAATAATTTATTTGGACTGTATTACTTGCCAAAGCGAACGGTTCTGCACCACGCGCATCCAGAGGATTCCCGGCACGTTTACCAGTTCATCACTCTCTAAACAAGAATTTTTATAAATCCTAATATCCGCATAGGTACTTGGTCACCCTAATTAGAACGAGATGCAATTCTCTAGTATGACTTCTCTGTCGGCTACGCTTTTTTAATCGCAGTACTCAGTCCAGATTAGTGTACGTCCATGGTTGTAGCACATAAACCATTACCCGTCCAAATTAAGTAGGTTGCTTATGGCAAATCATCAGCCATTTTAAGACCAGTTCTTAATTTAGCTGCATAGGAGCCTTTCCGTCCCTCACTGTGGCATCATGTACAGCCCGTCCAGATTATTCTAGATATTATATCAGAGCATAAACAGATAAACAGTGTTGTTCCTGTCGAATTCTGGGTTGCCGTGTTTTAAGAGAAAACTTAAAATAATGGGGTTGGCAACTGTCAATTGTTTGACTAGATGGCGCCATCATAGGTTTTACCTAATCACTAGCCTTATGGGATTTGGCTTAAACGGCTTGATTCTAAACAAGGAAATTCCGAAAAAATCACAAGAATTTGACAGTTTTGGTAGGACTGACAGGTATGGGTAAAACCTACGCTGGGGCCATTTGCAAATACTTCGCCCGGCCAACCCCATTGCCGTGTTCTGTACAGTGCGACAATGAACTTAGAATAGGTTCATGAGTGCGACACAAAAGAGTAGAAATTATATAACAGGGAACTTAAAAAATACCATACTTAATTGTTGCCATGTTCAAGCATTTTACGTCAAAAAATGTGACTTGACGTAGAAAGTGGCGCCCTCATTTAATTTTTACTCTTTTGTGTCGCACTGTGTCATCCCCCTAGCGTTATTCCCGGTCATTCCCCTAAAGGAGCCCTGGGTCCACTTTCAAACTCAAATGCTTTATTTGCCATAGGTAGGTTTGACACCTTATCCCAAGATTTGGCAAAGGCACTTGTTTTACGAAAGCGACTGCCATCTGACCTTCCAACCCAGAGGGAAAACTAGACCTTAGTGGGATAAGACCGGTTTCCTCACGATGTTTTCCTTCACCGAAAAGCTAACGGTAAATATTCCGTACATAAGCTCCGAAAAACTCATTTTCTCACTCTCTTCAAACTCAATCTCACTCGAGCCGGGATTCGAACCCACGACCGCCGTGCCGCTTGACTGCCGCATGCCTGAACCACTAGGCTACCATAGCTCTCCCGCTAGACTTCCGTAGCTCTCACCGTGCGTAGCTCTGCCGTGTTCTATATATTTGGTAAAAAAGCTCCAGGGGAGCTTCCCTGACCGTCTATCATGGGACGGCCGCGACATACTTTAGATTTTTCTCGCACTATACCTCTTGTTCTAAATGTTCTAATAAGAGAGAGGCGGATAGTGCGAGAAAAATAAAATAATACATAAAAAAATCGCAAAATTCCTTTCGATTTCGCAATTGACACGCGGCAACACTGCGCCGCGTCAAGCACTGACGGCAGCGACTCAGAGGGTATACCGCAAAGTGAAAACGAACTTCGGTCTAATATCTCCGTCTCTGTCGCACCTGCTAGTTGGATGCGGATGCGGGTGGCGCGGGATCGGTCACTTTGGCACTGTTTGGGGGAGGCCTATGTCCAACAGTGGACGTCTTTCGGCTGATATGATGATGATGATGTGTTTATACCCTGTCCGTGACTAGGCGTGGAGTGTGGTGAGTCGGCGAAGCTGTGTAGCGGAGCGGCGCACGCGCGGCGCTGCAGGCTGCCCGCTCCGCTCAACGCGCCGCTCGTGCCGCTCCCGCTGGCACTCGCGCCCGCGCCGCTCAGACCGCCCGCGTCGCTGCTCATCGAGTCGCGACTAAGATGGATAAAGTCAATCAATCAATCAATCAAAACCTAAGTTATTTTATTAGTTCTTCCAGGAGTATTATTATTGTTACCTAATACACACCACATACACATATGTTTATGCGACTGTTTGTTTCCTATTTAAATAAAAAAAAAATATTACTTGTATAAGTAAGAGTACAAAATGATGTTACATAAAAACGAAACCAATCTTACTTTACCATAAAATGGCGTACAAATCTTTTAGAACATGTCATGCGATACGACACGTAGTTAAAAATAATAATAACAATAAGCACATTAAAAACAAAAAAAGCAAACTTAATAATAGGAAAGTATACAAATTTCATGTTTTAATAATAATATTTATAATTAATGAATATATACATAAAGTCTAGTAGTAGGTACCCTTGGTTAAGCCCGTTTTAACTATAATGGCGTTAAGATTAGAATGTGTTTATGTCATTTTGACATATTAGTTCGGGAATAAGGTTCGGGAAACAGAACATATTTTAGTTAAAAGATATCAGATATACGTGTTATTTGCCTCTAATAGTAAACTCCTAGTATATAATAAAACTGATGTACATTATGTTTAAGATAAGATAAGATTTATGATAAGTTTTATTAATGACGCTATCCACTTCAGCGATGTGGAAATTCACGGATACTCATCGCCTCCTCACCAGAACGCCTCCGACCATAATCCAACGCAATACACCATCGAGGCAGCCTCGAGATGGCCGCGAGGCGTCCACCGATTGTTTTACGTTTGAAGGGCCTCGCTCGCACGCCGTCAGCTTGTCGCTTGAAGCGGAGTTAAGTGTGCGATGCGGTATGGAGTTCCGTACAAAGAATATGTAAAATATTTTTACGCCACACCTGGCCATAATGCAAGGTTTACTGGACGCTGCGCGTACAGAAAAACTCGCATTGTGGCCAGATGAAGACGTAAAATTTTGTACTCAACACGGGCGGTAATTCGTAAAGCCCCAGAGCGCATATTTATGGCCCTCACCTTCGGTTCGGACCACAAACACCTGCGATCTGGGGCATTCACGAATTCACCGCTCTAGTTACGTAATGTACTATTTATCAATAAATGATCGTATCGTATCGTAATATTGACTGGCCCGAGTGGCGGTGGCGATCGGGCGGCAAGGTCGTTCACCTATATTTAGCACTGTTGCTCCGGTGGCTTTTCATTTGGAGTAGACTCTGTGTATACTGTATATGTAGTGGCTCACACACACACAACTCCACTCCAAACGAGTGAAGTGTCCGAGTGGTTCATACGCTACATATTGGCCTCGCCCGCGCTTCTTCCAGTGAGTACGAGCTGGCAACATCGCGTGCTCGTCCTGAGCTGAAGCGGTTATCTGCCGCACTTACTGTGTGTAGTGTCCTAGTGGTTCATAGGCGACGTACTGCCCCCGCTCGCGCGCCGCGCACGCGTAGATGTCGGAGCCGGCCGGCGTGGCGCCCCCCGTCGGTTATCTGCAGCACTTACTGTGTGTAGTGTCCTAGTGGTTCATAGGCGACGTACTGCCCCCGCTCGCGCGCCGCGCACGCGTAGATGTCGGAGCCGGCCGGCGTGGCGCCCCCCGTCGGTTATCTGCCGCACTTACTGTGTGTAGTGTCCTAGTGGTTCATAGGCGACGTACTGCCCCCGCTCGCGCGCCGCACACGCGTAGATGTCGGAGCCGGCCGGCGTGGCGCCCCCCGTCGGTTATCTGCCGCACTTACTGTGTGTAGTGTCCTAGTGGTTCATAGGCGACGTACTGCCCCCGCTCGCGCGCCGCGCACGCGTAGATGTCGGAGCCGGCCGGCGTGGCGCCCCCCGTCGGTTATCTGCCGCACTTACTGTGTGTAGTGTCCTAGTGGTTCATAGGCGACGTACTGCCCCCGCTCGCGCGCCGCACACGCGTAGATGTCGGAGCCGGCCGGCGTGGCGCCCCCCGTCGGTTATCTGCCGCACTTACTGTGTGTAGTGTCCTAGTGGTTCATAGGCGACGTACTGCCCCCGCTCGCGCGCCGCGCACGCGTAGATGTCGGAGCCGGCCGGCGTGGCGCCCCCCGTCGGTTATCTGCCGCACTTACTGTGTGTAGTGTCCTAGTGGTTCATAGGCGACGTACTGCCCCCGCTCGCGCGCCGCACACGCGTAGATGTCGGAGCCGGCCGGCGTGGCGCCCCCCGTCGGTTATCTGCCGCACTTACTGTGTGTAGTGTCCTAGTGGTTCATAGGCGACGTACTGCCCCCGCTCGCGCGCCGCGCACGCGTAGATGTCGGAGCCGGCCGGCGTGGCGCCCCCCGTCGGTTATCTGCCGCACTTACTGTGTGTAGTGTCCTAGTGGTTCATAGGCGACGTACTGCCCCCGCTCGCGCGCCGCGCACGCGTAGATGTCGGAGCCGGCCGGCGTGGCGCCCCCCGTCGGTTATCTGCCGCACTTACTGTGTGTAGTGTCCTAGTGGTTCATAGGCGACGTACTGCCCCCGCTCGCGCGCCGCGCACGCGTAGATGTCGGAGCCGGCCGGCGTGGCGCCCCCCGTCGGTTATCTGTCGCACTTACTGTGTGTAGTGTCCTAGTGGTTCATAGGCGACGTACTGCCCCCGCTCGCGCGCCGCGCACGCGTAGATGTCGGAGCCGGCCGGCGTGGCGCCCCCCGTCGGTTATCTGCCGCACTTACTGTGTGTAGTGTCCTAGTGGTTCATAGGCGACGTACTGCCCCCGCTCGCGCGCCGCGCACGCGTAGATGTCGGAGCCGGCCGGCGTGGCGCCCCCCGTCGGTTATCTGCCGCACTTACTGTGTGTAGTGTCCTAGTGGTTCATAGGCGACGTACTGCCCCCGCTCGCGCGCCGCGCACGCGTAGATGTCGGAGCCGGCCGGCGTGGCGCCCCCCGTCGGTTATCTGCCGCACTTACTGTTGTAGCTTCGTAATTCTTTGAGATAACTGAATGGGATTTTCGTCACTAGGCATATTTTTTTGCCTTCTTTCTTTTGAACGAATAAAAAATAAGTATACACCCATATTGCCGTACCTATACGGAAGAGCACGTGCTATGCGTTACAGCGGAATGGCATGTTTTAAATTTTCTAGCTGTGAAAAATCGGTTTTGTAAGTGCTTTCCTAATCGGATGCTTGCCGAAAGCGTAGATCTGCTTTCATGATAGGTTTTATTTATTTATTTAAACTTTATTGCACATAACCAAAATAATGTACAAATGGCGGACTTAATGCCAATGGTATTCTCTACCAGTCAACCATGCGGCCAAACAGTGACACTTAAAATTGGTGCAGAGTAAATGATCAATGTTTAGGGCGTAGTAGAGACTTATTAAAACAGGTTTTAGGGTACGGATAGCTCTGGGACCCTGAGATTTCGATTTTATACGAAATCGGACCATACATGTAACAGTCCTCTCGGACCGTCTGATATTGATGTTGCAAGAAATCCATAAATAAAAAAGTACAAAATGGCGGCTACTTTTCCGATTCTGAACTCGGAATCGTAATTCCTCTAGGACCCACACACATTTACATATCAATTAGTAACGAAATTGAAGTGATTTAAAAGGTCCCCTTTGTCCAAAGGTTGACTGGTAGAGAATGCTTACGGAATTAAGTCCGCCTTTTGTACGATAACTTGTTCTTTTGCGCAATAAAGATAAAGATTAAATAAATAAATAATAAATAAGAATGTGTTTGTGTTTGAATGTGTTGTGTTTCGTAGCACGTAGAACCGATGGCCGTTGGGCGGAAAGGTTCTCGAATGGCGACTACACTTCGGAAGGCGCAGCGTGGGTAGGCCCCCGACAAGGTGGACTGATGACCTGACCTGGTAAAGGTTGCGGGAGTCGAGTTCGAGCGACAAAGACGGAGATACACGAACGATGTTCGTTTTCGTTTCGCGGTAGCCCCTCTGCATAGCAGTCCGCCACGGCCGCAATAGAGCGAGATAGGTTGATGAATGTTTTCTCGCTCTATCTTATGGCGGATGGACGTGTCACGTGGATCTGCTGCCGTATGCCGTGTTTTAGGTCTGACCCTAAAAGTACAGGTTTCCCTGACTACTCACTACAGTATTGGTTCTCTACAAGAAAGAAGTGTACTTTTTTAAATGGTCGGCAAGGCGCATCTGATCCTTGGAATTGCAAGTGTCTGTGTCATACCATTAGGCGGGCCCTTTACTTTATTATAAACAGCACTTACAGTGTGAATTATTTGTTCATGCGCAACAGCACTTGAAGTAGATGCCTGAGCCTTAGTGAGAATTCCTACATTCTCCTCTCTTTTTCTTGAATAATTTTTCAGCTTGGCATTTAACTTGAGTTTTGGCCTAGCAAACCCTGCAATCCATTTATTATAATTTTCCAAATCTTCTTCCAACTGTAAGAAATAAGCATATAATTGCTACTGCTTGCATTGTGCTTACATATCAATACATAGTGCAAATATTATTGTACGGTACAGATACAGATACAGATACAGATATATTTATTGATAAATTGTAGAAATAATTTACATGTCAATTCAACCATAACCATAATCCGTCAATTATCTAATTATAATAAATTTGTATTATTCACATTTCCTTAAAATAAATTCATTCATTCGGTCTGTACAAAGGTGTGCATTCCGCCCGTCAGCATTTTACTTCACGTAGCATATATTTAATTCCTTTAAGTCAGTACATGTCCGACCGCCGCGGAGTGTATTCTCATTAAACCTACATATTGTATCATTTAAATTCGTTATCAATAAATCATAATTTCGGTGGAAAACTGCAGTGTTATCATTATCAACTATCATCTCAAGAGTGTACGAGATTGTCCCGTACATCTTTATGGTCCTTCGAGCCGGATCTGAACCAGTGACCTATGCATCTTTATGGTCCTTCGAACAATTTTGAATCAGTGCACAGTGAAATCAAATTCTGGGACACGCCACGTGACGACGCAACGTGACCAGTGCTGTGACAATCGCATCAACGTGTATCATCATTATCAAGCGGTGACTATCAAGATCAATCAATATATCAAGATTATCAATATCAAACTGGAAGCTTTTATCAACCAGTGTTGTGTGAGAGTGAACCCAGGTGCGATAGCGAATCGGTTAAGGCGGCCTCCCACAAGCGGGTCTCACCGTCTGATTGAGAAAGCGCACATATCCACGGGGAACACTTGAGCACGAAACAGCTAATATCTTCGAAAGAGATAAGTTTGGAGCCATTATCAATCACCTATCACTAGCCCCACTTATATCAGTTATCATATCAACTTTTTGACAAAATGACCAAAATTGAGGACATACTGAATACCCAAGGTCAACTTGCCATTGCTATTGAAAAGCTTTTGGTAAATTTCAAAAAAGATGGACCTGAACGTAAGACTCCACAACATATCAAACGACGATTGGAAACTCTGGAACAATATTGGAGGGAGTTTCAAACGAATCATATTACTCTTTCCGAGTTTGACACGCAGGACTACGTGTATTTTGCAGAAAATCATTTCGAGCGGGTATCAACGCTCTGCAGCGAAGCTCGCAAACTTTTGCAACAAGCACTGCCGGTGCCATCATTTCAAGAAGCTAAACCCATTATCAAGCCTGCTACTTCTCAGTTCAACTTGAACATGGACTGGAACCAGCAACAAGTGCCGCAGACTCAACCTGCAGAGGATGACCTTTTGGACAACGTCCAAAAGGAACAACCACCAGCCTCGGTCCCAACTATATCTAACCCAAAAATGACTGAACGAGGCAATCAAAGCAAATTGGAAGAAATGTACCGAAAACAGCAGAGCAACTTCAAAGCTTTTCAACGCGCTATCAACAACACCAAGTTAGAATTACTTACCGAACGGTGGGAATTCGAAGATGCTCTGCGAACGGTGCAGGCTCGTTGGTCAGCAATCGACTCTTTACATTGGGAGATCGATAGTGAACAACTAAACGAAAAACCCGAGTATGAAGCAACCTACAACCTATGCGAACAAAAATATAACGAAATCAAGAAAAGTATCAATATCAAAATGTGGGATTCGTCGCATCGAGAAAAATCAACTCCTGCTATTGAAATACCCATCTTCAATGGCAATTATCACCAGTGGATGTCATTTAAGGACTTGTTCACCGAAACCATCCATAAGAACAATTCCATATCCAAGGCGCAAAAGATGCAATTCTTAAAAAGCAAGGTCAAAGGCGAAGCGGAGAAACTTATACAGCATTTAAAGATCAGTACTGAAAATTATCAAGTGTGCTGGGAAATTCTCAATCACCGCTACAACAACACTAAATTAATATTTAGTTCCCACGTCAATATCCTTCTCGGATTACCTATCATGCAACATCAATCGGCCGTATCAATAAAGAGACTACACGACAACACTAAAGAATGCCTTCACGCCATACAAAATTTGGGCGTTGAAATATCTACTTGGGACCCGTTAGTAGTACATTTGTTAGCACAGAAATTGGACGCCGATTCTCATAACGACTATATTGAACACTTAGCGGACCCGAGAGAGCTACCCACACTGGCAGAATTTATGTCATTTTTGGAAATGAAGTTTACTGCCCTGGAATCTTCTCGTCGAAAACAAGAATCAACCAAGCCAACTCAACCATCAAACTACGAGAGAAGATTTAGTCTAAACAAGCCTTCGTCATATCAATATCCTCGCTCTGAAAATCATATCAAAGAAAATCGATTTTATCAATCAACATCAAACAAAAATAATTATCAAGGACCGCCAGCAAAAAATTATCATGCATTCGCAACTAACACCGCAAAGTGTCCTTGTTAGTGATGGGTCGTTACCAGTAACTTACTCAAAGTGGGAATATTCCCGGTAATGCTACCAGTAATGTTACCCCAGATCGGTAACATTGAGAAACTTTGAAAAAAATATTAGAATTGTATACGTTTTATTGTCTTAAATACTTAAATACATAATAATGCTATTATTTACAGTCGTAATACAGTCAAGGACTCTCTGAGAGAGTAAATTCCCAATGTTACCGGTAATATTCCCAATATTACCAGGTATTTTTCCAAAGTTACCGGGAACATTACTATCTGGAAATAATAATTAAAATAATGCTTAACTGTGTAAAATAAAAGAAAATATGTGTACAGATCATGAAAATCACAATCAACATTTATTATAGTAAAAAATGATCACAGTTTTATATAAATTAAATAACGCAGAAATTCCTTTTTGTGTGTCTTCTTCCGCGTAGATTTTTGATGATGACGAAGATATTTTATATCTTCGTCATCATAGGTAAGTAAATTTTATTCTTAGTTAAAATTAAAATGGTCTAGCCATATATTTCAGACAGTGGCAGACACTGATATGCAATTGTTAAAGAATGTTTAAAGAATTTCCAATCAGATTACGGGAATTTTTGCAGAATGCTTAATACTTATTCCGTCAGTTACCTGATGTTTTAATCTGATTTTAATCTTTGGCAAAAATGACTCTGCAAGATATATATATATATATATATATGCAAGGATTTGGAACTAGAAAATGGGGATCTTAGTTATTATGAGTGAGATTTAAAAAAAAGTTAGATATCGTAAGGCTGTTAAAACAATCTTTAACTCAGCACTGGAAATCGAGAAATGGAGACAGGTTAATGAAGAGTATATCTTTAAAAAATCCAGTGTTCCCCGTAACACAAAACCTCCAACCTCTTTTAACCCCCATTGGGATAGAATTTTCTTAAACGCTGAAATTACTTTTTTTTGTATTTTAATAAGTGAACTTTCTACAAAGTTTCAAGTCTCTTGTTCAAAAAATAATGTTTCCCCCATACAAACATTGCACCCCCATTAGACCCCCTTAGGGGTAGAATTTTCTAAAACGCTGAAATTAGTTTTTTTGTATCTTAGTAAGTAATTTTTCTACAAAGTTTCAAGTTTCTAGGTCAAAAGGAAAAGTTTCCCATACAAACTTTGCACCCCTATTTAACCCCCTTCGAGGTAGAATTTTTGAAAACGCTGCCTGCTGTTTTTTTGTATTCTAGTAAGTATTACTACAATGTTTCAAGTTTGTAGCTCAAAAAATAAAGTTCCCTCTTTGCATCCCTATTTAACCCTCTTAAGGGTAGAACTTTCTTAAATGCAGAAATTACTTTTTTTGTATTCTAATAAGTAATATTTCTACAAAGTTTCAAGTTCATAGTCTCTAGGTCAAAAGGAAAAGTTTCCCGCATACAAACATTGCACCCTTATTTAACCCCCTTAGGGGCGGAATTTTCTAGATGGCTGTAATTACTTTTTTTGTATCTTAATAAGTAATCTACAAAGTTTCAAGTCTCTAGCTCAAAAAAAAAGATTCCCACATACAAACTTTGCACCCCTATTTGACCCCCTTAGGGAGGTATTTCCAAAAATCCCTTCTTATCCCTAGCCCACGTTATAAAAATATAACCTAAAGTACAAAACTCTAGTTTAAAAAATAATGTTTCCCCCATATAAATACTGCACCCCTAGTTAACCCCCTTAGGGGTGGAATTTTCTTAAAGGCAGACATTGTTTTTTTTGTATCCTAAATTCTAATGAGTAATCTTTCTACAAAGTTTCAAGTTCATAGTTCATAAATTAATGTTTCCCCCATACAAACATTGCACCTCTATTTAACCCCCTTAGGGGTGGAATTTTCTAAAACGCTGAAATGACTTTTTTTGTATCTTTATAAGTAATCTATAAAGTTTCAAGTCTCTAGATAAAAAAAAAGATTCCCCCATACAAACTTTGCACCCCTATTTGACCCCCTTAGGGAGGTATTTCCAAAAATCCCTTCTTATCCGTATTTCGAAAGTTGTACACAACACTGCAGAAGGTGCAAGTGAAACTAATTTTATTGTTTATATTATTTTCTGTAAAATGACTATACACTTGACTTTTGGGCTTCATTGTAACACATCCACTATCCGGTGTTGTATGTACTTCTCTAGTTATCACCAATAATACGTTCACTCTAACCCGTGTTTTAGATAAGACTAACCCCCTGAGCAGGGTTCCAGGTAGCAAATTGAGATAAGAAACAGATTGAGTGAAAGAGAAAACAGATGCCTAGCGTGAAAGATATATCTATGCATGTACCTATTGTACCAACATAACTTGTTGCGATAAGAAAATGACTTTTAGACCTTATTTTATCTCATATAAATCATCACTATCATCAGTTTTGTATCTTACCATCTTTTGGGAATGTTACTGGTAACATTGGTAACTTACTAGTAATATTCCCAAATGGAAACTTACTGGTAGCGGGAATGTTCCCGCTGCCCATCACTAGTCCTTGTTGCAATTATAATCACGATTTATTTCGCTGCTCGAAGTTTCTAGGCATGACACCCGAGACAAAACTTGCAACAATATCCGCTCGGCAAATATGTACGAACTGCTTGTACAAACATTACGGCAATCCATGTTTATCAGAAAAACGATGCAAGCAATGCAAAGGCGAACATAATACGATACTCCACGAGGCCTTTGTCGGCAAGAAGAAAGCCGCCGCCAACGAATCAAATACATCAAAGAACGCAGGGCACGTGGCCCAAGAAGAAGAACTAGAAACCCTACTATCAACAGCCTTAATCAAAGTCCAGGCAAAAGATGGATCCTATATCAAATTACGTGCCTTAATTGACCAAGGTGCCCAAATTTCTCTTTGCACCGAAAACGCTGCTCAACTACTAGGCCTACCACGTCACAAATACAATGGTTCAATATTTGGAATCGGAACCAAGGAAAATAATTGCAAGGGATTTATCAATATCAAGGCCACATCGATACACACGGATTACACTTTTACCGCAAAAGTTTTTATAATGACTCGTCTTATCAATAACTTACCTAACCGATCATTTATCAAACCATCGTGGTCTCATCTCGAAGGTATCCAGCTGGCAGACCCCGAGTTCAACATCAGTCAACCCATAGACATTTTACTCGGTGCGGATATCTACTCGAATATAATTTTAGACTCTATTATCAGAAAGGACGAAACCACTCCCATAGCACAGCAATCTCATCTCGGATGGATTTTATGTGGCAACATGAAGTCATATCACTGCAACGTTGTTGTGAACAACCTCGAAGATATCAGTAGATTTTGGGAAATAGAGGACATTGCTGAAACATCGGACGACTTATCATCAGAGGATCAATACTGTATCAATCAATACAAGTCCGAAACAGTTCGTCAAACAAATGGGCGCTATGTGGTACGTTTACCCTTCAAACCCGACATTGAAGAAAAATTAGGAGAATCGAGACACAAGGCTGTGGCACAATTTTATCAACTAGAGAAGAAATTTATGAAGAACGAACAATTATCAAAAGATTACAAATCATTTATCAACGAATATTGCGAGCTGGGACATATGCGCGAGTGCGAAAGAGACACAAAACCTAGCAACTACTTACCACATTTCTGCATTCATCGCGCTGAATCAGCTACAACGGCCTTGCGCGTAGTTTATAATGCGTCAGCACCTTCGTCGTCGAGTTACAGTTTGAACGACCTGATGTACAGTGGGCCGAATTTACAATCAGATTTATTTACATTGATTTTGAGATGGAGACAATATAAAATAGCGTTGACCGCGGACATTGAAAAAATGTTTCGCCAGATACTATGTAACGAAGAAGATCAACTTTATCAAAAAATAATTTGGAGAAATCATCCGAATCAAGCACTGCGCGAATATGCTCTTACAACTGTTTCATATGGAACGAAACCAGCACCCTTCTTGGCAATGATGACTCTTAAACAATTAGCCATGGACGAAGCTCATCGTTATCCAGAAGCGGTAAAAATATTGGAACAAGATTTTTATATGGATGACCTTCTTAGTGGCGCGCACAGCATCGACGCAGCAAAAAAGATGCGAACGGATCTTATCAACCTCCTAAAGGCAGGGGGTTTCAACTTGCGGAAGTGGTCGTCCAATCACCTTGCATTACTGGAAGATATGAGCAGCGCAAAACAACAACAATCATTCGATTTCAAGCATCAAGAGACGCAAAAAACGTTGGGGCTGCGATGGAACCCCCAAGAAGATGCATTTTCCTTCCAATTGAAGATGGAGCTGTCACCTACAAACAAAATAACAAAACGTTCCCTTTTATCAGATATATCAAAAGTTTTCGAACCTCTAGGATGGTTGTGCCCGGTAACAACGAAATTAAAGTTGTTATTTCAAGCTGTCTGGAAACAACCTTTAGGTTGGGATGATCAAGTACCGGAACCTATCGAAAATGAATGGAGAAGTATCAAGCAAAACCTGAATGAAATAAATCACATAAATATCCCTAGATGGTTGCAGACCAAAGAAAACGACACCATCGAATTGCATGCCTATTGCGACGCTTCGGAGAGTGCTTATGCTTGCGTCATTTACAGCGTGATTCGAGAAACCTGCCAGAATGCATTATCAACCCCTCCAGAAATCACTATTGTAGCTGCGAAGTCAAAGCTCATCCCCTCAAAAAAGGCCGTGTCTCTGCCAAGGCTGGAACTCTGTGCAGCAGCTCTACTTTCAAAATTACTTAGAACCATCACGGAAAGTTTATCAAAATACAATATCAAATTATTTTGCTGGACGGATTCAACTGCTGTGTTGGGGTGGCTACAAGGCGACGTTCACCGCTGGAAGCCATTTGTATCAAACAGAGTACAGAAAATCAGAGAATTCGCACCTGCCGATAGGTGGCGATATGTTAAATCCGCCGATAATCCTGCAGACTGCGCTAGTCGAGGAATTAACGCCTCCCAGTTGAAAGAACATGCCTTGTGGTGGAAAGGACCTTCTTGGTTATCAACATTTGAAGAAAAACCCCAAGAAGTCACCAAGATATCAAAGTATCAAAACAAACAAACGTCACAACTTATCAGCAAAATGACGTCATCAGTGACTTAATAATCAAACACAGCAATATCAACCGTATGACTCGCGTACTCGTATGGGTATTGCGCGCCTTATCGAAAAACAAGCCTACAGTACCCTACCTCACCGTGCTCGAAATACGTAGAGCAAGATATACGATCGTCAAACACGTACAGCAGGAATCATTTCGAGAAGATATAAACAACTTGACAAGACACGGGCAAGTGAAATCAAACAGTGATATTTTATCACTTAACCCTTTTTTAGACAACAAGGGACTACTGAGAGTTCGTGGAAGATTAGGAAAGGCAAATATCGATCCAAACATGAAACATCCACTAATCATTCCACATCAAGGTCACATAACCGACCTACTTATTGAAAACGCGCACAAATTGACTCTTCATGGTGGAACTCGCCTAACCTTGAGGCAGCTCAGGTATCAATTTTGGATCATAGGAGGGAACTGAGCAGTTAAAAAATATATCAATCATTGCGTCACATGCTTACGTCATCGAGCTATGAAGCAGGAACAAATCATGGGAGACTTGCCGGCAGCGCGGTGTAACCCGACTCGTCCTTTTTATCACACCGGAACGGACTACACTGGATTTATTGAGATAAAATCAAATAAGGGGCGGGGTATCAAAACAACAAAGGGTTATATTGCTGTCTTTGTGTGTATGGTAACGAAGGCCGTACACCTGGAAGTAGTATCGGACCTCAGCAGTTCAGCCTTTTTGGCATCTCTTCGGCGGCTGGCCGCACGTCGTGGAGCGCCGCGTCACATTTATAGTGATTGCGGGACCAACTACATTAGAGCTAGCAAGCGACTGAATCAAGACTTCATAGACTTGAAAAATACTCTGGACGACGAGTTCTTCAGAACTACATCAGAAATGGAAATTGAATGGCACTTTAATGCTCCATCATGGCCAAGTGCTGGAGGTTTGTGGGAAGCCTCAGTTCGAAGCCTCAAGCATCATCTCCGTAGAGTTATGGGTGCACAGAAACTCACATATGAAGAATTATCAACACTCCTGACACAAGTGGAAGCGTGCCTTAACTCCAGGCCCTTGTGCTCTATCACGGAAGACCCTGACGATTTGGACTTTCTAACGCCCTCGCACTTTCTATCAAGTGGTCCAAATTTAACAATTATTGAGACCGAAAAGGACGAACGGACGAGGTGGCAACTCGTACAAAAACTATTTTCGGACATATGGAAGAGATGGCAGTCAGAATATCTATCTCAATTATCACAAAGGAGTAAATGGCAAAAACCTAAAGAAAACATGAAAATTGGCGACGTTGTTATCATACATGATGCCAATTTACCAGCCGGAAAATGGGCACTAGGTAAAGTTGAAACCGTACACCCGGGACACGATGGGTATGTACGTGTAGTATCAGTGAAAACGAAGAACGGAATTATCGAGAGACCAATAACGAAATTATCAAAATTGCTCGCCACACAAGAGTGCGCTGAGGAGACTAAATCGGAACCCGAACCCGAAAAGGCGGCACCCGAAGTTAAAAGACGACGAACCAAAAGATCAGCTAATTTACAGACACTGGGACTTATGTTACTGTTTACATTTATATCACCGGCGCAGTGTGAGCCTTACGAGTATAAATAAACATCAAGGAGTTTATTTCGACAAAATATCAAATATGCACCTTATTTGCGACGAATGGAAGCTGATTGTTTACTACGACATAGGACCCTATTGGCAAGGACTAAAAGTATATCAAGAATATCTCCGTGCCTTAGAAAATACATGTATCAAGATGGATAAGTTATCAAAATGTGACGTAGTACTCATACAGCTACGTCACGGGTTCTCAGAACTGGAGTACTACAACAGCATAATGCTCGCTCAGCAACTCACACGCTCGACACGCCGTCGGCGGGGCCTTATCAACGGAGTCGGATATCTAGCGAACAGTTTGTTTGGAATACTGGACGATAATTTCGCCCAAAAATATGAAAAAGATATCAATCTTATCAAGGACAACGAGAAACATTTGGCTTTGTTATGGAAAAATCAAACCTCAGTGGTCCAAGCTGAATATAATTTACTCAAAAGAGTAGAAGAGGCTATGGACAAGCAACACAAGATACTGAACCGTCACATTATCAATCTGGAAAAAGCAACCAATGTTTTGGCAAAAGAAGTTGAAGCTGTCGAACATACGAATGAATTCATGTTATCATCGATTATCACTAACTCCTTACTGATGAATCTGAAAGGCATACAAGAGACATTATTACAGACGATCACCAACGTGCAACATGGCAATTTCAATATCCACTTATTAACTCCAGATCAACTAAGAAATGAGTTAAGCATCATTTCCGGCCAGCTATCAAAGGACTTAGCTATACCGATTGACAACATTCAAACGAATCTCCAGAATATTTATCATTTACTTAAGGTTAAGACAAGGATGACACCTAAATATCTAATTTTTGAAATCAGGATTCCGTTAATCAGCCGTGACAACTATGAAATCTACAGATTAATACCCGTACCTCAACAACTAAAGGAGAACATGATCAGCATATCGCTTATTTCCGAGTATGTGGCAATAAACCTACAGAAGGACTCTTATATAACACTCACTGAAAATGAGGCTGGCAATTGTAAACAACATGATGCATCAAGTCAGCTATGTCCCTTACAAAAGCCTATTTATCATATGACTGGGGATCACAACTTATGTATCAAGGCAAAAAATGATACAAAATGTGAACGTATCACACAAACTTGCGCAGACAAATGGGAAAGGCTGAATAAAGAAAATAATTATCTATTCTTCGTTTGCGGACATCGAACTATAAGAATCATATGCGAAACTCAAGTTACCGCCGAGCAAATTAGCGGAACGGGCATTATATCACTTGGAGATGGCTGCATTATTAAAAGCGAATCGTTGACAATATTCGCTCATAATTATCAGACGAACAACATTAACGTCCAGCCAGATTTGATAAGAATAGTAATGCCACCTATTAATAGCGTTATGAATTTATCATTACCGACACTTGAAGATCTATCAACATCTAACAGCACGGAAATAAAAAAGCAAATTTTCGACATAGGAAGACAAGTTGATCAAATGAAGGCTAGCGAAGCACGAGGTGTTCTAGCTGATCGAATATCATCGCATGATGTACACCAGTACGTCGTTGTATACCTATTATTGAGCGCTGCGATAATTGCGTTCACCGTATACGCATGGCGACGCTTACGACTTCGGTGCTCGGCGCAGATACCTCCCGCGCCCCCCAGCAACGCATCTGCGGACTTCAACATTCAATATGTTGCCAGAGATGTAAACCGCGAAGATTCAAAACCACAACACAAGGCGAAAATCAACGTGCAACAACACACCACGAATGCGGGAGTTCACTTATCAAGACCTCAAGGATTGGACAAGGCCACGTCACCCATCGTAGGCCTGCGATTCGCTGCGCGTGAATAGCAGTGAAGCAA
Source organism: Epinotia demarniana (assembly GCA_945867215.1). Classification (NCBI taxonomy): domain Eukaryota; kingdom Metazoa; phylum Arthropoda; class Insecta; order Lepidoptera; family Tortricidae; genus Epinotia; species Epinotia demarniana. The sequence continues at coordinate 12,382,089 of OX244285.1, forward strand.
TTTATTTTTTATAAGATATTTGTTTCTATTATAATTTTGTAAGTTTCATCTTCCTTCATCTCGCGCCCGGGAGCATGTACGGTCTGTACAAAGGTGTGCATTCCGCCCGTCAGCATTTTACTTCACGTAGCATATATTTAATTCCTTTAAGTCAGTACATGTCCGACCGCCGCGGAGTGTATTCTCATTAAACCTACATATTGTATCATTTCAATTCGTTATCAATAAATCATAATTTCGGTGGAAAACTGCAGTGTTATCATTATCAACTATCATCTCAAGAGTGTACGAGATTGTCCCGTACAATTATTCACATGCGTCTGAAATGAGATCCAGGATGATCTTGTGATCTCATTTTGGAGATACTATAATTAGTGTGCATGAAAGATTCCTGATATTATTAAAATAAATACATAAATAAAATAAAATAGCTTTTATTTTCAGACACTAAGTAATAGTTACTAATGTATAGGTAACTAACTAATAACTAATTTATCTCACTATTTTAACAAATTACCTATCCACTATTTCACACTTTTTAAATTTTGTGTCCGCCTGACCTTCGGCGAAGGCCTCCTACAAATTATTACTAATTATTAACATATTTGTGTATACTAATACTATTACAAAACTATCGACCCATCTCTTTGATACCAGTACTTTCAAAAATATTTGAGAAGGCTATGCATAAGCGTATAGTAAAGTTTCTTGACAAATTTAATATAATACACGCTGAACAGTACGGGTTTCAAAAAGGGAAATCAACCTCATTGGCTGCCTTTTCATTAATAAATAAAGTAATGGGATACATGGATAAGAGCATGCCTGTTACTGCTGTCTTCTTTGACATGAGTAAAGCATTTGATTTTGTATCCCATGAAACTCTTCTAAAAAAATGTGAGCTTTACGGTATCAGAGGTACAGCTAATGAGTGGCTGAAAAGTTATTTAAGTGACAGGACACAGTTTGTACAAGTATCAGATATCAATTATAAAAATACTGTGACGATTTATCAATCTTCCACCAAAGTAAACCGAGTTGGGGTACCACAGGGAAGTGTCTTAGGACCCCTGCTCTTTTTATTGTACATAAATGATCTTCCTGATGTAACGGGATTTGACTGCATACTTTTTGCTGACGATGTATCGATTGTTATCCCGTTTTCTGACATAAATAATTATAATAATGACATTAACAACACTGTCTCCACAGTTGTAACATGGATGCACAATAACAACTTAAATGTAAATATAAGGAAAACAACATACTTACAATTCATAAATCACAATGGTAAAAAACAGCCACTTAGGGTATTATTCGATAATGAACCTATAGCAGAATCATGTCATACAATATTTCTGGGAATTATTTTGGACGAAAAATGCTCTTGGGTAAGTCACATTGATAAAGTATGTGGCAAGATAAATTCATTTGTATATGCTTTGTGGAGACTGGTAAAAACTTGTAGTAAGAAGGCAGCCATACAAGCTTACCATGGCTATGTTTGCTCCCTACTTAGATATGCCATCATTTTATGGGGAAACTCACACCATGCAAAGCGAGCGCTGATAGCTCAAAAACAATGCATCAGAGCAATTTGCGATGTTGATACTATGACATCTTGCAGACCATTGTTCAAAGATCTTGCGCTAATGACAGTACCCTGTATGTATATATACGAAATATGTATGTTTGTTAAAATGAACCCAGAACTTTTTAAGACACTTCAAGATGTATCTAATTTTAATACAAGGTACCCTGATAGGCTAGCAATACCTCGCAAGCGAACAGCTTTATATGGCAGAAACACCTTTTGTATGAGCATAAAAATATATAATAGACTGGATGATAACATCAAACAGTTGCCTTTGAAAATGTTTAAAGTAAAACTAAAAGTATGGCTCTTACAAAAGGCTTTTTATTCCGTCGAGGAATACCTACATGGCATCTTTTGACAGAGATAAGTGATCATTATATAAGCCTTGACTATTGTGTAAGCTTAGCTTTAGTTGTAAGTAATTGTTTGCATGCCAGATGCTGGTGAAATATGTGTTACTTATATAACATTGTCTGAACACCTTTTGTACCATATTTCATGCAAAATAAAGTTATTTGTATTTGTATTTGTATTTGTATTATCAGGTAGTGGCTTCCGGACTGTAAGAGCCCTTATATCACTGTGACCATCACTGATCTATAATAAAAATAATCCTCGCTAGTGGATCAAGGGTCGAATACAGAGCAGACCGCTCTCTCCCAGTGGGCACTTTGGGCAAGTGCCCAGGGCCCCGCAATCGATTGGGGGCCCCCCTCAGATCAAATACAAAGTTCCTAGTTTAGATCACCAAACAATAACCAATGTAATATGCCCAGGGCCTCCAATAGGTTAAAGACGGCCCTGTACAAATGTACAGAAGGCGCCTCCTGGACACTGTGCTGATAGTCAGGAGGTTCCTGGTAACCTATCCTTCTCTCTCTGTCACCCTGACCACCGGTGGCGTAGGTCTCGCCTCGCTGCCGGCGGTTTCAAATCAGATAAGTGCTTCCAAACGGGTGCCTGTCGTATCGCATAATGTTGATCGTCCTAAAAAATTTTGGCCGAGAATGTTTGGAATAATGTTGAGTGGCATACTACTTATTTAGCCTATTCATTTTTGCGCATAGACATTTAAAAGTTCTAAAGTATGTTTATCCTAATATTGATTACTCGAACATCGAATTACCTAAAAATTAATAGTCTTAATTTTCATTGTCTTAGTAATTATTTTGCCTATTATTAAATTAGCTAAAATGACACCACCTAGGTATACTATTTTTTCCTAAATTTTATACTATTTTTAAACTCTGAGCAGACCTCACCTACGGGTCTATATCGGGTGGCATAAAATTGTTGATCCTAATATTTTGTCGCATACCAACTTTGTGCCGAATATCGAATTGCATAAACATTGTTGTGCATATTTTTTATTTGCCGAAATTGTTGTTCCTAATATCGATTGTCCTAAATATTTATTGTCCGAATGTTTATTGTGTCGAAGGTTTTATTTTAGAATAATTGATGTGCATAACTTTGATGTTACTAATATTTAATGTACTAAAAATGTTGTGCATACATTTTGTTACGCATACATATCTATTAGAATTGCCTATTACTTGAATAACATATGACCCGCCCTCATGTCGACGGAGCCCCGCTTCGCGGGGCCCCTGTTTTTGCTCTGAGGGACAAAAGGCAACTAACGAACCTATCTAATTTATCTAAATGAAGGTTGGCTCTGCTGAGAATTGCCTAATACTTGAATTACTTATAACCAGCCCTCATGTCGACGGAGCCTCGCTTCGCGGGGCCCCTATTTCTGCTCTGAGGGACAAAAGGCAACTAACGAACCTATTTTATTTATCTAGATGTAGGTCGGGTCTGCTCAGAGTTTATAAATAGTAAAAATAAATGTTTTATTTGTGGTTACCTAATCTTTCCTATTTAGGTACGTACTTTAAGAACTTATGACCCGCCCTCATGTCGACGGAGCCCCGCTTCGCAGGGCCCCTATTTCTGCTCTGAGGGACAAAAGGCAACTAACGAACCTATCTAATTGATCTAAATGAAGGTTGCCTCAGCTAAGAATTGCCTAATACTTGAATAACCTATGACCCGCCTTCTTGTCGACGGAGCCCCGCTTCGCGGGGTCCCTATTTCTGCTCTGAGGGGCAAGAGGCAACTAACGAACCTATTTTATTTATCTAGATGTAGGTCGGGTCTGCTCAGAGTTTACAAATAATATAAAATTTAGGAAAATAATAGTATAGGTGGTTTAATTTTAGCACGTTTAACAATAGGCAAAATAATTACTATGACAATGAAAATTAGGACTATTACTTTTTAGGTAATTCGATGTTCGAGTAATCAATATTAGGATAAACATACATTAGGACTTTTAAATGTGTATGCGCAAAAATGAATAGGCTAAATAAGTAGTATGCCACTCAACATTATGCCAAACATTCTCGGCCAAAAAATTTTAGGACGATCAACATTATGCGATACGACAGGCACCCCTCACCTACATTTAAGTAGATAAATAAGATAGGTTCGTTAGTTGCCTTCTGTCCCTAAGAGCAGAAATAGGGGCCCCGCGATGCGGGGCTCCGTCGACACAAGGAGGGCGGGTCATAAGTTATTCAAGTAATAGGCAATTCTCAGCTGAGCCAACCTGAATTAAAATTAATTAGAAAGGTTCGTTTGTTGCCTTTTGTCCCTCACAGCAGAAATAGGGGCCCCGCGATGCGGGGCTCCGTCGACACAAGGAGGGCGGATCATAAGTTATTCAAGTAATACGCAATTCTCTGTACAGCCAACCTGCATTTAGATTAATTACATAAATTCGTTAAATAAATATTTAGGACAATCGATATACATGCGTAACAAAATGTATGCACAACATTTTTAGAACATTAAATATTAGTAACATCAAAGTTATGCACATCAATCATTCTAAAAAAAAACTTCGACACAATAAACATTCGGACTTTTCGGACAATAAATATTTAGGACAATCGATATTAGGAACAACAATTTCGGCAAATAAAAAATATGCACAACAATGTTGATGCCATACGTTGTTCGGCATAAAGTTGGTATGCGACAAAATAGTTGGACCAATAATTTTATGCCACCCGATAGGTATAGACCCCTTCGCCTTCCAAACATTACCCAAAACATACAAACTTACAATCTCAGACTTTTCCTCTTTATACACTCTTTTAACACGTTGGCAACCAAGAACACGCCTAGCGGGCACTCGTAATGTTCGCTCACATGCCGGTTGAGCCCGCTAGGCGGGCAGTAGTATGAACTTAGACGCCCAGCAAATTCTGTAGGTTTCTGGTGAATTGTTCCATTTTTAGTCTGGTTGCGAAAGTGTTAATATAGACGGAGGGTCATAGGCTATATTATTTACCCGAGGATTTGCCTACGTTTTTTGCAAAACGCTGCTAAAGCTGCGCAGGCAGGTAGCTTGTACTAATGATGAAAAAATAATCTCTATGAAATGTTAGTTGTAGCTTTGTAAGTTTATATGTAGAGAGTAATCTCCAGAACTAATAAAATTTCGAATATTCATTCACCACTACATACATAGTATGGATTCTGTTCAGGATGGATGGACATCTATACTAATATATATGTATTATAAATGAGAAAGTGTGTCTGTCTTTCTGTCTGTCTGTTACCTCTTCACGCTTAAACTGCTGAACCGATTAAGATGAAATTAGGTATAGAGATAGTTTGAATCCCCAGGAAGGACATAGGATACAGTCCCTTAAGAGTCCGCAGTAAGCTCGGCCGAATTTCACCTTCCCATACAAACGTAGTTACGCTCTCATTTCAAAACTACGTGTTGGATTGTGACGAAACTTTGCATATACATAGATATACCTCAAGTCATTGTATATGCAAAGTTTCGTTACAATCCAAGATGTAGTTTTAAAATGAGAGCGTAACTACGTTTGTATGGAGAATCAAGCTTACTGCGGCCTCTTAAGGGGGTGAAATGGGGGGGTGAAAGTTGTATGGAGCTACGGACGGAGTCGCGGGCAGAAGCTAGTAGGCTATATTAGGCGCCAGGGCAGATAAAGATATATCTTGTCTCATAGCTTAGCATGCAGCATTGTGTGTATAATTACGGGTGGCTAGTATTTGACAATTATATAGGAAGTATGTAATTGTTTTCAAGTCTGAAAACTATTCAAATGACTTGTTCCAATAAGTTACTCTTTAAATCTTCATTTTGTATTACTATATCACACATGTACATAGCTATTTTTAAGTATGTTATATAATATAAAATACACAAAACTTACGTCTAGATGGTCTTCACAGCAAAGAATTTGGCGCTTTGGACAGTTCCTGCCAGCTAATTGACACCAATTTTCCTTTAACTCTCTTCTTACAGCAAATAACTTCAAGCCGGGGTTCTTTTTATCACTCTTGGAGCATGTGGGTATAAAACATGTTTTTGCGTCTCTATAAAGTTGATACCCGCGATCGGGAGCATCCATGGCGATAAACATGAATCAATATGCCGACAAAACAGAGGTTGCAGAGGTCATCGAATAGGCAATCAAAAACAAATCCAGGGTCGTAAAGCGAAAGTCGTCGTTCAGGCTAGGTTAGGTCTAGGGGTAAAAACAGTTCATCAAATGCAGGTAATCGTTAAGGAATATGGAATTAAAGAATTATAGAGTCATTTCGAAAATAAAGTTGGGTTACTTAAGGGCGGCAAGAGAGCTGTCACTGTCATTGTCATTGTTAGTGTCAAATTACCACAGATGATCCGTTTTTTTTCTAATATACGATACATACATACATACATATACATATAATCACGCCTTTATCCCTAAAAGGGTTAGGCAGAGCACATGAAACTTTTGTTCCAGTGCCACTTTTAGCATAAATATGGGTATAAAAGATCGACAAAATGTGACATTGCAGTGACAGGTTGCTAGCCCATCGCCCACAACACACTTCAACCCTGTTCCCTTAGTCGACTCTTACGACACCCACAGGAGGAAAGGGGGTGGTGCTATTCTAACCCGACACCACACGGGTAATATACGATAGACCAAGGAAACTGTCTTGTTGCCGTAAAAGCTCAATCCTATTATGACTTCGACATGTTGTACTGGCAAATTGAGGTAAAATCACATAATTTATATACCCCATGACAGTTACCGAAATATACAAACCGCGACACTCGATTTTCGTGGTAGCGCCGCATATTGTCCGCGTCTCTGCGGGCTACGCGGTGAAAGTAGCTTAAAAACTCTTTGCTTAACTTAACAAACTTAAAACACAACAAATAGGTGTAGGGTTTGTAGCTGGCTGAAGTTTAAGGCTGTGTCCGCTGCGCCAATGTACATTTGACCCAGCACACCAAGTTTTATGTCGGACATAAAGCATTCGTCCCATTTTGGCAAATATGCGAGTGCAAGAAGGGACAAATGCTTAACGTCGGAAATAAAACCTAGTGTGCTAAGGGGTCTGGACCCATCGAAGGACGAGGTTTGCTTGAGGGCCATTACACACCTAGCAATTTGTCCCAACAACTTGCTATAGTTGGAATGATACAGCAATATAACGATTTCATACACGAAATACCAATTAATGATAGACGGACGTATGATTGCACCAAAACCGTCTGTAATCGTAAGCGGTGTTCGGAAAAATCAGAATGTATGTACAGTTTGCGCAGTGTCACACATATTTATCACGTTGTCTTTGTTTGATGGATAGTTGTTAATTGTACATTTTAGTGACGAACTTTCTGTATTCGACGCTATTGTTGATCTTATGTCAGATAGCGCCGCGAGTGCTAAAAATGGGAACTAAAAAATTCCAAAGCGGCGGCTAATGACCCGCTGTATTACATTACCGCTAGTCGTATTGAAGAACGATTAGCGCCGAACACATTCCAGCGGATTTTCATCCAGCGGTATTCAATTCGCCTGATCTTCAACCCGCCGTATTACAAAACAGCGCTGTTTTGTGAAACAGCTAGCTGTTCAGTATCTTGATGTTATGTAAAACGGCGGATTATACTATTATATAGCGACATATGTACCGCGTATTTCACCTTAAAAGGTAACTGTTAACAAAACACAAAAAAAATATCTGTCGCTTCGCTATCCCTGATATTCAATCTTCACATCTCCAGGTATTTTAAAGTTTAAAGCACTCCTTGCTAGTTCTAATTCACTAGGTTTAATATCAGTTCCTTCAGACAGTGCAGGTCCATCATTGGCGTTCTTTTCAACAACTTCTTCTTTAATATCAATTACTAAATAATCGTCATAATTTTCATTAGCTTTTAGTTTCTTTGGTTTAGCTGTATCATTATCGTTTTTCCTTTTGTGAGTTTCTTTCACGAATACTGTTTTACTGCCGGTTACTGAAACAACGATCCTATTCCTATCATCCTCACTGTCTTGTTGTTGCGAGTCGTATTCAGTGTTAACAATAAGAGACTCTGTCCCATCTTTTGCTCTTTCTTCAACGTCTGTTGTAGTTTCTTCAAATTCTGCTGTAGTTTCTTCCAATTTTACTTCACTTGCAAACTTTTCTTTTTGTTCTGCAACATTTATAAGTGTGCCCTGTGCTGCTTTGACAACGTTAACAAAGTCGCAGAACTCCTGCAGTTTGGCGTCGCAGTCTCTGCAGACGGCGTTAGGCAGGGAGCGATGGTTGAAGTCTAGCTGTACGCTGGTGGCGTTGAGGGCTAGTGTGGTCTTGTTGCCAGCTAGGTAGGTCATGTCACTGGACACAGCGACGCAGTCTTTGGAGAACTCGCCGCAGAAGCGGCATTGCTCTATGATTCGGCTCAGTGGGTCTTGCTCTTTGCTGCCGGAAACTGGAAAAAATTGCGCTTTTTGAAAACCAGATGAAATTGAATAAAACCTGTTGAATTTACTCTCCGGGATTTGGAACTGAAATCCATTGAAATATTTAAGCCTTGCTGTCACCAAGTATTGCCCGCTGATGCTATTCTTCTTCTTTTTCTTTCTTTAAGTACCATTTATTTCAGGCATCTAAGGAGCATAGTTATACAAATACCTAAATGACTAACAATTATAAAATTAAAAACTAAATATTATTTAGGCGACGAAACAGCGTGGCTCCGTTGCGATTGCGATATTGATTACAGAGTAGGATTGCATGTGTATAGTTAATTATAATCAACGCTCATTATGAACTCTAGATTGATAATACAATTATACTAGCCTATGTACATCCTGAGCCTGACTAAGAAGTAAAAAAATAAATAACTAAGCTACATATAGGTATCAACAAATAAAAAACCGGCTCTAGATCTGAGCCGTGCGGCAAGGTGCCGATAAGGCTGGCGGCAATACCGCGCTGGATAGCAATTCTGATCCGTTGCGTTGCGCAAAACAGCCGCTAGCCTTTTGGTCACGACTCGCTTCGAGAGCTCTTTGAACACTGCGCGTGCTCCGGCCTCCACAGCCCAAGCGTTTCAATCCCAAACGGCTCAAACATGCAGCCAGAATCAATGGATGTATATCTGCACCGCATGACCGCATGAAGTTTCAGCTGTGTTACCGGCAGCCCCAGCCCTGGTCGAAGTCCCTGAAAGATGGGACGGGGCAAGAGTATCCATGTGGCATCCCATGCTAGGGGCCGACCCGACTTTCCATCACCGTCGTCCCACGCGAGACCATGGCACTAGAACTGCAGGCACACCGACCGTGACGAGCGCCATAAGGGCACAATATCTTTCAGGCGGACATGTCGCGATGTCCGGTTGGCGACAAGCCGTGTAGGCCTAAACGGGTGGTTTTCACACCACAGTGGCATTGATGCTGAACCACACATGCCGCCCTAGACGCAGCGACACCGCAAACCTAAAAGCGTCTCTGGTGAAGTGTTGAGGTTTTACGAAGGCAAAGCCAGCAAATTAAATTGTAAAGTGAATCGTTTTTCGTATGTTAAATAGTAAATCGTATGCAAAGCAAAGCAGATCCTGGCAAAGGCCGGGGTTAGAACTTCCTAATAAAAAAGCTTATTATAGGCTTGATGAATTCTTAACTAACAATAACAAATAATTCTATTTCTATAATTATAATACCTAGTAGCTTTATGTAAATTAATTTGTTTTCAACAATTGACATGGTATTTGAATTGTTATTGTATATTATTTGCCTTCTGAATTGACCACCTGTAAATTATTGTAAATTCTTGTATTTGAATAAAACGTATTTTAATAGTTTGATTGAAAGTGTTTGTAACATGCCAATTGACCTGTAACTTATGTTATCAATAAAGAATTGTATTGTATTGTTACGTATATTGTAGTGAAATCCAATAATTGACAACAGAACAGAAACCCATATTTTGAACGAGCTATCCAACGATACCCCACACCACACCACGGGTTTAACGAGAAAAAATACATCCCCGGTTTAGGTGTAGTGAGGTACCCTAAAATAGTAGATTGTATGACAGGGGTCTAAAGTAAGCCTAGCACGAGATGGTTATTTTTCCGTACGAAGTGAGGGGAAATAGTTCGAGGGGTAATATGAATATGGCTTTTAAGCCAGAGTTTATACACTCTACTTTTCACTTCGACTGCGAGGAAATAGTTAAAACAAAGATTATCCATTCACAATCAAAAACCATACCAAGGCGAAAAGATTATTCAATTTGGCGCCATTCTATTTTTAATAAACTGCTTTAATACAGATACACCACGAAAAAACGCCTCTGACCGTCTATTAGCCGCGCCTAAACGCCCGAGCGCGGGGGACAGCATAGGCGGGGCATACGATAAAACGAGATAGACAGCAGCTATCCCGCTCAATCTTCATAGCTTATGTCATCTATGCAACCAACAACGCTTGAGCGTTGGAACACTTTGGCACTCTTTGGGGGAGGCATATGTCCAGCAGTGGACGTCTTTCGGCTGATATGATGATGATGATGAGTAGTAATGGTTACTGAGCTAAGGCGAACACGGACGGACAGCCAGACGGACATGGCGAAATTATAAGGGTTCCTTGTTGACTACGGAACCCTAAAAAACAGAATATTTAAGGGGGCTCCCACACAACAAATGTGGTTTTTTTTGCCGTTTTCATAGATAAGGAACCCTTAGTGCGCGAGTCCGGTCCGGCTCGCACTTGGCCGGTTTTTATAAATCTAGAATCACCTTATAAAGAAGAATATATAGGAATCCTCAGAGCTCTATCTGGCAGTGTGCTCGTTTACCTACGTCATGCCATAAAAACATACATACCTAACGGAGTTCTCGTATTCAGTATCTGCCCTGGCTGTGCGTTCCGCTCATTCACCTGAAAACAAGGACACCTGATAACTTTAGCAATAATTGTTTTTTTTTCAACTTTGGCAAAATTCTGATTTTAAAATAAAATCAGTTTTGACTAGTGATGGGCAGCGGGAACATTCCCGCTACCAGTAAGTTTCCATTTGGGAATATTACTAGTAAGTTACCAATGTTACCAGTAACATTCCCAAAAGATGGTAAGATACAAAACTGATGATAGTGATGATTTATATGAGATAAAATAAGGTCTAAAAGTCATTTTCTTATCGCAACAAGTTATGTTGGTACAATAGGTACATGCATAGATATATCTTTCACGCTAGGCATCTGTTTTCTCTTTCACTCAATCTGTTTCTTATCTCAATTTGCTACCTGGAACCCTGCTCAGGGGGTTAGTCTTATCTAAAACACGGGTTAGAGTGAACGTATTATTGGTGATAACTAGAGAAGTACATACAACACCGGATAGTGGATGTGTTACAATGAAGCCCAAAAGTCAAGTGTATAGTCATTTTACAGAAAATAATATAAACAATAAAATTAGTTTCACTTGCACCTTCTGCAGTGTTGTGTACAACTTTCGAAATACGGATAAGAAGGGATTTTTGGAAATACCTCCCTAAGGGGGTCAAATAGGGGTGCAAAGTTTGTATGGGGGAATCTTTTTTTTTATCTAGAGACTTGAAACTTTATAGATTACTTATAAAGATACAAAAAAAGTCATTTCAGCGTTTTAGAAAATTCCACCCCTAAGGGGGTTAAATAGAGGTGCAATGTTTGTATGGGGGAAACATTAATTTATGAACTATGAACTTGAAACTTTGTAGAAAGATTACTCATTAGAATTTAGGATACAAAAAAAACAATGTCTGCCTTTAAGAAAATTCCACCCCTAAGGGGGTTAACTAGGGGTGCAGTATTTATATGGGGGAAACATTATTTTTTAAACTAGAGTTTTGTACTTTAGGTTATATTTTTATAACGTGGGCTAGGGATAAGAAGGGATTTTTGGAAATACCTCCCTAAGGGGGTCAAATAGGGGTGCAAAGTTTGTATGGGGGAATCTTTTTTTTTGAGCTAGAGACTTGAAACTTTGTAGATTACTTATTAAGATACAAAAAAAGTAATTACAGCCATCTAGAAAATTCCGCCCCTAAGGGGGTTAAATAAGGGTGCAATGTTTGTATGCGGGAAACTTTTCCTTTTGACCTAGAGACTATGAACTTGAAACTTTGTAGAAATATTACTTATTAGAATACAAAAAAAGTAATTTCTGCATTTAAGAAAGTTCTACCCTTAAGAGGGTTAAATAGGGATGCAAAGAGGGAACTTTATTTTTTGAGCTACAAACTTGAAACATTGTAGTAATACTTACTAGAATACAAAAAAACAGCAGGCAGCGTTTTCAAAAATTCTACCTCGAAGGGGGTTAAATAGGGGTGCAAAGTTTGTATGGGAAACTTTTCCTTTTGACCTAGAAACTTGAAACTTTGTAGAAAAATTACTTACTAAGATACAAAAAAACTAATTTCAGCGTTTTAGAAAATTCTACCCCTAAGGGGGTCTAATGGGGGTGCAATGTTTGTATGGGGGAAACATTATTTTTTGAACAAGAGACTTGAAACTTTGTAGAAAGTTCACTTATTAAAATACAAAAAAAAGTAATTTCAGCGTTTAAGAAAATTCTATCCCAATGGGGGTTAAAAGAGGTTGGAGGTTTTGTGTTACGGGGAACACTGGATTTTTTAAAGATATACTCTTCATTAACCTGTCTCCATTTCTCGATTTCCAGTGCTGAGTTAAAGATTGTTTTAACAGCCTTACGATATCTAACTTTTTTTTAAATCTCACTCATAATAACTAAGATCCCCATTTTCTAGTTCCAAATCCTTGCATATATATATATATATATATATCTTGCAGAGTCATTTTTGCCAAAGATTAAAATCAGATTAAAACATCAGGTAACTGACGGAATAAGTATTAAGCATTCTGCAAAAATTCCCGTAATCTGATTGGAAATTCTTTAAACATTCTTTAACAATTGCATATCAGTGTCTGCCACTGTCTGAAATATATGGCTAGACCATTTTAATTTTAACTAAGAATAAAATTTACTTACCTATGATGACGAAGATATAAAATATCTTCGTCATCATCAAAAATCTACGCGGAAGAAGACACACAAAAAGGAATTTCTGCGTTATTTAATTTATATAAAACTGTGATCATTTTTTACTATAATAAATGTTGATTGTGATTTTCATGATCTGTACACATATTTTCTTTTATTTTACACAGTTAAGCATTATTTTAATTATTATTTCCAGATAGTAATGTTCCCGGTAACTTTGGAAAAATACCTGGTAATATTGGGAATATTACCGGTAACATTGGGAATTTACTCTCTCAGAGAGTCCTTGACTGTATTACGACTGTAAATAATAGCATTATTATGTATTTAAGTATTTAAGACAATAAAACGTATACAATTCTAATATTTTTTTCAAAGTTTCTCAATGTTACCGATCTGGGGTAACATTACTGGTAGCATTACCGGGAATATTCCCACTTTGAGTAAGTTACTGGTAACGACCCATCACTAGTTTTGACTCCCGTTTGCACCGAGGTAAGGGTAATTGTCACCTTGAGGGGAATGAGGATCAAACAAAAATATAACACAAATCGCACACATAACCCCTGGCGTTGGCGGGGCCCACCAGTCCCACCCACTGAAATCTGCGTGTCCATAAACGACACCTTATTAATTCGTGCCCGGACAGCCGTGGAGGCTATTCTCCACACGTGATATGCCATTAATGCCATTATAAATAATTTATATAAATTTACCTCCCGACTAGGAAGTGCTGACTTTTTCAATAAAGTTGATCCTTTCCCAGATATATATTTATCTTCGTCCTTAAAATGTACTGAACAAATTCTGCTGAAGCTGTTAGGTTGCCAACCTTCTTCACTTCTTTGACGACGGACTATATCCACCCACTGAATACGCCTGAGTTCATTTGATGGAAACCTATTAAAAATATATTATACAAACAGGATATGTAAATAAGGATAACATAAACATATATTATTATTACAATAATTTCAAGACCGTAAAACTATCAAAAATCAGCCTACGAATATCATCAAGACCCCTCTTTTTATATTACTCTTTGATGACACAACAAGAGATATACAAATAAACACGTAGGACGAGAGAATGACAGCATAAACTTTATCAGAAAACAGCATATATCTATAAACATCAAAAGAGGAACGACAATCTGACAATTTATTCTTCAATATTAAAAGAGGAAAAAACAGTACTTAAATTAATTAATATGTTTAGTGTAGCGGTGGCAACTTGTAGGCATGCAACCAGTTGCTAAGCTTGAACAGGCCTTTATACAACTTATGAACGCAGCCATGATATTTTGCTGCTAGCGCCAGCAGTGGCAATAATGGGAAACAGGAAGCAAAACATATGCAAAACATAAACAACAAAAGAAAACATGAACATTGATGAGCGGAGCTGAATAGTAACTAGGATAAAGTAGGCCTATAATAAAATGTATAAACTATAGACTAACAAATTTCATGGCAATAGCAGTTATGATAACAAACAGGTGAAAAAGAGGTTATATAAAACTAAACTAGTGTCATGGCACAGATTTCCTGCCTAAGTCGTGTCGTGCATGAGCGTTTTAACTAGCTTTGAATGTTCTATTTTTGTTGCACTCATGTCAACATGTTCCGGAAACATCTTTTATGCACACGTAATTACTTAATTAGTGAAATACGTAAAATGTAAATATAAAAGTAGGATTACTTACGAATGATACGTTATTCCGTGGCTTGAACTGGCTTTTTTGCTATAATTAGTACAAAATCGCATCACGCACGACGGCATGGTTTTTGTTTTGGTTTCGCGTAACAAATCTGACAGCTGAGACACGTTTCCATTGACGACGTGAAACTGACGTGAACTGACGCAAGTTGCCTACCTACTTGCCTCCGTTTATGGTTTAAAGTTCAACCAGCTTGAAGTTGGTGCAATTGAATCAATTTTAGTGTGCCACTTTAGGAGCGCTAATATCCTTTCATCTGTGATTGATCAGGATCCTAACCACAGTTTTAGTGTCATTTTTGCATTTAGGTATTTAAGACAGTATACTTAATTTATTTTACCTAATGCGTCGCGAACGAGGCTTGGACCCACTATTTTGTCAACCCATCACAAACCAAAGGTTAACTACCACTTTTTAACCGAATTCAAAAGAAAGGAGGAGGTTCTCAATTCGGTTGTATTTTTTTAAATTCTATGTTTGTTACCTCCAGAACTCCCGTCATTTATGAACCGATACGTAATTGTTTTTTTGTTTGTAAGGAACTCCTCATGCTCATTAGGCACGCATGTCGTGATTTTGGTATTTTCTATTATTAAGTGGGTAAGGTATGCTGGTGTAAAAATGTTTGAATTCGGAGTAGTCCTGCACCCTACACACATAAGTTCTTTCTTACATACTCTTTGATTGTTCAAGATGGCGGCCATTGGAATATACCCTCGGGGAATACCTCAAGAAAAATGTTCTGGGTTGCCAGTCTATACATAGTAATAGTAATGGTGTGTACACACCAAGCCAACGAACGCCAACCAAAACGCCAACGAATGGGTTTCGCCGGCCTTCGTTGGCCCTATCTGGACGATTCAACAAACTCCAACGACCGTTCCGTGATCGTTCGTTAGCGTGTGCCGGCAATCCGCTGCGTCGCAGTATCATTGACGCAGGCAAAGCCAGCGTACACACCAGACCAACGTACGCTAACGAAAGATATTCGGCGTTGGCTACCGCACGCTCCCGCACGTTCGTTGGTTCTTGAAGATGCGTCCAGAACGAACGTGAGTCGTGTGGTAGCCAACGTTAGTAGTCGAACAGGTTTGATAACCGCATATTGATCATGGACGACGACACAGTATAATTGCTAGTTTTCTATATCCTAACGAGTTAACAAAAGGAAAAAAACCAGATATGAAGGCGGAGATGGTGGAAAACGACATATTTTAAAATCAGAAACGTTTACAGTGGAAGTAAACTACTTGCAAAAAAGAGTAACGTTTAATTGACAACTTCATCAGAATGTCTTCTGAAGATTTTGAATGGTTCTTGAATACAATTGGACCATTCGTTTGTTGGGCTTCGGCATCCAATCCACACCACGTTCTTGGGCCGATTGCTTCAAATCCTTTGATGTTGCCGCCTCGCTGCGGATCGCCGGCACAGGCCAACAAACAATCGTAATCGTTGGCGTTTGTTTATCCGTCCAGACACAGCCAACAAAGGCCAGCGAAACCTATTTGCTGTCGTTCGTTGGCCTGGTGTGTACGCACCTGAACGAGAACCAACGAGCGTGCGACAGCCAACACCGAAAATCGTTCGTTGGCGTTCGTAGGCTTGGTGTGTATACAAAAAAAAAAATTAAAGGCACGCGATTATTATCATAATAAAACGAAACCTCTGTTTCGAGTGTTTTTATTAAGGATATTAACGATGAAATGGAATTGTAGGGCATAGGAAATCAAAAATAACAACAATTGGCATTATTTAACATTACATGACCAAACAAATAACGTCTCGCTGGCACCAACTTAATTACAGAACGAAAGGTATATGTAGATGCTGGTCGGAAGCTATCGTCTAGCGTGATAATTGGCATAGTAAGTTTGGTTCCTAACACATTATCAGAGGAAATTAACATAAACAGAAAAAAACATCCTTTTCATTAATAAATATAATTCCAAATTTGTTTTGTTATTTGAAGGGATGTTTACAATTTACACGTGTAACAAAAACAATATAACATACAACACAAACTTCTTAAACCACCCTTCTCCAATCTCCAAAAATGGTAACGTCTAGCCCTTGCCACATGATGATCAAAATATATAACCAGCTACCTTCCTCAATTAAAAACCTAAAGAAAACAACGTTATTTACCAAACATGTAAAATATTTTTCATAAGTAAATGGGTTTTTAACTTAAGCGACTACTTTGAAGAGAATACCAATAATTATAATATACTCGTAATAAGTTATTAAATAAATAATTCTTGTAAGATGATATCACTTATACATAATGTTTTGAAAATCTATTTATCGACATCTCGTTTTGCTTGGTATTCATGTGCAATAAAATGTATACCTGTAAAAATATTATTTTCAAATATTACCCCTCTCAATTTGCTGTGCCCTAGTACGTGTGTCTATATACTCATTTTGTATTTCCACCTGATGTATGAATGTGATACGCAATAAACTATTGATTTGATTTGATTTGACACCATAACATTGGTGTCAATTTTACAGGAAGCAGGAACTTAATTTCTTCTATAACATTATTTCTTTAAACAACAAACATCTTCCATTTAATATGCAGTGTATCGCCATAGGGTTACACTTTCATCTTGGATTCCATACAACATCGGTTATCTTATCTCTTCAAAAATATGAAAAAACACTTTGTCGATTATGCTGTTTAGTAAAATTATTGGCAGACATGTAATTTGTAACAATGTAAGTACCTACTTAACATTCATATACTTAGTACAAACAATGATTGAATTTACGAAAACTGTTTTTATACCAAATTAATTCCATCTATGTATCTATTTAGACAATTATATACATAAATGTACCTATAAGAAAATTAATGTGATTATTACTGTACTAGATAAGTTCCGTAGCGCTGAGTACCCAATTTCATTTGACAGATACAAAGCGGTAATTTTGGGTAAACGGGGTCAACTGTAGCATCTTCCAGAAGAACATAATACCACATCATACCAGTAACTCGATTTCGTAGAATATGTCCGTTGTTTTTGTAAACATCGCTTCAATACTTCTTTAGCTTATTAGTCTAAAATTCCTAACATTGAGGTATATCTCCAACATTTTACGGAGATAATATGTATGCCCAGACCAATTTGTGGGATTTTCTACTGAGCCAAGTTTATGCAATCATGTAACCATGTAGTAATATTCTTAGCTCTGGAAATTGGGCCGGGGCACTGGTAGAGCGATTAGCGCCGCGACCGCGATTTCAAACATCAAGTCGTCCACATTGTACTGAAGCGTCGCCAACCACCCCACCAGTGCGGCCCCAGCTGTAGCGGCACTACTGCAGTCTATAGGAGACGCTACACGGGCCGATATCGGCAGGACTGCATGCAGGCCGCCGCGTCATTCGGCCCGTGTGCCAGCCAAATCAAGGTCACTCCGTACTAGATTCTCTGTGACCTTGTTTGGCTGACCGCCGATTTCGCTCGATTGGCAACGGCTGTACTAATACCCAGAATACTGCTGTAAGAGCTCACTGGCTGTAAATTATACGATTACATAAAGCTCACGTAAAAGAAAATTTCACATATCGGTAGGGGCGTATATCACCGTGTAACACACTTTTATTTTTATCTGTCACTTCGATATTCCCTGATATTTACTCGTCCCTTCTTCAGCCATTTTAAACACTAAAGCACTCGTTGCCAGTTCCAATTCACTAGGTTTAACATCAGTCCCCGTTTCATTAACTTCATACTGTCCGTGTCCGTCATTTGCGTACTTTTCAACAACTTCTTCTTTAATATCAAAGATTAAATCATCGTCACCGCCACATTTTTCTGTAGATTTAAGTTTCTTTGGTTTCGTGTTGTCTGTATCGCTTTTCCTTTTGTGAGTTTCTCTGACGAATACTGTTTCACTGACGGTTAAGGAATCCACGATTCCTTCTTTATTATCATCGCTTTCTTCTTGTTGCGATTCGTATTCAGTAGTATCCGTTTCATCTTTTGCTATTTCTTCAAAGTCTGTTGTAGTTTCATCAAATTCTACTCCAGTTTGAAACTCTTCTTTTTCTTCTGCAACATTGATAAGTGTGCCCTGTGCTGCTTTGACAACGTTAACAAAGTCGCAGAACTCCAGCAGTTTGGCGTCGCAGACTCTGCAGACGGCCTTAGGCAGGGAGCGATGGTTGAAGTCTAGCTGTACGCTGGTGTCGTTGAAGGCTAGTGTGGTCTTGTTGCCAGCTAGGTAGGGCATGTCAATGGACACAGCGACGCAGGCTTTAGAGAACTCGCCGCAGAAGCGGCATTGCTCTATGACTCGGCTCAGTGGGTCTTGCTCTCTGCGAACGGAATCTGAAAATAGAGGCACTTTTTGAAGAAAAAATGAAATTGAATAAAACCTATAATTGAATTTACTCTGGTCTCTGATACTGAAATCCATTGAAAGATTTAAGTCGCGTTGCTAACGTCAAGTATTGCTCAATGATTATATTGATTACATAGTTAAGTAACTATACTAATACAATATTGTGAAGTGGAAGACATTGAGAATGTAGTCTTCGAGTACTGTAAAAGCCGAAGTGCGTGCGGATTAATCCTAGAATTTACTGGTAAAACCTAAGATGGGTTTGTAAAAGTTAGAAGTGCATTGGATATCGCTTATTTCTGACTCGTGCGCAAGGCGCAAGGGCAATGAACTTTTGTAGGTACTTAAATACATGATACGTAAGTATTACGAAAAAAACTATTCTAGCGCTTCGATGGCCGCTGCCGCGGCACGCTCGCTCAAGTCGCGCGCTCTATGGTCGCGTTCTAGTTACCTAACACTCGTCGTCGTTCCTGACTGAGACTTCTGCTGACACCTTCCTTAAGTTGGTAGGTGGCTACGGAGAGAGGGGCGGGGCGGTCGACGGGGCGGGGCGGTCGACGGCGCGGCGTGGCAAAAAGAGTAGCGGGGGACGGAGACTGCCCTTGAGTACGAGACGAAATGTTTTATTTTCGACTTTTACCGCGTCATTGAGGTAAACCTAAGATTTGTTGGATAGTCTATGGCTCACAATGAACATCATAATACGTGAATATCAGTATTTTTTTAAATATGGTGGCAACTTTAGTTAGTTGTCAATTTTCTTGTTCCCGTATCATCAATCTGGAATACACTTAATGGTTTTGTCTCCTTATTTAAAATAAGTTTTTACCATATCGGATGATAATTCTGTGTGCTTATATTTGACAATATATAGCTGCTGAAAAGGATTCCCTTGTTTTACTTCACCGCTGCAACAAACCACTACTCCACTCGATTCCTAGGACATCTAACAGTTTATGGGCCCAGTGGCATGAGAGGAATCCATTTACATCTCAATAGTGGTACTCTGTTTTGCAGCGGGAAGATTAAGGGAACGTCCTACATAAGTGCTTAATCCAAATCTAGAAACATTGGTTTGAAAATTGGTCAAGATTAGATTAAGGTATTGTCAAGATTAAACTATTGTGATGTTGTCTATGCTGGCTGCATTACTGGTCGTACGAAAAAGCTCATGCAACGAGTGCAAAACGCATGCATTCGTTTCTGTTTCCGTGTCCCACCCCCGCTCCCATATCACTCCCTACTGGAATGTCGCTGGTCTGCTGAACATGCCTGCACGCAGACGGCTTCACCTCGCCACTCTTCTCTTTGGCATAGTGGGATCTGGGGTCCCAGCATATTTGCTGAGTAGACTTGTATGGCCCAAGAGTGCGCGTAGGTGTAAGGCTATGATTCTGGTGCCACAGCATCGAACCGCGGCGTTTCGAGGTAGCTTCAGGTTCGCGGCGTCCAAGTGTTGGAATGATCTCCCTCCACCTATCCAAGGAGCGTCTAGCAGGTGCTAGTCTTTAGGCGCCAGCTTAAGTGCTATTTGTTGACGCTCCAAAGATCCCAACCCTAACCCATCCAGCACTTTATTTGATTTTATTTTTCTCTATTTTTCTTTTTGAAACATCCCAAGCCTATCGCGTTTTAATTTGCGTTACTTATTTAACAAATTTATTATATTAACTAGGTATTTATTTATTATGTGTAGGTATATACGTTTGTATCGGCAGTAGGTATGTTGTGTTACGGTGCTGTCTGAAAATCAGCGCTGTAGGTGTCTGTCTGACACCTCGGCATAATGCTGAGACAGCGGCCGATTTACTGCCACGAAGACACACACATTAAGTACGTGTCAATTGTATTGTATTTTTTGTCTCTGTGTGTCTTTTGTGTAGTGAATAAATGTCTTCTTTCTTTCCAAGATGACGGAAAATACCACCAGCACAAATGTCATGGCCGGCATAGCTATTGAAAAGCTTGATAGCCACAAGTATCACAATTGGAAGTTTGTAATGAAAATGATTACCAAGTGGACTAACAAGATTTACCAAGTGGATAGTGGTAAAAGTCTGAAATGAACGATGATTTCAAAGTATTTCAGACTTTCACCAACTCGTGTTAGTAAATCTTAGGATTTGCCGCTAATCGGGGTTTTACAGTAATTGTATTAGACGTACATTTATTGGACTTTCTGGATGGACATTTGATCCTGTGGGTTTGCCGTGTGCATTGCAATACGCACGCGCACGTGTGTGTAAGGCTCTCCTATAAAAGGCGCGCCGTTTTTTTATGCGTTAAACGCTGCGATTCCATAGATACCTGGGCGGTTCCACGCAGAAAAGCTCTCCCCATACTAATATCGTGCCGCCGTCAACTTAGTGCCAGAGCTGCGTTTTTAGACTTAAAGAGTAGTGTTCGTTGAATATACCAATGTTATGAAGAAGGCATTACATATAAACCCAAATTTACGAAGATATTTGAAGTAACAAAAAAAAGGCTGTCACCCACAATGACGATATGTGTTTAACAATGACGTTACGTGAAGATTACAATGACGAACCTATGTAACCTCCAACCAAGAAGGTCGTAAGTACCTGGTGAGCACCACCGGCCAACCGTCGAATAAAAAAATACACTTATGAATGAAATGTAAATTACAGAAATGTGCAATAGTTAACGTGTACGTAATAGTAATATTTTTAATTAAGTAACGGTACTAATGTAAAATGACATATTCTTGCATAAATATATTAAATCATATCTGTCAAGATGTATAAGGCATACGTCATACGTAGGCGTATGTCATGATGGTAACTTTTTTAACGATCTGGATAAAATTTTGGGGTAGGGGTCGGGTTGCATAAAGTTTAAAGTCATATTTTTGGTAGGCATACGTGGATTCGCCATAGTCATCATTACGCATAACTGTAAATAGTCATACATTTATGCGCATAACGTTTTTAGTCATAATGTTTAAAAACATATTGTGTAATGCGCATAAATTTGATGCGCATAAATTTTTTTGAACATACTTTATAATAGACGTAAATTTGTTGCTCATAAAACAATTTAACCATACTGTATAAACGCATAATCTGCAAAACGCATAAGCCTGTTTTTCTTAGTAGTAAATGAAGATCTCGAATCAGAAGCAAGTAAGTTACAAAGTTGTCTTTTATGCTGGGTCACAGTAGCAAAGGGCGATCAGTATAAAAGTTTACAAACAAGTTTTATCTAATAACAAGTTTTTCCGCTCTTTTATAAAAAATATAACCTCGAAGACGAAAGCGGGAGAAAATCTCCCGCTTTCGTCTTCTAACCTATCCGCGATCCGAGTCGGTTTTGCCACTAAGTCCCTGTTCCCTACTGCCTACGTGAAAACTTGAACTTTATACACCACTAGTAGCATTGGTTGATCTCAGAGAAAAGTTTATTTGACGGCCACCCTTTGTTTTGTTTTTTGATCAAATCTCAAATTTTATTATCATCAATAATATGGCTTGATAAATGTATGACATTTACAATTATTGCTAAAAATAATTATAAAGATCAATATTATGACTAAATAAATGTATGACATTCTACATTATGGTTAAACAAATTATAACTCCGTATAATTATGACAGGGAACAATTATACCATGGTATAATTTATGCCAAAAAAAAATATGAGCATCAACTTTATGCGTAATGTTGTATGACAATCGATATTCTGACAATAGTTGTTATTGTTATGCCACTAGACCACCCAAAATGTTGGTATTGTATAGACTTTTAAAGACAAATAAAAGTTCTGCCACTTAGGTTGCCATAATTATGCTACAATGTACCTAATTTTAACTTTCTAGGGCCCTTGGGAGTTGTTAGGGTATTTTGTACGCTACGCTACAACAAAAATATATTTTTTAAATTTTAAAATAATACTTTACCTTATTCGGTAATCTCGACAATGGTTATCCAATCTCATTTCGGTGGTCGAAATTGTAGCGGATCTTACTATACGATACTACTCTTACGATATGTTACTCATATTTAAGGCACTAATTTGACTGAACTTGTATGAATGTGACGTGATTTAGCGCTTGAAATATGTTGAACTTTTTTCGTGGAAGTCGCTATAAGACAGAATCCTAAATACTCTACATCATCTTTTCAAACACCGAAATGAGAACTTTCCAAATGAACAATAAAACAACAGTTAACATTTTTTTAAATTAATTTTACATTGATACTTTTACAGTCGGCCAATGAAAATGTTGAGCATACATAGAACCATGTCATATTGGAGTTGCAACTTCGTTTCAGTTAATTTCTATGGGTTGTCAAACATGACGTTCACTGTAACAAAGAACTAAAGTGCGCAACATTTTCATTGGCTGACCGTACTTATGACATTATGTGAATTTACTAATTCAGCTGTGTAAAATAAAATAAAAAAATGTTTATACGTTAACATAATTATTAACAAAGCCTTCCTGTTTTTATGTATGTTTTTTGTCACCCTTATTTATTAAACGTGAACTCAATATTAGATTAACACAAGTCTTTTTACTTTACTTTCAAAATAATATCTAAACACAAACTTAAAAGACAATATTGATGTGATTGTGAGATGTGTTCAAATATTTTTGAACTCCTTTAATTTGCTCAGATAATCTGCTGGTGATTGTATGATGATAAAGTTATTATTAACTTTTAATACTTTGTCATTAATTTTACACACAGCACAGCAATGCTATACTTTTTACTTTTTTCTCTCTTAATCTAACGGCTTAAGAGGGCACCGAGCTTCTGGCGCGAGTTGATTTTAGGTATTCTATGCGTTCCGTGCATGTGTGTGTGTGACGCATACAGGCAGGACCGAGCGAGCGCTGGCTGGAGTTGTGCGCCGATCGCCCATATAGAACTGAAATAATGGCGGCAAATGGCACTGTAAATGCTTCCAGCGAGGGTGTTGCCAATATTTACAAAATTTAAGCAACCAGAACAATTTCAAATAGTTTTATTGATAAAATTCACATTTAGAGAAACCTTAATGCAGATGTGACACATATTTTATTTATTTATAATTAACGTCGTCGGTAGGTTATAGTAACTGCGATGAATGACAAATTGGTATTATAGATACAATAGAAGTTCAATAAAATTAACTCAATAATGTAAAATATTAGAACGGCTAAATAAGATGAAAATCTCAGTAGGCTGACTACGTTCATATGGGAAGCTGTTTTTTTTTGTGGAGAAAAACTAACTTGTAACTTTTTTTCGTTTTGCTTTTGGCATAACTGTTAATATAATATAATAATAAAGTGTTAGGTGTACCGTGAAAGCGTTACTTCATTAGGAGATGTACCGCGAAAGCGTTACTTCATGAGGATGTTCTTAGAAGTATGGTCAGAAGAAAATTGTTATGATTAACAAAATGATGATTTCAGGCATGTTCTTAGTAAGAATATTATGAAAAAAATGTTTAGGACAAATGATCATTATGACTGCCGATGATCACCATATCAGCCGAAAGACGTCCACTGCTGGACATAGGCCTCCCCCAAAGAGTACCAAAGCGACCGATCCCGCGCCACCCGCATCCAGCGGACTCCCGCAACCTTTACCAGGTCATCAGTCCACCTTGTCAGGGGCCTACCCACGCTGCGCCTTCCGGTACGTGGTCGCCACTCGAGAACCTTTCTGCCCCAACGGCCATTGGTTCTACGTGCTATGCGCCCCGCCCACTGCCACTTAAGCTTAGCGATCCGGAGGGCTATATCGGTTACCTTGGTTCTGCTGCGGATAGCCTCATTTCTGATGCGATCACGCAGAGGAACTCCCAACATGGCCCTCTCCATTGCCCCTTTGGGTGACTTTGAGCCTTCTTATGAGGCCTATAGTAAGAGAACACGTTTCAGTGCCGATGATAGTTACAGAAATTTTGAAACAAAAAAATTTGAACGAAAATAATTAGGACTAGCGATTATTATGACTACAATATTGGTACACTACAATACAGGTTGATTGCTAAGGTGCGGTAAATAACCTTTTAAAGAGGTATAGTTAAAATGATACGAGGGTGGGATGATAAGTAACTAGCCTTAGGTATTTAAAAAGTTAGAATTAAAAAAAATACTTCCTTATTTTTAAAAATATGTCTCTGGCTATTTCTGTTCTAAATTTGAATTAGGTGGCTTGAATATTTTATTGATTTTTCGAAATTAGAAAATACATTGTGCTGGTTGTTTTTCAAAATGGATAAAATTGAACAAAGAGCGGTGATTAAGTTTCTTTATATGAAGGGTATGAAGGGGCTTGATATTTATAAAGAGTTAAAGGATGTTTTGGGTGAATGTGCTTTTTCTTACGCCACAGTAAAAAACTGGGTGGCTGAGTTTAAACGCGTCCGTCCGTACAAGCGTCCAAGATGAAGCCCGCCCCGGACGCCCAAAAATCGTCACGACTCCGGAAATGGTGTCTAAAGTACACGATATGGTTTTAGCAGACCGAAGATTGAAGCTCTCTGAAATAGCTGACACTATAGGGATTTCCAAAGAACGGGTACATCATATCTTAAGTGACGAATTAAATACGTAAAAGTTATCTGCCCGTTGGGTGCCGCGTTTGCTTACGGAAGATCAAAAAAGAATTCGGATGCTAAACTCTAAAGAATGTTTGGGCCGTTTTCAGAAAAATAAAGCAGACTTTATACGTCTATTTATGACAACAGATGAAACATGGGTTCACCACTACACTCCAGAAACAAAAATTTAATTAAAACAGTGGACTGAATCTGGGTGTTCGGCTTCTAAAAAAGTCGGCTGGAAAAGTGATGGCTTCTGTCTTCTAGGATGCAAGTGGAATTTTGTTTATAGATTACCTTCCCAAAGATCAAACTATTAATGGAGAATACTACGCTAATCTTTTAGATAAGCTTCATCAATGTATTCAGGAAAAACGACCCGGTTTAGCGAAAAAAAAAATCATCTTCCATCAAGACAACGCAAGGGTTCACACGTGTGTTAAAGCTATGACATAAATCAACGAATTGAACTATGATTTGCTGCCCCATCCACTTTATTCGCCTGATTTAGCACCATCAGACTTCCACCTTTTTCCCAAGCTAAAAACTTTCTTGGGTGGACAGAAATTTGCCACAAATGATGAAGTCATTGCCGCCGTAGAAGCGTATTTTGCAGGCCTTGAAAGAAGTCATTTTATGGAGGGCATTACATCATTAGAAAGAAGATGGACCAAGTGCTTAGAGCTACATGGAGACTATGTCGAAAAATAAAACCAATTTATCACGATAACCTCAGTATTTCTTTATTAGGCTAGTTACTTATCATCCCACCCTCGTATAAGCTGTCCATTTAGCACTTGAAAGCTTATCTTGTGAACACCGGGCTGTTTCCGCAAACCGCCGACCAGATAAAATTTAAGCAAGTAACAATATAACCATCTCGTCTAAGTCACAATCACAAGGTTGAAATTGGTACCTATAGCGTAACTCAGTAAGAAAGTCATTTGGTTAATAACAATCTTTGTGGACGCACTAAAACGTCATTATCGAAAGTCTCTCAGAACTCTTTTATACAGTATTGAATTTCCACCCCTTAGCGGATGATTTCCATAAAAACTAACCTATAGTCTTTCCTGACACTCAAGCTATCTCTATACCAAATTTCATCTAAATCGGTTAAGCGGTTTAAGCGTAAAGAGGTAACAGACAGATAAACAGAAAGTCAGACAGACACACTTTCACATTTATAATATTAGTATGGAACTAGATGTTTTTTTGTGGTTGTCACACTGCCCTCGCGTCTCGCCACTGCCACTGCCAACGGACTCGCATGCGGAGACAACGCACCAACGTCCGAGTTTTCTCCGCAACTCCGTCCGGAGATGCGATGCGCGACGTCCCGCGCTAAAATTCGTACGGAACTACGGAGCTCGGTGTGACATACCCTGCGGCACGCACCGCGTCTGCGTCCGAGCGCGCGAGTCATCTTGCGTCTCATTCCTCTGCGCGTCCAGGCGGAGCCAGTGTGACATACCATGCGATTTTTCTATTCAAAATAAGCTTCTACATACAAAGTTAAAAAACGCATCAACGGACGCCGCTGCGAGATGCGGAGCAGTTTGACTTGTAGGTAGGTATAGGTAGGTGCTCAGTATGCTTATACGAAGCAACTGGAGTATTCTCTACTTCAAAATTCTCGGTATGTAGGTAGATGTCTTGCCCAAGAGAGATTAATTTATTTGCTTGTAAAATATTAATTTATTTGCTTGTAAAAATTTTGTTGATTATTGTTGAACATTAAACAATAAATAAATAAGTAACAAAATAAAGAACCATCGAAATAAGGACAGTACGGCGATATACCAAAATTAATTTGCAACTAGAGTGACAGCCGGTACCGGCGCACAGTCCCTGGGCTTATAATTTGTAGTTAAATGACTTTTACTTACCTTGATTTTTCATTCAACCGTTTAGCATTCTTTTTTCGCCAACCTTTCCTCTTCCTTGCTCTATTTGCTTTGTTGCCCATAGCAAACAACACAAAATTCGTCGTTACTTTTACAAATCGTGCGTAAGGTCAAGCGACACAGCCTCCCCGTCTGACAGCCGAAGCAAGACTAAAGCGGATAGGGGGGAAGCGCGGCGGCTCTAGCTAAAATGAGCGGAACGTGCGCGACTTTAGTTATTTCCTTTGTATCGCTAAAAAAATCCACATGTTGAAAATTTTACGCATAAACGTCATAGACATCGTTTACTTCTGTCATTATTCAAAACCTGATGACCTACCGTGAAGTATTTACGCCGTACTAAGGTTATTTTTTCATTTTTAGAGGTAACTTTGGATTTCTTTTCTATCGAGGAAAGTATAAGTAATCGAATTTCTAAAGCAAATAATTGATAGAGTGAATCCTCAAGTATCTTCTATAGGAATTGCAGAACTAAAGCTTTAGTAATAACAATACTGCAATGTTAAAACGAGCGCAAAAATTTCATAATTTCTTCGGTGCAGCCTTAAATCACTAATCAGAGATTCACTTACTAACTTTTTTTTTTGTCTAACGCGACAAAGCACCGCTATGGTATAAGTTATTACTTTTATTGACTAATAGTTTCTTTATATGTTGTCAATTAAAAAAAAGAAAATTGTTTCTTTTGTAACATTATCTACACATAAATATTTTCAACTATATTATATGCTTACTCGTAGCTTACGATTTTACAGTTATTGTAATACTCAGAAAATTACCAAACATATGTTTTCGTACGTGTACGTTTTTTCTCTCTTAACACTAATCACTAATCAGACTTTCATTTTCATACTAGATATTTTTTAATCAACACACGGCACAGCAATGCTATACGTTATATTTGGTAATCAGTTTTTTCTCTCTTAACCTAACAGCTAAAATCACTAATCAGACTTTTATTTTCATACTAGGTATTCTTTAATTAACACACGGCACAGCAGTGCTATAAGTTTTATACGGTAATCAGTTTTTTTTCTTTTAATCTAACGGCTCAAATCACTAATCAGACTAATAAGAGATTCACTTACTAATTTTTTTGTCAATGTGACAAAGCACCGCAATGGTATAAGTTATTACTTTTGTTGACTAATAGTTTCTTTATTCGTTTTCAAGTTTTATAAAAAAATAATTGTTTCATTTGTAAAATTAACTCTACATAAATATTTTCAGCTATATTATCGCTTATAGCTAAGCTAAGCATTAGCTTACGATTTTACAGTTTTGATAATAATCAGAACATTACCAAGCATATGTACGTTTTTTCTCTCTTAACCTAAACACTAAGCACTAATCAGACTTTTGATTTTCATAGTAAGCATTCTTTAATCAACACACGCACCGCAATGCTACGTTATTACTTTTATTGACTAAATATTTTTTTTTATTTACTTATAGGCAAGTATTGAACAAATAATTGGTTAAACGAAAAGTAAAATAAATACTGATCAATCATGCTTTCTTCCTTTTAAAAAATAAGACTTGTTACGTTAATTTCTTTTTGTTTCTTTAAAAATTATTGTTACGTCACATTTATACATACTTATCTTATCGTATCTCAACACAGATTAAAAGAAAACAGAAAAACTACACTATGTATTTATATAAAATAAATCTCTGATTTTTTTGATCTTGAAGATTTTGGTAAATACTTTTTGATATCGTCATTATCTACAGTGACATCGGAAAGAACTCTGATTTTATTAACATTTTTAACTCGGTGTTTCCTTGAGTAAAGTCACGTTATTATGGAGGGCAATATTTTCCTTTTCAACCTCAGCTACTTTTGTGATATAACCGAGTTGCCTGCCGTGCACGCAAACTTCGGAAGTATCACAACCAAAGCAGCGTGTTGTTCTCACCACTGATTTATCTTGTGACTTTTCCCACATTACTTGATAAACGGAAAATGTGCCCTTGTATGGTTTTAAATTGTTGGGTATTAAGTTAGCTTTTAGCTGTACATCTTTTTCTTCAAAATTTTTTTCTTTAACTTTTGTTCATGTTTGACGGTACTGGAAATTAAATCGTAAAAACCGTCAAATGTTCCAACATCCTTTCCATTTAAAACCATTCTATCAGCGGTTCGTTTTAAGGTCGCACCGACACGATCAGGGGCACCATTTCTGTGGCCTGCCTCTGATTAATTCCACGTAACTCGCGTTAGCTGTGGAAAATCTCGGTGTGGTTGGGAAATCATATAAAACATATATTTATTTCTATATTGTGATGTCGGAGTCGGACAAAAAATTAATGGTGTCTATGAAATTATTTATTTTCAGCGATTCGTTTATTAGAGGCACCAAGTGAGCCCATATGGTTGGTGCGTCGAGACGCAAGCAATCATTTACAGTGCAGTGCACATTGAAGTCGGTGTGACCTGTCCAGTACAAAATGAGTATGTAAGGATACTTGTTGTCTGCTACCACCGAAATGAAACGACTGAACCTCTGTTGCATATTTAAGCGAGTAGTTTTCCGAGAAGTCAACATGTATGAGTGCCTAATGCATAATTAAGTTTTGTTTTAGATTTTTCATTGTTTGGTATTGAGATACGATTTTATAAGTATGATGCAAAAAGTTTTTTAAATCATTTTTGAATTTAGAAAATGCTATGGCTGTATCTACGGTATTTTTTCCTTTTTCTGTTAACAATTGTTCTTTTTTTAGTGTCACTACTTTTTTTTATTTTTTCCGCTTATAAAGAGTGATGGGTGTATGAGGATCATTGCAATTCACATCGTTGGATTTACAGGCAGTGCAAGTTCTGTGCAAGCAATCGGTGTTTTTGGGATCGCAACATAATGTAGAGAGTACCTGGGTCATAGTTGTTTTCACTTATTATGCGCGAACGATTCAAAGCCTTAATTATTAATTCCATATCAGTATGGACTGAGCATTGGCAAGTCTCTCTATCAACCTCTCTCGGAAATACTACCAAAAACGGCCGGTACTTACAAAAAAAAGAGTAACTAACTATTTGTTCGCTCTCGGATATAAATTTTTGGTATAACTGTCTTAAAGGTAGACGCAAGTATCTTTCTTGCTCCCTTATAGATTTTCTTGTTATGAATTATTTTTTCCTGCAGCAAGGGTACTATTTGCGCCATCCAAATAAAATCTAATTACTAAATCAGATGCGGTTATGGGAATTTGCGTACCTACTGTAACATCTTGTGTTGGCTCAGCACTCATATCGACCTTCTGTTCTTGAGGCGTAGAGCAAGAGCAAGTTGTGCTTTTGCTTAACTCTGCTTCTTTTAGCAAGTTTCTTAATTTTTCAATATGTTTGCAGCGTGCCCTGTCTTTATTTTTACAACTCGCGATAGTACGCATTAAATGTTTTCTTTTTTTTAATTCCTTGTACCTTATTTTTCTGATTTCAGCTTGCATTGTTTTGGAAGGCAAAGGATCAAAATCTACTGAGTTTGTAACGTTTCCTTGTTCCGAGTTCACTTTTATTTGTACCACTTCAAAAGACACATCTTCATTTTTCGTCTCACTGACTTTCTTCTTTTCTCTGTATCTATAAAAAATGCGAAAAAAGGTTAAGGATAGGTTCCAATAGTTTATCAAAGTAACATATAACTTTAACATGAAATCAATAAGTTGCCACTCCACACTTCAAAACAAAGGTTACCTTTTAGAATTCTCTCGCCATTTCTTACGTTGTTCTCGTTGATTTCTTAATGATTGTTCATGAATGCTTTTTACTTTTTTAGTTTCTTTATCATGCAAATACTTTGCTCTTCGTTTTTCGATTTTGACAGCAAGTAACTGGGGATCATTTTTTATTTCAATATTTCGCCGTTGACGGTATACTTCTTGTTGAATTCTTCGTTCTTTTTTTGGATCTACTTTTTTTTTATTGGGTGGCATTTTTAAATATTATATACTTTTTCGATCACACTAGATACTGATTCTTCAATCACCTGAAATAGAGTAGTTTGATATAGGTTATATTAAACTAAAACAAAAAGAGCATCTTCTTATTATATCCCGGGACCAATTATCATATTATGTGCCATTTTCTATATTTCGAGTGGAAACAAACTAACATGAGATAAAAAGGAATCGGTAAAGGAGATGAATTAAGGCCGCTCACTGAGCCAGATATGCAAACATACCCCAAAAATTATCCCTTTTTTCTACGAAACGATGATGTTTCTAGACCTGGGATGATGGGGAAAAATATGTCATTCTTGATTATATTATCTTCAATAACACAGCTTTCGATATACGATTCGTAACACTTCGCTCGATACAATTCATTCCCAAAGTAACCTCCAATTCGAAAGTTTAGTCCAACTTTACTTGTTTTTTTACTACGTGACACTATGAAACAAAACAAGGAACAAAATAAATCATAACCAAAATAATAATTTGACAGCTTCCGAATTTCAATAATTTGAAGCAATATTTTTATAATACATAAACATCGTAAAATTCACTCGTATAAAGATATCGACTTACGGCCGGCAATGACTTTCTCCGTCACTGTTTCGAAATGTGTCAGTCTGACAGTGATCGCTGAGTGGTCGTGCCAGACGGACCTGTACTTCGTTTTCCCAACAAAATATAATTTAAGGTATTTATTACATTCCAAAAAGAAATGGATCTAACGTAAGTAAAAAATGTATATTTACTAAACAGTGAAAAGAGTATTAGCGATGTTACGAGTTGAAATTTTCCCAACTCGGATGATTCGAATCAACTCGCCCCCCGATCCGGATCAGAATGCGAGTTAACTCGTATCCGCATCATTCGGATGGGGATGGCGTGGCACGGCCGCATGGCGTTTGATTCGCGGCTTTCTTATCCGTATCCGCTCGTAACTCGTATTCGTAAGCGAGTTGAAGTGACTCGCAATATTCGCATTTAGTTGTACGATCCGATTCAATTGTATTGCGAGTGCGAGTGAGACAAACCGACGGACCGAATCAGCGCGGCGAGTTGATCCGAATCGCGCAGAAACTTGATTCGGATTGACTCGTTTAGACGCTGATTCAGATAATCCGGATTATACGAGTTGACTCGCCCATCGCTAAAGAGTATTAAGTTTGCTTCATAATAACTAAGAATAAACATTACAATCCTCAATACGCATATACTTGTGATTTTCACCCGCTAAAGGTAAGCATTGGCAGCGCAATGGTTTCAGCGATAGGAATAAAGGCGACCTTCAAACGTGCCGAGAGTTCGAATCTCAGCAACTTAAAACTTAACTAGAAGGATCCTATATAAATAAATAAATAAAATAGAAATAATAATACCGGTAATGCAGTATTTCGACATTGGTCCTTTTAAATTCTGGTACCTATTAGAATATTGGAAAAATCGGTCAGGGATTCCGGTATTTCGGGATTCCAGGATGGCGGTTTGCATTCCCTATATGTTTTTTTTTTTAATAAATAAATATACGGGGACAATCTTACACAAATCGAGCTAGTCCCATAGTAAGCTCAATAAGCCTTGTGTTATGGGTACTAGACGACGATATATATAATAGATAGAAATTCTTAAATACATAGAAAACATCCATGACTCAGAAACAAATATTCATGCTCATCACACATATATTTGCCCTTACCGGGATTCGAACCCAGGACCTTCAGCTTCGTAGGCAGCGTCACTACCCACTAGACTAACCGGTCGTCTATATGTATTATGTTAATAATAACAAGATTGCTTAAATATATCGGTTTTCTCTGGGACATAGCTGGCTGCAGCTTTATATTTAACTAGCATAAAACAACGGTTACGGTCATTTTTCCGGTACCATAAACACGCTTTCATAAAAGTTACAAAAGTAACCGATATTTCGACTTCGGCGAGGAGGGCAAGGTCGACCCGCTTAAGAACAAAAAAGTATCAAAATAATACCGGTTTGAAACCGGTATTAAAAAATTCACTAGGTTTTAAAAAAACCGGTAACCGATATTTCTAACTGGTTGCGACACCGTTATGTTGGGGGGCGCTTTTGTTCACCTAATTTTTTAAGTCCTATTATAGGAAGTCAGAAAATGTTCTTCATAAAACTTTACGCCATAATAATCGTTAGTCCTAATAATTCTTATTCCTAACGATCGTAAGTCATAACCACTCGAAGTCATAATGACAATAATCACAAATTTCTCATATCCTAATATTTCTTTTCATATTTTTTTTCATCATAACACTCACTTGTCCGTTTTATTTAAATTCATAATGACATTAGTCATACATTTTTAAATCTTAAATTTCTTATTCATATTTTTTTTCATCAATAATGTTATTTGTCGTTATTGAAGTAATTAAGAGTGTATGATTTTGTCGCAAGGCGCGAGGCGAGGCCACAACACAAGGCTCTAGCTAGACGCTAAGCAAGCCGCCTTTCTATGGCAGGTCCGTGTAGGTACGACGACGAGCGAAGCGAGGAGGAGTGTTAGGTGTACCGCGAACCTACGCGCGCGAGCCGAGCGAGCGAAGTGAGCGTGCCGCGGCAGCGGCCGGCGAAGCACCAGAACCTATATTTTTTAATTTACTTAGCGAAAGTGCTTATTCATTAAGAGAAAAAAAAATTAGGACTTGATGTCGTATGTTCTTAGTTACAATATTAGGACTAACAAAATTATGACTCCAAGCAAGTTCATAGTACTGAAATAATGAAGAAAAATTTTAGGACAACTGATCATTATGACTTTATGACTTCAAATGATAGTTACACAAATTTAGGAACAAACAAATTAGGACGAAAGAAATTAGGACTAACCATGATTATGACTACAATACGTTAGTATACAAAAAAATAGGACAAAGAATTTTATGGCAGCCAATGTGGACCCGTTATGTTGTCATCTAACCACTTTGCCTAACCACCGGTCGTAATTGGCATCAGTCCCTGCACCGAAGAATGCCTACGAGTGTATAATTCTACCCTCACAACATTATAAAGAAGAAAAATTGAGACTTAGTTAATTTTATTTACATGTTGGGGGTAATCTAATATTCTAGTTGAACAGTCGATTCCTAAATGGGTTGCAGTAGGTATTTTACTGTCCATCGATGTGCAGTCGACTAAAGCGAATGTTTAAATTTATCAGGTACACTCCTAATAATTGTCTGTTATATTTAATGCTACATTACTAACATTACGTAACATTCCCTCAATCGAAACTTGCTTATAATCTGCACGTTGGAAATGCAAACGGTTCATTTGATCAAAACCTATATATGTATATATACGTTCGGTAGCACAGATTACGTTTCAATATTGGATCTTAGGTACTCCTTTCTAATAAGACGTAAAACGTACCTACCTATGCATAATTATCGTTCCGTGGACTTTAGGTAGGTCTATCACGGATAAAGAGCAAAGCATTGAAATTCATACATTGTTGTTTAAAATTCAGTCTATCAAAAACAAATGACATAGCTCTTACGTCATTACCAAAATGAGCAGCGTAGCAAGAAATGAATGCTATCTCTTTCACCACAAACTAAAAATGTTTGTACGATCGCGATGGTGTCACCGTCTGGTGAGTATAATTAGTACTATTCACTCCGCTATCTAACTAAGCTTGTTTGATATTAAAGACATCTAGTGAAGGTTTTGGGCAACGTGCTGTCATATGACGCGGCCATGTCATTTACACGGCCAGTGTAAAACTCACGCACACATACAAG
Source organism: Epinotia demarniana (assembly GCA_945867215.1). Lineage (NCBI taxonomy): Eukaryota > Metazoa > Arthropoda > Insecta > Lepidoptera > Tortricidae > Epinotia > Epinotia demarniana. The sequence continues at coordinate 12,417,342 of OX244285.1, forward strand.
GCTCGGAGTCAAATTTGATGAATTTCAAATGACTATATTTAGAATATTACTGGTTTTTACATGTATTTATGCAAACTGCGGGAGAAGAGGGTCATATATTATCTAAATATTAAAATTTCAAGTTCCTGACATCGATAGATTAGACGTCTAGTCCGAACGAAAATTCTATGGAATTCGTCGGTGCCGTTCCCCCTTAACAATGACAATTCACATGAAAACAGGCCAGGACAAGTTTATGTTTGAGATTGGCAAAAAATACATACGTAGACCTAATACAGCCATGATAACCTTCTATTCAATTGAAAAATAATTCATGAATCACGCATAATCATCAAGAAACATTTGAATATACCAATGACGCAAAAATTTACAATCTTGGAAGAACTTTTTTGGCTACTTACCTTGACAAAACGCGATGCGTGTTGCCGGTCCGGTGTTCGCTGGGTGACTGAGAGGGGCCGGGGGCGGGGGAGTTACCGAGACTGCTACATGTGGAGGTCCTGCGTTTCATTTTATTTTTGCACAAAACTAAAAACCATATCGGGCGCGCGCAATGACGATATTTCTTGACAAACATTTTGATTAAAAATTTCACACACTTCTAGTTATTTTGCAATAATATTGGTTTAATTATAGGAAAGCCAATCTCGTGCCTTTTCATTGTGTGTTAATTTTATTCTAGATAACCTAATAGTTTACGGTTTTAATAACCAAATTACCAGGCGAGTAGATGGTATTTAAATGACATGAATGGTATTAAATGCTCTAAGTATTTATTTACCCAAGCAAAAATCTGCTATTTTTGCATGATTTTCGCCAATATCTTTTTTAATCATAGGTATAACATAAAAAGGCTAGGATAGCATTTGCGTTATTTAGTTTTGCACAAGAAATCGTACTTATGCGATTGAAAACTATCGTCATTAAAAAATTATCTCATGTCACCTAAAAAATTAGCGCTCCGTGGAATCGCCCACCTGCGATTACCACAAAGAAGGTTATCTATGGAATCCAGCGTTAAACGCATAAAACAACGGCGCGCCTAAATGCTAGAAATGTAGGAAAGTATATAGGTAACGCTGAGATGGAACCGTTTCGTGGCAATGCTGTCTTTTATTTTGTATTTTGTTTTATGTGCATGTATGTGTTGTTGTCATGAATAAATGTTATTCTATTCTATTCTGTACTATCTTGACATGTTCTTGCCTTATTATTAAAATCTAGAAATAAGTACCTAATAAAGTTACCTACATCAACCGAATTGAGGAATCCTGAGAGCTCTATGATGCATTGTGCTTGTTTACCTACGTTATGCAATGATGTAAGTAATATAAAAAAGAGGTACGAGTACCTCCATATATATACCTCCATACCATACCTTTCCTTTATCCATTAGAAAAATTGTCTACCTATATGAAATTACGTGTTCAAAAATGGGCACCAAAACTGACAGCTTACGTTTCCATTGACGACACGAAACTTAGGCAAGTAATGCAATAAACTCCGTTTTAGTGTGCCACTTTTGGAGCGCTCATAACCTATCTACCTCTTTTTTATATTACATCATTGACGTCATGCCATAAAAACGTACCTGGCAGATTTCTCGTGTCTAGACTCTCGCTCGGCCCCGGCAAGTTCTGCTCATTCACCTGGAAACAAAGGGAGACAGACATAAATAAATTGGTTGTCAAGTAGAATAGGGTAATGGTGATCACATAAGCCAGAATTAATTAATTAACTGAAAATTGAAACAAAATCTTTATTGCAACCGCCTTATAACCTACTTCATTGGCTATCATTTGAGATCAATAATCATTTGGGGGACAATCTGTTCCTCGCGTTCGCAGGATTTACGCACCACAACCCTGCACGTGTCACCTGGGTGGTGCTAAATGAGCGACAACACCATCGGCGAAATAGGGGCTCCTAAGATACAGTATCACGTTGATATTCGCCTATAATGCCAGCCATGAAGCGCAACATGTTGGGTGTCAAATTATTGGATCGTATCCGGAACACCACACTGACTCAAATAATCGACATAGCTCGGAAAGCGGCTAAATTGAAGTGGGAGTGGGTTGGGCATGTCTGCCGCATGCCGAGTTAACTGTGGGCCAAAGCCGCCACAAACTCGCAAGGGCAACCCGATAGCTTCAAACGGAGACGCGGCAGGCCTCGCGGGCGATGGCGGGACGAGCTACACTCGTTCTCAAAAGATTGGCCACAAGAAGCTCAGTATCTAGAACACTGGAAACGGAAGGGGGAGGCCTTTGCCTAGCAGTGGAACACTACAGGCCCCCAATAATAATCATCATCCCATATGTTTTGACTGTTATTGCACCGAGGTAAGGGTAATTGTGGTCACCTTGTACAATTTGTCACCTTGGCAATGAGGATCAAACAAAAATCTAACACAAATCCCAAACATAGGTAACCCCTGGTGGACACACACCCAGTACAATCTTCTTGTATGGGCTCACGCAGACGACAACCACACGAGGTGCTCCCCCCCCTCCCCCCCCCCCGTGCCGTGGCGCGCACCAATTTGCTCGCTGGTGCGCCCATTGTCCGGGCCATAAACACACTAAACCCCCAACACACACTAAAACTGACTTTTTTAATTTCACTCTGACTAAGTTTACAAAAGCCGCAAGCAGGCAATTATGTATTTTATAAATATTCGCACAGTAGGTATGACTGTATAGATAGGTAACCTACTTACCTACTAAGTTTTAATTGATGTACTGTCTTTTGTTTTAATCATAATGTCTTTCTGTTGTACATATCATATGTTGGACTAGTCTGTAAGTGATTTGTATATTTTTAAGTCACAGTATTACAATATATTCCCTATATACAGTAGGTGGTGAAACGCCTTTGATGTCGGGTGACGCCGCCACTCTACTCGTGTAAGTACTTAACTACCTACGCTGTCACGCGCGGATGTGCCAGGGTTGGCACAAAATGGAAAATAAAATAAACGTTATTATTATGCAATGATTTATTTCGAATCGAAATTATCTACATGTGCTTCTGGAAAATCCTTCATAAAAGCCAAAGAAATAACTTACATTCCAGTCACTAATTAGTTCTATCTACTTTATAAATAAAGTGAAATTATTAAATGTATATTAAAAAAAAAAATTCTGGATTTATTGTTCTTTTTTAGGTGAATATTTTAAATGAATTCTTCGCTATCTTCACGATGACCAACAGTCTATAGGTAAGTATTCACAAACTGTGTTCTAGCTTGATAGGAATGTTGAACTCGCCTCAAGCATTTGTTGAAATGTTATCTTAGGAAATGACGACTGAGAATATTAACATCATTCTTTCCACCACCAAAATGTCAAAGTGATTCCCCATTGTGGTTTGAGTTGAGGTACATAATAGGGCTTCTAACTTGGCTTTATTTATATACTCCTCTCAAATAATTATGAATCCCTAGAAATATGTTCCATTTGATGTTGTCTGTTATGGATGAGGCAATAAAGTTCTGAATAGATGCTGTATTTCCAAAATTAAAAGATATATTTATAGTATTTAAACATATGTATTCATTTTTCTAAATATCTTTTGTACAAGTAGTAATGACAAATGTTTTTAATACTGTTTTTATTTTCTTATTAAGGCTAATTGCAAATTGACCAGCAACAAATGACTATAGCATAGTCTACACAGGAAATCAAAGAGGATCCATTTTGGATTTTAAAACATCCTCCCTTGAGCTTTTGCTGGTGCTGCTTACACTAGGTGGTCTAACTAACTGAACTGCTTCTATGTGCTTGAACCCCCTGTCTGCCATGATGCAAACGCCAGGCGGTATAACATCCATAAACCCAGATTCTTTAATTATTTTCAAAGCCACCAAAACCCTCCAAGACCAAGTTGATAACTCAAGCAAGAGTTGAGGATTGAGGATATCAAATGTCGTTAGTGTTACATTTCTTGTAAGATGAATAGGTCAGAGATTGGTGTACAGAATCACTAGAAATTTATATTTCTAGGCAATCAATTGTTTTAGAAAAAGAATTTCTGAAGCTTATTGGCAAGTTGGTAAGAACTGACTCTTGTGATGGTTTTATAATGAAAATTTCTTAATATTTGTGTGACTCACCAACAAGCTCTTGAAAATATTTTGCTTCATGTAGTTTCATGTAAATCAAAATCTTCAGCTAAAATAGAAAATTATTCATTCAGCCGCAGCTTCTTTAAGACTATGTAAATGTGATGAAGTTTGCATTTAATATGTTTTCGTAGCAGGTCTACAAGAAAACTGCTAGAAGGTGGAACTCCTATGTACATGTATTAGACTTCGCCATTATCCTGCTCATTGTTATGTCACATATCTTTCTTTGTTCTAGCTTTTTACCTTCACTTAAAACAGATTCTGAAGTACTCCCCGTCTCTTCTTTATGTTCAAATGAACTTCTCACACTGTCACTAGAGTAAACGAATTTATACATACTTTTACTGGCGATGTTTTACGATTCCTTACATCAACTCGCTTACGTGATAAAGCAACTGTGTTTTGGGCCACTCTCACTTCTACTTGAACTTGTTTTGATCGTTTATGAGGATGTAAAGGTACCTGTGCACTCTTATAATTGTATATATGAATAGTCTGAGAGTTGTGCGTCTCTTTTAGTTCTTCTAAAGACTCTGAAGTTGTGCCTGAAAATAAAAACAACAAATTAGGTCGTTCTTCATTGGAAGGCATTGGTATGGATACATGAGAATGATATAGAGTAATACAACATCATACTTGGTGTATTTTCAATATTCACAAGGATTTCAAGTCTTTTCCTTTTAAGTACTGCTGATCCACGCTTCATTCTATTTTGACATTCAAAAAAGTGCGGCAATACATATTTTTTTAGAAACAGTTTGCCACCAAAAATTTTAAACTTGATCCAATTTTCGACGTCCTTCTCCAGCTGTAACATACAAATTGACAACCATCAGGTAATTCATGACTGGTCCGTAGGTAAGGTACTTGGGTATTTCTTGTAATCAACGCATGCTAAGCACAACAAGTACAATACTTGCCGACTTACATCAAAGTGGTCTTCGCAGCATCGAATCACAGTCTTTGGAGAAAAACTGTCCACCCTTTTCGCAGCCTCGAACCACTTTTCTCGCAATTTAGGGTCAGAGGGGCCCGTTAAAAAGATTTTATTTGGAAACTTCGTTGAAGTCGACGGACACATTGGCACGAAACAAGAATCAACACGGCTTTTGATCGGAAGATTAGTGGCATTGTTGTGAATACCTGATCCTGATGTTGATGGGTTGTCCATTTTTCAAAGTTCACACTGCTTTGATTTGTTTTGTTTGTTCACAAAATAGTATCTTAAAATTTAGGCAACTATGACATATCTACGAACGAACAAATATGGCGAGTGACAAGTTGACAACTGTGACAAGCATGAGTGACGTAGGAACAGGAACTGTAGATCGATCAGCAGTTTCGTTGCCATTCCTGAAAAGTTCCATTTTAGGTTGAAAAATTCCGTTTTTTTTAAATGGCGAAATTCTTATAAAAATTCAATTTAAATAGATATACATACCGTTTATCGAATATTTTTTACCTATAGCCACCCAAAGGTCTATTATGGGCAATCCACGTTACGTGATTTGTCAGTCCCAATTCATCAGAATCTGACTAATTGCTATCATGTGGATGCATGTTCCAACCGTCAAATGAGTTGTCCGGACTAATAACATGAAAATCACAATTTGGACCATGGAATTTGCATGATCTGCCAAGTGTTTGTTCCCTCACAAATAAATTTAAACAAAAATAAAAAAATATAGTAAAGAATATAGTATTCATATTTTACACTCTAATTTTGTATTTTTTTTTAACCCGGTGTTTTGCAACTATAATTTCATTCAGTGTGGCCAGTTAACAGTAAGAAAGCGAAAATTGCCGCATTTAAACAATCCTGCGAAGCGGACTGCAAGATTATTACTAACCGATGAGATGAGTCAGGAGCGGAGAGTTAGGGGTCAGGTCCAACCGATCAGAGCACTTGTTTTCTTCCACACAATATAACAAACGATAATAAAATAAATAAATAAAAATAAAAAATCCTTTATTTCTACTACCACTAATAATTACACTAATACTATAAACTATTATACAGGGGTCAGGTCCAACCGATCAGAGCACTTGTTTTCTTCCACACAATATAACAAACGATAATAAAATAAATAAATAAAAATAAAAAATCCTTTATTTCTACTACCACTAATAATTACACTAATACTATAAACTATTATACTTAAAAACAAATACTCTAGGTAGAAGTCGCCTCTGCGGCGTAGGCCTCCCCCATTTCCTTTCTCTGGCCTTCCGCATCCAGTCTGAGCCGATCCGTTCGCAGAAAATATCGCGCAACCTTTTCTTTGGCCGTCCATGTTTCCTCTTTTCGCCTCTCGGTATCCACTCGGTTAGTCTCTCCGTCCACCTACTTTGTTCCATTCTACAAATATGTCCTGCCCAGTTCCATTTGCATGATCTTATCCGGTACACAATATCATTCAGTTTTGTTGTCTCCTAATGGTTGTATTGTTTACTCTGTCAGAAAGTTTAATGCCCAGCATACTTCGCTCCATTTCCCGCTGGCAAATTGCCAATGCTTCTTCTTTTCTCTTGAGGGCCCAAGTTTGGCACCCGTAGGTGGGCGATTCTCCGAGCGTTTGAACCGCTCGGTTTTAACGTCATTGTCGTCTCAAGATTATTTCATCAGAGGTTAAGAGTCCGTATCGGCCCGGCAAAAGTTCGATTGTAGGTATATTACCCGTCTCCCGAGCGCGCCAGCGCATGTGTCGTGGTGGGGGTCGAGCGAGTGCTAGGTCGGCGTAGAAAAGTTTTGATACTTTAACCGTTTTATCTGAGTTTTTCGTTATTTAATATTTATATTCATATAAATATATAAATGTTGTATATATAAATACATATACAACACATGTGTTGTATATGTGTTATACGTGTTGTGTTGAAATAAAATATCAGGCAATCAACAAAAAAAAATCTCATGTATTTTCTGTGTGCACATGATACGGAGTATCAAAATTATGCACAAATAATATTCGGGCTATTGAAATTCAGCGTAATCGAACTATGCGAATCTCAATTCTGCCAAAACAGTTTATTATGCGAAAAGTCAATTATGGCTACATAGATTATGCGAAATTGAATTCTTACTAAAAAAAAGACCGGGTTGCACTCCGGGAGTGCCGGCAGCAGTGAAAACTTGAATAATTTTAATTTTACAAAAAAAAACCCTTGCTCCCCCTTCCCTCCCCCTGCGTGCCAATATATCTAATAACAGCCTTATTAGTAGTACTCTATAGTTCAACTTAACTCAGCAAAATTGATGAAGGAGACGATGAAATAAAATACCAATTTGTTTTGCCATTGCCAAATATTTTTCAAAGCCTATCTCTTTAGGAATAACGTCCAAATTCGAACTATTCGAATTTACTCAATGGCAAAACGGTAAAGGACGCGTGAATAAAATTACATATTTATTTGCAGACAACGCAATTGCAAAAAGTGTTTAACGGCTTTATACTCTTACGAATAGTGTTCAGTTTTGAATGAAGTCGAATCGGCTAACAAAAAATAAGAGTTTGCTTTTTTAAACAAAATGGAAATTGCATTTACGGAAAATGTGTTACGACCTTATACTGTTAACAATAAAGTACAAACTAGAACTATGTGCCCCTAGTCAATCCCCCGTTTTCCCCCCTGCCCCCATGCCTCGTCCCGAATCTCTCCCAATTCTACGGTCACGTGACATCACAAAAATCTGTCACGTCACGACTGTCACGAGTTTAACAATTTTTCCCCATCCCAAAAAGTGCTCAGCGCCGCTAAAGAAGTTTTCACTTCAAAAATATGCCAAAATGTTATTCCTCAATTGTGTAGGTTAGGTTGTCACATTGTCACAAAGTCACAACTGTCACAAGTTTTGACCTTTGCTAGGGATGTTAATGTGTCGACTTGTTTATCGATAAATTATACAACCAAACTAAATTGTACTCATTTATTTATAGTTTAATAAATAATGCACTGTGTGAAAAGGTTTCCTTCAGTCGACATATAAGCAAAATGCATAATTTTAAGTAGCATAAGTCCAGAAATCATACCAAACTGTTATCATAAGGAGGCCTGCATGCAGTCCTGCAGCGTGATTCGACACGTGTGGATACGTGTCGGAAGCACGGCTTCCAACCAAATCAAGGTGGTTTCTATGAAGTACCATACTAGATTTCTCTGCCTGCTAGGATAACTCCGTTGTCTATCAGCCCGTCTGCCAATAAACTTTTTTCTCAGAAACGCGTTGTATTGAAAGTTGAATACTACATCAAATACTTAAATGCGATCTCTTTGTGCTCAGCTAATATCGAACTTCTAAGTAAAGATGCGTATATACATACGGCCATATTTTTTAGCATATATATGCCGCATATTGCCAAAGAGTAAGATTGAAATTCATCTGGTCTATGTAAAAACATTACTCACTCATACTTCTAGGTGTAACATACATATTTATTTACGTCTTTGTACGGCGCGTGGGTACAGGGATATGACGATAACGGGGCACGCGCAGAGTGTGGCGCCAAGCATTGCCTCCCACACGCCACCCACTTCCCGTTATCGTCATACCCGAGAACCTGAGCGCCGCGCAGTCGAGGACTAAGTTAAGCGATCTACCTATAACCCCATAGTAAGCTCAATAAAGTTTATGTTCTGGGTACTAGAAGACGATATATTTAATAGATATATTTATATCTATTAAATATATCGTCATCTAGTACCAATTGGATGGATTGGAAGTATTTACTTGTATACATATCGAAAACATCCAAGACTCAGAAATCAGAAACAATTATTCATGCGCATCACACAAATATTTGCCCCCGGGATAACCGGGACCGGGCAGCGTCACTACCCACTAGATAGGCTAACCGGTCATCAAATAAATAAATAAAAAATAAAAGATAAATGACAAATGTTTGAATCTTACCAATGAGTCTGTATCATACAAATATAATGTGGGAAAAGCATCTGCTTTGAGCCGTCTCCATTTCAATTGATCATTAGGTATAAAAGATTCCGGAGTGAAATGTATTGAGCACACGTGACTATGGGTTTTCCATGTCCAATTTCGTTTTCTGGCATATAGTAACCATTTTTCTTTTGTTTCTTCATCTTTTGGGAAACTAAAATAAAAAGTCAACTTTTGTTAGACAAATACATCAATGCAACAGTAAATTGTCTTCAATACATGGGAAAACCAGAAAGCCATTTTGTTGTCATTCCTCAGCAAACTTGTAATTTCCTATGTTCCAAAACAGATTTTTCTATACACTGATAAATACATCCATGTCAATGTCGATAAGTTATTGTTCAAAGTTCGATAAAAATTACACATCACTATGTGAATAAACATAACCTCTTTAATCCACAGAAAATGTCTTATTTATATATTATATTAATATGTCGATTTTGCACGAATAGCCGAAATAGTGGTTATCAGTATATTAGTTTTATCCCAATTTGTCACTACAACATGTCGAAGTCATAATTGGATGTAGCGTACAAATGTAACAATCCTTAGAGCATTAAACCAACCGGAGTGGCCACGAGTCATTTTCTATACATAAAAAGTCTGCCGATTTTTGCGGGGGAGGGGAACGTCAAATGTATGCGTAACGTGAAAATAGCTACGTCAGATAAACGTCAGTCCATACAATGTGTATGACCACTGAGGGGCTACCGGGAAGTGAAAACGAAATTCGTTCGTGTATCTCTCACTCTGTCGCACTTGCTAGTTCAAGCGACAGGGAGGGAGATACTCGAACGAAGTTCGTTTTCACTTCCCGGTAGCCCCTCTGGTCATATACTTTTGGCAGAGGGGAACGCCTGTCAATGGCCACTCCGGTTGGTTTAATGCTCTAAGTAACAATCCGACCACATGTGCATGCAATTTCTCAGTATAACTCGTTTGACAGTTGGATCAAAAGCGCTATATGCATCCAGACGATAGCAATTAGTCAGCTTCTGATAAATTGGGGCTGACAAATCATGACATCACCCCAGTGTCACCCCATTACACATTGGTGGCAATTCGATCGGATTCCGCGAAATGCATACTCAAACCGTCATTCACACTATTTACAGGTCGACTAAAATAGATATATACAGGGTGTTTGCTCCATCGTTTGCCAAATTAAAACGGCAGGTAGGTTGGATCATGAGCTATCTTCTCCGGCATCCAAAAAATGTTTGTGTCCACTGGTATTTTTTTTGTATACTTTTAAAATAATATTGATTTTTTTTATATATTTACGCGTTTCAACTTGAATAAAAAAAAAACGAGGAAGTGGTAGAGCCATTTTTTTTATTTTATTGTAATGTGTAATGTTGTACGGTTACATTAAAATCAAAATTATTGGCAAGTAACGTCTACTTATTTTTTTATTAACGAGATTCAATAATTTCGTCTTGGGTAACTTAAAAACTAAAAATGGCAATGTTATATTCCTTCGTCATACACAGAGGCCCTACCGCGAAACGCAAACGAATATCGTTCGTGTATCTCCCTCTCTGTTGCACTTGCTAGTTCGAGTGACAGAGACGGAGACACCCGAACGAAGTTCGTTTTCACTTCCCGGTAGCCCCTCAGCATGGCTTAATGAGAGTGCGTCTAGTTTGTCTACGTGATATCTATGGCAACATACCTGAAATCGGGCAGATTTACCCGATTGTAAGCCTTAATTCGATCGCCAGAAGGCGCCAATTCCCTTGTCGCTTCGCTGGTGTTGCTCAATTGGCAGCACTGGCTTTGTGTCAATTCACTGCGTTATAAATTTTGTTTACGATCACACGGCACTTTTTTTCATCCTAGAAGTTTTTAGTTAAAAAGTGTTTTAAAAGCCACAAAATTTATAAATATAACTTTAGCTAAAAGTGTACGAGTATATTTTTGTGCTTCGTAGTGTTTTTTACCGGAGGTCGAAATACCGTTCGTGTCTCAAAAAAAGGACTTGAATGCAAACTCCCTCTTTGATAAAGTTTCCACACTGTTTGGACCGGATTCAGAGGTCAACAAGAAATCAGAGCTAATAATGCAAATTCTATGTGGTAAACGCACGGAGTGCATTGAGGTAAGGCGTCATAGACTTCTCAATGAAGTAACAAACTCAAATTTGAAGGCGAGCCTAACAAATATTCCTCCAAGCAATGAATTCTTGTTTCGTAGAGAAGCTCTGCTGCCTTTAATGCAATCCCTGGGAGGCACACAGGTCTGACTCAATACACCCACCTATGTGAAAGAAAAAGAGAAGAGAGCAATAGCTAGCTCAAGCACATTCAGAGGTCGTGAGGGGTCTAGCAGACACCAGGATGAAACCAAAAGAAATTTAAGAACTCAGTTCAAACGCAATCATGATCATACCTACCATAAATCTGACAAGAAACACAAACATGAGAAGAAAAGAGTCAATAAACAAAATAAGACATTTCGTCCCAACACAAGTCAAAATAAATGACTATTCCAAGAAAACACAGCAATTTCAGGGGGGCTGCCTTCAGTTATTTCACAAAAGATGGATGCATTTAAAAGCTAATCACTTTTTGTTAAAAACAATAACTGGCCATCGTATTCCTTTCAACAGCAAGCCACCCCTATTTTACCCAACCTATTCTATACAATCAATGTATGCCACCAAAGTAACACCGGAAATGACAAAACAGATAACAAAGTTAAAGGAACAGAAAGTTCTGGAAAAACCATTGCTAAAGAACCCCGGCCACTTTTCAAAAATGTTTTTAGTGAAAAAATCAGACGGTGGGACTCGACCTATATTCGACCTCAGGCACCTGAACTCACATGTAAAGACAAAACAATTCAAACTAATCTCCCAGACAACAGTTACAGAATTTCTGCAAAGACAGGACTGGATGATAAAAATAGATTTATCCCAAGCATACTTCCACATTCCAATCTCAGAGGTTCACAGAAGATTCTTACGAATAATTTACAATGGAGAAATATTACAACTAACCTCCCTTCCGTTTGGACTCTCATCTGCCCCACAAACCTTCGCAGCTGTCACCAATTGGACTGCGGAGGTCCTACGGGCTCGAGGTTTCAGAATCCTGGTTTACTTAGACGACTACCTTTTGGTGAACCAGGATCGTTCCACATTAAAAACCCAGGCTGCGGAAGCCGTGCGGTTCTTGGAACACCTGGGTTGGCATCTCAATTATACCAAGTCAATCTTGGAGCCAACTCAATCCTTAATATATCTAGGACTGGAATGGAACACACAAGTAGATACGATGAAATTACCACAGGAAAAAATCCAAAAAATTCAGACATGTCTTACAACTATTCAAAAAAGGGGTCAGACTTTCCTAAGACAAATGCAGCAACTCTTGGGTCATCTAAATTTTGCGAATTTAGTAATTCATCAAGGACAACTCCACTGTCGAAGACTGCAGATGTTTGTGCGGTTCAAATTAAATCAACCAAGATTAAAGAGAACCATTACACCAGTAGCTCTCGGCGAGATTCAATGGTGGCAGTTGGCTTTAGTAGAAAACAATTCTGCTCCAATACACAGGAAAGCAGTGACTCATTTTCTCACCACAGATGCAGCGGATGTCGGTTGGGGGGCCCAGATAAATGGAAAAAATCTAGCCGGGACATGGCTACCTCATCAAAGACCGTGGCACTCAAACATGAAAGAGATGTATGCTGTGTATGCAGCAATACACAATCAACGGGACAGACTACATGGTGCGCACATTCTAGTACAGGCCGACAATCGGACCCTAATAGCCTATATAAGGAGAGAAGGAGGGACCAGGTCACTCCAACTTTTAAATATGACATGCAAACTTCTGCGCTTAACCAATCAACTAAAAGTTGTAATGTCTGCTTGCTATCTTCCCGGGAGATTCAACAACATAGCGGATCGGTTGTCACGGAGACGCCCGCTTCCAGAGTGGCACCTGCTCCCCGAGGCTACGGAAACCTTATTCAAAAAATGGGGAAAACCAGAAATAGACCTATTCGCCTCCTTCGAGACGGCGGTAGTATCAGATTACGCAAGCTTGGATTCAAGAGATGGTTCAGCAAAGTTTTGCAACGCTTTCAGTCAACCATGGCATTACAATCTAGCATGGGTCTTCCCTCCACCAAATCTGATACCACAGGTACTACGCCACCTGAACAATGCGACAGGCAAATTCATTCTGATAGCACCATCTTGGAACCTATGTTTCTGGAAACCAGACCTACTGACAAGAGCGTTGGAGAAGCCACTTCCAATATACAACCTACGGAGGGTTCTAATCGATCAGACCACAGGACACAATCCACCTCAAGTGGACCAACTGGAATTACAGGCATGGCTGGTTGGGGGTGGAGTGACACCCTAACTACCTGGAGAGACGAAGAAAGAGAACTTCTACAAAGTAGTTGGAGAGCCTCAACTCTGGCTAGTTATGCCCCAGCCATACGAAGGTGGATATCTTGGTGTACCAATAATAACACTGACACCAAAAATCCTAGAGGACAAGATATAGCAAAATTTTTAGCCTATTTGTACTTAGAACACAGATTTGCATATAATACAATATTGCTACACAAGTCAGCCATAACTACATACTGTGGTAATGCAACTCAGATGACCAATAACTTCCTGATAAAACAAATATTAAAAGCTATTTCGATTGCAAAACCTGTACCACAAAAACCACCTATTTGGGACACAAAATTAGTCTATGATTGGCTGATATCTACACCCATAAAGAACACCTTATTTGACACAGCTAGAAGGACTTCAATGATTCTATTATTAGCATCGGGGCGTAGAATACATGACCTAACTTTACTACACATAGAGCCAGATAGCTTTATACAATCTGAGACAAGTGTGACATTATGGCCATCTTTTGGCTCAAAAACGGACAATTCAAGATATAGACAGTCGGGCTGGTGGTTATTAGCACACCCAATTAAAGAGATCTGCCCTGTAGACCATATAAAGAATCTCATTACCATGTCAGAGTCTAGAAGGCAGGAAGCAAATGACATAAAACAACTATTTATTACTACCTCGGGGGTAATAAAAGCTGCCAGCCGAACAATAATAAGTGGATGGATAAGGTCCATTCTCAAGGAATTAAAGATTGAAGCTTCACCAGGCAGCATCAGATCAGCTGTAGCCTCGAAAGGCTGGCTAGAAAATAGATCCATTGATGATATCTTAGAAAGAGCAAATTGGAGATGTTTTAAAACTTTCAAAAATCATTATTATCGGTCTGTTGAAAGACAAGAAACTGTGCATAGTACAGATCTATTGCACAGTAATTTCACAAATGTTTAATTTTATTTGTTTAAATTCCAATGAAAGCGTAATGAATGATTACTTTCTATTTTTATTTTATTTTTTCATAGTGTAAACACTATTTTCTAGATAGACAATAATGTCTGTAATTGTTATATGATTGATCTCATCTAATATTTAGATCTCTTCTAGTTATAAAGTACTTATTAGACTCAAATGGAGACATATATTGTAAACTTTTTATCTCAGATTAAAGTAGTTCATAATAATAATGGTACTTTATGATTTACTAACTAATCTTATATTCACACAGCGTTATAATGGCACCTCGATCACCAGCAGATAACAAACACGTCTTCTCATTAAGCCATGCTGTGTATGACGAAGGAATATAATGGACATGTTTTGCATTACAACAAAACATATATTATATTCTGAAGTCATACACAGCATGGCAGCAAGGCTCTTGCTGGCGAAGACAGTGAATTGACACAAAGCCAGTGCTGCCAATTGAGCAACACCAGCGAAGCGACAAGGGAATTGGCGCCTTCTGGCGATCGAATTAAGGCTTACAATCGGGTAAATCTGCCCGATTTCAGGTATGTTGCCATAGATATCACGTAGACAAACTAGACGCACTCTCATTAAGCCATGCTGTGTATGACTTCAGAATATAATATATGTTTTGTTGTAATGCAAAACATCTCCATTCTTAAAATTCTTTGAAAAAGTTCCTTAGTCTGTCCTCTTTCTAATGATGTGCAATAATGCCAAAAAACCTTCAATGAACTTTATTCATTTGCCAATTTTGTGTAAGGGACGCACTAGGCTCGTACAACGCCTCGCTTGTAACCGGCAAGCGATAAAAAACATACTTTCGCTAAATACGAGTAGTAGATAAGCAAGACTTGCAGATTGACGACGAACGCACGCGTAGCATCTGAAAGGCTACCGCGAAACGAAAATGAATTTCGTTCGCTATCTCCCTCTCTGTCGCTCGAAGTTGCAAGTGCGACAGAGAGGGAGATACATCTGGGTTTGTAACCAAATTTCCTCTTTAATAACGACGAATGTGGGATAAATCTTTATTAATTTCTGTAATCATTATCCAGATTCCTGTTTGCAGGAAAACCTTTTTTTCTGAATCACGATTGGTCTGTGGGCACAACAGCTAGTAATTGACACAACTCATTAAAAAAACGCAATGCCGCGAATTTTCACTCTACTAAACTTCTGCGTCTTATCATATTCTCGTTACGTACTATTGTACAATTTATACGTTTCGATTTAAGATGCTCGGCTCTTCACACAAACATAGTTTCTTTCTTGAGAGTGTCGAAATATACGTTTTTTGCTGGCATAAACGGCCGTCAAGTGACTGTAAACCTATGGTTTTAATGGCAACTCGATACGACCTCAAAAGGGAACTCTAGAACTGTTTAGGCGCGAAAGTTTAAATTGACAGTTTGTACCAGTATTTAAAAAAATATATTCTTTCGTGGTCCATTCTACACTACATGCGATTTTTTCAAATGAAAGCAAAATTTTAAATATTGCATCTTCCCTATTCTACACCGTGGACGTGAATAACCCGAAAGATTTTAACCACGCATTCCTGAGGTCATTAGGAGTAAGAAATGTTATATGAACCCCAACAAAAATGCAGCAAAAAAAAAATTTTTTTTTCCTTGTTTTGTCGGTTTTTGTAAATAAAACTTGGATAACTATTGCTTTTTTATGGAAATTATCCCTTTTAATAAAACGGTAAAGATTATTTTTTCCAAAAAGGTTAAATTTAGTAATTGGTAGCTGGCACTTTGATATCTGTCAATAGCGACGCAAAACTGGCCAACATCGGTAGCAACGTCGCAATCAAAAACGCTAAATGCATCACGTTAGCAATCAAAATAAAGAGTTTACATGAAAATTAATAATATCTTCAAAACTAAGCCGGCAGTGACTGGGGTTCACATAACATTTTTTGCTCCTAATGACCTAAGGAATGCGTGGTTAAAATCTTTCGGGTTATTCACGTCCACGGTGTATATGTCCTAAGTTTCATATTCCCTCATTGGCGTCTTGATTTTCGCTTGGAGCGGTCATACTTGGTGAGTACATTTAGAATTTTCAAATAGTCAATAGATAGATAGTAACAAATTTTATCTTCCTTGGTGACTTATGTGAACTATCCGAACGTGTTTCTTCTTTTAAAGCGTTACAATGGGCGATCAAGAATCTGACATTGAACTACCCTCAAATAAACGAAAAGTTCAGAATGAAAATTCTGTTGGTAGTAATAAGCGCACACGTTACGAAGAGGTTTTAAGTAACTTAGCACTACAGATCGCAAATATTCTAAATTTCCTGTCGAGTCGCTTTCCACCAACAGAAATCCCACCGTCACCAAATGAAAGTGTAGAAGTCCACGGGGACGATGCTATTGATTTGAATGCAAGCGGGGAATTATTTTCAGACTCGGAGTCAAGCTTGCCCAATCAGTTAGAAATTAGTAACACAAAAGTTGCACAAATTCCCGAACAACCCTTTTCTATGACATTAGAGACGGTTGCCAAGGAACCCTCGGTTTCCAAGTTTGCGCCAAACCACTTAGCCTCTTTGAAACAGTTTCAACGCTTTGAATCGCCAGATTGGGCGGAAATACGATATTCCGAGGTTCAAAAGAATTATGTGTCTACCCCCGGGTTTGTAGAATTAGATTCAAATGAAGAAATTAAGCCTTACGATGTTTTTAACAACCTTAGCCACACTGAACGGGGATTCGCAGCTATCTCATCAGGTTTGTTAAAACAATGCGATGCAATGGAACAAGGCATTAAAGGTACCTTTATGACGTGGATAGGCGCAGCCGAGGTCGTAGATACCGTAACGTTACAAAGTAAGATAAACGAGATTTTCTTGGAAGGAGATTACAAGAAAATCTCGTCAGATTTACTGCAAATGGCATGCGGCCATCGAGCTGATTTAGTGCAGCAAAGGCGCGATTGTATATCGTTTACGATCATTAAAAGATAAATTTACAAAGGACACCCTCCGAAAAATACCGCCAACATGCGATAGCCTTTTTCAAGTGGAACAGTTCTCAGCCGTTTTAGAAAAGAAAGGCGGGACAACCAAGGTTTTTTGGCCTTTAAAAAGTGAATCGCGATTTAATAAGAAAGCCGCGCAGGCTGACTCTAATCATGGGTCGAAACCCAGGTACTTATTGCCCCCGCAGGGCAATCAACCAGCTTTTCAAGCGCCTACACAGCCGGCCTTGAATAATTACTTGTATCCATCACAGGCTGCAACCGCGCAGGTTCCTTTTGTTAGCGATCTGTAAAATAATCCAGGTTGTGAACGCCGATATATCAACAATAACGTTTATGAGTGAACGCGACGAGTGGCAGTATGGCCGGAACGCAAGTCTGCGGACGGTTTTTAAAAAGAAAGTATCCGAAAAGTTTGGGGGGATAAAAATGTCAAGCATTGTGAAGTAATCTGCACTCTCGACTAAAAAGAGGAAAATAAACTAATTAACCAGTGAATCAGTGGTTTTTATTATTTCAGAAGTGGTAACGTATAGGAGAAACGCCAGTGTCAATCGATGAAACAGTAAAAGTAACAAATGTTTGATTTTCTGTAAACAGTTTGCTGAATATGGCGGCAAAATTACGAAGAGGCTCCAGTTTTCAGATACGAAATGCGAATTGACAAAGAGTATTATGATAAATGTAGTATTTCGTATGGATTATGAATTTATGAAATATGGCTAGCAGAGGACAAAAATCAGTGGTGGTTACTACACCGACAAGAACCTCTTAAGTAGATGATGATGATGAAATATGGATATGATTTTATTATAAGTTCCTATACCTATTATAAATCTAGCATTCAATAAATTATATTTTATGTGACGCAATCCATTTGTGTAGGCATAATTGTATTTGTATTGTATTTATAATATGAAATAGGAAAGTTGAATGCAAAAATAATTAATTGGTTCAGTAAACCAACAGTGATACAGATTGACATGTACCTAAGTAATACCTACTATAATTTATATGAAAGTGAAAATTAAAATTAAGTGTGTAACTAGTTTCGCGGTCAATAGAAATGGCAAAAGTTGAAAACATACTACCTACTTACCAAACTTACTACTTACAAACCAAAGGTTACCTTAAATGTGAATACATTGTTTGTCCTATTCTTAGGGACATAAAATTAAGAAGATAATATGGGAATACCAAATTGAGAATGAAATAAATACAGATTTAGTTACATAAAATACAACATCTTTACCCACATTAATGAACTACTTACATGATAAAAGTTTGTGTAACCCATGCTATTTGTATGGTATCCAAAATAAAGTAGGTAAGTATAGGCATCAGGCATGACTATGTACCATTAAAAAACAATATGGTTAAAAAGTAACCATCTGAAATCATTTTGATTTAAAGACTATTAACTTAACATTATTTTCTTAGTAATCAGTACACACCAACTATATTGTTTACTTATTAATCAGTTTTTATTATACTGTATGTGCTGTGTTTGTTTCATGGGATATTCTAATACTTCCTGTACTATTATTTGAATACATGAATCTTAATTTTATTAATTGAGAACTAGGATACAAACATCAGTTTGTTCAGTCAGCCACACCCATGTCAGTAGTAAAGAAGCTGAGAGAATACTTTTGTTCGGCTGAGAGTTGGCCTAGGCGGGTCAATCAACTATTTCTTGTTCTTAATCTGTTGGCCAGGAGATAAAACAACAGATATTCTAACATGTTCTTCCTTTTTTAAAAATGAACCATACAAAAAGTCGTTGAGCATGTTAAGAAATAGACAACCAGACCACACATAATAAGGTGTCATTGAGTAGGTCTAAATGCTGAAGTATTTTGTAAATAAATCATAAAACTACCCTGAAATTGAAAGCTTGTAAGAATAGCACACAGAAGAAGTTGTTAACTGTGCGAAGAAACTACAGTAATTATGATGTGAGAAAAGGGGTTTAGTGAAACCTTATAGTACCCTATACAGAGATTATACAAAAGGCAAACATGGAAGGAATAGTGGATTCATATCTAGGGATGGACAGTGAGGTTAAACATTTTAAAGATGGAAACCGGGAAAGTGACAATAGCAGATTGGAATTTAAAATTAAATATCTATCTGAGGCAGTTGAGTAAATGGAAAGAATATGATGCTTGGGGAAATTAATGGAAGATTGAATGCGATGGCTCATGCACCCTACTGAAAACTATACAAGACCAAAATACTTATTATTCAATCTTGGATGACTTGATTGCTGATGATGCCGTGCCATTGTCACTTGACTTCGGTGGCTGGTGGGAGGTACGGCGCATATTCTGCTGTAGTCAATGGCTTTTAATTATACTTTTATAATGAAGGGCATTTCCTTAGGCCAGTAAGGATTCAATCTTGTGCTGAATCAATATCATGGGACTGTAAGACTTTAACAAGAGTAATTTTAAACCGTTCTTGTTTTTAATAATAAATAAGTAAATAAATATTTGCAACTAAGACTAGGAATAGGACTAGCAGGTGCAATAAAGAAAAAGAAACAACGATCATTTAAGCAGTATTTTTGTAATTGGATCATTAAGAGCATATTGATTATTGACCGAGTGAAAGAAAATTGTCCTTAAGGTTAAACATGAGTGTCCCACAGCACACTTCCTTCAATATGTCACTCCGACTTACACAATAATTCTTCATTATGTTTGTATTGATTAATGATTATACACTTGTTAAACGGCAGGATGCCGACATATAGGATAGATTGCGGCACAAAACGTTGAATTGTATTGTTTATTCCTGTTGAATTGATGGACGCATGGAGATCCGGTCAACACAGAAATGAAATACCGAAATTAGTTCTTAATCACTTTCCATTGCTGTATTGTATTGTTTGGGTTTTGGAGCGTGTTGGCTGTTCATGTTAGTAGGAACTGTGGCTGTCAAGCCTGCAGCGGCGAAGCTCGTTTCTCGTTTACGAAATCAGCGTCCAGGCCGCTTCGGTCTTGGTTCAACTTGTTGCACAGGCGGAACGAGCCAGGTAATAATTAATTTCAACGATGTAGATCTTTGTATACGGCCACAACGATGTAGATATTTTATCTTGTGTGGTTGACAGTTTTGACATAAAGTGGTGTCAATAAAATGACATCTGAGTAGGTCCGTTTTACGTTCCGATACTTACCTAATTCATGCTAAAATAACGTTTCAGTTTAAAATGATTTTTACGTTATCCCTTTTACTGATGTATTTATATAAATCAAGAAGAAGATCTAGTTTTGCAGATAAAAATAAAACTGAAACATTTAGACGAATGGTTTTGGACGTTTACTAATCCGACCCCCAATGTAATCGAAAAAATGGATGGTGCAAGGTGCAATGCAAAAATGCGCAACCTACATAAAGGATTCCATAAATGGAGTCCTAGCTGACCTAGCGAGGCCCCGAATATTTCCTCCATGCCGACAGGGATGAAGGTAAATTGCCCTACCTAATTAAATTGTCAAAAATAACAGAAGACTAATGGGTACATCCTCCACGTCTAATGTCCTATATTATATGCATGACGTCAGCTTTCAATGGACTTCTAATCCAACAGTGTGGTGTCGAACAAAACTAATGTTTAACACACACACAAAAAAAACCTTTATGTTATGAAGAACAGGAGATCCGACAGACAATCGGTATTGATAGACGAGACGTTTAGTATATATGTATCTAGGTATTTTGTTCCCCACCTGTGTGTATGTGTGTGCATCGTTTTTCTACACAAAAATTGAATTTACGTCCGTCAGCGCGGTTATTTAACGTTGATCACCAATAAATGAAAGTACCGAACAAATTTTTGATATCATAGGATTAAGGATCTTGGAATCACAGCAACATTGATAAGACGAGATAATTAAGTTGTAGAGGTACTTTGTTGTAGTTCAATATACAGTACAACTATTAACTATACCTACCTACTTAAAGACATGGAACAAATCATGGATGAATCAGGCAACCCAAACTTGAACTTCAGACTTGCTAAGAAATACCTACTAAAGTTAAGAAGAAAAGTAAAATATCTAATAGCCATAGATGAATGACTAGCTGGGTGTCGGAGTGAGCGTGCTACCGATGACAGCCATAGATGATGGACTAGCTGGGTGTCGGAGTGAGCGTGCTACCGATGACAGCCATAGATGATTGACTAGCTGGGTGTCGGAGTGAGCGTGCTACCGATGACAGCAGATATGTGACTGACTAGCTGGGTGTCGGAGTGAGCGTGCTACCGATGACAGCTATAGATGATTGACTAGCTGGGTGTCGGAGTGAGCGTGCTACCGATGACAGCAGATATGTGACTGACTAGCTGGGTGTCGGAGTGAGCGTGCTACCGATGACAGCCATTTATTTATTTATTTATTGACAAATACATTCACGTCATAACGTCGTATACGCCATAGATGACTGACTCGCTGGGCGTCGGAGTGAGCGTGCTACCGATGACAGCAACTAGATGACTTACTAGCTGGGTGTCGGAGTGAGCGTGCTACCGATGGCAGCAGATCGACGACGAACTCGCTGGGTGTCGGAGTGAGCGTGCTACCGATGACGGCAGATAGAGGACTTATTCGCTGGGCGCCGGAGTGAGCGTGCTACAGATGTCAGTAGATGATGGATTCGCTCGAAGATGAGGAATAATGATGAGAGAAACTAATAGAATAGGGTCATTCTATGACTGAGGGATGGCCGAAGCACTACGGGAATACAGACTTGAAGATTGAGCCCTTTTTGAATATCTAAATTTAGCAAGTCAGATTTGAAGTCCAATCGAGTTAAAATATTGTACACATGTTACGACAACCTCTCACCTTTCGAAAACGATTTGAGTCAACATTCACAACGTCAGGTGCTTGACTAGATTCACGATCACGTTTAGGCCATAACATCATTACTTTTACAGTTTAATTAAGTTATGTTCTGTTACTAGTAGGTATGGAGCTAGTCTTTTTCGTTTAATTCACTTTGCTTTTGGACTAGCAATCCTAGGAGACAAAGTGGATTCCTAATGGGTTCTAGCTTGAATTCGTTGGGATAAATACCCAAAGTTTTTCTATCTTTTGGACAGTTCAATCCAGAATAGAGTCTAAAACCAATAACGTCACTTAGTAGTTTCGGCCGGGCTAACCCTTTTGTTTTATTCGCTTTGTTATCGGGTTAGTAATGTCTAGGAACCAAAGCGAATATCCTATGAAATCTAGCTTGATTTCATTGGGTTAAATAGCCAAAGTTTCCTTAGCTTCAAAATAAATCACACCAAACCAAAATTAACACAATCTTCTGTACCTACTTAATAGAAGCTTGTACCTACCTAAAATGATTTTTGTCACACTTATTTGAGTTTCCGCATCGTAGTCTGAGGACAGACACTAGTCAGAATGGCCGAATGTTAGCGATCTGTAAAATAATCCAGGTTGTGAACGCCGATATATCAACAATAACGTTTATGAGTGAACGCGACGAGTGGCAGTATGGCCGGAACGCAAGTCTGCGGACGGTTTTTAAAAAGAAAGTATCCGAAAAGTTTGGGGGGATAAAAATGTCAAGCATTGTGAAGTAATCTGTACTCTCGACTAAAAAGAGGAAAATAAACTAATTAACCAGTGAATCAGTGGTTTTTATTACTTTTTACCCCACAATGCCTGTACCTACTGCGCAAGTTGGTTACGGCGTATATGAACAATCTTTTGCAAGACCACCCGCGCAGGGTAATCGTAATTTTCGCTCACAACGAGGCTCCAGGGGTCATAAATCAGGACCTTATATTAACCACGCCTCATCTAGGCAGTCATATGATTCAAGGAAGGAGTCTCGAGGGAGGAAAAAATTCTGACTCAATTTTCCGAGCAGATCAAATATCACAACGTTTAAGCGTATGGCAAGCTTACGGAGCAAGTCCAATGTTATTAAAAATAATACAAGGTTACCGCATACCTTTTTATACAAAACCAACACTTCAAATACCGTGCTTATCCAACCATCCCCAATTAACATTACCATCGGACGAAATTGATGTAGCAATCAATCGCTTGATAGAAATGGGGGTGTTAGAACCAAGCCCTGTTAGAAACTTGGCGTCAGTGGTGTTGTTAGGTTATGGCTGGAGATTAATAAAATACGACGATAGATACGGATAATGAGTAGTTTATATTGACCACAATACAACAAGCCCAATCCTTATGATTGTGTTTATAATTAACGATTACGGAATAGAAACAGGAAAAAACGATGTTGCTCGGATGAGCGCCCGTATCAAAGAGAAAGAGAGTGACACATGTCAATAGACAATTAAAAAGGTTAATTACAGATCAACATGTGTTTAAGTAGATATGTAACGTTTGTGAAGACATGAATACTACTTGCTATCTTATTATCAACACTTCCCCTTAAGATAACAAGTGGTAGAAATAATAAAACTTTACATGCTCTATATCTCTACATATGCTATGCCTCTACATGCTTTATCAGTCTAAAGAAATAAAACAGTCTCTACATGCTCAATACATTAAACATTCAAACAAACAACTTATTTTAGACATAATTTATCAATAAAATGTTTGTGTTTTTCAGCACTTAGAGACTTGGTGAGTACATCAGCAATCATCTGTTCAGTTGGCATGTACTTAACAGTTAAAAAGCCTTTCTGTACCAAATCTTTGACGAAATGATAACGTAAATCTATATGTTTTGTGCGCTTATGGCAAAATTCTTTTGACTCTACAATTTTATGCGCACTTTGGTTATCATTATATAGAGTGATGACAAAGTCATTATTTATAATCTCTGACAGAAAGCTTTTTATAAAACAAAGATCTTTACAAACATCTCCTATCGAAAGATACTCGGCTTCGGCCGTGCTAAGGGCTATGCATCGCTGTTTACGCGATTCCCAATTTATAATGTTATTACCAAGCTTAACCACGAAACCTGTGTATGACTTACGATCGACAATATCGTTAGCCCAATCCGCGTCCGAGTATGCAGTTAAATCTAAATTACCAGACTTATAAAAATAAAGACAATAATTTAGTGTTCCCGCCAAATATCTCAGGACACGCTTAGCTGCTTGCCAATGTGACTTGTCATAAGCATGGTTAAATTGGCTAAGCTGGCTACATGCGTAAGAAATATCAGGCCGACTACATACACTTAAGTAACAGAGACTGCCTAAAAGCTCTCTATACCTATAAGTATTGTCATCTAGACACACATCAGCCTTATGTAACTTACAATTAGTAGCCATAGGCGTAGAAGCCGGTTTACAATTTTGCATCCCAAACTTAATTAACAATCTTTTAATGTATTCCGACTGATCAAGCTTAATACAATGCTCAGTTCTGTTTCTACTGATATTTAAGCCTAAACAGCTGGTAAGTGTACCGAGATCATTAACATTAAAATGGCTTTGAAGCAAAGATAAAAGTTCTTTATTATCATTATTACTGAAAATATAGAAATCATCAACGTAAAGTGCTAAAATAGTCATTTCTTTACCATTTATTTTAGTGTAAACACATGGTTCACAGTCACTTTGCTTAAAACCATTTTTACACAACAAATCATGTACTTTTAAGTTCCATATTCTACTGGCCTGCTTAAGGCCATAAATTCCTTTTAATAAGAGACAAACTTTGCTTTGACTATTATCACAAAAACCTGGAGGCTGCTCCATATAAATAGTCTCTGTCAGCTCTCCATGTAAAAATGCAGTAGCAATATCAATGTGATACATATTTAAATCTAGCTCTGCTGCCAACGAGAATAAAATTCTTAAAGTACAGTGTCTGACAACTGGTGAAAAAGTATCATTATAGTCAACTCCTAAGACTTGTGTGAAGCCTCTGGCAACCAATCTAGCTTTATACTTATCGAATTTACCAGATGCATCAAACTTTCGTTTGAACACCCATTTGCATTTTACTACATTTTCATCCTTAGGACGGTCGACCAACTTCCATACTTTGTTGGCTAGAAGTGAATTATATTCACTTTTCATAGCTTTCTGCCAATGCAAACAATCAGAGCCAGAGGTGGCTTCCTCATATGTTAAAGGATCCGCATGCAACCCAGCGCCATCTTGTGTCAGTAGAGAATAATCAAGATCATAATCTTCATACCTATTTGGCAACTTATTACGAGTGCTACGAGCAGGACGGCGTGAAGTCAGCGGCGACTCGGAAGCAGCAACTTCCCCTGAACGTGTCACCCCCCACGACGGTGACGTCACACGCTCTGGCGTCGTTTGGACGACAGATGGCGGTAGTGGCGACTCGACGACGGGTGACGACACGGAGTCGTCGTGTTCACTGCCAGTGCAGTAGTGCTCATCTCCTGAAAACAAAGGCGATGGAATTACATTGTGTTCGGATGATAAACTTGTATTTTCTGGCCTCTGAAAACTTTGACTAGAATCAGTATCATTACAATTAATTTGACTAGAGTTAACTTCATTACTGGAAGTTGAATTCATATCATTATCTTAAAATTCAAAATAAATAAAATCATCATTCAAATTATTGTTAAAACTTAAATTCATGTCTTTGTTATAAAATTTGTTCTCAATGAATGCGACATTACGAGCAATAATTACCCTGCTAGGATTTGAGGGGTCTGCAAGCCTATATCCTTTTGAGGTTTCACTGTAGCCTACAAAGATATACATTTTACTTCTGGCATCCAATTTGGACCTTTTTACTTTAGGCAATAGGGCATATGCAATACATCCAAAAGTATGTAAGTGACGAAGGTCTGGTTTTGACCCCATCAATTTCTCTATTGGTGTATGGCCTGACAAGGCTGATGTAGGTGATCTATTCTTTAGGTAGACCGCTGTCATCAAAGCCTCAGCCCAATAACGCTTATCTAAACCAGATTGCAGTAACATGCATCTCACTTTGTCCATAATTGTACGATTGCATCGTTCCGATGCACCGTTCTGACTTGAAGAATATGGAACAGTAGTCTGATGAACAATCCCATGTTTACTAACATAATTTGAAAATTCATGGCTGCAGTACTCCCCCCCACAATCACTGTGAAGGACTTTTATTGGCAAACCCAACTGTTTTTCAATATGAGTTTTAAAATTAATAAAAGTTTTAATTACCTCATTTTTCCTCTTGAGTGGATAGGCATAGGTCATCCTTGAATAGTCGTCGGTGTATGTCACGACGAAACGACATCCTCCCCAACTTTCAACAGGCAGGGGTCCAAGCACATCAGAGTGTATTAGCTCCAACGCTTGACTGGCACGGTGTGTACTGGCCGAAGGAAATGGTTTAGCAGCCATTTTTCCCTCAAGGCAAGTTGCACAGTTCTTGAGGTCATCCACCTCTGAATCCTGAAAACAAACACCGCATGCCATACCATTTTTTAAAGCTATCATGCCGGACGTACCTAGATGGCCCAACTTCCTATGCCAGATCGACGCTGGCATCTCAGCCGGTTTAGCACTCCGTGCATCTTGCATGGGCAAGATACCAGAGGAATGCACCACATTTTTTGTTTGGGGAAACCTATATAAACCATTTTTGCAAGAGATTTTAAAAATTGGTTTGCCAGAAAATTTACATTTGTCTGTGAATTGACACTCGTTTTTAGTAAATACAACTTGGAAGCCCTGAGCAGCCAAACAACTTACCGATAAAAGGTTGGCAGAGAGATCTGGAACAATACAACACATTCTCTAATCTTAGAATATAATTGTTTATATTAAGTTTGACAGCTCCAGTGCCAACACATTTCAGCTTTGCGTTGTTAGCTATAACGACATCACTTGTAACAGAAGTTAAAGAGTCAAAAACATCCTTCTGACATGACATGTGCTGGCTGCAGCCACTATCTAAAATCCAATCACTGCTTGTGGCCAGGAAAGCAGAGGCCAACATTCCCTGTGATGATCCTCTGTCTTGTTTCTTCTGACGTTTTAATTTAAAGCAGCGACTCTTGACGTGTCCATTTTTGCCACAGTATGAACACTGTTTAGTGGTAGCCGCGGCAGCTATAGCAGCAGGTTTTGACAAATATGCACTCTTGCTGATTGTGTTCGCCTTGCGCGACTCTTCTTGCAGCAAGCGTGTTCGCACTACCTCACTTGTCAAAGTAGTTGTCATGCAGACAGTCTCCAAGTTGCTCACTAAAGTTTCATATTCCTGTGGGAGCCCCGACAACAGGATTTCAGCGACCTCACAGTCATCCACCATGTTGCCTATGTCCGCCAGCTGTTGCACAAGCATCATATTGTTTTCAATGTACTCTGACATCGAGTTGAACGAACTTAGTTCAACGCGGTGCAACTTCCGCAGCAGCATAACCTTCCTTGCTAACCCAGAGTCTTCAAAAACTTTTGTTAAGTTATTCCACGCGTCCTTGCTTGTGTTAGCGTTTAAAACATATTGATGACAACAGGAACTCACTGCCAGGCAGATCCAGGCCAAAGCGCGCTCATCACGCGCGGGCTCCGTGTCCTCTCCTAAGACACATTTCCACAGTCCGTCTATTATCAATAAGTTCTTCATGTTGAACTTCCACGAAGTAAAGTTGTGGTGTCCACTTAAACGCTCGACGTGATAACCTCCAATTGATTGTGTAGACGGGGCGGCACACGGTTGAGGCAATGGCGTCGGTCCCATTTGATCTGTTCGTCCGTTATCTTTATCACCTTCTCCAGCCATATTTCTGAATGCTTTCTTTAGCTTATTTAAACTTGCGTATCTGTGCACATAACCTGTTAGAAACTTGGCGTCAGTGGTGTTGTTAGGTTATGGCTGGAGATAAATAAAATACGACGATAGATACGGATAATGAGTAGTTTATATTGACCACAATACAACAATCCTTATGATTGTGTTTATAATTAACGATTACGGAATAGAAACAGGAAAAAACGATGTTGCTCGGATGAGCGCCGGTATCAAAGAGAAAGAGAGTGACACATGTCAATAAACAATTAAAAAGGTTAATTACAGATCAACATGTGTTTAAGTAGATATGTAACGTTTGTGAAGACATGAATACTACTTGCTATCTTATTATCAACAAGCCCAGTATCCCCCAGTTTTGTATCTCGAATGTTTTTGGTTATGAAATCGGACGGCACACACCGATCGATATTCAACCTGAGAAACCTAAATCAATTTGTATACGTAGGCAAGTTCAAATTAATAAACATACAGACAATCCCAAGCTTTATTCAGGCCTCGGATTGGATGGTCAAAATCGATCTGTCAAACGCCTACTTCCATCTCCCGATAGCTCATGCCCACAGATGCTTCTTAAGGCTAATTTACAAAGGAACGTTGTGGCAAATGACCTGTCTGCCACTAGGACTCTCATCAGCTCCCAAAGCTTTTGCCATACTCAGCAATTGGGTAGCTCAATTATTGCGCGACAGAAACGTCAGAGTAATTGTTTACCTAGACGATTATCTTATATAAGGTAACGGCGCCTATTACCGTGGTACGTGAGGTAGTTTTCAAATTATTATAAAAAATTAAGGGTAGAGTCTGGCTAATGAAAGTTGAGACTGAGATTTTCTATAAACTTTTTAAATGGCAACAACAATTCAAATGTCAATTGCGTCAAACGTCACTTTACTGTCGTTTCACTTGTGTCATTTGGAAAAATATTGCGGTTTTCTTTAACGTTTTCGGTGTTAAATATGAACAAAACTATTAAAAGTAATACGCGTCAGTTACTTTTTACCATGATTAGTAAATACAAAGAACAACGAGAAGAGCGGGAAGAGATTTCTTAGGTTAGTATGCCATGATAATTTTTGATACTTTATTTGCAACATATCTAAGAAAGTAACTGTTTCCAAAATACTTACGGATTGGTATTATTTTTCTTTCAGAGAGTAATATGGAGCTTGTCGAAGGCGTGGAGGAAATACAGAATGCCGTTCAAAGCTTGAAAGACCTGGAGCAAGAGTCGTGTATACGAAATCAAAATCAATACCTGGAAGAATTGTCGTCTCTTACCGGTAATTATTTCCAGGAATAATCTTGGACAACTCGACTTAATCTCAATCTAAGCAAAGCTGTGAATATTAAACAAAGTTATACACATGTTAATTACATAGAAAACATTTAACACTTAGGAACAAATGCGTGTGCTCATCGCATAAATTAATGCCCTTATGGGTATTTAAAACTCGGACTTCCAGCTTTTTATAACGAGGGGCACAACCTGCTAGTCTAAACAAGTCATCTAATATCTATCAACCATGTAACCACATACTTTTATTTTGTTTTGCAGAAGTTAGTGTCTCTACTCTCAAGAGAATAAAATATGAAGGTGGAATCAACAATAATGTGTGGAATACTCCAGGCAAAAAGCGGCCCCATAAGCCTACGGTGTCAAATTTAGATAGCTTTGACATAGATGCTATTAAAAATAAAATCACTGAATTTTATACTGTCAAAAAGGAGGTACCAACACTGCGGAGTCTCCTGGCAGAGTTGCGGACTAGCATAAATTTCCTTGGCTGCAAAGAAACCCTAAGGCGGATTTTAAAAGCAAACGGGTATGAGTTTCAAAAAAACCAGAATGAACGGTATGTTCTAATGGAACGCTACGACATTGCTGCATGGAGGCATAGATTTCTTCGGGAGATTGCAGATAAGCGTGCAGCAGGAAAACAAATTGTTTATTTGGATGAAACATATGTGCACAAAACCTACAAACCTAAAAAATCTTGGCGAGGGCCGGGAACAAGTGGTGCAGTTGAAAGCATTTCGTCTGGGAAAAGACACATTGTTGTGCACGCTGGGCATGAAAATGGGTTTGTCCCAAATGCTCTTCTAGTTTTCAGCACAAAATCTAAACTCGCTGATTACCACCATGATATGAACGCCGGCAACTTCAATAAATGGTTAGAGGAAAAACTAATACCAAATTTAGATAAACCTAGTGTGGTAGTTATGGATAATGCCAGTTACCACAGTGTTGTAAAGAATAAAGCCCCAACAACTCAAACAACTAAGCCCAAAATCAAAGAGTGGCTTACAGCTAATAATATTCACTATGAAGAATATCACAAAAAAGATGAATTATTAGTATTTGTTGATAAATACAAGCCAGAGCCAGTGTATGAAGCCGATCACATACTTCAGCAACATGGCCATGAAGTTTTACGGCTGCCTCCATACCACTGCGATTTGAATCCTATCGAGCTAATATGGAGTCTAGCAAAAAGGAAAATTGCCAAGAAAAACATAGGGTTATCTGCACAAGACACAGAAAAACTGATCCATGATTCTTTTGCAAACATAACAGCAGATGACTGGAAAAAAATGATCAATCACGTAATTAACGTTGAAAACCAATATAAAGACAGGGATAACATCAAAGAAGACATGATAGATAAATTTATTATTAATGTGGGAAGTAGCAGCTCGACTCCTCGACTTCGGAGGATTCGATGGAAGTTGAGATTTTGGAGAGTGATTTTAATTATTCTTCTTAAATATGCAATAAAACTGGTACTTGTGGCAGTCATGGCACAGCTGTATACATTATATAATATATAATATAATTTAAGAAATTATGTATACTCGAAAACCTTTTGATCTTAATAATAAACTATCTGATCTTATAACACGAAGTTAGAGTTTTATTTCATATACCTAACCTGTAATAACCTGTTAACAACTCTGTATTTTGCAGCTTACCTATGTTCTACAATAAACATTATTTCTGATTCTGATTCTGTACTTTTTCCGCTTTCATTCATCATTATATTTAAGATTCAAAATCTTGTCGGTGGAGCAATTTCCATTCCTCTCTGTTCTCAGCTATTGTTTTGACCTCTTGATACGACGCGCCGTTTACTTTTTCTTTTATTTGGTCCATAAAAGATCTTCTTGGTCTCCCTCTCTTCCTCTTTCCCTCTATTTTCCGCTTTAACCCCTCAAAAAGGTGCAAATGGCATAACATAAAGCGAGAGCCATGAGCAAGGATCCATAAAGTTAGTAAAAAAACACTTTTTCTTAGACACACTAGATTAGGAATGATAATGTAATTACTTTTAAATCTATAATCGGTCTAAAGGGTTTTTTTTTACTGTTAGATGGTTGCCATGCCAGAACTTGAATGGGATCAAGTTTTTAGGTCATATACATTATACTAGGATACTATCTTACCAACAATTTGGGCAATTTTGAAAGTCATCCGTATATAAGTAGCTACACTAAGTAGTAAGAAAATTAAAAATAAAATGTTCAAGTATCATTATCGTTTTTTCGCACTATACTCGGTGTTGCAATACGTCGATTTTTTAAATTTGCCGCTACTTTCTAGTCTCTACTTTCATTAGCACTCTATGAAAGCTCCTTAACGTCCTAGATTTTTTTTTTATTGAAGAGTGTTTATTGAACTTTCAGAGTCAAAACTTTTCGAACCAATTTTAATTTATAATATTTGATAAAATAATTATCGAAACCACGAAAGGAGAATCTTCTGTTACCGTGGTAATGGATGGTATGTGATTCTATTACCGCGAATTAAGCTTTTATTACCGAGGGTATAAAAAGCAGCAATTTTCTACCATCGGTAATGGTAATCTGATACACAATTCGGCACCCAATATCGAGGGTTAAAATAATATTCGTGACTTTGGTTCCGTACTATATAAAAATAAATAAAAAATGAAACATAAATCAAAAAAATTACGTCCACTGGTTATAAGAATAACTACTAGGTACTTGCATAGATAGCAGGTAAGCCTACCTTTTATTAAATCACTGTTATGTTACATGAAGTATGGATTCGGTATTTTGTATTCAAAGAATAAATAAATAAAGAACTCGAAAATACACTATACCGGGTATTATAAAAAACCTAGTAAGTACAATACTGAACATTCTAATAGGCTAAACGTTTCCGGGTTCCAAATGTTTTAAGACTTTATTTAATTTACAAATTTTGCTCGGTTACTCCGTCCACCACACATCTTTAAATTTTATCAAATGAAACTGTACGAACGGAACCCTAGATGTGATTTATTTTAAGAGAAGACTAAAATGTCACTCGGTACTTCTTTGGAACCTATTACCGACCCAAACAAATAAAGAATGGGTCGGTAAAAGATTCCCATAGTTACTATTACCGAGTGTTATGGGATCTTACCATCGGTAATAGACTTAATTTGGAATTTTGTAAAATCTATTTCCGATCCATAAAAACTTTAGGACACAATTGTATTTTCATTACAAATCAAACATACACATTACAAGCTCGGTATAAAACCATAATCACATAACTGGTAGGTACGTAAATATAGTTAATTATTACAATATTTGAACGACATGACAAAATAAGGGTTTCCATAGAAACTGCAGATTCAGTACTAAAGTTTTGGTTAAAAATTAAGTGTTTGGTGAATACTTTCCATACCACGGAAATGGTTCTTTAATAGCGTCAATAGGTCAAGATTCGAATAACTGTAAGAGATTTTATAATCGATGACATATAAAAAAGATAAAGCACAAAGAAGCAAATCGCCGACTTAACTATTACCGTGGTATGCCAAAAAAAGCAAAAGGGCGTCTATCACCGCTGTATTTTATATTTCATTTTAAATGCATTTCCAGGCCAAAAAATATATTATGAGTACCCACAAGTCGTGCCGAAAACTATAAATAACCATTTAAAATCCATAGCATTAGTTTCATTGTCATACATATTACGTGAAATAGTAAATAAGATTCAGGTGTACTTACCAGTGACGCCACGAGTTTGTATGACACAACCTATTCCTACGCCGCTGTCGCGGAAACTGACGTATTGCGAGCTTGTTATTTAATTCACACACATTTGCGTAAACAGGACCGTTAATCAACTAAATTAGGCTTCATTTGTGTAAAGAATGTTTTATTGTAAATCGAACGGTTTGCCTTTAAAATGCGTATTTTGAAATGCCGCGGTAATGGTAGCCGAAATTGATACCCCCGGTAATAGGCGCCGTTACCTTCGTGTCTCAGGACAGAAAAGAATTGGAATCTCACGCAAACATGGCTTTAAATATATTAACCTCTCTCGGATGGCACATAAACAACGAAAAATCTGTTTTGACACCACAAAGAACCCTTCAATTCTTGGGCGTAATGTGGAGTCCCCTCATGAATCTAAAATGGTTACCGACCGACAAATGTCTAGCTCTCCGAAAGAAATTAGAATATTTACTAATCCAGAGGACAGCAAACCTCAAACAGATGCAAAGTTTAGTGGGGACATTTAATTTTGCAAGTTTTTGCGTCACGAACGGTCGTTTAAATCACCGATCGCTACAACGGTTTTGCCAACACCTTCTCAAAACCGATCATTCCAATCAATTCCCAATACCGCTCGAAGCTCAAAAGGAGCTCAAGTGGTGGTTGCAAAATCATACGTGCGCATCTGTCATCCACCAACATCCGGTTTCACATCATCTAACTACAGATGCATCCGGACAAGGCTGGGGCGCCAAGCCGAACAACCTGTCGATACAGGGAGATTGGTCACCTCAAGAAATATCTCTACACTCGAATGTAAAAGAAATGCTTGCGATTTACAAAGTTCTTCTGATGCAAACGGACCTGGTCCATACGACAGTGTCAGTACAATCGGACAACCGAACTGTGATCGCATACCTCAAGAATCAAGGCGGAACGATATCTCGGTATCTGTCAGATCTAACAGCCAAACTTTACGAAATATTAATATCACGGGACATTCACTTGTCATTGCATCACCTGCCCGGTATGTACAATGTACTTAGAAGCCGATCATCTATCACGTCAAAAGAAGATACCAGAATGGCACCTACTTCCCATGTTCACTCAGATGTATTTCAAAAGATTTGGAACCCCGGTCATCGATCTGTTTGCCTCTCACCAGGCTCACGTTGTCCCACGCTACGTGAGTTTGAATGCAACGGACATGAACGCAGAGTTTCACGATGCACTGAGCCAAGCATGGAGTTATCCTCTGGCGTGGGTGTTTCCTCCCCCTTCTTAATACCACGGGTTCTAAGCCACATGAATCACGCGAGGGGTCGTTACCTAATAGTAGTACCCAAGTGGGAAAAAGCTTTTTGGCGCCCAGACCTCAAGCAGTGGGCAATAGCAGCCCCGTACACCATCCAATATTTGAACCAAGTTCTAATCGATACAGCGACAGGGGCGCCCCCGTCCAAAGTGCTGAACATGACCCTGGAGATCTGGAAATGTGGGGGTGGGATTCGGCATTAGAAAACTGGACCCCAGAACAGAAGAAATTTCTCAAGTCCAGCTGGCGGCAATCTACTTTGAAAACATATAAACCAGCTTGGCGGCGTTGGTGCGAGTGGGCTCATCATAACAGCGTTATTTTCAGTAACCCGAGTGGCTCGGACCTAGCCAGATTTTTAACAGATATTTTTCAAAAATACAGTTTCTCCTACAGTACTATGGCTTTGCATAAATCAGTTGTTTCAACTTTGTGCGATCCAGATAAATCTAGGCAGCTGAGTTCTCATCCACTTGTTCGTCACGTCTTGAAATCGGTGGCAATCAAGAAACCAAAACATGAAAAAGCTCCTATCTGGGACATTGACTTATTATCCAATTGGGTGAGCAAAACCCCTATTACGAATATCAACAAAAGTCTTTATGAATGCTCAAGAAGAACGGCCTGTTTACTCTTACTATGTTCAGGCAGGAGAGTTCACGACCTAACATTACTTTCAATAGGAGAAGAGAACTGTGAAATAAAAGATAATTCAGTAATTTTTTGGCCCCAGTATGGATCTAAAACCGATGGGCCCGACTATCGCCAGCAAGGGTGGTGTCTTGTAAGTAATCATGAGTCACAGGCCTTAGACCCAGTATATTGGATATACTATTTTATGCAACTGTTGTATAAGTAGGGTCTTAAAACGCGAGTGTCGTGAGTTGCGATGCGAGCTTTGGCGAGCATCGCAATTAAAGACGCCACGAGCGTTTTAAGACCAAGTTATACACCGTTGCATACAATATTTTTTCTACGACTATTTTAAATAAATAGCATAATTTGACTTTTCAGGCAGTAAGTTTTCCGTTAGTTCTATTACTACTCACGCAATTTCATCAGCGGTGCAGTTATTTTCTTCTTCGTCCATTTTAAAAGAAACGTACACTTTTTTCTTCACTTCACAAACACGAATCAAATCTTAAGAAGTTATTAATAACGAATAGTTATCAATGTTATCATATTTGACATATTTCGTCTTTTAATTTTGAACTGGAACTTTGGTGGGAAATTGGAAACATGACACATTGACACCTCTTGTTTATGGTCTGTTTTGTTCTTAATTCAACTTGCCAGTACTGTCATATTAAGACCAAGGTTTTTCTTAAGTTGGCAGCAATGCCTTTAGTACAATAATTTATTTGAAGTAAATACGTTCGGTGGTTTGTTAAGTTGGTAGTACCTAATGTATTTTATGTTTCGGCATGGCTCTCTAGATTAGTCGCGTCGCGGCCTACTCGATCGTGTCTAGTAGGCCGTGGCACAATGTAGCACTACCCAGGTTTAGAAGCGTATGGCTGCTAAGCGTATCGTTTTGGCGACAAAACAGCACGGTTGTGCCGTACTGTTACGGGGAATAGAGTATAGACTTTTCTGCAGACTTATTTTGTATGTCTTTATATTAGTGTTCGGGACTATGTAAATGACAGATAAAAGTACAGGAGTAGAAAAAAAGCTGTTAATTGAATTATCAGAACAAAGAAGACAAGCTAAATCCATCAACATCTGTGGAGAATCTAAACCGGCATCAAAAACTACAATTGCAAATTGGATCAAATCACTACTGAAAGAAGCAGGAATTGAGGTAAGTCCAGGGAGCACCCGATCAGCAGTTGCTTCAAAGAATTGGGTGCTAAACTGTCCACTGGACGAAATATTAAATAAAGGTAATTGGCGATCCCATAACACTTACAACCTATTACAAAAGAGTGGTTAAGCAAAATCCCACTGTAAACAATTCCATAACTAGATTATTTTCCGTGTGTTGATTACGATTCTATTCCTACACGAGTTTCTATTAAACTTATACTACTTGATTATACTTATAGTGGAAATAAATAAAGAATGATTTGTTAAGTGTTATATTTTTTATTTCTAAAGATATCCTGTATTACATACTTATTTACAGCCTACCAAAGTAACATAGAGTATAATTATTTTACTTATTGCATACATTAGTCCCTTTATTAGAAATTGTAGCACAAATATTTTATATTCATGCAAAAGGGGCAGCAGAGGCACAAAGCAGGTAGCGAGCGTCATCCGCCGCTCGCTGGGGCCCGGCCAGATGCTGTTTTTTCAACATGAATGGACTTCGCGCGCAATTTTTCTGCGCGCCAAAACAAAGCACTTGACAATTAGGCGACGCCACGCTATGGATAGCGTCGCCTCGATGTCACGTAGGCACCCACGCCGACAAGTAGTATAAAAGGCCAGACGGGTCACGGGTCAAGTCAGTTGACATCCAAGGGCAGTCCTGGTCACACATTGCATAAACCCTTTACGGTCGCAATCCCGATTCAGTTGACATCCCAGTCACCTCCAAGCTAACACCTTGCTCTATACAAAGCAGTCCTGGTCACACATTGCGTAAACCCTCTATGGTCGCAATCCCAACCGCACACTGTCTTTACATAGTGAAGGGTGAAAGCCGCCTCCTTACTTAGTACGGACCAAGCCCCGTCCCGATCACACATTGCATAAACCCTGTATGGTCGCAATTCCGATCACAAACGGTGCAATCCGGAATAAGTACGGTGGAAGCCTAGCGCGGAGCGTAACTCGTCCCATTTACCCAGAAGCTTGACAATCCGTAATCGTATAGACGTAACTGTGAGCCTTGTGAACATTATTAAGTGAACGAACTATCGTATAACTAAGTGAACCTTATGAACATTGTTAAGTGAACGAACCTATGTAAAACTAACTGAATCCTGTGAACATTACT
This sequence comes from Epinotia demarniana, assembly GCA_945867215.1. NCBI lineage: Eukaryota > Metazoa > Arthropoda > Insecta > Lepidoptera > Tortricidae > Epinotia > Epinotia demarniana. The sequence goes on from OX244285.1 coordinate 12,454,785, forward strand.
TAGTGAACGAACTTTTGTGTAAATAAATAAATCTTACTGGAATCGTTGTTTGTTGTTCTGTTAGCCAGGCCTGAATCCACCTTCATCTTATAAGAGTGCCGGCCTATTGGAAATCTCAACCCAATTGGTCTGTGCTCTATAGAAAAGGGTGCGTTACCATCACACGTAACCACATTTTTCTACAAAATCACATTGGCATCTAAATTCACCAGGCGATAACAAACAGATCTCATTATACATAATGTAAGGTTTCGAATAACGGTACAGAATTTAATGACCGCGTTTTACCTACCAATAAAGCGCTTATTAAATACTCGTTGGATTTCTCAAAGTCATGGCAGAGACATAGGCAAATTTTTTGCCAAAGTTTCATTTGTCTTTTTGACAGACGAAACGTTTGAAAACTACTTATTCTGAGAAACATGATCATCAGATTCATTGAATATAACATATAACTACAAATGAAACAAAAAATATGGATATATAGGTATACATTTATTAACAAACTAATATACGTAGGTGTTCCAAAATTGACATAGGATTAGATACATTTGTTTCAGGTTGACCCTCTGTATGTGGTATTCTTTGATCGGCAAAGATATTGCGTCTCTATCGCTCTCACGCGTCGGGTATATTTTTGTTGCACTCAACATGATCTGGAAATTTCTTTTATGCACGTAATTATTGAATACGTAATAGTACATTGTGATACAAGTGAGGTAGGTTGATAATTACATCAGAGGCGAAATTGTTCACGCGAACCGCAGGTGAGCGTGATAAGGAAGCCGAGGATGTAATTATCAAAGCTCACGCGTATCATACGACGTTTTTCAACACATTTTGCGAGGAAAAAATCATTTTCATAAGATGAAAATGTTATTGGCCTGCCAAATTATTTACTTTACATTAAGCAAATCATTAAGATGACAACAGGTTTTTACTCACAATTGCACATCGCCAAGAATTTCCAGTGGCGTCCATTCTATATTTCACTTTTCTAGTCACCACGAGTTTGATAATAAACACGCATAAACAAAACAAATTTTACAAATATTTGTGAAATAAATAACCTTTCAAAATATAACCTATATTGGCACCCAACAGTTTTTTTTTCGTGAAGTTTGCGCAGTATGGGCACAGAAATCTCTAAACAGCCAATACAAAATAAAATTATATTTTCATTTTAATATGTTATCTGTATTTAATTCATGTAAAATGTTATGAAAAGTGAATAGTTTTCCTAAATTAAACGTTTCCATATCATATACAAAAAGAAATAGTCAATTAATTAACAAAAAGGATTTAATTTGTTTAGTCGAGTAAGAATCCATTTGCCGAAAATTAAAAAAAACTGTACATTTTGTACAACCTGGTTAATTTAAGAATGCACCGTGTTCATGCATATATCTTGCTGCAAGGTGCCAACGTGACTTAATCGGGATATAACCATAACACACAAGTGTTGTAAAGTTATAAAACACGCGTTTTTAATATCCAGGATTATGAGCCTAAAAGCGACACAATAAGAGATACGTTACGAGCAATTGTGTTGAAAAATGTATTAATATTATATATAAAAGTAGATAACTTACGAATGATACGTTATCCCCTGGCTTTTGTTGGCTGTTTTAGTGTAGTTAGTGCAAAATCGCATCACACACGACGGCATCTTTTATTTTTTGCGCTGCAAATCTGACAACTGCGACACGTTTGCACGTAGCCATTGACGGCGCGATCGCGATACTGAGGCGAGGTCTGGCAATTGCATGAGTTTTAGTGTGCCACTTTTGGAGCGCTTGTAACATATCTATACCTAATTTTTATATTACATCATTGCCCGAGTCTAAGCCTTTTTCACTTAATGTGTTCAGATATATGATACTGTTGGGTTTGATTGTTTCAAATCAATATTTATGTCACCGATTATAACATAATTGGTATTGCTACTGGTAGGGGATACAATTCTTGATAATTCTTGAACAAATAGGGTTTAAATAGCCAAAAACTTAATGGTCTAATTATTGGACATATATTAGGTGGCAGATTAAAAACTACATGATTAGAATAGCATTTTGGCAGCTGCTTTGCTAGTCTGCTAAGGTAAGTTGAATAGACCGCTTAAAATAAGAAACGTCAGATTCAAATTAGTGTAAGGCCTGAGTGGATCGCCGCTCAGAGCGGGGCGTCGAGCGTCCATATAAATTGCATTTGTTTTATATGGACGCTGCGCTGCACGCCCCGCTCTGAGCGGGGCGTCCACTCAGGCCTTGCACTAAGGGGTCCTTTGATTATATAATTTACTAGCGGCCGCCCGCGACTTCCTCCGCGTAGATTTTTGATGATGACAAAGATATAAAATAGGTAAGTAAGTGAATTTAATTCTAAGTCAAATGGTCTAGACATATTACATTTCAAACAGTGGCAGACACTGATATGCGATTGTTGAAGAATTTTTAAAGATTTTCCAATCAGATTACGGGAATTGTTTGCAGAATGCTTAATTCTTATTCCGTCAGTTACCTGATGCTTAAATCTTTGGCAAAAATGACTCTGCAAGATATAGAGCGACGCATGGATTTGGAGCTAGAAAATGGGGATCTTAGTTATTATGAGTGAGATTTAAAAAAAAGTTAAATATCGTAAGGCTGTTAAAACAATCTTAAACTCAGCACTGCAAATCGAGAAAGTGATTAATGAAGAAGAAGTGTGAAGAGGTCAATGAAGAGTACATGTCTTTAAAAAAATCCAGTGTTCCCCGTACAAAACCTTCAATCTTTTTTAACCCCCATTGGGATAGAATTTTCTTAAGGGGCTCCCATAATTGGCGTATGGGATCGTACCTTCGATCTGAATCTCTTAGTTTTCTTAGGTTTTTTGTAGCTTATTATGTTAAGAACAACGGCTTTAAGCAATATAGTATCCCATATTTACTTCAAAGTTCATTGTTTTCGAGATATTTGGCATCAAAGTTGAACAATTTTAGGCCAAAAAACCGGTTTCTGGCCATAACTTTTGTGTTAAATGGTTTAAAATGAAAACCCTAGACCAGTTTTTAGGGACGTCACAGACGAACCCAAATATGTAGATTTCGTATGTGTTAGATCTTTCACGTCAATAGAGATACAAAATAAGTGTTATTTTAGACAATGTTTGAAAAGATTATACAAAACTAAGTATTCATTCGTTTCAAAATCCGGTAGACCAAAATGGAGATAAAAGATTGAAGAACCGATAACCGTTTGATTAATACTTCTATCTGTAGTGCAAAAGTAGGAGATACGATTCAAAACTAGTCAAAAATCGACGGAAATCTCGGGTAGCCCCTTAAACGCTGAAATTACTTTTTTTGTATTTTAATAACTAATCTTACTACAAAGTTTCAAGTTTCTAGCTCAAAAAATAAAGTTCCCTCTTTGCACCCCTATTTAACCCTCTTACATATTATAGGGCAGTTCCTTGTGATCAAATTGGTGTCTAAAAAGTTTGTATAGCTCAATTTTTCCCGTAATAATAGCCAGTTTTACATGCCCCAGTTTTGGTGTGTTTAACCTTTAGCTTTACCCCCGTTTATCATTACCCCCAACAAACATAAAGTGACTTCTGCCCGTGTGGATAAGTGCCGGAAGCACGGCGGCCGGCAATACCAAGACCATTCCGTACTAGATTCTCTGTGACCTTGTTTGGCTGTCCGCCGATTTCGCTCGTTTGGTAACGGCTGTAGCTACTAATGCCCAGAATACTGCTGTAAGAGCTCACTGACTATGCATTACGATTACATAAAGCTCGCTCAATTGAAAGGGGAACTGAAAATTTCACGTATCACACATTTATTATTATCTGTCACTTCGATATCCCTGATATTCACTCGTCCCTTCTTCAGCCATTTCAAGCACTAAAGCACTCGTTGCCAGTTCCAATTCACTAGGTTTAACATCAGTCCCCGTGACACTAACTTCATACTGTCCGTGTACGTCATTTGCGTACTTTTCAACAACTTCTTCTTTAATATCAATGATTAAATCATCGTCACCGCCACATTTTTCTGTAGTTTTAAGTTTCTTCGGTTTCGTGTTGTCTGTATCGCTTTTCCTTTTGTGAGTTTCTCTGACGAATACTGTTTCACCGACGGTTAAGGAATCCACGATTCCTTCTTTATCATCATCACTGTCTTCTTGTTGCGATTCGTATTCAGCCTTAATAATTAAGGTCTCTGTCTCATCTTTTGCTGTTTCTTCAAAGTCTGCTGTAGTTTCTTCAAAGTCTGTTGTAGTTTCTTCAAATTCTGCTCCAGTTTCAAACTCTTCTTTTTCTTCTGCAACATTGATAAGTGCGCCCTGTGCTGCTTTGACAACGTTAACAAAGTCGCAGAACTCCTGCAGTTTGGCGTCGCAGTCTCTGCAGACGGCGTTAGGCAGGGAGCGATGGTTGAAGTCTAGCTGTACGCTGGTGTCGTTGAGGGCTAGTGTGGTCTTGTTGCCAGCTAGGTAGGTCATGTCACTGGACACAGCGACGCAGTCTTTGGAGAACTCGCCGCAGAAGCGGCATTGCTCTATAACTCGGCTCAGTGGGTCTTGCTCTCTGCTAACGGAATCTGGAACGAGAGGCACTTTTTAAAGAAAACTATCAATGAGATAAAACCTACAATTGAATTTACTCTAGGGGATTCTTAAATCCGTTGAAATATTTAAGTCTTGTTGCTAAGGCCAAGTATTGGTCAATGGTAATATTGATTACAGAGTTAAATAACTATACTCGTACTAATATAAGTACTGTAAAAGCCGAAGTGCGGGTTATTCCTAGAATTTACTGGTAAAACCTAAGATTTACCAACATGGGTTTGGCGAAGAGTAGCGGGGGACGGAGAATGCCGTTGAGTACGAAGACGAGCTTTTTATTTTCGACATTTACCATTTACCGCGTCACTGTGGTAAACCTAAGATTTACCAAGTGGATAGTGGTAAAAGTCCGAAATAAACAATGATTTCAGACTTTCACCCACTCGTGTTAGTAAATCTTAGGATTTACCGCACTTCGGGCTTTTACAGTAACATACAGATTGGACTTTCTGGATGGACATAGGCTATGATTAATCCTGTGGGTTTGCCTGTATAGATAGATTGTCTATACGAAATTCCGTGTTTAAAAACGGCCACCAAATCTGACTGCATACATTTCCATTCACGACGTGAAACTAAGGCAAGTTAGTGCAAGTAACTCAGTTTTAGTGCGCCACATTTGGAGCGCTCATATCATAAAATAACCTATCTACCTTTTTTCTATATTACATCATTGACGTCATGCCATAAAAACGTACCTGACAGATTTCTCGTGTCCAGAATCTTGCTCGGCCCCGGCAGGTCCTGCTTATTCACCTGGAAATAAAGGGAGACAGACATAAATAAATTGGTTGTCAAGTAGAATAGCGTAAAGGTGATCACATAAGCGAGATTAATTAACTAAGTAAAAACTGAAACAAAATCTTAATTGCAACCGCCTTATATTCTTATATACTTCATTGGCTATCATTTGAGATCAATAATCATTTGGGGGACAATCTGTTGCTTGCGTTCTTAGGATTTACGTACCACAACCCTGCACGTGTCCCCGGGGTGGTGCTAAAGGAGCGACAACAGCATCGGCGAAATAGGGGCTCCTATATAAATATCACGTTGATATCGCCTATTCTACAGATCGCCATACAATTAAATAATATTAATAAAGTAAGGGTAATTGTGGTCATCTTGTGGGCAATGAGGATCAAACAAAAATCTGATACAAATCACAAACATAACCCCTGGCGGCTGGCGGTCTCACAATCTGCGTGTATAGGCTCACGCAGACCACAGCATAGAATAGATAATAGTACAAGTACAGAAGGGACACTCCTTTTTTTTCTTAGCTATAACATTAAGATATATGGCCCTCTGACGTCGTCGACGACGACGTCGACGTTCATCGCTACAAGTACATGCCGGTTCCCCAACGTTGGGGCTCCGGCATGTACTTGTAGCGATGAACGTAAATCGCGGAGTGTCCCGCGCCTGACCACAGTCACATGAGGTAAACCTGTACCACACCTTATTATTTCGGCCGAATTCGTTGCAGATTAAACATTTGTTCAAAAATATAAATTATGTGATTGTGAGATAAAGCCGATAACGAACTTTTATATGTAAGTAAACAAAATATTATAGCATGTAGTATACGTCTTTCATTACCTTTTTCACAGTATTGCAATTTATTCAAACGCTCATGATGTCGGGCGGGCGACGTCGCCACCCGTGTAAGCAGGTACTTACGCTGTCACGCGCGGATGTGCCAGGGTTGTCACAAAATGGAAAATAAGACAAACGTTATTATTATCCAATGATTTATTTACATGTCTTGCACAGCCAGATATTTACGTGAGATTTTACACTAGTAGAAGCTGCAACAGATACTCACTCCTACTGAAGAAAAGTCAACTTGGGTCTGAAATCCTCTGCTATGCAAATCTTTTGTAATCAATATTCTTGGGGCTTCGGTTTGTGTACTCATTGAATTTATTGAAGCACGTGGTAAGTTTAAAACAGGAATAGTGGCGTCTTTCAATTTCGTATTCATATACATCCATTTTTCAAAGTGTAAGCTACATACATGCAGATTATATAATTGGTCAATGTTTTTATCTTTTAAATCTGGTCTACGACAAGCAGCTATCCATGTGTGGCACCTGGAAAGGAAACCATCAGGTATCATAAATAAATATACCTACAGACTATGAGGTTTTACATTATAGACAACAATTACTATTAACTTCGAGAATATAAAGATTTACATTTCACTGAATATAATTACTGTGTCTCATTAATAATAATAAACGACTACTTAAATATCGCGCGGTAGGTTTAATGCCTGCCTACAGTCAGTCCCAATATTCTGTAACTTGTTTTATGCTCACCTCAACGCTCACCCACAAATATATCTTGACACCGCAACGCGTAGTAACTAAGCGACGGTAGAGGTCTAGTTTAGCGACGGGTGACCGGCGGGTTGAGCCGTATTAGCGCTTAGCGAATAACAGCGCACGCGGCGTTGTAATGCAACACTTGAAACGTTGCTATGCGAAGTATAAATACTTATAAGAATCATAAGTTCTTTGTGAGAATTTTATGCTGTTGACGTCATTTTAAATTAACGATAGCAACAAGTGTGTCAGAACATAGGCCCGTATGAACAACCACACTAAAGTTCCAAGAAGTTCATTCGAAAATTCGATAGCCACTGATTAATAAAATAAATCAATTTTGTGAACAGATACGCAACTCGCTATAATAATATAGCTAATATTATAACTCTATAGGCTGTAGGTATGAAAAAAAAAAACAAGAAGCACCGTACCCGTACGGCAATCCAACACTATGCCATCGCAATTTCATTATCGAACCAAGGCGAGGTAGGTAATAACAGTAATAAGACTATACCTACTATATTTCTAACATTCGTTGCAGTTAAGTACCTACGTAATTAAGTACACAAACTTACCTCTCATCACGGGGAAATCTATGAAATCTTAAATCCTTATTAAATGCAGTTGATGAGGTACATCCATACACGGAACAGGTGCGCACCATTTTACTCAATAAAATTAGAATTCGCCACGGCCGGTCACTCAACTCAATAACATGTACGCGCCTGCCTTGAAAGTTGGAGGACGCAGACTGTGTGCGTTCGCGGCGGGGCGGCCCGCGCCCCGCGCCGCTTCCCCGCGACAGCCCCCACCGTCGCTCTGCGCAAGTACATTCGTTACCCAACTGCAATGATGTAAATAAAGAGGCCCAACAAGGTATGTTGTTAGGCGGATATCATAGTATTAACAGACGATCGAACGGTCCGGCGGACCGAGAGGGACACAGCTATATGAAAGAATCACAGCGATATATGACTATCTGATTCTTTCAGATAGCTGTGTCCCTCTCGGCCCGCCGGCCGTTCGATCGTCTATTAATGCTTTCACACTGCGCCGTATCCTCGGACGGAGGTGCGGAGCGACGATTTTCTCGTAGTATGCAAGTACCTCAGTTTGTATATAAATTCCGTATGAAACGACACACTGCACCGCACCTCCGTCCGGAGGTCCGGAGGTAGTCTAGGAGCTAGCGGCAAGGTTATTTGTAATACCAAGTGGCTAACAGAGTACGGAGTAATAAAAAAAATATAATAATGATTAAGTTTTATTTACAAGGACAATAATAAATTAATATCGCACAATTATACACACATGAGTCACATGACACATTACAAATGGCTTACTTTAAAATAGTTTTTTATGCCTACATATTTTCCTTCTGTAAATTGGCGATTGTTAAATTTAATAGTGCTATATATCGCGCAATTAATTTTAATAAATAATCTACGGGGAAACAGGAACACGGAGTTTGTTGCGATATACTATAAAAAAGTTGTAAAATTTAATCACCTTTTGTTGTTTGGCTAGAAGCAGTGTTGGCACAGCGTTTTCTTGGAGACTTTTAGTTATTTTTATTGACGGCGGCGGCGGTTCGAAATGTGCACTACAAACGCTATGGGAGCCTTCTTTATATCCTTTTCTAATAGGTCTTCTCGGCCGAATAATAATATAATTCAATAAGTTTCTACTTTATAAACTTATTTAACACTTATTTCACACCTTTTTTTCAATAACTTTTTTAAATTAAAACTAGCAACTCACCCTTTATGTTACACAGTGTTAATACATCAGACATAAAATATCTACTAAATCCTTCCTGAAGAAGTACGTTGTTAGTTCATAGTTATTTATTCAGTAACAATATACATTGCATTTGAAATAAAAATGTCAAAATAATACAAAAAAAATCAAAAACGAATACAGTAACAGAGAGCAACTAATAAAGAATAAGAAAAAGAAAATTAATAGAAAAACAAAAATGAGGAATTTATATCATGTCTTTGTATCAATCAAATGATTTACTAAATGCCAATCTAATGCTTAATTATATCACAGTCTATTAAAAAAAACAAGAAAAACAATAATAAGAAATTAATGTCAACCTAGTCAATGTATAGTGATTACCCATCAGATGGGTAACCGGCATAGGCTGCGGTGTCCGCTTACCATCACGTCCGTACGCTTGTTTGCCATCGTCGTTGTATAAACAAAAAAACCGGTCAAGTGCGAGTCTGACTCGCGCACCGAGGGTTCCGTGCAAACTAACAATTAACTCAAGGTAAAAGTCCCAATATATTTGTTAAATTACTTATTTTAACCCAACACAATAGAATTCAATTTCAAACAACGAGTAACTTTTATACCAAGACAATTGAATCGCGATCTTTTTTTGACCTGCTATTGAAAATAAATATACGCGTCCCAATCCCAACCCCATTAATTCTAGAAAAATCTTAACAGCGCGAATGGGGTCAGCGCCATCTATCGGCCCCATTTGATACTAACGTGCAAGGGCAATCGGCTTAGTACGTATGTTGGTCTTTTAGCGATTATTGTTTATCACGTGAACTGAAATCGATTATTATTGTTTTATTTGATAGAGAGTACTTCTATTTATAGTTTTATAGGAAATTCAAAACAAAAATAAACTTATAAAGTTGATTACATTGCAAATCTAACTAGGAAATGATTTTTGTAAATAAAACAAAAAATATGCTAGATACAGAAAAAAAATACTTTTCCCGTAATATATATGTTTATCTTAATCACAAGTAATTATTTCAAATTTTTCGCTTGAATAACTTCGGAGATAAGGTGGGTGGAATGGTATTTTTTTTACATTTTCCTTCATAGATCAAAATTTTCCGGGTGTAGAAAAAAAAGAAAAATTGTTTCAAAAAGTGCAACTCAAGCCCTTCAAGAATATTTTTTTTTGCCCCCTCCTCATATTCGTAAGTTTTTATAGAAAAATTAAATGTATATTTAAATTTTTCATTTTCCATGCACGCGGATAACTCTCATTTATAACCATTCCAAGTTTCAAGTTGATAGCTTGAGTAGTTCGTGAGATATTTCACTTTTGACAGACAGACAGACGGACGGAGTCGCACCATAAGGGTTCCTTTGTTACCATTTTTGGTACGGAACCCTAAAAAGCTGAATCAACAACATAAGCAGCCTGCGACCTGCGAGAATCGGTTGAGAAATGCGACCCGCACAGGACAGACGTTTTACACACGAAATATTTTTTGCCCAAGCAGAAACGGAGCACTTCGTTTGCTTTGCTCGATCGTTCAAAAACACTAACCAAAAATAGTTATTTGAAGGCGATGAACTTAAGCAACGATGAGTCTCGGCAACCCCTCTACTAAATTATATTGTTTGATCATTGAAGTATAATGTACGTTAGTAATAATAAGTAGCTCAATGTGTTTGATCGGCAAAGATTGACTCTCTGTCGCGTGTCGTAGCGTCGTAGGCTCATCCTAGGGCATTATTGCGAAGCGACAAACACACACAGATATAGGAAATAAGCTTTTTTATCTAAACTCAAGGACATATTTTCAAGATGTAGTACGTAGTATAAATGAACTATATTCTCACCAAATCTATCTTCGCTGGGGGATTCACCGGACCATTGACTGTTGTGTTGTTAAAGTCGATCTCCATAGTTAAAAACGGTTGGTCGACATCGGATGGTTTTCTTAAGGGTACATTTTTGGTTCCAGAGTTTATTTCATGTTTTGCAGATGACTGGAAATAAATATCTACGGTTAAGGCATTTGAAGTTTGGGTTATTATCGTATTTAGACTCATATTTTTAACATACGTTCGGTACTTGTGGCAATTTCAGCGTCGGCACTGCCCACTCAAAAAGCCTGCGACTTTTTGGCAACGGTCGAAATTCATTTTCTGTAAAGTGTATAGAGCAAATTGTGCTTCTTTTTAATGGCCACCAAATAGGTCCTCTGCACGTTGCTGCTATCCATTTTTCTTTAAATTCGGGAGCTTTTGGAAATCTACAAATTTGTATAAATAATTCTATTGTTATTATTTAAGATTACACTCGATCCACGGACGATGTAGAGTTAGTGCCTACTTAGTTAGTAATTAGTATCCACTAAACAAGTGCAAGTCAGGCAATAAAAGTCAGTAATAGGACTATTGTTGCACGGCACGCTCCATAAGTAGTGCAGGTGCATAAGGCAGTACCGGTGCGAAAGAGATAGCATGATCCAAAGATCTATAACCCTCGCCACTTGGTTTAGCGGATACTATAGAAATCTGAGAAAACGTCCAATTGGGCAGCGATAAGGGTGACGATTACACAAAGGATGGTTTTTATGGCCTTCAAAGTTCAGTCAACATTTTGTTTTTCGTTCGCTGGTAATTTGTGAAGATGGTAAAACAAGTCTCAGGCAAAAATTTCATTTTTGGTACAAGCTTTTATTGCCGACTGTAGGTACTTTTCTGTATATCATCATAATTAAACTACTCATTGAGACGATTCTAACGAGCCCAAACTCAACGGGGTTACGTCGGTTAAGTACTGAATTCCCATGGCCACCTTCTGTCTCCATCATCAGATCAGCACGATGGTACCATAACATTGAATTGTCATCCAAACTATACCCACTTACACCCAAAATTTCAGCTCAATCGGTCTTCGGGAACTGGGTCAAATTTAACTCGCAAGATTTGTCCCATACTAATATACTAACAGGGCAAGTTAAAGAAACTTGTAAAAAAAAAGACTAAAAAATGACTAAAAAAAAAAACTCTACAATTGAGATTAGATAAGTACTTATGCATTTTCTATACGTTCAATCGACGATAAAATAGCAATAGATAGGTATCATGATAAATTAAAGTACGTTCGTACGTCCTTTCATTTTTAAATTATTTTAACATTTACTAATCCTTGGCTGGTTTTATCGATACGTGGTGGTGCCGCACAGCACTATCCAAGCGGCGAGCGGCGCACATCGCTGCTGCACCATGAGAAAATGTCTCATTGAGTGAATCGTTATATACCCCGTTCGTTGCGGCGTAAACACTTTGCTTTGCATTAATGTTACTTGTACAGCAGCAATGCATAACCAAACATATTGAATTGTCATTCAGCAAGCAAGTGTAAGCTTACATGGATACATCGGAATATTACGTTGAATTCGTGGTTTTATTTGAAAGAAATAGTATAATAGTATTTACTTGTGAAAAGTGATCCCATTGTTGTGGAAATTCATCAAATCACTGCGATTTTTGCAAGTAATTATTGCACAATTCGGCATTTTGGAAAAAAACGGAACTTTCTCGGTGGACAGCGCGCGTGCACACTCGGTAACAACGGACGGTGAACTGGCCGGAGTATGTCCAATGAGCTATCGGCTAACATGTGCGACACCGCCCCCGGCCCCGGCGGCTTCTCCGCTCTATAGTATTATATGCTCTGAGACAAGTGAGACAACGAAACGAAGTTCGTTCGTGTATCTCCCTCTCTGTCGCTCGAGAGGGAGATACACGATCGTCGGAACGTTTTTATCGCGGTAGCGCCTCTGACGGCATAATAATTATACGCACGTAGTTATTGAATAAGGATAAGAGAGAGGGCGCTGTGCCGTAGTAGTAAACATCGGCTCCGTGTACAAATCGTTAAAAAAAATGTTAAAGTGACAGTTTGTGTTCTACAAAGTGAAAAATAACAAAAATGAACAGTTAATCTACAGTTATAAATAAGGAACACAGTGGATACACATGAACTTAGAGAAAAACAGTGAAACACGGCAACAACAACAAAGTGACTTTGATTGCTAATAACAACAGTTCTAGAAACAAATCGTTAAATCATACGCATAAGAAGTATAATAACAGTGCAAAAAAATTACAAACCGGACACTCAGTGCAATTGTAAAAGAAAAACAACAAACTCATAACCTAAAACCAGTGCCATATCATCATCGCCTGCATTACGTTAGACATACAGCGCCACCACCACTAGCGCCAGTGAAGTTAATAACAACGCCATCTAGAGTCTACATAGAAACTGCTTGTATGAGAATTATAACGCCACCTAGCTGGTTTCCTGGAAACTGCAACAGAGAAATCGAAGAGCGAGAACCTTAAACCTCGATACGGAGTACACTGTTTCTCCAGGCTACCGTAAGAGGGCACTATCATAAAGAATGGACGAAATAAAAAATATGTTACTTAATATGCAGGAAGACATGAGGCAACAAAAACAAGACATGTTAGATATGAAGGAAGACATAAAAAATACAATCAACAACAACATAAATGAAAAGTTTAGATACTTAGAAGGCAAAAACGAAGTTCTTGAACAAAAATTGGAAACTCAGAGTATCGAAATTGGTAAAATTGAGAGATTCATGAGAAGAAAAAATCTACTGTTTTTTGCAGTCGAGGAGCGTGAAAGAAACTACCACGAACTAGAAAAAAATATAATAGACATAATTAGTAACGTTTTAAAAATAAATTGCGACCACCGTGCCATAGAGTCAGTAAGAAGATTAGGAAAGAAGGGAGAGAAGATAAGACCTGTTATCGTCACACTGCAAACCTTAGGGCTAAAAATACAAATTCAGAAATGTAAGAAACTCCTAGAAAATTCACCATACTACATCAAAGAAGACTTTCCCCTGGATGTACTGAACAAACGCAAGCAATTACAAAAAGAAGCAGAGAAAGAAAGGGAACTAGGAAAAAGGGTCATATTAAAGTACGATAAGCTTATAATACTAGGTGACAAAAATAGAAACATACAGCCACATGACATCCATAGAAAGAAAAGAATATTATCAAAATCACCTGAAACTACGGAAAGCGTTACGAAAGAAAAAGAAAAACAACCAAACAAGGTAAACAAAACAAATAATATGTAAAACTTTCTTATGAAGAAGCCTACCCTGACATATAGAGAAAACAGCGCTCCCCGACCAGGCAGTAGCACAGCATAGCAATCAATTTCACTCCCTCTCGATTCCCCAAGCCGGCTGGTCACCGAGGGGATATTAGACCAACACCCCCCGAACTATACCGTTAATCCAAGCGAAGAGATAAAACAAAAACAGAACTACCTATATGTTGGAAAGACAAAAGCTAGAAACAGGAAAATATGGAGGAAAATGGGGGAGGCCTACGCCCTAGAGGCGACTACTACAAGGAAAGAAGAAGAACCAAATTAAGATAAATAAATAAATATATAATAAGTATAATGTAACAACAAGACCATAAATTAGTATAATACTGTAATCTTTCCAGTCAAATAAATAACAAATAATTAAATATTAATGCAATGTTACGAAGTTAATACAATTAAAAATACGATAATGTTAAGAGATTAAGATTAATTAATTACTAATCAATAACTTAACTCTTTTAATTGAAAGATTAAATTAGAAAGGATTAAACATAATGCAAATAAAAAGAATCTTAAATAAATGTCAAAAAATAATAAAATGTGTAACTATAAACTGCATGTAGGTAAGGTACCTAATATGTAATAATAATGCATGATATCTAAATAATAATACATACAAAAAAAAAATGTATTACATAGATTTGTTAATCACCTTACTAAAACTACAATCGCATGTAATAACTAGAATGTAAGAAAAATGTATGCGTAGTAGAGAATAAAGGCTTTTATTTATTTATTTATTTATTTAGTTATTGAATAAAATGATGTAATATGCAAAAGAGGTAGATCTCGTTGTCTCAGTCTATAAGACATTCCGTGGTTAAAAATAGCCCCCAACTCTGATGCATACGTTTTCATTCACGACGCGAAACTGAGATAAGTTGATTGACTCAGTTTTAGTGTAGTACAACTTTTGGACCGCTTTATAACTTATCGAAGTACCTACCTCTTTTTATATTCAATCATTGACTGAATAAATTTATAAATTTAACAAAATTTATAAAAAAAAGTAGATTATGTACTCACGAATGATACGTTATGCCATGGCTTTTAGACGCTGTTCTTGTGTAATTAGAGCAACCTCATCACTCATCAGTCATCACGGAGGACGGCATGATTCTGTTTTGGTGTCAACGACCCGAATCTGACACGTGACGTCACTTACACGGTTGCCTTCCGCGCAGGCCGGCATGTACTTTAGCGGCGCGAGTGGCGTGGCGTGGCGAGACCAGTAACAACGTATTATCACAGATTAGTTGGTATTATTAAAATGCCATTGCGATTTTAGGGCATTTTCAATAATTTGTGTAGCTAATTAGCGTGCGAGTTGTTAAATAAAAATTAGCTCAGTGTCAATTTTGTAACGACAATTAAGAATCGAAAATCAATAAAAATAACTTTTTCTTTTCAATTTTGAAATTATATGCGTATACTGGTTATTTAAATGTGAAATAAGTACATTTTCAAATATTTTGTATGCTTAATTTTCGTTACTAAACTGACTTGGAGTTAACTTTTATTTAACAACTCGCTAATTGGGTACCTACACGTTTTATTGAAAATGCCCTTTAACGATCGTAATTTTCAGGAGGAAAAGTAACTCCAAACAGCTGAATTTCTATTTACGTACCCATTTTTTATTAATTTAATTTTAGACCGCTTATTTTAACCTCATTGGTTCGTGATAAAATTTGGCTGTGCACATGAGTTTGTGAGTGCGTGCGAGAGTTTGTTTCGCCTTTCGCCATAAAGTTTTCGAGTACCTGAATGGATGGTAGGGGATAAGTTTTAAGGAATATACGCCGTCATTTAATATTTGATACTGAACAAGATTATTTAATATGTAAGTGAAATAAATATTGACAAAATCCAATAGGGTGCCTCGGTAAAAATGTATTTAAAACTTTCCCCGGGACTTTTGTTCTTATCCAGGTTTTTTTAATGAAATGTAAGGTTAAATGTAGCTACAGGGTTTGGAACAACAGGTTTGGGAATTGGCTACAGTTTGGAAAATGTGTCACATATAAGTAGGTTACCTACCAGTACCAGTTGTTGTGAAGATCGTCCATGGTCAAGTTGAACATCGATAAGGGTGTTCGCAGCTGAGCGACGATCACTTGTAGATCCTGCATCACTACTAGATCCTGCATCACTAGACTTGCTTGATTTGAGGAGTTTATCATAATTAACAGCACCTTGATCAAAGGGGGACAAACCCGCACGTCGGAATCCATTTATCAATATGTCAGGTTTGAGAGTCTTCTGAATGCACTCTTTTAAAATTGGACCGAAATCTTCTCTTCCCATTTCTTTTGCGTTATTAGCCATTCGCCAGTTAAGGACACTTTGTTTCCAGGAACTCTTCAAAGCATGAAACACTGGTACATCCATGGGTGCGAGAGTAGAGCTGGGGGGGAGTGCCATGAGAATGATCCCGTTTTCTTTGCAAAACGTTGTTAAAGGCAAGGAAAGGTGTGAAACGTGTCCGTCAAGAACGAGTAACACGGGTTTTTGAATGTTCTCCTTCAATAAGAAACCATTAAATGAATTTGCGATATATTCAAAAAAGGTCTGGCACGTCATCCAACCATTATCAGACGTGCCAATTACCCACGTTTTAGGATATTTTTGTAGAATATTAATCGGGATCCGTTTATCAGGAAAAAGAGCCAATATTGGCATTAGTTTTCCATCAGCTGATGCACCAAGACACAGTGTTAAATTGTCTTTTTCATTCTCTTTTTGGCCTCTCCTAGTTAACACAGCTTGGCCTTTCGGACACAAGAAAAAAGCGGACTCGTCACAATTGAAAATTCGAGACGGATCTTGCAGAATATTCAAACAGTCATTCTCTTCCAAGTATTTGTGAACACGATCGAACCAGTGTCGTATTCTCTCTTCTGTTGCCCCGACTCGTGCTGTAGCTAATGCCTGACTTACGCTTGAACTTACGTCAGGGTTTCTTTTCAAAAATCCTTCGTACCAGTGTCTTCCTGGAATTCCATCTTTAAATGGATTAGGTCTATTCAGTTCTGTAACTAACTGACCAACTGAATACGGTAACTGTTCTTTAGTCACGGTAAACCCAATCTCCGACATATGGTGAATCCATTCGACAATTAATTTCTCTTCGTCCTTTGTGAGAACTGTCGCGTGCCCGGAAGGATTGGTGTGTTTATTTTTAATTTTATCTAGTAAAGTTTGATAAGGCACTTTATACAATTTGGACGCCTTGTAAGCCGTCATTTCTCCATTTCGAACTGATGCCAAGGCGTTGTTAAAATTTTCGGAATTATAGTTTTTGTATGGCATTTTGAAACATGCATGCGTCTGAAAAAAAACTGTCTTTAAGTAAACCCTTAACAAGTTAAGATCTATTAAATTATTAACACGATCATCATATCAACCCAAATATGAACGCTGCTGGACGTAGGTTTCCCTCACGAAATACTTGTTCTATGGTTTCCCCCAATGAGTGACACAATAAACCTACCATCTACTTGTATCAACACAGAACAAATAGATGTATTGATTATCTACGATTAACTTAAAAAAAAGCTAGGCAATGTTGTATAGGACGAGACACACTTTTGAAAGAGCAATCCTATACCGTGTAATAGGGTACAAAGTAATAAAAATAATCGCGCAAAAATAACAAATCTCCCGGGATAAGTCCCGGATTCCCGGGATTTACCTAGGCAAGACTTGCATTTTATCAATGTAGGTACCTACTACATGTGACCTCTTCAAAAAGAATATGAAATAACAGATAAGGGTACACATTTATATATTTATTTAAGCTTTATTGCTCACAATGCACAAATGTACAAACGGCGAGCTTAATGCCAAATATTATTCTCTACCAGCTAACCATTGGGCTAAACAGAGATTTATAAAAAAACACAGATTCCCCATTCCTATTCCTTTTCCTACCTACTAGGAGTGATCTGTGAGTTTACCTACCACTATAAATTAATTTGTCACGAACTTGGGGTAAAGAATTAAATTAAGTAGCCGTCCCTTACTTCGTGTTACTACTTCTTGAATAATTCCGTAAAATACTAATGTAGATCACTTTTTAATTAAATACATCAATCAATAACCATTAACTATCCTATATGTAGGTAATAAATAAACATGAAAATGCATTACAGAAATCAAGCAATAAACAGAATTTATTCAGCAAGTGAATATGTGAATTAACCTTAAAATTGTAAATTTGGGTCACGTTCCACGTTCAACTTTTTTTATGAGAACTCTAGTGAACAAAACATATACCGAAGTAAGCTCATAGAAAGTCATTAAATACATTCTGTTTTTTAAATTTACATCTACAGTTTCTTAAGTATTAAATAACACGAAGAAGGGGCCGTCCTTGAAATATAATGACCGCTAGTTCGTGAGTTCGTGACTCTTAAGATACCTAAATACACACTTTTCCGCATTCAATCCATTGTTAAGGAACTCGGCAAAGCGTTGTTAAACGCTTCGTTTTATTTAAATGGACTTACCTTTGCCTTTCGATTCCAAGTCGGAGCGACCCCTTACATCAAGAAGAAGTTCGCGCACTGACAGTGACAGTTTCGTGCGTTGTGTTGCTATTATCAATATTATCATGGGTAATAATACCACGCCCGAGCGAGATGGTAGCATACAAATGTCGATGAATGTGAAAGAAAGGGAAATATCATTCGTTGTCCTTGTTATAGTTACACTTTTTTATATTATAATCAGCTCGGCGAACCTTGATCCCTATGACAGTTCATACTAGTGACGGGTCGTGTCGATATATCGCAACTTTTTATAGGCAATGGCGTGACTTGCATTCAGCCACATCGATAAACATGTTTTTAAAATATAATCTACATTACTATAATTATAATGCTTGTTATATTTACAAGTATCCGTGTATTTGTATATGGGGTTGCCAATATTCCGATGCAGAGGTAACATGGTCGGACTGTATAATTTTAATGTGAATTAAAATTTTAGTTATAGCAACACTATCTGATCTGTCACTACGCTAGTACTGTCAGTTCGCTACGCCAGTACGAGTGCTAACGCCTTGTATGCGCCACGTGTTTTGTTGTGTCATCGGAATCCTTTGTTTGTTACTATTGTTGTTTTCTGTTTTTGTTATTGTTGCTGTTTTGTTTTTGTTGGTGTTTCAAAATGCCGAAAAGACTGAGAAAAACTGTACTCAACAGTGAAACGCGGGAGTTTGTTGTACGCTTGCGTGACTATTTTGCTCGCGAACAACAAAATGGCGGACCTTTGTTGCCACTTGACAACGTACGCGACCGTGTTGCTGATGCTTTGGGAATTGGCAAAGCTACCGTTTCCCGAATTACAAAGGAGAAGTTCGGCGAATCGTCGATGGAGGAGAACAAACTATCAACTCCAAAGAAGAAAAAACATAATAGGGCACGACCCGTAACTAACCCCGATGATTTCGACATGGCAGCGATACGAAACCATATTTACGGCTATTATTTTCGAGGTGAACTGCCGACTTGCACAAAATTATTAGCGTCGCTGAAATCGGCTGATTTATTTAAAGGTGGATTCACTTCTCTCAGACAGGTTATAAAAAAATGTGGATTTCGTTATGGGAAGTGTGACAAAAGAAAAGTGATAATGGAGCGGAAAGACATTGGATTGATGAGGTGTGATTTTCTACGACAAATAAAAAACATCGAGAACTGGGACAAGGTGGTTTATCTGGACGAAACGTGGCTCAACGCCAATCACTCAGTCTCCAAAACATGGACAGACGACACAGAGAAATCCTGTACCAAAGCACCAGAAGGCAAGGGCCAGCGTTTGATTATCTGCCACGCTGGCACAGCCAAAGGTTTTGTACCTAACTGCTTGTGGGCCTTCAAATCCGTGAAAACAACTGATTATCACGAAGAGATGAATTTTGAGAATTTCAAGAAATGGTTCACAAAACTATTAGACAATTTAAACGAGCCCCACTACATTTTAATGGACAACGCCCCATACCACTCTGTGCAAATTAATAAAGCGCCTACCGCGAACAACAATAAAGGCGAAATAATAGAGTGGCTGCAAAACAATGGTGTGGCAGCTAATACTCAAATGCTGAAAAAGGAATTAGTTAGATTGTTGAACCTTCATAAACAGCAAACAAAGAAGAAATATTTCTTGGATGAGATGGCAAAATCAAAAGGGCACACCGTGATTCGGCTACCGCCCTACCACTGCCAATATAATGCAATCGAAATGATATGGGCGCAGATCAAAGGTGGGTTGATTTGTATTTATTTTAACATGTTTTTATTTAGGTCACTGGTGACTGTCTAGTCGGCTAGTACTATTTAAAGCTATTTTATTTCACTAGCAAATTGCATTTTTATTTTTATCCATGTGCTTATATCAATTACACACTTTTAACGTACAAAATTATGTACTTATAATGTACTTACCCCGATCTCGCTCTTTGACTTTGCATCATTTTTAATCTAAACCATTATTGTTTCAGGTTGTGCAGCCAGGCTTAACACCACTCCGCCATTCACAGCTAATAAAATGCTTACGTTGCTACAAGAGGCATGTAGTCAAGTGACTCCGGACAATTGGAGGAAAGTGGTTGAAAAGACGAAAAAACTATGCTTAGATGATTGGAATCGAGACGTGCGATACGACAATATAGTAGACCAGCCGTTTTTAATAAACATAGGAGAAAGCAGCTGCAGTTCGGATTCCGAGTCTGAGACGCAATCAGTGACATCATTGTCAGATTCAGATTAATTAATGTATATTAAAAAATCATTAATAAACCGCTTTTGTTTTATTTGAGTAGGTATATACAATAAATTTGTTAAATCTCCTTTATTTTATTATCGCAAACAACTTAAATGATTATAAATCTGACACTAAGAGCGTAGGTACTCTATTGATGTATTTTGTACACTCGTTTCCATTTTCGATATTTGTTTATCGATACTTTTCCGCACTAGTCGATATCTTCCAAACGGAGTAACTTTTGCAGGACGTCAACGTAAAGTCTGATTGAGATAATTTCTTGTAAGTGTTAATAATTATTATAATTCCAACGGGATATTATTGTAATTGCATATATCTGCCTAAAATTAATAAATATCATTTTTAGACACCGCCAATTCGATTATAATATAACGGTGACGCTACTACAAGATTGTGTCGTGGGAATAACTGTCAGTGTCATAGGGATCAAGGTTCGCCGAGCTGATTATAGCTACAACTGATATAGTAACTCGTGGCAAATAAACCATTACCCGCCCAAATTTATTAGGTTGTTTATGGTTAGCTATCAGCTATTTTAAGACCAATTTTTAATTTTGCTGCATAAGAGCCGTCCCTCATTAGCTTACGTACCACATAGTATAGCTTGTCCTGAGTAGGTATTATTACTGAGCACACTGAAATGATCGTGCATAGAAAAAACCGATCGAATGTAACTTAATTATGTTTTATTTTTAAGTACCTATTGAAATTTAATTACAAAACAAGTCAGAATACAAAAGTGTAAAGAATGAGTCCCGCTTTCTTAGTATATACCTATAGGATAATTTCGCCGGTTAGCGACTACCTAATTTCATGTGCCGGTTGGCGACCACTTAGCTGAGTTGGTGAACTGAAAGGATATTTTCTCGGGTTTTTAGTAGATTTCTATTCTAACACAACAAAAAATGCATGTAAGTACAACTAAATGTCTCAATAGGGTCTGTAGAATTGATGTTATCTTCCATAGAAAAAACCTTCTCCTTCAGGTGGTCGCGTAACCAGCGGAATGACCTAGCTGCCCGGCCCGGCGCCGGCGGCTTCGCACGGATTACCCGTTTTCCTGTAGGAATGAAGCCCTTTCCCGCGGTAAAAAGTATCCTTGTTCATCAGGGATAGTAGATGCTTTAATTTAAAGAATTCTGACATTTACTAAGTATTTACTTAATTAATAAGTAATTATATGTATAAATATTACGAAATAATCTTAGATAAATTTGCTACGCCCTATTAGGGCCCATGGACACTGTATTAATTTTGACCATATATTAGTTACATATATGTAACTACCATGGATGCAATAAAGATAATATGAAAAAAATACTTTTTGACAAACAAACTAAAACAATGAAATCAGAGACCTGTTTTGTGAACTATGCCAAAACGCTTGGGGAAATGTTACTAAAGAACCGATCATCATTGAAGGAGACTGTGGACTTCGTGGAGACCTCAGCTGCCGCGGCGTTTGGGATGCACAGAGGGAGGCGTTATTCGATATCCGTGTCGTAGACACCGACGCTCCTTCTTATCCGGTATATCTCTCGTCCGGTAGCATCCATTTTAAAATCAGCAGAAGAAGAGAAAAAACGTAAATACAGTAACGACTGCGAGAAACGTCACGCAACATTTACCCCTCTCGGCACATCCGTTGACGGAGTCTTTGCTCCACAAATGTCCGCCTTTGTAAAACATCTTGGTGAAGCTATTGCCGACCGCTGGGACAGACCCCTAACTGTAATAATGGGCTGGTTAAGATCAAAAATGATAATATCCATAATCCGGGCCACAAGTATGTGTATTCGCGGGACTCGGCACGGATTCAGATCTGTTAAAAAAAATTCGGCTTCAACGACGGGGCAGCTCTACCCAACATCGCCACCTCACCCCCCCTCTACTTACAACTATCCGTTCCTTTTTTTATATAATACTTGTTGTAAATATTTCATTAATGTGGTTTTTTGACTTTGTCTTGAATAATATGATGGGTGTTTCTTTTAAGATATCTAATCTTTCCTATTTAAAATATTAAAGTAGGTAGATCATGCACTGCACTATCAGACTCTTTTTAAGATAGTTTTACTTCTAAAGCCCACTACTTTTATGAGAGCATCTTAAATTAATTTAAAGGCACTGGGTTATTATCATAATAAGACGAGACCTTTGTTTCGAGTGTTTTTTATTAAGGTTTTAACGATGAAATTGGATTTGTAGGGCATGGGAAATCAAAAATAACAACTTTTGGCACATTTAAGCAAAAAAACCAAACAAATAGAACGTCTCGCATGGTGAAAGTATAGACATTTTTAATCATTTACACAAAATTACCAATATTGTAATGGTATGGAACATAACATGAATTAAGAGATTATTGGATTCCTAAAACCTAGTACTAAACAAATAGAGACTTCAAGTTTGAAAAAGCTAATTGAAACAGTATGCATTACCATGCAAGCTTCAAACAATCGTAGGCCGAGTTGGTGGATCTGTGAAGGATGGCCAACAATTGATGCAATTTATCAAACCAACTTAATTACAGAACGAAAGATGCTGGTCGGAAGCTAGCGTGATAATTGGCATAGTAAGTTTAATTGCTTCCTAACACATTATCAGAGGAAATTAACATAAACAGAAAAACAAAACATCCTTCGCATATGAGATACTTAAAAAAATACAATTCTAAATTTGTTTTATTATTTAAAGGGATGTTTACATGTGCTACAAAAACAACATAACTACATTGGTGTCAATTTTACAGGGTGCAGGAACTTAATTTCTTCTATAATATTATAGCATCTTCCATTTACTACGCAGTGTATGGCCATAGGGTTACACTTGCATCTTGGATTCTATTCATAATCGGTTCTCTTCAAAAATATTAACCCTTAGATGCATACAGTATCAATGATACAACTGAAGTAACACAAGTAGTCATCAAATTAATCTCAGTTAGACTTTGTCAAACTAGACACAAAGTCTCAAATGTGATGTAGAGTTAACTGTTCATTAGCCAAGTGATTGAATACCAAATGCACCTAAGAGTTAAAAAATCACTATGTCGCTTATTCTGTTTTAGTAACATTATTGGCAGACATGTTAGTTTTGTGCAAAAACAATTTAAGTAACATTCATATACTTAGTAATAGTTGTAAATATAAATGTACCTCTATTAAAGAGAATGTGATTATTACTGTACTATAAGTTCCGTAGCGCCGAAATATCTAAAGTCCATTTGACAGTTACAAAGCGGTAAGTTTGGGCAAACGGGATCCTAATTAAATAATGCCTACTACACAAGTGTACCGTCGTCCAGACGAACATAATCATACCAAAAACTCGATTTCGTAAAACATGTCAGTTATGTTGTTTTTGTAAACATCCCTTCATTTCTTCTTAAGCTTATTAGTCTTAAATTCTTAACATTGAGGTATAAGTCCAACATTTTTACTCATATAATGTATATGCCCAGATCAATTTGTGGCATTTTCTACTGAGCCAAGTTTATGCAATCATGTAACCATGTAGTATATTATTCTTAGCTCTGGAAATTGGGCCGGGCCACTGGTAGAGCGATTAGCGACGCGACCGCGACTTCAAACATCAAGTCGCACAAATCGTACTGAAGCGTCGCCAACCACCCCACCAGTACGGCCCCACGGCCCCAGCTTGAGCGGCACTACTACAGTCTATAGGAGACGCTACACGGGCCGATATCGGCAGGACTGAATAAACCTCGCTCAATTGAAAAGGGAACTGAAAATTTGACGTATCGGTCGGGGTATATTTCACCGTGTTGAACACACTTTTATTTTTAACTGTCACTTCGATATCTCTGATATTCACTCGTCCCTTCTTCAGCCATTTCAAACACTAAAGCACTCGTTGCCAGTTCCAATTCACTAGGTTTAACATCAGTCCCCGTGTCACTAACTTCAGACTGCCCGTGTCCTTCATTGGCGTCCATTTCAACAACTTCTTCTTTAATATCAATTAGTAAATCATCGTCACCGCCACATTTTTCTTTAGTTTTGAGTTTCTTCGGTTTTGTGTTGTCTGTATCGCTTTTCCTTTTGTGAGTTTCTCTGACGAATACCGTTTCACCGACGGTTAAGGAATCCACGATTCCTTCTTTATCATCATCACTGTCTTCTTGTTGCGAGTCGTATTCAGTCTTAATAATTAGAGTCTCTGTCTCCTCTTTTGCTGCTTCTTCAAAGTCTGCTGTAGTTTCTTCAAAGTCTGTTGAAGTTTCTTCAAATTCTGCTCCAGTTTCAAACTCTTCTTTTTCTTCTGCAACATTGATAAGGGTGCCCTGTGCTGCTTTGACAACGTTAACAAAGTCGCAGAACTCCTGCAGTTTGGCGTCGCAGTCTCTGCAGACGGCCTTAGGCAGGGAGCGATGGTTGAAGTCTAGCTGTACGCTGGTGTTGTTGAGGGCTAGTGTGGTCTTGTTGCCAGCTAGGTAGGTCATGTCACTGGACACAGCGACGCAGTCTTTGGAGAACTCGCCGCAGAAGCGGCATTGCTCTATGACTCGGCTCAGTGGGTCTTGCTCTCTGCTAACGGAATCTGGAACGAGAGAGGCACTTTTTGTAAAAATAATGAATAATACCTTCAATTGAATCTACTCTAGATTCTAGGGGATTTGTAACTGAAATCCATTGAAAGTTTTAAGTCTCGTTGCTAACGCCAAGTATTGCTCAATGATTATATTGACAACAGTACAGAGTTAAGTAACTATACTAATATAATATTGTGAAGAGGAAAAGTATTTGAGAATGTAGCCTTCAAGTACTGTAAAAGCCGAAGTGCGGGTCGAACTTTTGTAGGTACTTACTTAAATACATGCAATGGAGGTAAGTATTACGAAAAAAACTATTCTAGCGCTTCGCCGGGAGGGTCGAGGATGTACCTCACTTCGGGCTTTTAAAGTAACATACAGTTTGGAGTTTCTGGATGGACATAGGCTATGTTTGATCCTGTGGGTTTGCCTGTATATATTCATTGTCTATACGAAATTCCGTGTTTAAAAACGATCACCAAATCTGACTGCATACATTTCCATTCACGACGCGAAACTAAGGCAAGTTAGAGCAAGGAACTCAGTTTTAGTGTGCCACATTTGGAGCGCTCATATCATAAAATAACCTATCTACCTCTTTTCTATATTACATCATTGACGTCATGCCATAAAAACATACCTGACAGATTCCTCGTGTCCAGAATCTCGCTCGGCCCCGGCAGGTCCTGCTCATTCACCTGGAAATAAAGGGAGACAGACATAAATAAATTGGTTGTCAAGTAGAAAAGGGTAATGGGGATCACATAAGCGAGAAATGATAAAAAAAATATAATGGAAACAAAATCTTTATTGCAACCGCCTCATAACAAAATCTACTTAATTGGCTATCATTGCAGATCAATAATCATTTGGGAGACAATCTATTGCTCGCGTTCGCAGGATTTACCTACCACAACCTTGCACGTGTCCCCTGGGTGGTGCTAAATGAGCGACAACACTTTCGAAATAAGCGCTCCTATAAAAATATTACATTGATCGCCATACGATTAAATAATAATAATAATGCCAGCCATGGATCGCAGGCTTAGCATATTAGGTGTCAAATTATTGGATCGTATCCGGAACACCACGCAGCGCTCCAAGACTCCGATAGTCGACGTAGCTCGAAAAACGGCTAAATTGAAGTGGGAGTGGGCTGGGCATGTCTGCCGCATGCCAAGTTAACTATGGGCCAAAGCCGCCACTAACTGGCAACCCGATAGCTCAAAATGGAGACGCCGACCTCGCCGGCGATGGCGGGACGAGCTAGACTCAGATGATTATCACATTAATAATCAAGTTTGGCAAATATACGAGTTGAAAAAAATAACAGTTTTGACATATTTGTAATATTTATAATAGATATATAGTTGTTTGTAACGAATAAAAAAAATCATTTTCATTATTTCCTGCGTCGTCAGCATCGTCTGGCCCATCATCAGTACTCACGTCTGATACAGATGTATCGTTTGATTCCTGAAGAACTCTTCTCTTTACTCTTTCCATTCCTCGGCCCTCATCCTTTTTATTTTTTCCTTTTTCTTTCTCCATGCCTGTTCGGATGTTTCTATTTTTAATGATATCTTTTTCTATAAGATATTCTTTTATTGGCGTATTTATGAAAATTGTTGCATGCTGCATCTTGCGACCTTGCCTTGTATTGTTTCCATGGGTGTTCTCTGGTAACTTAATTAATTTCGACACAATATTAAGGCTAGAGACTGCTGGATTAACTTGTATCGATGCGCCAGGAACTGGTGAATGTACTGCACCAGGTGCTAGTGAAACGATTTCCACTGATGAGCCACAATCAGCTGCACTTGAAGTTGCTGGTGGTGGTGAACCAACTTGAATTGACGTGCCAGGTTCTGAAGAGTCTCCTTGATCTGGTGCTGGGTTAGCAATATCAGTCTCCGATTCCAGCATTGCGGCTGGCAGAAAATCTTCTTCAGAAAACACGCTGGGGTTCATAGGGTAAATACCAGTAGCCCTAAACCCTGACTCCCCTTTACTAATGGACGCAACGTTTTCAAATGCTTTCAGCAATAAGGATGCTACTTCATAAGGCTCGATCTTCTGTGCAAGATGACTTTTCATATACAAGTAGCACTCCTTTTTATATGCCCCTTTAAGTGGTCCAAAAAACGAGACGTCAAGTGGCTGCATTTTAAGAGATGCTTGTGGAGGTAAAGAGAGCATATGGATGTGGTTGAGTGTACAAAACTCGTAGATAGGAAGCGAAATGTGACTTGCATCATTGTCTAGTACCAGCAGAACAGGTTCATCGGCAGATGGTTTAGCGTGATGCGTGAAGTGCGAGAGCCATTCAAAAAAGAGCTGCTCATTCATCCGGCCGTTGTCTGAGCATTTGTAAAGAGATCCTGCTGCCCCGTCTTCCTCAAGAAGTGGAGTCAGTCTTTTCCGAGGAAAAATAAACATAGGCGGAATGAACCCACCTGCAGCATTCATTGCACACAATAAAATGATATTTTTTCCTCTCTCCCAGCTTGTGATTGAACCCCCTCTTCTTTGACCTTTGGCTGCCAGAACTTCTTCGCGGGGTTGGATAGTAGTGATGGTCGTTTCGTCACAATTATATATGTTTTTAGGGACGAATTTATGTTTAGTCATTAGTTCGCCTAGCAGCTGATAAAATAACTGCACCTCTGTTTTGTTGAATGCCGTATTCCGATATATGCTGGTAGCTGCTGGTTTTCTAAGTGATATGTCATTCCTGGCCATAAAAGACAACAACCAGTCACGTCCAGCCATTTTCAATGATTGATTAAAGTGGTGTGTTAATTTTAAGTTTTCAGCATATTCGAAAGCCACCTTTCTTATTTTATTAGCTGTGCATCCATAGAAAATGTTGGCCATCTTTTTTATCAAGTTCACTAATTCCATTTCTTGTTCAGGGCTGAATACAGTTACGCGTCCAAGACGTGGTGCCAAGTTAGATTTATTATTAAATCTTTTCTGTAGACTCGAGAATGGAATGTTGGTAGCCTTAGCAGCTTTTCGTATTGAAAATCCATGTTCTTCAATAAGCTTCACCGCTTTTTCCAATGTATCAGACGACCAGGAAGCTTTTGTGGTATTTCTGACTCGTACTTTCGGCATCTTAAAACATAAAAACGATTATAACATATGCCTGTTACATTGGGGGTAATCGCGGTCACTAACAGACAATGGGGGTACCTTACCCTCATTACCCACAGCTATTCTAAGAGAAATAAAAATAAGATAACAAAACATTAGCAACACACGTGATTTGTTTGAAATAGGTACACTGAACGTACAAACATATTGGTGTACAAAAGTCACATATAAATAGATCAATAAATGTGATCCTTACCGTTTATTTTGCGTCAGTAATAATCTAATAATTTACATCGCGAGACGCATAAACAAGCGAGACCATATCGTTCGCGATGACGTCACCACACTGACGCGGCCGGCTCGCGGCGATAGCGAGGCGAGGGCTACAGAGCGGAGGGGGGAGGCCGTTTACTCGTCTCTTTAGTTGTTGTAGTTTTGTGCATGTGTGGGTGCCGGCTGACTCTCATTACCCGGTCCTCCCCTACCAATGATATGTATGATTACAATATATAGCAACAGAAACTATATATATATAGTGTGCTGGGGACTTCTGCCAATTAGCTAAACACGGAACTATAATATAAACACAGAAAAATATTACAAAATAACATTGTTTAATTACAGCTAAAAAAAACGTTATGACTATGAATATACACTGTGTCCAAAAATAATCAATAAGGTAGATAAACATATGCACGAGGTCAGGTATCTAAACAAACACCTTTACCATTTATTTTATGGACGAGAGAAAAACAAGACAATTAGCTAAATCATTTTAATATGCACATTCGTTGTTCGTTTTGTCAAGATCGGTAGCAAGTGGGAATCCGTGATCTCTGCCGACCCTTCCGGGAAATAGGCGTAGGCGTGATTATTTGTGTGTAGGTATTCGTTGTTCATCGACGATCAAACCAGTAAATTAGTATTTCTGCTGCTGAAAGCTGAAAAAAATGGGTTACAAATTTGGGTCTATGGTGGGTCTATGTAATAAGTAAACTATGTTTTTTCTATGTATTTTATAATATATATTTTTTTTATATTACGACGTTGGCAAACAATCATATCTACTACTACCGTCGTATTATTAAATAGACATGTCAAAATTTTAATTTTTAGTACAAGTTTTTATTGCCTGTCATTGAAGAATAATGTACTACGTACACAGAACAGATGGCACCAATTGTTTATATATTCTGCCTATTTCCTTAGGTACCTACACGGGAACGTGGATGATACATTTAATATTAAGTTATAATAGTTGTATTAATATTTTCCGTTTATTTTTTGTGTATAAAAAATAAATGGACAACTTAAATTAGGTTGGTGCATTACAATTACCATACTGATACCTCAGTAATCTCAGTATGGTAATTGTACAGTCGCCATCAGATAAATCGGCGGCCAGGGTGCTCACAAACATCTGAGCAGGCCTCTATTGTCATGGCGTTAGAGTGCATGTTCAGATATTTTTGAGCACCGTGGCCGCTCCGATATATTTGATTGCGACTGTACATATGTTAACTGTTTCAGGGGGTCATTCATGGAATGGCTTTCGCTTTTATAAAAAAAATTGTCGTATAGTTTTGTAGTAATATTTTTTATTTATTTAATTACCCTTAAACAATATAATTTTTTTAACTTTTGCCGCTTAGAGAGATAATTAGTTGTCTGATCAGTTTTAGCTTCGTGTTTCGAGCGAATAGATGTGTATTTATTTATGATGGCCTGTATCAAATGTGTGCTTGGTTGCTCAAAAGAATGTTGAATGAATGATACCTCCTTCTGAACAAAGTATTTCAAAGTATTGACAGTTATATAACTGAACGTGTATTTAGCAGAGAGACTGATTCCACCACTTTGTTTTTTTACGTATTACAGTTTCAGTGGCGATACATCTTTTGTGGAGTACGACAAACTACCCATATCTTTCATAGTTATCAGTTGATGAATAAGCCTTTCTGTTGTGTTCAAACTCTCCACACAAACTTCGCAGTTTAACGTCACGAAACTAGACCTCTACCTACGCTTAATTACTACGCATCACGGTGTCAAGATATATTTGTGGGTGGGGTAACACGTTACATAGTAGGAGGGCTGGGAACCAAATAGGATTTGTTCGCTACTGAGTATGTACCGGCAAAAATTTTACAGTTGTTTTCGGTTTCTATGTTAGACTCTAAGCAGCGAGTAGGTAATAGCCGACAAGATTTCAGATTCCTTCATTTACGATAGTGGGAAATAGATTCAGACTCACTAACAGACTCAGAAATTGATTTTATTCCAGTGCTACTGTGACCAACTCTCGGCTACAATAAACATACTTAATGTTAGTGTCGGCTGAAATAACTACTACTACCATTATTGGTTACTATTTTCATTAATGCTATAATGTTACTTACATCAATACAAGGTACAGCAGACTTCTTCAAAAAACACCTTCCCGCCTTTGTTATATATCTATCCTCTTCGCGAAAATGCAACGAACATACACAGGTATGATCGGACGGTAACCAGGCATCTTCGCTGCGGTTTTTTTGGACAAATTTAATCCATTTTTCCCTGTCTTCGCGCCCCAGACGTGGAAAACTTGAATAACAAGACATATTATCACTTTTAAAATTCAAGGATAGTTTCTCATATTTGACGTTTTACCAAAGTTACTTAAGTCTGTTCTTTTCTAAATAATGTGTACAAAAATTATATTCCGCTTTTAAAAGAAACATCACCTTTTACTATCCACACAATGTCACATCTCTTAATTTTTAGTCTATGACAAATGACGCAACATGGCGTCCACTAAACATTTTGCTCAAATTAAGATTTAAAATGATTACATAGTTGCTTACCGATGGAATGTTACTCCTTTGCACTTCGACGTATTGCTTGAATTGTTAGTGCAATATCGCAGCGCACAGGAGGGCATATTTGACGAGTTTTTACACAGCTGTTTTGTTTTAAAACATTACGACTGCGACGCTTCAGAGCTCGCAAGCGACTGAGTGACTGTGCGGCCGGCCGACCGCAGCCCCCCTTCCCTTCATGCCTCAGCCACACTTCGCCCGAATGTTGTTGCCGTCCTTGCCTAACGTACGTATATTATACGTCAGAAAAGGACAGCAACAACATTCGGGCACAACATTCGGGCGAAGTCTCGCCGAGGCATCACCAATATATCTTGACAACGCAATGCGTGCCAACTAAGCGTAGGTAGAGGTCTTGTTTCGTGACGGGTGATCGGAGGGGTGAGCCGCTTAAACGCGTAGCGAATAACAGCCCAGTTGAACGGAATACAGTATATATATGCATTTTTTTATTGTCCAAGAGTAAATTTAAAGTTACCAATAGAATCCTTACACTTTTATAGAAACAAAATTGTACATCAACTACTTAAACGCAGTATTTCTCGACCTAAACAACAATTTACCTGATTTTCCACACAA
Organism: Epinotia demarniana; assembly: GCA_945867215.1. Classification (NCBI taxonomy): domain Eukaryota; kingdom Metazoa; phylum Arthropoda; class Insecta; order Lepidoptera; family Tortricidae; genus Epinotia; species Epinotia demarniana. The sequence goes on from OX244285.1 coordinate 12,486,554, forward strand.
CGATACATGTAATTTGTACTAACAAACGTCATACCCGTCTGTCTATCAGTATGAAGCGTTTTGCGCTGCCGCCAGCAAGGTCAATCTTCGTCTCATTTTTTTTGGATATTTATGTTCTTTAATTGTAGTTGCTCCCATACAAACATTTGTTCCTCTCCGAAAACTGGTTCGAAAGACATCATAGAAAAAAATTGGTCTCCATCCCTATTGTATGTTACGGCGGCGCGAAGGAAACGCGCCGCCTCGCCTCCGTTGTATGGGCGTTTTGAGTTTAATAACAAGTTCTTATAAAATGAATTGATCGATGTTTCACTGTCCCTTAAAATTTATTAATTTGTTATAAATAAGAGTAGGTACGTCTAACGGCACTTGGTTTGTGAAATGGAGCCAGCCAATTGGCTACGCCTTATTATCGGAATGTTCAAGCGATGCTAAAATATATCTAAATGGATTGATAAACTTATAAATCTTATAATTAAACTCTTTGAGATCGGATTAAAAATCAGAGTGCGTTTCAGATATGGGTCCAGATTTGTTAAAAGCTGCTAAAGAAAGAGGGATTTGCATGAACAAAACTTATATTACTGTTAATGGCCATTTCACAAACATACCTCTTATGATTACCACTAAGGCATATTTTGCTGGTGTCGGCGATTGAACGCCATATCTACTTCGTGTAAGCCTATTATATTATCGTGTTTCATATCATAAAAGACGTTCGTTTTTAAACTCATAGCGTCTATCACTAAAGTACAATGTTTTTCTCTCTCCGACATATCGTTAACTTTTAATTTTAGTGCTGCCATTAATTCTTCGATTATTTGAGTAGTCATTGGAATGTATTAATTTATTCAACGTAGTTCTACATGGCAGACAAATAGTATTTTCTAATAAACGGTAAGCTTGTGGGCTGACGTAGTACAAGTTTAAGCAAAACATTTTGTAAGAGATAGTGTATCTGTTTCCTTTGTTAGCATATTGTAAGTGTGTTTGAGCTTTAACAAGTTCGGCTAAGTTCTTAGATAAAAACGATCACATAATTTATGAAACATATCTTGTGTACAGAATTTGCTGATTCATTTACTCTTCAACGCTTTTTACAATCTAATAACTCCGATTTTAATTTCCTTTTGCGTGGGGTACTTACAGACAGATCAGCAGTAGTTTGAGTTCGGCTATCCGTGTCCGTTTGACATGACGAGGTGACACTAGTAATTTCAGTTTGACTAGAATTATTATATGAAGTTGTTATTTCCACTTGCGTATGTTTATCAGTTTTTTTTAGATTAGGCAAATTCAAACTCGGCAAACAATTTTTTTTTAGTAATTTTCTAGCACTGTTTTTGTTTATGTCGTCTGGGTGGAAATGGGCTTCACAAACAACATGCTTGGGTTGAGATTTATTTATCAAATCCTCGCGATCAATTAAGCGCAGCCACTGAAGGAGTCTGAAATGAAAAGCACATTTAATATAAATGTATATTCCCGTTATATTCCCGCGTACCTAATGAGGTATCTATCATAAAAAAGTGGAATAAAGTGATTAAAATATTATATAAAAACACGATTACGTTACGATTCGAACTTTGCTTTATTTATCTGATTCACAATTCGTCAATTATTTAAAATTACAATTTTATAACTGTAAGTACTTAGTTACTATATACCTACCTACAATATTGAGAAAACGGCATGACTAAACGTAAACAAAGCAATAGCGGCATATCAATTGACAGATCAAACGTATCTAAATACATAATAGTGGGAAAGTAGGCATGCCTACTTCGTCTGCAGAGGCGTATTTTAAGATTTGGCGCCCCGGGCCAGTTAGCTTTGCCGCCCCATTAAGTGACGACAAAGATGTGGTGTGAAATAATAACAAAAAAAAAAGTCTTGAAAATGAACAATTTATTCACTAGATTTTTTTTTTCTCTGTGTACAAATAGGTCGACAAAGTCGTCAATGACTCTGTCATAATTTATGGCGTTTGTCAACTCGGCTTCTATATTCAGAACAGCTAAGCTGTTTAAGCGTTCTTCGCTTTTGTGTTAATAGCGGTTTTTTTAATGTCATTTTAAAAGTCCCTGTAGTAAAACTTCGCGACTCTCATCATCACGTTTTTTCCTTTTGAAAACTCTTTTTTGGTTGTGCGTTGTGCTTATAGTCTTACCCTTGTGGTGCGACTCCGTCCGTCTGTCTGTCTGTCTGGCCCAAACTGAAATATCTCACGACCTACTTAAGCTATCATTTTGAAATTTGGAATGGTTTTCCTAATGGAAAAGTATAACTTTTTCTGTATCGTCATTTATTTTTTATTTTCAAAAATCATTTCCTAGTTAAGTTTGCAATATACTCAACTTTAAGTATAGGTGTTTTTTTGTTTTGAAATTCCTATAAGACTATAATAGAAGTATGTTAGTAGTCTCTTTCAATTAAAAAAAAATCGAAATCGGTTGACGTGATAAGCAATAATCGCTAAAACACCAACATACATACTAAGCTCATTGCCCTTGCACGTTAGTACCAAATGGGGCCGGTAGATGGCGCTGACCCCATTCCTACTTCGCGCTATTAAGATTTTTCTATAATTAATGGGGGTGGGACGGGAATATTATATTTGAACAGCAGGTAAAAAAAAAATCGTGATTCAATTGTCTCGGTAGTTCGATGGTCTTGGTGTAAAAGGTATTCGTTGTTTGAAATTGAATTCGGTTTCGGTTGTGTTGGGTAACTTAAAAGTAATTTAGCAGGTTAATTGATAGTTTGTACGGAACCCTCGGTGCGCGAGTCAGACTCGTACTTGACCGGGTTTTTACCCACCTCTTCGAAATCGTCAAAATATTATGTTTTGGTTTGATTAAATTAATTAAAGTTTCTTGAAGGCTAGAAACGACCTCAAAGTCCGAGTCAACAGCTTGCAGATTTTTTTTTAATAATTATTTAATATACTTAGATTTCCTTCAAAATAACTCCCCTAAATTCTGAAAAGATGGCCGTTTCCATGAAATTTAACTGTCAAATGTCATGAAATTTAATCAACCCTGCCGCTTCATTTCTGACCACAGCGGTTTGGTTTTCAGAGTCACCTTTTATGGCTTCAAGGGTCTCTATTACTTGATTCCAGTCTTCCACTTCCAGACTGGAACAAGCATCGTTCCTAGTTGAACATCTTGTCTGGGATAAACTTTTCAAAGATTTTTCGGGCGCCGTCAAGAAATCTTGCAGTACTTAGTTTTGCGCGCTCCGTTGACGCTGTAAAAATACGCAACGATTCTACAGCAACCCGGAATACTTTGTAGCTTCTAGGCAACATTCAGCAACCGACGAGGTTTTACGAATGTGGCGCGCAAGGCACGTATGTCGCTCATTTGCCTTTTTCTTTTATCTTGGCCTAGAGACCATTATTATGGGAACACCCAAATACTCCGAAGTATTTAATTCCGAATTTGCTAATTCCGATTTTCAAAACTCCGAAATTCATAATTCCTAAGACTTATAATTACGATTACTAAAAATCACGAATTTCATTTTACCGAATTTCATAATGTCGATAGTTTGTTTTTCCGATTTTTATAACTCCGAACAATCAAGAGCGTGAGGTGTCATTGGCCCGAAAAACAGTACTCCGATTACCAAATTTCCGACATTACTAATTCGGAAATCTGATATTCGGGATGATGAACTTCGTGTTTTCAATAATCGGAATTTTATTTTTTAGGAATTACGAAATTCGGATTTTTGAAACTACACGGGGATTAAAAAATCAGAAAATTACGATTCTTAATTCCCGTAGAGAATAGGGTTCTGCCTTTTCTTCGAAGCCCCCCGCAGTAAAAAAAAAACAACAAATAGTCGTAACAATGGTATTATTAGTGGGTTAGGGTTAGCTTGTGTCCCTTAGAGCGGAAATAGCGGGGTGACGTCGACCCGCTGGCGGTTAGGTTGCATTATTGCATTAACTCTGCCTTTATACGCCCAACATTATATTTTTTATAATCTTCTTATTCTTAATCTTTTTTTATTATATATTTACGAGAATAATGTGTTGTACACATTATGTACTAACATATGTTATGTTTATGCAACCCACTACTCCGGATGACATACAATTAATAATACAGGGCCTTAAAAGTACGAATAGTGTCGGTTATGATGGGATCCATACAAAAATCATAAAAAGAGCATGTCAAGTTCTTTCTCCTGTACTCAGCTATATTATTAACCTATGTATAGAACATGGCACATTTCCTGCATATCTTAAGATTTCTGTTATAAGACCCCTTCACAAAAAAGATGACAAAAATAACATTGCTAATTATAGGCCCATTGCGTTGTTATCTATATTTTCTAAAATCATTGAAAAAGTTATATACAATCGTTTATATACATACTTCGAGTGTCAAAATTTGTTTTGTGTTGAACAAAAAGGATTTCGTAAGAAAAAAACCATCAACATGGCTATATTTGATTTGCTGCAAAGTGTAATAATAAATATGGATAAAAAAGTCCCTGTGTGTGCTTTATACATGGACATGTCTAAAGCATTTGACTTTGTTGATCATAATATTCTTGTAGACAAACTGTATACTTATGGAATACGTGGCAATGTTTATAGTTTAATAAAATCCTACTTAAGTAATCGACAACAAATGACACAAATAAAAAGATTGTCTTTAGAAACAAAAACAGAATTAATCTACACATCTAGTCGCAGAGACGTTCTCTACGGAGTGCCACAGGGAAGTGTATTAGGGCCTTTATTGTTTTTGATTTACATAAATGATTTACCAAGAGCTATCGAACATCCCATGGTTCTCTTCGCTGACGATAGTACAGTGGTATTCGCAGCAAAAAATTTAGAAACATATGAAGCAGACATAAATAAAACATTAGACATTATTATACAATGGTTGACAACGAATAATTTGAAAATTAATCTGGATAAGACGAATATAATGACATTTAGACAAAAATTGCAGCCAACTAGTTTAAATATAGCTTATAAAGGACATAGAATAAATGAAACTAATGTTAGTCGTTTTTTAGGGCTTAGCGTAGATAATAAGTTGACGTGGAAAAACCACATTGACATTATATGTAAAAAACTTAGTTCATTTTCATATGCCTTATACAATCTTAAAAAAGTGTCCAATCAGGCATCTTTACTAACGGCGTACCACGCATATGTTACATCCACATTGAGATATGGTATCCTTTTTTGGGGTAATTCCACAAATCGGGAAAGTGCATTTAAAGCCCAAAAAAAATGTCTGCGTTCAATCTGTGGAATCAAACAGCGTGACTCATGCAAACCACACTTTATTAGGTTAAAAATACTCACATTACCTTGTTTGTACATATATGAAATAGTAAATTTTGTGATCCAAAATCGAAACCAATTTGGTAAATACAAAAGTGCCCGCCTTCAGAATAAATTAAAAGCAATTTCAAGTAGTACAGCGTTATTGCAAAAAAGCATAATTGGAATGGCCCACAAGATTTTTAATAAACTACCACAGACTATTGTTGGAACTGGTGAATATGATGTTGATATGAAACTATTAAAAGAATTTCTATTAAAAAAAGCTTATTACTCAATTAATCAATTTTTAGCTGACATATGTACTTAATTCCAATTACTCTATTCTTTATATTTTTAATAATGCTGACTACATCATATTTTATATTTCATTTTAACGGACTTTTAACTTAAATTTGTATTTATATATATATATTGTGATATGTTGACTACCTAATGTAAATTATTTGTGAAGCATGCTGCATGCAGAAGCATGTTACAAAAATATAACTATATTTGTATGCCGCAAGGCGCCACATAGTGATACTGGAAAAATGTAATACCTAATAACTACCTATGTTGGACAAATAAATCTTTGAATCTTTGAATCTTCTTTGAATCAAAAAACACAATTTGCTCACAATATGCACATTTCTGTATAGGAAATGCTTGTAATTCGTTTTCCATCTACCCATCTTCCTATAAATAGTTCCTATTAATTTGATAGTTATTATTATTAGTAACATGAATTCGTAATTCTGATTTTTCGGATTTTTGTTTATTCGGGTTTATAATTGGTCGGTGTAGTGATATTCGGATTTTTGAAAATCGGTATTTTAATAATCGGATTTCGGATTTTTCATATTTCCGTTAGACCTATTGAAATTTCTGATTAACGAAAATCGGATTTGTGACGAATCGGAATATTTAAATAAATAAATATAAGGGGACAATCTTACACAAATCGACCTAGTCCCATAGTAAGCTCAGTAAAGGCTTGTGTTATGGGTACTAGACGACGATATATATAATAGATATAAATACTTAAAAAAATATATCTCAAAAAAATTATTTGAGTCCACAGGGGACCGAAAATCTGGCAGCTTCCTCGCCCAGCGCATTAGTATTGCTATCCAGCGAGGAAACGCTGCCAGCATCTTGGGGACAATGCCAAGAGGGCCCAATTTTTAAAATATTTTTTAGTTTTTAATTTGATTTTTAATATTTGTCATAGTTTTAGTCTTTATATATACTTTAGAAAATACTTAAATACATAGAAAATATCCATGACTCTGAAACAAGCATTCATGCTCATCACACAAATTTTTGCCCTTACCGGGATTCGAACCCAGGACCTCTTGCTTCGTAGGCAGGGTCACTACCAACTAGGCTAAAGCGGTCGTCATACTTATATTAGAAGTTTTAAAACATTCGGAATTATGAAAATCGGTATTTTGAAATTCGTGATTTCGACTATCGGAATTTAGTTTTTCGTATTTATGTATTGTACCCCATTATTATATACCTACTGGTTACATTTTTAATTTAAGTGAATATAAAAAAAAATGATAAACTTGACAATAAAAGGCGCCCAGAGAAAGCCGAGAGGGGCGGCTGCAGACGCCCCTCGCAGCCTGCCGCCCCGGGCCATGGCCCCCTTGGCCCTATGGTAAATACGCCCCTGTTCGTCTGTCTGTGTCTGCCAAAAAATAACGAAAGTACTCAATAATTTTCTCATATCAAAATAATCCAGTAAGTGTTTACTTATCCAATAATAATTATTCATTGTACCCAACTTTAAAAATAATAAAACCTTGCATCGGCGCGCATGGCCTTGACCTGCGTTGACCCCACATCGTGGCTCACTGCGAGTTTTTTTAATTGACTAACTTAATTCATACTTAGTCCCAAAAATACACGTGATCTTGAATGGGGGGAGGGGGTAGCGTTATAATGACCAAATCAGCAAAGGATCAAAATTAGGCCAAATTTATGATCACATGACTACAGGACGCCTATACTTAAGCTAGAATAAGTGACCTGCTTACCTTTCCTGTTCAGTAGGTAATCTGAACAGAGACAACTCTGGAATTGATGAATTATTTAGACACCCAAACACACAGCAATAAGTTCTCCTGCGATAATCACTCATTTTTCATCAATTTAGCGGTGCCGGTAAGCTGTGACGCGCGTAACTCGTGCGGTGTTAGCCCCGACTGGCGCACTGAGAAACGGGTCGAGATTTTGTTTGAGTGTGCGTGCGCGACGCATAAATACTAATGGCGCACACATAAGCCGCGCGCGGTGCGTTTGTATGAAGATAACCTACATTACACTCCTTCTACTACGCTAGGACGGTTAAAAAACACCGTGTAGTATTAACGTAATTGTGTCGTTTGAGTAGGCTGATTAAAAAAAGGAAAATATAGACCCAACTTTGGTTTTTTTTTCTATAGAGGTAATTTTAGGCAATCATGTATCGATCAAATCAGATAAGCAATAATATAGTCAAGAATCATATATCTGAAATACAGACCTTACCGTTTTTTAATCTAGTCAGAACGGCGTTTCAAAGCGCGCGATAATTTCCAAAGCACCGCACGGTACGGTGGTAAATACACACATATCTCTACTGCTAAAACATTCCCCTTCCTTTAGGCTCGGCCGTACTCGGACAATAAAGAATAATACAAAAAAATTACGGGCCTCGTCCACAAACCGACCTAATCCCACAAAATGGCACAAAGTCGATGATAACTTTACACATAAAATATATACACCAGATTTTTTTATATTGTTTCCTCGACATTTCGTATGTAACACATATAAGTCTTGTGTCATTTGAGTTGACTGCATTGTATCAAAATAGTCCATTCAAAAAGCAACTCTACAATCCTACGCAAAAGATTCACATTCTAATGATAAGTTTATCAAAGCCTCTCCATTAGACTGATAGGCAATCAGCAACTTTTTTAGAAAATATTTGCAACTGACGTCACGTTTTTAAATGGTCAAACTACGTCCCTTATTTGTCTTCAAAATGTGTTAAAAAAATGCTGAAATAAGTTGTAGCGTGGTGTTTTCAGAGTAGGTACACGTTCCAATTATTGAGTTTTATTGGTTTTATTGAATGGTTATGTAAGAATAATGTAAGTATTTTACTGTGTTGTCAAATACTGTATTTTGCTTCAGTCCTTCAGTAATTTCACTGTCAATAAGAAAGTTTAAATTAATTCAATTCGTACTGGCATCAAAAGCCTCACTAGCGTCACGCGTGCGAAAAGAAGAGCATATCGTCTTTCGCATTTGACAAAAAGGAACACACATACTAAACTAACCGACCAAGCCAACTAGTCACGAAATGTGTTAGCCAGTTGTCTTCTTCGCTCGGCGGAGTACTTCGCTATTTCGGTGGGCTGTTATTCGCTACGCGCTAAATCGGCTCACTCTGCCGGTCACCCGTCACGAAACTAGACCTCTAGCTACGCTTAGTTAATACGCATTGCGGTGTCAAGATATATTTGAGGATGAGCTTAAAACAAGTTAAGAATGGAGGGGCTGTTCACATGAGACATGAGTAAAAACGGAACATCAGACACTAAGGTAGAGCACGCAAAACTTAAGCGGGTGATCGACGTACGAGCTATTATACCGCGGTTTTAGAGCGACGGTTTTACTCGCGGCTCGTCAGCGCTGATCGACTAGCGAGCAAAACAGTCGTGCGATCGCGGTCGGTTCAAGATGTCGTGCTCAAAATATGAAGTTTTGTGTTACCTCGCTATAGCATGCAACGAAATTAGAAAAAATAAGCGTAGACGCCCTAGAGTTTGGGTTAAAAGTTGGATCGAAAAGAGGCAGCACTTGTCGCATACCCATTTGATACGTGAATTGTCAGCAGAACCACTTGATTACAGAAATTACCTCAGAATGTCTGCGGATTTGTATGACGAATTGTTGACGTTAGTGGCACCCATAATACAAAAACAAAACACAATAATGCGAGAAGCTATATCTCCTCATGAACGTTTGACTGCTACACTGAGATACCTTGCAGAAGGTAAAACCCAAACCAGTTTGCAGTATTCTACTTTAATATCTAGGCAAACTTTGGGAAGAATTATTCCGGAGACGTGCAGAGCTATTTACGCAGCATTAAAAAACCAATATATTAAGGTAAGACATTTATTTTTTGTAGTACACTTTTTATGAGCTGTATATGTAGTCTTTAATACACAGCTCTGTTCTTTGTTTGTACTTCAATAAAATATGAACTAAAACAGACAGTTTTCTCAATATTTGTAATTAAAATAATTTTTTAATCAAACTGATAGGTTCCCTTCTTACCCGTGGTACTACCGGTGGAACTACTGGTAGTACTACGGGGATTATTTTTTGCCCGTAGTACTACTATCCAGTCTGGTAGTAGGTACCACGGGAGATTTTACTTTACCCCTGGTCCTACAGATCAAGGGCAAAAAATAATCCCCGTATATATAAATAATACCAGTAGTTTCATTAGGTAGTAGGTCCACGGGTAAGAAGGGTCTCAATCTTTATAATTAATATTAAACTGAAAAATTTGAAACATAATACTGCAATGAGTCTAATGATATTCGTGTGTTAAACTGATCTTGAGTATCAGAGCCTTGAAATTGCGGAGTTGTGGCTGTGGACGTAGACGTGGATGGTCTGGTGTTAACTGTAGTAGAAGCAGGCATAGAAAATTGTTCATTTGTTATATTATAATGTTCGGCAAATGTGTTCGTGCACACAGGTTGCACTGAGCTCGATGTTCTTGGGAGATGGTTATTAGAGTAATTAAAGCCTTGTAATAGGGACGTGTTTGTGCTTACAGGTTGCACACTAACTTGTGAATGTATAGAGAGTTGTTCAATTTGTCCATAAAAAATTACATCATTGATTAGTTTCTGTGCCAAAATTTTCTGTGTATTGGTCATTGTCTTCAATTTACTACCAACGTTTTTCCCAAAAATATCGAACTCATCTTCTTTTTGACTGAGTCTATGAGTAATCAAACGAAACATCTGATTTGTAGTGTCCTCTTTTCTTTTCCGTGAAAATGATGGTGGCTCAGATTCAGATGTCACCGATCGAGATGGAGTTTGAATTGAATCAGGCAATGAATTAAGTGAAGGAGGCGGACTGGATATCTGTAATTAAAAAAATATATTTAACGTTTATCTTGTTTCAGTTTCCTGAAAGTGAAGAAGAAATGAAAATGATAGCTGAACAATTCAAAATCAAGTGGCAGGTACCAAATTTGCTCGGTGCAGTTAATGGTAAACATATCAAGATAATGCCCCCTCCTGGCGCTGGCTCTCATTTTTATAATTACAAAGGCTTCCATAGCATTGTCCTTATGGCAATAGTGAATGCCGATTGTGAATTTATATATGTTGATGTAGGGACGAACGGCCGCATTTCTGATGGAGGAGTTATAAAGAAAACAGAATTTTACAGGCGGTTGGAGCAAGGCACTCTAAATATACCACCACCAGAAAAACCAACACAAGATTCCGATCCGTTACCATTTGTATACATTGGTGACGAAGCTTTTACGTTAAGACCGGATTTCCTTAAACCTTATTCAAAACGAGAACTAGATAATGCAAAGCGAATTTATAACTATCGAATGTGCAGAGCCAGGAGGATAGTCGAAAACGCGTTCGGTATTTTAGCCTCAAGATTCCAAATATTTCGATCAGCTATTGATTTTAAATCAATGGACGACATCAATTTTGTGGTACTGGCGTGTTGTGCTTTGCATAATTATTTAACACGCAAATCCGGACAAGATTATATCTTTCCAGGTGATAGTGATACAGAAAATCGAATCACTGGCACAATTCAAGAAGGCCTAAGGCCGGAAGGTATTTTGGCATCCCTACAAGTGACTCGTCCGGGAAACACTGGCAATAATGCAAAAAAAGTAAGGGAAGATTTTGTAAAATACTTCAGTACAACTGGGGCCGTCCCGTGGCAGGAAAGAATGATTTAAGTAATAAATACATAGCACAATAGACGACACGACTTATAGGTAAATAATGATAAGTACGATAGGTACCCACATTATCCTCAGAAATCTCAGAATGTTGTGTTGATGTTGATTGTTGAATACGATTGTCATCTTCGATTTCAAGCGTTGACATTGATGCTGTGGCTGTAAAACAATTAATTAACAATTTAATTTTGAATATTATTATTGTATTCATTTGACATACTACTGTTAACAAATAAAAGTTAATGTACCTATATTCAGCAATTTATTTCGTTTTAATCATGATCATGAACTTTCGAGAGACTCAAACATAATTTACCTACCTACTAATAACGTAATAACAAAACATAAATATTGTACGACATTTTCACACAGATCGACCTAGTCCTAGACTATCAATGCTTGTCCTATGGGTAATAGGTAGGTAAGTACTTACTTTGAGTCTGATCGTTGAGAAACTCAAGTTCCTTATAATACCACAACTTTGGCCGATACACTTCTTCACTTCCGGAGCCGGTCCTCAAGCTTGCAGTTACTTTGTTACGTTCTTTTCTGTGAGACGCTCGTATTGACTGAATTTTTTTCTTGACGTCGGCAATAGTTGAGTTTGGTTCATTTTTTTTATGATCTCCAAAAGTTTATTATATGCAGTAAGCCGAATTGTTTTGTTTTTGTACTCTGGCGATGTACATATTCATAAACAAGGGTTGTCTCGTAAGCCATATATAAATTCGAATACCGAATCGCGACTCAGAGTTCGCATATCCCATAGAACACCTCCACTAGAAGCCTAATGTTTCTCAGTTTGTTCGCGACTCGAGTCACCAAGCGTTGGTGTTGTTGCGCTTATTTAATCCGCGGTCGCCCGCCTTTCCGTTCAGTTGCGTCCATGTTAACGACCTGTGCGGAGTGTGCATGACTCTCACAAAAAAAACAAAATAATAGGATTTTCGCGTTTAATTATGGGCTTTTGTAGTGTGAGGTGGTGCGGAAAGTCGTCAAAGACTTCTAATTACAAAAAAGATGGAATTTCATTCCACAGTTGAGTCAAATTCAATATTTCATTGAAAATATTTATAGCCAGCGGAGGCCATTTTATACTGGCCGGTGCGAATACTGAGGTACAGACACACTATGTCTGTCACTTTTCATCACTTTGAAAATGCAATATGCTATTCCTTTCTTACGAAAACACGTCACGACTAGTGATGTCCCGATGATGCTATGATGGTCAACCGACAAACCACGTGCTTTCGTTCGTACCGATTTGAAGAAATGTAACAAAAATACAGATTTCTCGTTTATTTCGGTTTGAGTAGTTATTCTGTAGATTCGAACTTAAATTTAGTTTTATTTATTGTTCGTTATTTAATGTAAATAGTGTAATATATAATAAGTATTAGTAGTACTAGTAGTAGTAGTTACTTTACTGTTTTAGTAACTTTTTAGAATACTCTTGGTGAACAGTTGCGTCTAGGTTTCAGGATGGGCCTGATGATAAACTTTGGGAAAGTGCGAGGGTACTCGTAGTTGGTTTGAGATAGATACAGGTTGTGCGGGCTTTTTAGAATCCTCTCGGGGAGCAGTTGGGTCCAGTGCCACAAGATGGGCCTGATGATGAACTTCGAGAAAGTGCGAGGGAACTCGGAGTTGATTTGAGACAGACATAGATTGTATGGGCTTTTTAGAATCCTCTCGCTGAGCAGTTAGGTCAAGTGCCACAAGATGGGCCTGATGATGAACTTCGAGAAAGTGTGAGGGAATTAGGAGTTGGTTTGAGATAGATATAGGTTGTGCGGGCTTTTTAGAATCGTCTCGGTGAGCAGTTGGGTCCAGTGCTACAAGATGAGCCTGATGATGAACTTCGAGAAAGTGCGAGGGAACTCGGAGTTGGTGTGAGATAGATATACGTTGTGCGGGTTTCTTAGAATCCTCTCAGTGAGCAGTTGGGTCCAGTGCCACAAAATGGGCCTGATGATGAACTTCGAGAAAGTGCGAGGGAACTCGGAGTTGGTGTGAGATACGTCACCATCCTAAATAGCCGAATGCCTTTTTCGTGTTTTGTTTGTTTAATTTTAAAATGAGAACAATAAATACAACTTTTAAAGGAATAATGAGACTTTACTTATTATTAAACTGCTCCGAAACTTTCCATAAAAGATACTGAAGTATTTGTAGTTTAATCTTTAGAACCAAAAATACTAAATGGTCAGTATTTTTTTAGCACACTTTTAAGTATAGATAGTTTAATTACCATTTTAATATGTACAGTAAGTACCTACCATGATTTATCAGCAAAAAATTACGGTACCAGTTAGGATTCCTAACTTACTGTGTATTAAAATGGTAACAAAACTATCTATACTTTACCTTAACTTAAAGATAAAAGTATAGTAAGTAGTTACTTACTTTACTTTAAAATGTACCTAGAAAATTAGGATGCTTGTACGTGAACATGTCCCATCACTACGCATTCCGCGCGCGAGCGCATCGCCCAATCGCAACGCTGTTAGCACCCGCCCTTCCCCTCACCTCTTCCTCATGCTTTGGTGACGCGCGTCGGGAACAAAATTACAAACATTAGGCTTCTAGTGGAGGTGTTCTGTGGCATATCCATTGTGAAATAACAAAAATACACGTCCGTTCTCTCCAGCGGTCGCCGAAAACTGCCGGCTCGGCTCGCCGGCCGTGATCGACACGCGGTTTTACATGGCGAGCCGAGTAAAAAATCAAACATACATGACGAGCCACGAGCCCGGCTCGTCGGTATATAATACCGCGGTATTGCAATGATACACCGGCGAGCATTACCGACGAGCCGCAAAACCGCGGTTTTACTCGCCCGTCGATCAGGGCCTTTATACCTACCTACCTAATTTTGTAGGGTTGGCGCAGGCGAACAAAACGAAAGAAACACGATAATGATTAGGTTTTTAATAATTATTGATTATAAATTACTTACTCTCAAGATTATGTTTTTATAATTTTAGTTTTTTAGTAATTTGCTATTTTAATTGAATGATAGATCCCATTTTTTTAAATATTCTAGTGTAAAGCTGTAACAAAGCATAGCATATCAAATTTATAATCGTTCACGCGTTTAAGTATAACATAACCAATATTAACATTGTTTATCTCCAGATCAAAATATTCGCGAATTTTATGCTCCAGTAATTCAACGCATGCTATAAAACTGTCAGGCAGTATTGTTAAAAAACCGGTTTGTAGCTTCGTTAAAATCTTTGTAATGGCTGAAAAAAGAATCTTTTCCCATATTTATACTAATAACTAACCTTGGTAGTAGGAATACATTGAATGGTCTGATTTTGCTGTGTCGATACAGTTTCACATAAGCTCGAACTCGAAGTACGTAACTTGAGTGTTGGAAAAGCATTGCCCAATAAATATTTTCTATTTTTGGTTTTAGACATACAGGATTTTTCGAAATGGACCTCACAGATTCTGTATTGTTGCTTTGCTTTATAATCATTAAGTTTTGAAAGTAGATCATCTCGCCCGACGGCTTTTAACCACTCCGTTCGTCTGAAATATTTAAAAAAAATTGAGCCTATGTATTTTAGTATATAAGATAATAGGATAGTAAATCCACTACCCAAAGGTTGTTTGGTCGATATCACTTTTAGCGAGAAGACGCCTTTTGCTTATCAGTAAATTTTTATTTTTAAGTTTCTCATGCAGTATGTTTTTTTGGTTTTGGTATACAATAATAGTAGACCGTGTAAAAAGTGCATAAAATAAGCCATTTCATCCGATAAGATAACGTACGGCGAGGATCGATATACTCGTAGGGTCGAGGATCAAATGGGTTTATGCACGAGTACCGAGTTATACACACTCTCCTATTTACTTATTTTGAAAGGAATTTAATTTATCATATATTTATTTTCGCGTAACTATCGTTAGGTTACCTATTTTTGCTATTACCATAATAATACACCGTTTAGGAGATAGGCACCTACCCATTCATTCTGAGCAATTTACTATTTACAAAAAACAGCCAAAATCGATACCACCTAGTTTTATAGGTACGTATGTTGGTGTTGGTACTTAATAAAGATTTTACTTACCTAACGGACTCTTTGGGATAGGTAAAATATGATACGTCTTTATTTTTTCTATTATTGTTCATACACACAGTACAGTAAACCATATTTACACAATTCTTCCACTATAACCGCTCAAAACGTAAAGACAAAATCGACCGCGATGCGCGCGTACACCCTGCGTTTGCGCACTGGTGAGCCAGTAGAAACCGGTTTGCGTGACGCTGACGACGAATAGGTGCTCACGTGGTGCTCACGCACACATGCGCGTCGCGCTTGTAGTAGTGTATGAAGTGTATCTATAGCAGCGCGGCCGCGGTTGTATGAAGCTTTGTCTCTGTTGATCTGTTCCGTTTCTTTACTCATGTCATATAGTAGATTGTATGACAAGGGTCTAAAGTAAGCCATATTACCACGAAATGGATATTTTCCCGAACGAAGTGAGGGGAAATAGTTCGAGGGGTAATATGGCTTTTAGACCAGAGTTATACACTCTACTTTTCACTTCGACTGCGAGAAAATAGTTAAAACAAAGATTATCCATCCACAATCAACAATTATACCAAGGCGAAAAGATTGTTCAATTTGGCGCCATTCTTTTTAATAAACTGTTTTGACACAGATACAATACAAAATATTCACAAGACGAATAAACGCCTCTGACAGTCTAATAGCGGCGTAGTCTATCCCGCTCAATCTTCATAGCGTATGTCATGTAATTACATCCACCAATCACAACTCTTTAAAATAACATTAGTATTTGCTGTCTACTAACCAGAATACAGCTAGACATCAAAATCGACCAATCAGGAAACAGAATTCAATTTAAACATTAGGACTTTTTCATTCCCTAATTTACAATAATTAAAAAAATAAACGCCTCTGACCGACTATAGCTCCATCGAAACGTTCAAGCGTGGTTAACTGCATACATGACTCATGTACCTATGCAGTTAACCACGATTGAAAAACACCCAATGTTTGAATTGAATTCTGTTTCCTGATTGGTCGATTTTAATGTCTTCTGTATAATACTAATGTATTCTGGTTAGTAGATAGCAAATACTAATGTTTTTTTAAAGAGTTGTGATTGGTGGATGTAATATTGAACTGTTGTGAGTGGTCAAATTAAAATGTTTTATAAATCATAAATATGTATACATATTGTAGCGACACATTTATGCATAGCTAACATATAGGTTACCTATATATGTTAGTTAGGCAGGCGGGCTCGCCAGTAGTCCCTTACCCATAGGCGAATGTAGACGCCATGGTAAATAAATAATATATAGTGACATTTCGGTGTTTCCCTTGACATCCATAAGTAGACTCCTATATCTGGTGACCCCTGTGAACATTACAAGTGAACATTACATGTGAACATTTTGCCAAGTGAACAATTTTTTTTTGGTGAAAAGGGACTACTCCTTCCTGTGGGGTGCCACGCAGGAAGAGCATCATAGGCATACAGCGTCATACTAACGCTGAGAAATGTATGGACAAGCGCCTCCGGGGGCACAGCCCCCGGCACAGCCACCGGCACAGCCTCCGGCACAGCCTCCAGCGCAACCTTCGAAATGTGATTCCGTAAGCGGTGTAGGGGAATTGGCAGCGGTGTCACTGTCAGCTAGAATTCCGGATTTCTGGGCTGATCAGCCCAAGCTGTGGTATGCACAGTTGGAAGCCATCCTAGCACCACAACATCTGGGAGACGTGCAAAGATTTAACATAGTGGTTACCAAGCTGGGGAGAGCTACAATCCAGGCAGCTAGTGACATCTTACTGACGCCTCCCGACACGGGTAAATACGAGGCCTTAAAAGAGCGGTTATTGACAGTTTTTCAAGAAACCGAAGAAAAAAGGCACAGGAGGCTATTGCATGAGATGGAGCTCGGGGATCAAAAGCCCTCTCAGCTCATGAGACAAATGCTAGACCTCGGCGGAGCAAAGTTCCCAGATTCAACTATACGCATGCTATGGGTCGATTTGATGCCCCAGGCGGTGAAGGCCGTAGTAGCAGGAAGTGAGTTAACGGACCTCAAGAAGTTGGCTAGCCTAGCGGACAGAATTGCAGAGGCGACAGGGTCTTCAGGTAGCATAGCAGAAGTGTCGGTGAACCACCAACCAGCGGCGGAGGACAGAGTTTTGTCGGAGATAGCGAAGATCAGCACGCGGCTCGAGCGGCTGGAGCGGGGTGGAACATCGGGCGGACAGCGTAACAACAGTGCTCGGCAGACCCAACCGCGAGGTCAGACACAGCAGAAGAAGAGCCGCCAAGATCCAGATTGGCTCTGCTACTACCATTTTCGTTTTGGACAGAAGGCTTCTAAGTGCATCAAGCCCTGCGGCTGGAAAGGGGAAAACTAGCAGCGATACAGTCAGAGGCGGGTTACTGTATCGGCTCCACCAACCACCGCCTTGTGGTGACAGACTTTAACACGGGCTTACGTTTTTTGGCAGACACCGGAGCCAATATTTCGGTGTTACCGCGGTGCAAAATCGTGAGTAATAGTTGTAAGGTGGGATTAGATTATAAGTTATTTGCGGCGAATGGAACGCCCATCAAAACTTATGGAATTAAGACCTTGTTGTTAGATTTTAAGTTAAAACGTGTCTTTCGATGGACATTCGTGATTGCCGACGTTAGCCAACCTATTTTGGGGGCGGATTTCTTAAGTTTTTACAGCCTGAGCGTTAATCTCGGCTCAAAAAAGCTTGTTGACACGGTCACACGAAATGACGTCATCGCGACTATAGTTAACTGCGGCAATGATTCGGTGAATACGGTTAGCGGGAATCACCCTTTCTGCGACCTATTGAAACAGTACCCGGAAATTACTAAACCGATTAGTTTCAAGGAGGCTCCCAAGCATACGGTGTTTCATCACATCGAGACCCAGGGCCCCCCGGTGCATGCGCGTGCAAGACCGCTACCACCGGACAGGTATAAAAAAGTGAAGGACGAATTTGACTTCATGATTCAATTAGGCATTTGTAGGCCGTCAAAAAGCGCGTGGGCAAGCCCGCTGCACGTGGTGCCAAAAAAGGATGGTAGTTTACGGCCTTGCGGCGACTATAGGCAATTAAACGCATGCACCAAGCCCGATCGCTATCCGATTCCGCGCTTACAGGATTTCACGTATATTCTTGCAGGTAAGAAAATATTTAGTAGAATAGATGTGAATAGGGCCTATCACTTTATACCGGTAGCGGAAGAGGACATAGAGAAAACGGCTATTATTACGCCTTTCGGTCTCTTCGATTTTCCGAGAATGACCTTCGGGCTTCGAAACGCAGCCCAGACTTTTCAACGTTTCATGAACCACAATGTGGTGAGGGAACTCGATTTTGTTTTTTGTTATTTGGATGACGTAATAATAGCCAGTGTCGATGAGATGCAGCACCGAGCACATCTAGAGAAACTATTTAGTAGGTTAGATGAATTCGGCTTAACAATTAACATCGCCAAATGCAGTTTCGGACGCCCGAGAGTAGAATTTTTGGGGTATGAGGTTACTAAGGATGGTATTAGGCCTTTACCGGAAAAAGTGAAAGCCATAACGGATTTCCCCAAGCCACAGTCAGTAGAACAGCTTAGGCGTTTCCTTGGCATGGTAAATTTTTATCGGGCACATTTAAAACACGCAATTAAACATCAGGCCATATTAAATAGGTACTTAGAAAATTCCAAGAGGAAAGATAAAACCGCCATACAGTGGACGAAGGAAGCTGACGAGGCGTTCTCGCAGTGTAAGTCTAGTTTGCTGAGCGCGGCGTTGTTAGCGTACCCGGTTGAAGGCGCGAAAATGGCTCTTATGGTAGACGCGTCGGACTCATGTGTCGGTGGCGCATTACAACAGTGGGTCAAAGGTAATTGGAAGCCCTTAGGTTATTTTTCTAAGCGCCTCACCGACACGCAACGCAAATATAGCGCTTATGACCGAGAGTTGTTAGCTATCTATTTAGCAATCTTACATTTCAGAAATTTGTTTGAGGGTCGGCCGCTAACGGTGTTCACCGACCATAAACCACTGATTTACGCTTTTAGTAAATTAGGTAGTGACAAAGAAACTCCAAGACGAACCCGGCAATTGTTGTTTATAAGCGAATTCACCACTGATATACAACACGTGTCGGGTAGTCAAAATGTGGTTGCCGATGCATTGTCCCGAGTAGAGACAATATCAACACCCACGACTATTGATTTCAGCGAAGTGGCTCGAGCTCAGGCCACAGACGCTGAGTTAGCACAGGCGTTGCGGGATAACAATAGCGCGTCGCGTCTCAGGAGTGTTCAATTACCTAGTGCCAATGGCGAGATTTATTGTGACGTGTCAACAGGCAGAAATAGACCTTATTTACCATTAGGTTTTCGGAGAATAGCATTCGATACTATGCATGATTTAAGTCATCCGGGTATCCGTGCTACACGTATGATGGTAAGAAAAAGTTTCTATTGGCCTTATATGAATCGCGATGTAGGGCTGTGGGCTAAAACGTGTATACAATGTCAACGTGCGAAGGTTCAAAGACACAATCATTCGGAATTGGGTCGCTTTCCATGTATAGGCAGATTCGAACATTTACACGTGGACATTGTAGGGCCCTTACCTACGTCAGCGGATGGTCATAGGTATTTAGTCACATTTATAGATCGGGTCACGGGCTGGCCAGAGGCTTTTCCGGTACGTGACATATCAGCCGAAACGATAGCCAAGGTGATTTACGAAGGCTGGATTTCGCGTCATGGTTGTCCTACTAAACTCACCAGCGATCAGGGCAGGCAGTTCGAGAGTGGTATTGTTTCAGAGTTAATGAAGTACCTGGGCATAACCAAGTTGCGAACGACGGCATATCATCCCCAGAGTGACGGAATCCTGGAACGATGGCACCGCAGCCTCAAGGCAGCCCTTAAGGCGAGGCTTACTTCACCGGCGTGGGTTCAGGAACTGCCGACCGTCATGCTGGGCTTACGTGCGGTTCCACGTAGTGATACCGGAGTAAGCGCAGCAGAGTTGACGTTCGGCAGATCATTGCGTATGCCGGGAGATTTCTATGACGCGAAAACTAGCCTGAGTTTCGACGCGGTTAATTACGTCACAGAATTAAGAAATGCCATAAGCAACATAAGGCCCAAGCCATTAGCGCAGCGCGATTCTCGAACGATATTTGTGCATCCGGACCTTAAAACATGTAATAAAGTATTTGTGCGAGTCGACGCGGTTAGGAAACCCTTGCAACCCCCCTACCAAGGCCCGTTCGAGGTCATTAAGAGAGGGGACAAGCAGTTCAAGATACAGTTACCCGAGAGACAATCACTGATTTCTATCGATCGATTAAAACCGGCATATTCACTAAACGAGGAAATGTCTCGTTTAGTCGAACCGAATAAGAGTTATTGTGCTAAGGAATCTAATAACAACAAGGTTACTGCTGAGCCACCCTGTACTAGTGATAAGCGCAATGCGCCCACAGCGGTTGTTACCGACCCGGCGCATATTACTTGGACCACACGTAAAGGCCGTACGGTTAGGAAGCCAATGCGGTATCAGCAGTAACAATGTTTTTATTCAGACATGAGCATTAATAACATTAGTTGATTATTTAAGTATTTTTTTTTTCATGTTGAAATTAGGTGACCACCTTGCACTTATACTGTAGGTATGGCGTGCAAATTGTTATGTTTAATTTTTATTGCTTAGCTTGCCCTGAAACGGGGATTATAAAGTTAGTTTGTGAGCTTGTTTTTGGCCATTCGACTGCTCGCTACGACAAGTTTTCATCATGGATTTTGGACAGAGCAAAAATAAGCAAGACGAGATTGAGGCCAGTATCGGCGCGAGGCATACGGAGTTTGAAAGTCGAATTGCCAACTACGGCGTTCTAATTATAGCACTAGTAGTGCTCATTTCCATCGTAATATTGTATACTTTGTGGAGATCCTGTAATAGGAGGTTGAAGGGATGGATTAAGAATCAGGCGGCAACACAGCCAAGCACCGTGGCGCGTGGGCTCGCTGCGCAGCCAGTGCACGCGGCCGCGACCGGTTACGTATAGTGAAACAAGTGTGTTTGTGTTAAGATTTTTTATTTTTTATAAGTGCATTAAAAAAATAGTTTTTGTAAGGGGGGGGCTACTGTAGCGACACATTTATGCATAGCTAACATATAGGTTACCTATATATGTTAGTTAGGCAGGCGGGCTCGCCAGTAGTCCCTTACCCATAGGCGAATGTAGACGCCATGGTAAATAAATAATATATAGTGACATTTCGGTGTTTCCCTTGACATCCATAAGTAGACTCCTATAATATTATCCCTAGGGGCTAAATGTACTACTTTAGCCCCGCTTGCCAAGTCTAATATGATGCACTTTTTGAGCATGAGAAGTGAAAAAGTAATTATGTGATAATACCGAGTGCGTGGTGGGGGCGGGGCCCGGGGCAATGTTAAATAAGTGCACATACACAGATAACCCGAGCGACCCATGCGTAGATACTGCACGTCTCCGCAAACTATGATGAATAAAGTAAAAAAAAAGAACCCGACTGTCGTCGACAGTGTCGTTACCAGTCTTAAACTCAATACTTATAGCGAAATCGAAGCGACCGATTATTTTATTGCGTTATAAAGAGTTTTCGTTAAACCGAGTGTAGAGATATACAACATTATTTTCCTTTAATTGTGGCAACACTTTTATATGCAATTCTTGAGTAACATTTGTATCGACGTCTTTAGCTCCATTAACTTTACGAAGATGAATACGCCCAACCAGCAAAACTAAGTCGTATGAAAGTCGAGAGCACGTTTCTATTTTCACCTAAAGCTGAGAACAGGGTCTTCAAACTGTCGAGTAATAGATCTGTAAACGTTTACTCGACGCGATTTGGGCACACTTTACTCAGCTTAAAGTGCTATAAATTGTCATAAAATAGTCGAGTTAAGAGCCAAATGATGGTATAAAAGTCGAGACAAAGCGACATACAGCACTGTCAATGCTATAATAGCTATCATTTCAGCATTAGTCGACTAATAGGTCGGTTGAAAGCAACAAAATTGCTTTTTCTCAACTTAATAGTGCTGTGATAGCTACTTTGTTGCATTCAGTCAGCTGTTTAGTCGATTGATCGCAACGAGGCGAGCTTTAATAGCACTAAATGTTCGAAGTATTTGCAACGTTAATAAATGTGTGTTATTTGTGTCAGAAAATAAGAAAATAATTGAAGTAAGTCAAAATATATTTTTTTCTACTTAACAACTATAGAATGGTAGCCATGTTCCTAATAAATAATGTTTTCGTTGTTAGCTATTATTTGTGTAACATACTAAATCTCAATGCAAATTTTTATTTTTCGAATATCTTCTTTATATTTCTAGTTATTATTTTAACGGGCCTCTTTATTTTGGAGATATTAAGAAATATTTATAAAATTATAATATCAAAAGGAATTGTTCCGTCATGATATAAGTACGTTTGCTATCTTACGACCTTTACTCGACGTTTAGTTGCAAAATAGAAAATATATTACATTTACATTACTATGTAGACGCCATTACAGATAATATTGGGGTTCCTTATTGCATATGATAAATCTTCTCTCTTTTAGCATAGTACTGACTATACAAACACACAGTGAATTTGGTCCATTGATTATTATCCATTTTATAGAATATATGAGCCTCTAACGTAAATTCATGAATTGCGGTTTGGTGCTGTAAAAGATTTTAAAGATCATTTATGCAACTTTTTGCTGCAAGATGGCTTTAAAAGTGCATTTGAATTGCTGTAGGTGCTATAACAATCACTTTTAGAACTTTCTCTCGGCAAGTGCTGTAATAGTGAATCGATATCTTTTATATGACACTTAGTGCTTTATGAGTAACTGAGATGCTATTTGGTCATATAAGCAGCTTTTTTACCATTATAATGCTTCCACGGGAACAATGTCGAATGATGGTGCTATAAAGACTTCTTCAGCAGCTAATTAGAAAATTAGAAGCTTTTATACAGCTAATTTAGAACTTGAAGTGGTATAAAAGTGAATTTTGACACCTTTATACAATAATTGGGTAAACGCGCTGTAAACATGTCGAGAAAACGTTTAGTCGACATGGTTTTACGCCCAAAATGCGAAAATGCTAAAGAGTTGAGTATAGTTCTTTTATACGGCGATTTGGCAGCTTTAACTCCTTTTTACGACTGTTTCTCGATCATTAGCTGTAAAAAGCTTTCCTTATACGACTGTTTTGCTGGTTGGGCGGTGACGTTGTTTAAATTTTCCAAGCCATCCTTCTGATGCCTTGAAATCAGTTATGCCAAATTGTTCAGCTAATCTATCTGCCTCAGCTTTCATAATCGGACCCGAGACAGACATATTATTCTGACGTTGCTTAGAAAACCATGACAACATCGCCTGGTCCAAATCTACGAATTCGGGCTTTCTTAATTTCGTATATATGACTTTCCATCCAGTTCCGCTTGTAGAAATTTTCCCTTGTTCTTCCAAACGGTCGACACACAGTGGAAGCACTGAATCCAAAGCGTTTCGCAACATCACCTTTTCTTTCTCCCTTTTCTATCGCGCGAATTAATAACACTTTTTCGTCAATACACAAACTTTTTTTTTACTCTTCATGTTCACAGTTCAAAGGCTTGAATGAAATTATAACGAAAAACATTGCATTGGGACGATAGCAACGATACCAAGGAAGAACAGAAAATAAACACATGCATCAGATCATCCTTTTATCGGCCCTCTCTCTCGCACTCATAAGGCTTAAGCGATATTCAGGGAATTAAAAAAAACAATGAACACCATTTCTTTGAATAGTGAGTACGAAATATTTACGACTCAAGCCGGTACCATTGTGTTTGAAGGACAGTGAAATGAATGTTTATTTGGGTCTAAACTAAATCATGACGTATTCTTTGGTATTTTGAGCGCAGCCGTCCACGTCCTTGGGGAGCCGACTGGCCGCAAATCTATTCAAATATGAAATGTAACGTCTGAATTAAAGTTTCATATTAATTTGGCAACGTGTACAATTCGCTAGGCGCTAGGGGCTGTTATTCGCTATGCGCTAAAGCAAAGCGGGTCACCCCGCCGGTCACTCGTCACGAAACTAGACCTCTACCTACGCTTAGTTACTACGCATCGCGGTGTCAAGATATATTTGTGGGTGAGCGTTGAGGTGAGCTTAAAACAAGTTACAGAATAATTAGGGGGGCAGGCCTCAGGCGCGCTCCGGCCCGGCCCGCCCGATCAGTGAAGGTCGACAGATGTTCAGTTGGAAAAGAACAAAGAACAGAAAAGGACCTTTGTAGGTATTTTTTTTTGTTATTACAGTTTTTTAGAGCTTTGCTTCCTCACGTAGCCACCTCATATATTATGTTGACATATTTTTTGTTTACCTAAGCAATATTTTGATCACATCTACCAAAGTAAAAAAACCGCTTTAATTAAATTGATTATTTGATTTGAAATGATGTGACAGTGTACTTTTTTCTGACAATCATTCGGTCAACTACAGATTCTAAATACCTACTCACTAATAAATAATAATACGAGGTAAACGGAAAGATTGGATATTAATGCCACTAATAAATAATAATAATAAAGACATTGTATTTTTTATTAAAGTAATATTTATTTCTCATACTTACCCATGGATGTTTGCACCAACCAGACGTATCAAGCGAAGGCACTTCTATCGTAATTTCTTTTCTTTGGAAGTTAGCAAATATCATCTGCAAATTACAAAACCGGGTTTAGGGCCATTGTGTCAGTTTCCGACCACTTTAATAGAGAACTGGTAAAAATATTATTGTTCGTATTAATAGATCAAATAAATTAAGAGTCCGCAGTAAGCTCGATTCTCCATACAAACGTAGTTACGCTCTCATTATGAAACTACGTGTTGGATTGTAATGAAACTTTGCATGTTCAACGAAATGAGGTATATCTATGTCTGTAATTAGTTTATGTAGCTTCAGATACCCTAATAAAAAAAATACAGGGAATTTTAATTTTTCATACAAAACACTAGTTTAAAACTATTTTGCTGTATTTAGTTTGTTATATAAAGTGGAACCATATAAACTAATTACAGACATAGATAATCCTCATGTCATGGTATATGCAAAGCTTCGTCACAATCCAACTCATACTTTTAAAATGAGAACCTATAACTACGTTTGTATGGGAAGGTGAATTCGGCCGAGCTTACTGCGGCCTCTTAATATAAAGTTTAGTAGGTACAGTCGAGTTCTCCAATAACTATACCGACAGCCTTTCAAAAATATCTACAAATGTGTCATATGTCAATAAAAATAAAGTCTCTGTTTAGATATTTTTGAAAGGTTGTCCGTGTAGATATTGGAGAACTCAACTAGTAGTTAATTAATTGCATGCACGGCTCATTGTCTGATATCATCATATCAGCCGAAATTCGTCCACTGCTGGACATAAGCCTCCCCCAAAGAGTGTCAGAACGTTCACCCACTTAGGGAAATATTTCTGGGTTAAAAACTATCCTTTGTCCTTCCGCGGGACTCAAAATAACTTATGGGTGAAGATCAAAAAATATGCTACATAGTTAAGGCCTTAATTTAATCTACGCTTTAACTTTCTCATTTTCGTAACGACAATTACCCATATAAAACGAAAATGAGAAAGTTAAAGAGTAGATTAAATTAAGGCCTTAACTATGTAGCATATTTTTTTTTCTTCACCCTTAATGCCAAATTTCATCTAAATCGGTTCAGCGCTTTAAGCGTGAAGAGGTAGGTAACAGACAGACAGCCACAATTTGACGTTTATAATATTAGCATGGCTTTGTAGGTTAATGGGTTATAATCATACCGTACAAATGGGTATTGCACTCTTCCTCAGATTGGTGTTTCCTTTGATAGTGGCGTAAATATCGTCCTCCTTGAAATGTATGGAGCAAAGCGTCGTCATTTTGCTGGGTTGCCATTTAGGGTTGTTCCGTTCTAACCGAACAGCTTCACTCCAGATCTCTTTTCTATGTGGATTAGTTGGAAATCTAGAAATCATTTCGCAACGTTATCATTACTTAGATTTAGAAAATGATACTAGAAGAAATATGTGCCTACTCAGAATTGTTACTTAAACCTTATAGATTTGCATAATCTATCTATAGATATCGTATATATAATGAAAGCAGATATTATCATTATTTATAAATCGATCGAAAGTAGGTATAATATTACACCTAACTTATATTATACGATAATTTAAAGAGTAAATATGTATTATCCTAACAATAAAATGAAAAATAAGATTGTCTAAAAAAACATTTTTGTTACAAGCTTTTCCTGCCGACTGTAGTTTTCTGTACACTACTCATTGAGACGATTCTAACGCACCCTAAACTCCACGGGGTTACGGGGGTTAAATACTGTAATTCCCATGGCCACCTACTGTATCCATCATCAGATCAGCTCGATGCTACTATAAGTATTATTGAATTGTCATCCAAACTATACTCCCTAATACCCAACATTCCATCTCAATCGGATAACGGCAAGTTACCTACTGAAAAATGAATTGCAAATTTTGACAGACAACTTACATACGAACAGCTCAAGTTAATATAAAGCTTGTAACAACAACAATGTGTTTACCATTTTACTTACTTGTGAAAAGTGATACCATCTTTTTTGCCGTGCCGGTCCGACCGGCTGACGCACCATTTCACTGCACAACTAGGCATATTTGCATAAATAAAACGAACGTTCAGTTTCCGCGACCGTTCGCTAACGCCGCCGTGTTCGGACTACACAAAATGGCCGCCTGGCATCCTTTCTGTGGCGTTTCGCGGCGCGGCGCATTCGGCGCAGGTGCCGGCTACGATGAGGGCGCCAGTTAAATTGTATCGAACACATGTTCCGTGTTAAATACTGCATGGTGATTGTTAGCATACGCTCCTTTTTAGGTACGGAACCCTAAAATTAGGGTCGCTTTACATTGCAAGGAATGTTGGGTTGCGTTCAAATTTTAAAGCGAAGCGATATCATTTTCGGGATATCCAATTCCATATATGACATAACATAACTATATCGGGATAGAAGGACTTCTTTTTATATGGGAAGCGTGTAACATTTTGCGTAGGTACTTCTGACGTCACGAGCGTTCAAAAGCATCGATTACCACGCGGCCAAGTGAGTCAAGGGCGGGCGGTGCCCCCACCGACCCGCGCCGCGCCCCCTCCGTCGTCAGTCACAGTCACAACATTATAATATTTATAATACAACCGGTTATTATCACTATCACTAGTATTTGACCGCGACTTCGTCAACGTAATCAGGGGATTACGTTGACGAAGTCGCGGTCAAATACCCCCCACGATAGGGATCGGTATGATTTTCGGAATAAACGGTTATTCTTATTACAAGACGGCGCGCGAACTATGTCGCGGCGAGATAGACTACCCGTCTCTTTCTAAGTTTTACTTAGCAGCCGTGCTGGATTATACCTTAACCAACCATGTCAGGTGGTTTTTTTTAGTATAAGTAATATTAAACAATTTAGAAAAGTTGTAAATCCCCGACATTTTCATTTCAAACTCCAATAACTCAAAAACGGCTGAACAGATTTTGATGAAACATGTCTAATAACACTCGGAATAAAATTATCTATGACACAAAAAAACCGCATTCAAATCGGTCTATCCGTTTGGGAGCTACGATACCACAGACACATACATAGATACACGTAAAACTTATAAGTCTTATATTATAACACCCCTCTGTTTTCGTCGGGGGTTGAAAACACATTAAGTACGTACATACACAAGAAAAATCTACTTATACTATACCTAATGGTTGTTGTGGCGTATCTTTATTCTGTAAAGCAGAAACAAAACGAGTGTATGTACTTATACATAATGTGTTTTTAACCCCCGACGAAAAAAGAGGAGTGTTATAAGTTTTACGTGTCTGTTACGAGTGTATTATATCAGATATTTTATACGGTAATAATTCAAACACTGTTAAAATTTCAATCTATTCACTAACCTCATCATCGTCACCATTGTCAATGTATTTTAGTATATTAATAGTGGGGTACGCCGTTTTTTCCAAAAATCTCAACTTCTTCCCTTCAATGAAACTGCCATTTTCAAAGTGTTTGGAACATATGGTGCTATGCTTGTTCGGCAACCAGCCTTTCCGTCCCGTGGCCGCAATCCATTTTACCTTTGTGATAGGATCATGTGGGAAACTAAAAAAAAGTAAGTGTTTCTTAAGCACAATATAAATTTATAAATGTCGTTCAAGGGTTAAACATACATCACATACATGAACTCTGCCCAAAGATATTACCCTCCTTTTTTAAGGTTGTCGTGTCAAATTAGGACGTATTATGTGCTTGTTTTTTATCAATAACTACTAAATTGACGTTTTTAAAATGGCTAATATCATTTGTCTGCCCGATATCGATTAAAATCGATAATCGAAATATTTTGTACAACGAACAACGGTAGTTGCTAGATTTGACAGCCGAATGATAAGTACCCTTGTACCACGAACGCGAAGCGATGCGCGAGTCGCGACAGTAGGTATCGCTTGTTCTGATATTCATCGTCTCTTAACAGTGTTAACACACAACGTCAGATGAAACCTTGATGAAACACTCAAATCAAACGTGGCAATCACAGAACTATATCAAGATAGAAGGAAAGAGCACGAGCGTAATTTAGTGACGGGAAACATAAGCCGCGCGACATCGTCCACATCGATTAGCACGCGGTAGTTGCAGTAAATTGTAGATTTATTTTGTATCGATTAAAAACATCGATAAGAACCGACAGAGGAAATGATAATTAGATTCAATATAGAAAATCAAAAATAGTATTAACAAAAAGGTCTTAGTTTTTTTACACTATCGAAGGAAATAACTCGTCAAGACTTTTAGTATTGTTCAGTCCCTAGGCATCCGAACAAATTTCTGAATGGATTGCTTAAGTTCCTCAGACGCTAATTAATCACTGACCGAGCTATATCATAAGTCCTCATGCGACCAGATAGCGTAGGCAATGGCCAGAAGGAAACCAAAAACTGTAGGAAACCATTTTTACGACCAGATGCTTCAATCCATTTATTTTTTAATATCAGGATCATTCGGAAAACTGAAATAAAATTGTCATATAGAAGTAACCATAACCTGTTTGTTAATAATATTTGCTTTGCGTACATTATATAGCTGCATAATACTCGTTATACAAGAACGTAATTATGATTTCCTCTGTTTTCAAAATCGATTTCAATAATTGAGTAAGAAAATAGCAATGTACAGCCTTATTCTTACTTTTGACAGAAAAAATGAGAAATCGACCATGAACGTGACGTGACTCGACAGTTTGATTAGCTTATTTTTACATCGCTGGTTTTGAAAGCACGCCAAGTCTGGCTCGTTAAATTAATTAATGCCGCAATGGAAAACTAGCGTTGGCACACAATCGCCCGCTACTGTTTTGATGAAAATTATGAAACGAATCGTTTTTTAATTAATAACAGATATTCAAGGACAATTGTACTTACCGATGAAAGGAAATACCTCGATTAACAGCTACAAAATTACAGTTATTGGAAGTGTTTGAACAATTAATAATTGCGCAACAAACCATTTTGTTTTTAAAACCTGACGTCGCACGTAGACCGAGGTCGGGAGCAGACTGAAGCCACTGAAGGTGAAGCTGGTGAAGCTCGCAGCGAGCAATTGTGACTGTGACACCGTGTCATAATTTCGCCACGCGAAGTACATACACTCTTTCCTTCTATCTTGATATAATATGATATGGCAGCAATGTAATGTTAACATAGTTTACTTACCGATAATCTATATAGATACTTAGGTACAGTCTTGGAATAACACTTCGGAATACTTAAAAAAAGTATTTAAAATGAATTTACGCATAGAATAATTTGATAAAAACTTACGTGTGATAGGAAACATGTCCTTGCGTTTGGGTCTTCACAGGTTTTGGTTTATTGCACTTTAGTACCGAGCAATAAGGCATTTTCTTGATATCCACGGACAACCGGCTACCACAACACAACAGACGCGCGCGGAATGTCAGTAGCGACGGCCAACTCGGCGACTTACTCCGAGTTAGGACTCGGACACGCGAAGTAGATGCATTTGCGTGATCTAGTGTATATGTATTATAATATAATGCCGAAAATGATCCCTTCAGCGAGATATAATTGACGATGGAATTCCATAGGGGAGCTCAAGCGAACGAAGTCTCGGACAAATTGGTAGTAGTGAGTGTATAAAAACATATGTACTGATTCCAGATTTTACCCTATTTGGCAAGTATAAGAAGTACTTGCCAAATAGTTTTAGGTCAACGGAAAGTACACTATACATTTTAATTCCCTTGAGTGTCGAAGTTAACGTTTTTTGTGGCTTTATGCCGGCCTTTCTTTTTCTTACGTTAAGAGTCCGTATCGGCCAGAAAATGTTCGATTCTAGGTAATTAATTACACGTCTCCGAGCGCGCGGCGCCAGCGCTGGGCAGATTATTAGCTACGCGTTAATGCGTCACACCCCGCCGGTCGCCCGTCACGAAACTAGACCTGTACCTACGCTTGGTTACTGCGCATCGCGGTGTCAAGATATATTTGTGGGTGAGCGTTGAGGTGAGCTTAAAACAAGTTACAGAATAGGGGGGCTAGGCTATTGTTCGCTACGCGCTAATGCGGCTCGTCACGAAACTAGACCTCTACCTACGCTTACTTGGAACGCATTGCGTGAGCGTAAGAGTAGTTTTGATAGTATAATTAACCGTTTTATCTCACTTTTCGTTTCTATTTTTATGTAAGTATTTAAATAAAATATCAGGTAACTTAGAACTGTATCGTTCATTATAATGTATTTATGTAATTACTTACTAAAAATTGAGAATTCATTTAAGTACCTACTTGTTTGATGACCGCTTTAGCCTAGTGTAGTATTCATATTCATATTCATATTCCTTTATAGCAATCATGTTCATTGTTATTACATAAGATCTTAAGTTTAATACGGTAGGTACATGATACCCTGCTAGGGCATTGCAATGGTTTTACATACTAACATGCAAGTTATGTAAGCTGATTTCATAAAAATATCACAGAAATTCATATATACAATATTAAGACGATAATTATATTAAAAATTAAAAATTATTAGTGATCGAGTGACCCTACGAAGCTGGAGGTTCTGGGTTCGAATCCCGGTATGGGCATTTATTTCTTCCTGAGTCATTGATATTGGTTTTCTATGTATTTAAATATTTATTTATGTATGTATATCGTCGTTTAGCATCCATAGTACATGCTTTGCTTAGTTTGGGACTAGGTCGATTTCTGTAAGATTACTAAGATTGTCCCCAATATTTATTATTATTTATCTCTATTCATCTTAAAACTTAGGCTATTTATCTACACATTAATAAAAAATATCTACCTGGTCAGATTTTGAAGTCGATAATGGCATGTTTACTGGGTGTGTCTTGGTCTACATTTTCATTATACTGCACATCCTAGAAAAACAATCATTTCAATTTGCCTAAAGCATAATAAGCTTCATCGCCAGATAAATAAGAATAATTCGTTGACCTTTCCAGATTCCAGCGCAGCGTTGTGCAGCGTTCCTTGTGGTTTTAATCTTTGAGGGCCACAAAAGATTTTTTTTCTCTTTACTTTACCGAATATACGGTTTGCCTTCGGAGGCGCCATACTTGAATCTAAAATAATAAAACCAATCAATTTATAAATATTGTTTCATGATATAGTACATTAACGACATGAATAGTAAGAATCTGTGCAAGGAAAAGATGGGCGATTTAAAGATATGGAGACAAAACATGTTGCACCGTCCGTCCACAACTAAAGTGAAAGATGAAACAACTGTTGTTTGTTTCATTCAGAGCATATGCCTTTTAAAAGCGTGAGTTCTATACAAGTGGTGGAATGACACTGCAGAAATAACTATCAAAGGTGCAGAAGAAGAAGCAGAAATAGCTTCATTTTTTTTGTGAGGATAGCGATGATACCCTTGACCGCCGATTTTATATTTAGCCTTTAAAAAGAAAGCTGATACCCATAAAATCAGACTCCCGTTGGACAAATTTTTCGAATATGACCAATTGACCAATTATTACTGACAGATGTGTGTCGGGACCTGTCATCGAAGCAGATGTTAGGTAGAATTGCATAAATATGGTTAAACCCAGAAATGATTAAAAAGGCCACAAAAGTAGCACCGGGACAGCAGGCAGCAGTTTATTTATATCACACAGATAAAGGCAATAGGAATAAGATTCTGTGAATCGGAAATATTACAAACGGCTGTCTAAATTAAGAAACTGCAAAATAACAACCTGAACCGTCCAACTAATTCAGGAGAGGATGTCTGTGCCCAGCAGTGGGACGTATATATATATATAGGCTGATGATGATGATGAAAATTCTATGATGGACTTTTAGAATTATCGCTTTATATGTATACATCGATAAAACATGAACACAAATTAAGAACCTCCTTCTATGGACATTAGTTCAAAAATGTTAGTAATACAATGAAAACATTTCCATTAGTTATTACAAACGCAATTTCATATAAAAAGTCAAAAGTAACAAAAAGCGTTACAAACATACTGAATGATCAAGACGTACTGCCTTGTCGCGCTATTGTTAAGTACTATTCTCAATCTTTATGATCTCATTTTATTAAATGTGCGATGTATATGTACCAACTCATAATATGTTACTTTAAGTTTACCAACGCCATGGCGTAAGCTGTTATGTTGATAAATTGTATTTACAAAATAAATAAATAATTACCACTAGCCCAAGCCACAGATTATATAATACATAGTTCTACGAACCCAAACGCCCGTAGCTACGTGACCTTGAAATCGACGAGCGACGTGACCGTTCCCTCGAACCAATTGGCGGAGACTGCCGATGCCGAATCGAGCGCCGAAGCGCCGTGCACGGTGTTTTATTACGAATTTTAGGGGGAATTGAAATATGTTTTATGCCAAAATTTACTGCTACACATAAATATAGTGCATTCATCCTTACTTGTCTTATTTGGTAAACAACATTCTAACCTCAAAATGCATCTTTTTAGGATAGAATAGCAATTTTGTGAGTATTAGATCATGCCGAGACGTCTTTTCAGACATCACTTCACGTCTAAAAAGATACATTTTGAGGTTAGAATGTTGTTTACCAAATAAGACAAGTAAGGATGAATGCACTATATATTATTATATGTACCTACGAATAGCGCTTGAACTGGTGTTTCTTATTATGATTTCATATTTTTAAAATAATGTGCTAAATGACCAAAAATACTTGCGATTCTTCGTGTGTTTTTAATAAAAAGTTGTTGGATGGAAATACGGATTTCTCAACAATTTAATATGTAACTTATAAAATGTTTTCCACTTATTCCTAAGAATACTATCAATCCAATATGGATTTATTTGTTTCATGTCGGTTTGAAATCATATAGTTCTTCAAATCTTAGTCGTTTTACACGTCTCCGAGCGAAAATTGAGAAAACAGCGGTTGGACTGAGCCAAAATATGGTAAACTTAGAGCTAAATGTAAACATCTTTTCCACTTATTGAACTGGAATTGAAATGATCGTTCATATTACACAATAAAATCTGTAATAATACGAATATTTAATGAGATATGACCTCAAAAAGTTTAGCGAATGCAGCAAACGCTGCGCTACATACGGAATCTCACTCAGCGTCAGGGGTCTGTTAGACTGGTTATAATTTCAACTCGTTACGCGTTCCCGAGATAAAGGTTCTTGACTTGACAGACAGGCAGACGATATAGCGCAATAAATGAATATCGTATTTTACTTACTTTTATACTGATTAAATAAAAAAAAAAACAAATATTAGGGGACACAATCTTACACAAATCGACCTAGTCCCAAACTAAGCAAAGCTTGTACTATGGGTACTAGACAACGATAAACATAATTATATAGAGAAATAAATACTTAAATGTGACTTAAATACATAGAAAACATCCATGACTCAGGAACAAATATTCGTCCTCATCACACAAATAAATGCCCTTACCGGGATTCGAACCCAGGACCTCTTGCTTCGTAGGCAGGGTCACTACCAACCAACTAGGCTAAAGCGGTCGTCAAAAAAAATTAAAGCAATTCATGCAAAATTATTCCCTAACCATTCCAAAATATCAAAAATGCACAACGTCAATAAGTATTCAAGTTCTTCTGCCGGAACTCCCGGAGAGTAGAGGTACGGAAACCTAAAAAACGGGTGGGGCTGTGTGTGCACGCGGCCGTTGGTTTTATTTTAACCCGAGACGTCTCTTCTCTATGACAGCGAATCGCTTTGAATGTTGAGAGAGAACATTCGCCGAGTCCTCTTTCTAGCTAGATCAATATTTCTATAGCGCTGAAGGTGATGTAATAGGTACAGGTCGACAATCGACACACGTAAAAAGAGCTCTGGCGGCCATACATTAGGACTAGTGGACCTCGTCCTCGTATTGACGTCAGAGCGGAAGAAAGGATATTAAACCATTTTGCAGAAAATCCTGGCCCCAGCATTAGAAAAGCAGGGCGGTTGTATGATATTAGTCATACAGCCGTCCACAAAATTTTAAAACGGGACCAACAGCATCCATTTTCTGTGGTCAAGTACATGCCTTGAAACAAGATGATTTTTTACGGCGGGTATGCAAAATAGCGTCTGATCCTCATTTTATCACAAAAATAATACGGACAGATGAGAGCTTCACAAGAAACGCGATGTGGAATCGGCAGGTTGTCCATCAATAGGGACCAAAAAATCAAAACCCTCATGTCGGCCGCGAACTGGCCCATCACCCAATCAGACTCGTTGGTCTTTAAATGTTTGGGCGGGAATAAAGGGCAACGACGTCATCAGACCCGTCTTTGTTAACGGGTCGAATAACGGGCGAAAATACCTGGAAGTGGTGAACCAATCAGTACGCCGCTATGTGAGACCGACCGTATTCAGAAAATGGTACCAGCACGACGGAGCACCGCCCCATATTGCTGTTCAAGTAAGGTCGACCCAAATCTTCGGACGTCAGAGGATTGGCCGCGTTGCGGATAACTATGGCCACCATGTTCACCAGTTAAAAAGTGTCGAGAACGGAGGAAGAAATGAAGGTGCGGATTGTACAAACAACTTTACTTATATATTTTTTTTAAAGTGTTGGGATTTTAATAATCACCTAGATATGGCCGGATATAATAAATGGTTGTGGTCAAGCTATAAGTTTACATACTGTATAAACTGTGGTAGAGGCGTGCTTTCGCCACGCGAGGTGCTTAAACCCTTTCGTTCTATCTTGATATAGTTCTGTGTTCTCGACTGTTTCCTTCTCCGAAACTTAACTAATTAATCGTAACAACATTTTGCATTTACACCCCCCTATTCTGTAACTTGTTTTAAGCTCACCTACAAATACAAATACATCTTGACACCTCAATGTGTTCTAACTAAGCGTAAGTAGAGGTCTAGTTTCGTGACGCTGACGAGTAACTGCCGGCTCGCTCGATCGCTGCGCTAAAAGTTATAAAGTAAAAAAAAAAAGTACTGACTCGTTTTTTTTTTTATTGAAATCGTCCGTTAACACTTATAGTTAAAGATAAGCTAAGTACCTAATATGTAATAACTGGAATTGAATTAGCAATCGGGGCAAACGCCAAAACATATGTAATAGTTAGGTGAATACTTACATTGGAAATTCCTAAGGCGGCATTTCGTCTCCTTGATCGAGCAACAACCCGTTTTTTGAACCACTTAGGGCCGTTTTTAATTGTATAATATCTTGCCTTTCGTTTTCCCATTTTAACTAAAACAATAATTAGTTAATGCATCATCTAAAGGTTAAATGTTCCCTGAGTAAAAAATAATTGTAACTATCCCGTCGGTTGAATTATCAAAAAATGTTGGTTACGTATTGATTTCTTTTGTAAAGTACTTCAACAAAAAAATACAAACATAAAGCACGTCAAAGCTCTGGGGACCGATTTTTGACTTTCGAGCGCTCGACTCTTTCACTCGAAAACTGATAAAAATTATGAAATGTAGTAGCGATAGAAAATTCAAAAACGAGTGATATTTGACCACTCGTATTTAATTCTATTGGTAGAAAGTAAGTGCCGCCCATTTTGACACTACAAACGTATTTCATCATCATATCAGCCGAAAGACGTCCACTGCTGCCCAAAGTAAGCGACCACGTTTCAGTGTCATAGGTCATCACTGGCAACATACACTGGACAAAGACTCTCGTCTTGAGACACTGTGGAATTTTAGAAGAAAAGATGTGCCGTAGCTTCCCGAACGCTGCCCAGCCGAGTACCTATGTATTTACTTTTATTTAATTTTCGAGCGCTCGAACGTCAAAAAATCTCTTGACGTCAGTTGTGGTAAAAAGTGTGGCACGGCGGGATTATTAATGTATGGGCACAATCTTTTCCCAAAGCGACACAAGCCAAAACAATTTTTCTCAAATTAACATTTGGCAAAGAATCATTAGGTAAATCAACTTATCGCATTTTTTTGTCATAATGCTTTCCATCATAGAATTCAACTAACCATCTTCCGGCTTCACCCTCGCCAACATGTTTAATGGTAAGTATAAGAACTGAAATTATATTAATAAATTTTGACTAACAAGTAAGTCACCATACTCACAAGAACAAAGAAAACGGGTAGGTACACTTCATATGTAATTGTCATACAAAGTATATGGCTTGACGACCGGTTTAGCTTAGTTGGTAGTGACCTGCCTACGAATCTAGAGGTCCCGTGTTCGAATCCCGGTAAGGGCATTTATTTGTGTGACGAGCACGAATATTTGTTACCGAGTCATGTTTATTATTACATCTAGCACCCATAGAACAAGCTTTGCTCAGTTTGGGACTAGGTCGATTTGTGTAAGATTTTCCGCAAAAATATAATAACAAAAAAAATACTTACTCCGTTTTGCTGCGTGTTACTTTTTACTTTACTGCTGTCTCTGTACACAATGGACTACGGAATATTTCTAAGTGACGTCGTCGCTCCGCATCGAGACGTGCTCTCTCTCTGAACTCTCGTGGGCGACTGAATAATTGAATATCAGGGAATATTGAATATGTCATGTCATGCGTTGCTTATTTCTTCCAAGTCTTGTCTCTACTCTATGTCCATACCATAATCATTTTGTATCGCGGAATTGGAGATCGTTTTTAAAGAACCATAACTGAATAACCAAAGCACATGAGATGTGGTTGAGTAGGATTTTGAACTAAAGAATCGATTATTTAATTCAAATTTACCTTCGAGACATGCTCTTCTCATTTTTTGTGCAAGTACATACGGAATTAGTTTAATAAATACTTAAACTGTAAATGATTTGAGATTTATAGTTGTTTATTGTAAATACACTGTTTGTGATTATAATTACAAATAATTTAAACATTTTTGTAAAGAATTGTGAACAACATCGACTGAACGGTGCCTGCCGTTTTTGCTGATTATGATCGGCGCAATCGCAGTGTCAGTTCTGTTGATCTTATTTTATGAACAACAACAGTGGTCACCATTATTTACCAAACAATCAACCTCTACTTCCAACAAGGCAGCTGTCTCTCTCCGACGCATAAAACCCCGTCACTTTCCGAGTAATTTAGTGTATGTAAATATCGGACAGTTCTGTTTTTGGAAAACTTAATGTAGGTATTTCAATTCGAAGTGGCTTTCGCATATACTGTACTGTTGCCTTGTTTTCATGTCGGCACATCTGGTTCAAAAAGAAAAAAAAAACGTCGCCACATCTTTCGATCAGGGTCTTCTCGACCGACTGTTTTTAGCCACAGATTTCGTCTGTAATAGGATATAAAAAATTATAACATTCCGGATTAAAATTATAACAAAATATTTTTCAAGTTCACCAATTCATCGAAGTGGTAGCAACTGTAGCAAGCAAAGCAAACAGGCTAGGTGGTCGCTAACTGGCGCAATGACCCTACCCTACCAATTATCAAATTAAGTGTCTACTTACCTATCGGAGTCCTTATTATAGTTGAAAAGTTGAAATACGATATGTTTTTATTCTTCCGATTATTATTCGTACACACAGTACAATAATTGACCATATTTAAATATTCCAGTTACACTATTTAATAATACCGTGTCGCGTCAGCCATATTGTCCACTGGTAGAATTAACGGAGTCTGGTATTTCCATTCGAGATTAAAATAAACAACCGACCAATAATAGACCTTATATCCTTGACATAAAGTCGATGATAGGCCGTGTTGTTGCTACGTGACAAGGTCACGCACACCGCCGCACATTTGTGCATGCGATTTTGAGTCTTAACTCATATACGTAAGTTCGGAAACGATTGTGACTCTAACAGTACGTAACGGAGCAGTTGTGGATATTGTTATACCGCTCTATCACATTGCGGGCGTTCGATGTCTCGCTCTGGCCAGGGAAACTGTAGCATGAGGACGAATATCTAATAAAAATTCATAATTCACTTGTTTGTCGTAAGTATGTACTTAATACTTATACGTATATCGGAAAATTATCCAAGTACACGAATACGACACAAACGCCGTGCTTGCAAGGTATCTCGACGTTACACACAGAACTATATCAAGATTATTCAAGATAGAAGGAAACTCCGCGTCGATTAGTATGGGAACCGAGCGTGTAACATTTTGCGTAGGTATTTTGACGTCACGAGCGTAATTTAGTGACGGGAAACATAAGCCGCGCGACATCGTTTCGTCAACATCGATTCTCACGCGGTAGTTGTAATAACTTGTAGGTTTTATTTTGTATCGATTCAAAATATCGATAAGAACCGACAGAGGAAATGAAAATTAGATTCAACAGAGGAAATGATAAATAGTCTTAAAAAGGTCTTAGTTTTTTTTACAGTATAGAAGGAAAGAACTCGAGACCGTCAATCACTTTGTACCAATTCCGGATAGTGCCAGGATGTTGTAAGCTTAAATTGAAAACCTTTCTAACATAGTTATATGCTTTGCTCGAATAATAGTGTAACGTTAATGCAAAACTCCGTAGTGTTGGTGAGTATTTTGATGTCGTGACTGATCCTTTTGTATTCTTCATTTGTCTAGAATAAAGTTCATTACTTAGTCGTAACATTTGTTGTTTTTAAGGTGTCAGCTTCTTCGTCACTGATCAAGGTATTCTTTTTTAAGCACCCCAGTAATGCCACTAGGGTAAGTATTCTTTTTACTTTTCGACGGTTTTGTTCCTTCAGGCGTTTAATTTGTTTGTCTTTCTGTTTTATCTTAATTTTTGTTG
This sequence comes from Epinotia demarniana, assembly GCA_945867215.1. NCBI lineage: Eukaryota > Metazoa > Arthropoda > Insecta > Lepidoptera > Tortricidae > Epinotia > Epinotia demarniana. The sequence goes on from OX244285.1 coordinate 12,526,316, forward strand.
TGTGTTAATTTTTTGTTTTATTATAAAAAAAAAATCTTCTTTGGCGTATGTATTGGAATCCCGTCTCATGTGGATGGTTCATTAATATCCTATAATACACGTTAAAATATAATATGCAATACAAAAGTGAAGATGACAAACACAATTTTAAAAACAAAATATCTTCTGATAATGTATAAATAACACTCACCATTTCGAGCTTTCTCTTCCGGGGCGTATTGTTCTTAGAGCCCTTCTCTGAAGAAGATTGACCTTTTATCTGTAGCACAAATTGCATTAAATTTATTAAACTACTCACACACATACACGCACGCACGCAGTCACATTTTTTTAAATAATATTTATCCTTACGTAAATAATGTGTAGGTACCTTTTCATCATTTGACATCATCACTACATCAATAGTCGGATAAGCTTTACTGATCAGTCTTCGGTACTTTGATGGGCCAGTAAAGGAGTCTTCGTGGAAATGTACTGAACAAATCCGACTGTGTTTTTTTGGAAACCATTGTTTACGACCCGTTGCTTCAATCCATTTATTTTTAACCAGAGGATCATTCGGGAAACTGAAATAAAATTGCAATATAGAATAACCTACATTATATAGCTACATAATAATATAAAAACGTAATTATCATTTCCTCTGGTTTCAAATTCGATTTTAATCGAGTAAGAAAATCGCAGCGTACAGCAATGTGGTACATCACTATTCTTAAGTTTGACAGAAAAAATGAGAAATCGACCTCGAACGCGACTCGACAGTTTGAATAGCTTAGATTTACATCTCTTTTTTTGAACGCAGGCCAAGTCTGTCTCGTCAAATTAAAGCCGCAATGGAAAACTAGCGTTGGACACAATCTGTGTTGATAAAGGTAATACAGAGCAATAAATAAATTATTTTTTTAATTATTAACAGGTATTTTAGGACAAATATTACTTACCGATGAAAGGAAATCCCACGATTAACTACCTCACCTTTATCGGAGGTGTTCGAACAATTCACTATCGCACAACGAGTCATTTTGTTTTTTTAACCTGACGTCGCACGCGGGCCGCGGTCGGGAGCGGACTAATGTTCGCGGCGAGCAAAGAAGCCGTTTCGGCTTGATGATTGTCGCCAGATATGTCAGGCGAAATCGGCCGGCTTCGCTTGACATGTCTTGGGACATTTCCTTGGCTATAAAGTACCTATACTGCAACTCAAGGTATACCCATTCAGCACGTCGCTGAGGATTTATTGGGAATCATAAATTGAAAATAATTACGTAACGACTTCATAATAACTAACAACTTACAAATTGATAAAAAAAACCCTGACATTGCACTTCAAAGTTCAATGTCTCAAAACCGGCTGAACAGATTTTGTTGAAAGCTAAGAACCATCTCGATCATGTCAGCTTTCGGACATAAAAACCGCATTAAAATCGGTCCATCTTTTAGGAGTTACGATGCCACAAACAGACACACTCATACACAGTCACGTCGAACGGTCAAACTTATAAAACTCCTCTTTTTGCGTCGGGGGCAGGGGCGGTTCACTCTGTGAAGTCGTCGCGTCGCTACAAGTACATGCCGGCCGGCCGCGGCCGTCTATAGACGGTCTATCAGCACGTGGTTGCCGCGCGCTGCTACGCTTTGCATCGTCATATGCCTAAACCAAATAAAGCTAAAGCGTAAATCGCAGCGGCACAGAATAAGTAATAGTACAAGTACAGAAATTGCACTTCCTAGCAAAAACGACGTTTAGGCATAAGAAACGTGCCTACTCTGTGCATCTCTGTCTATCGTATAACTTGTATTCATTCACACACAGCACGTGTAGCGCTAGGGCTGTCACGCCAAGAATACATCAATGAAGGCAAAAAATGCTCACCAGATGTCGCTTGAGTAAAGTGAACCGATATTAATTTAGTACATGCTTACTTCACATACAATGTATGTCAGCGTCATTATGAATAACACCACACATAAATAAAATTGATCTGCCACTTCTCTATTCTCTATTATTTAATTCAATTTAACTTTTGAAGTTTTAAGGACAGCATGGAGGGCTTTCTGTGTTCATGTTGACCCAGGTTGTTGAAAGGCGCACTTTCAGAGCAAGTGCATTGTAAAATATATATTCAAACCAGTCTTTCATTTTGAAGTAAATTGCAGTAGGTATCCCGTTAAAAGTATAGGTAATAATAATAAGTAACATGCATTTGTATTGTTTTTGGACATTGACAATTTGGTTTTGGTAACATCTTCATAATGTAAAGTAGGTACCCTAAAGTAGGTACCTAATAAAAAAATAAACTTATCGTTCACAATTTGCGGGCAGATTAAAAAAAGGTAATCCAACGTCCTTTTGGGCATTTTTTAAACAGCCATAAACTGAGCAGCTGTGGCGGTTTGTTGATTTTTACATGTTTAAAAAAAATATGTTACTTATAATTATAAAATAACACGTTGTTACGTTCGTTCGTCGCGTTCAAGTCGGCGGCGGCGGCACGTCTCAACAAGTACGTGTGCTCGCTCGCGCGGTGCCGGCCCTCGACTGACTTGGAACCTGAGGTTCCGCGACCGCTAGGTTATTAACGCGCCGCGCCCCACCCACTGCAAGCCCCCTGGCAGCGGGTTTTTCTCACTACCGACGTGACGGTCGGAGAAGGTAACCGAAAGGTAAGGAAATGTGTTTTTTTGTTTTGTTTGGTATTCCAGAAGGTACCTACTCGATAACTATATAAATTAATACCTACTTAAAGTAGAAGTGCGGGCGGACGTTTCTATATTCTTAACATATTTACAAAGATTTTAATAGCTAGGTATTTAAATTTATTATTATTTTAATAGGTACTCATTTACGTAGGTAACCTATCAAATAAATCGCGAAGCAAACAATATAATATAGGTAGAGACTAGACATCAGAGAGATGAACATTGAAGTAAGTTTTTGCATATGTCCTATCAATTTTGTTTGAAATAAAAGTATTGAAACATAACACATTGTTGACATTGTTCACGCTCCATTAATTTTTTTGTCAATGAATGAAGAGCCATAAATACTACAAATTGCATAGGGAATTACTCGTACGGAATAAGTTATAGTGTCTACACTATCTACTAGCCACGCGTATGATTTAATTTAATAAATCGAACTGGCGGCACGGCAACCCTAGCTCTAAGGCTCCGCCTCCGAAAGAGCGCGTTGCATGCTATAGAAAGAGACACATTTAAGCACGTTTGGCGTACCTAAAGAGGGTATTTGGTAACAGATAATAACCGTAACCTTCTGTACGTAGTATACACTAACTTGTTCTGTGTCGGATACTAACTTGTTCTGTGTCGGAGGTTAAAAATATGAAAAGGAAAGGAATTGACTTACGCTCATGACAGGTGTGGCAGTTTTAGTGAGTCTCTTTAATCCTTTTTTTGTCGTATATATATCGGAATCCGGAAAATGAGCTGAGCACACGACACACGCGCCGTTCGGTTGAAAAAAATCGTCTCGTCTGTCTCTTGCTAGAACTGCAACCCATTCTGCGCGTCGCTGAGAATTTCTTGGGAATCTTAAATTGAAAATAATTACGTAACGACTTCATAATAACATTAATAACTTACTGAAACTGAACAAAGTTTTAACAGGCTTCAATCAATAAGAATAAGAATAAGAATTTATTTATTTAGCACACAAAACACGGAAAAAAGAAATACACTCAAAACCGTAACCTTAAGTGCTAAACGGGAGCCTCACTCAGCATGTTGTCACGGGGGCCGTGAAGCTGGTTTTCAGTGAGAGCCCCAAAAATAAATAAAACGACTAAACTAAACAAACAATTTTATAATTTTTAGGCACTGTATGTCTAAAAATTACAAAAGTGAACTTAAAAACTAGCGGGTAACATTAGAATCATTGTCGACAGTGATTTATATGCATGCAACACTGAAATGTAATTGACTCTGTTCGTACTAAAATACATGAAAATAAAAAAGTGGTAATAACCAAGCGTAAAACTACTATTACAATGAACAAAATCTTATACAGATAATAAATAATAATAATAATAGCTATGTGTTTTGTAGCAATAAGATAAGCAGACAAGCAGCCTACTGCAACAGTCGGATTGTAGGTACCTGTGTAAACGGTAAAAGTAAGTACCTATCTACCCACAGATTCATTTTATAAGTAACAAGTATTCAAATATTCAACGACCACTTTGTACATTAAAAAGATGTATCCGGAGTTTTAATTTAAAGCTCAGTACCCAATCTCAGTAATCAGTACCCAAACTGCTTCGTAATCATTAAAGTTGTTGAGTACGAGTATGTTTCGGCGTTCCTTCTTAACATTGGTCTTCTTTTTCAGAAACTCTGGTAGAATTTTGACTTGTAAAAGTACCATTACGACCTACTTGCAGAATAAAAATTCATATTGACTTATTACATTTATACAACGAAATTATTCATTTAAAACCATGAAATAACAATGAGTTTACACTTTCGTTACGTTATCCTTATCATGTTATCAAAAGAACTTACCTAAAGAAATATATGCCATCCTTTTTTCTAGTTGTTTTGTTGCTATTGACGCAGTTTTTGAATGAACATTTACTCATCTCTGACAACCAACCGTCGACACGATGAACGCGAAAGGACCCTCATCATGCCCTCATCTTTTGGACGGCGATGCTGTCATTCCGCTCTATGACATTGACATTGACATGGCGGCGTTCAACGTCTCGCTCAGGCCCTAACGCGTAACGAAACGTTTTCTGGCACCGCCCCTGAGCTTCCGTTGGCGACTGAATAATAGTACATTGTGATACAAGTGAGGTATGTTGATAATTACACCAGAGGCGAAATTGTTCACGCGAACCGCAGGTGAGCGTGATAAGGAAACCGAGGATGTCATTATCAAAGCTCACGCGTATCATACGACGTTTTTCAACACATTTTGCGAGGAACAAATCATTTTCAAAAGAAGAAAATGTTATAGGATTGCCAAATTATTTTCTTTACATTAAGTACTTACTTAAATCATTATGATGACAACAGGTTTTCACTCACAATTGCACATCGCCAAGAATTTCCAGTGGCGTTCACTCTATTTATCACTTTTCTAGTCACCATGAGTCAAAATGTTTGATAATAACCAAACACGCATAAATAATATTTCATGTGTTGCTCTGCTTGCTCGCTTTTTATTTCAAAATTACACCATCACGCGTCCTAGTATTTTTTTATGAAGATTCAAAGGCGTTAATGAATACTCATAACCCATAACCAAAGCACATTATGAAATAAAACGATTTATGCTTGTAGCTAATACTTTAGAGATTAGTTTGAGTAGGATTTCGAAACTAATGTATACACACACGTTCTTCCAATTTTTTGTACAACTTTACAGCCCGTTCACACAATGGTACCCGTTTTAACGGATACAATTTCATACAATTACTGTATACTGAATACTGTGTCATATGTGAAGTCGCTCATACAACTCCATACGCCATCAATGAAAAAAAAACATACGATAAAACGGAACAGTAAAACGGAGACCCTGTGTGAACGGGCTGTTACGTAACTTTTTTACCTACAGCAGCTTCGTTAATTAATGTTAGTTTTTCTGTCCGAAAGCTGACGTGATCGAAATCGTTCTATTATTCAACAAAATCGGATCAGCCGGTTTTGACACATTGAACTTTTCAATGAAAAGTGGTACTTCAAGTTTTTCAAGTTGGTAAATTATTTTCTTTTGAGCTAACGCTAAATAGCGTTGAAATAGTATGTACACGTTAGAATAACACTAACCTTATTCTTAACAATCAAATGGCCGAAGAACACCTGCATATCTTCTTTGTCAAAAACAGTCTCCTTCGCCACATCCCCGACGTGAGGTTTCCTCACAGTAACGTCAGGATGTCTGCTTCTAAACGACCTGAACCATTCAACACCGGCCTTCTGCTCTTGCGTCCACTTCTTCGGTATTTTCTTCCCAATAAAGCAGCCCATTTGGTACGCTATTCTTCGACAGTCGCTTGACGAGATATCTTTGAACTCTTTGGCGATGTATTTGACGTATTTCGCTAGGCAGTTCTCTTCTTCTGCCGTAAAAACTCGATTGACTTCGTAGTTGGGCGTCAGACGTATTTCTTTTCCTTGGTGTTTCTTTGTTAGTAGCAAATATCTTCGAACGGTTGCGTAGCTAAGCAGGCATTGTATACTAGCCTGCCTTATACTTAAACCACTTTTTATTAGTTCCATTGCCTTTCTCATGTTCTCTTCAGTGTGGTTACCGCGTTTTCTATCGCCTTTTGATTTGGTACGACGCGGCATCTGGAGAGATACAAATATAATAGAATAATTTTATTTTGGAACGACAGGAAATATCATATAGAAATATAAGGCTTAATTTATAAAATAAATCAAGTGTTGCTTCAAAAAAGGAGTCCTTCGGCATAAGTTGCGACACAGAGCAACTACGCCGATTTTCGGTGGTTCTGATAAAACTAAAACCTATTATTGATTCTGCGCTAAGTAATAATTCGCTGTGTTTCTGTACTATTTTTGAGATGTGCAGAAAGTAATTGTATTGTAGTTTATAATTATAATTATTACCACCAAACAACAAATCCATTGGATGAAGAGAACCGGCGCTGTCGTCGCACCCACACAACCACACTTCAATAAAAAACGCAAAGTCTTTGTCCCTTTTCTACTAAGGGATTTGCGCCATGAAAAACGTTGAATAACGCGCTGTGGCATAAAGTTGTTAACGGTAGCAAATATCATAAGTCTAATTCAGATTGTCCAGTGAATATTTCACACATGTATGCTCAGCCGGGCTGTTATTCGCTACGCGCGAAAGCGGCTCACCCCGCCGGTCACCCGTTACGAAACTAGACCTCTACCTACCTACGCTTGGTTACTACGCATCGCGGTGTCAAGATATATTTGTGGGTGAGCGTTGAGGTGAGCTTAAAACATGTTACAGAATAGGGCGGCTGCCGGCGTCATATTTAACCTTGATGTCTATAATCGGTCAACGCCTTAACTATTATTCTTTACTCGCGAATGCGCATCACCCTAACCATCACGTTACGCCTAACGAAACTAACTGGACCTCTGCCTACGCTTAGTTACTGAATATCGCCGTGTCAAGATATATTTGTGGTGAACGGTGAGGTGAGAATAAACAAGTTACAGAATAGCGGGGCAGATGTGTGCGTTTTCAATTAACTATGGAGATGCGACCGCATGAGACCAAAAGGTTGCTTGTGATTGCGATTACCTACATAAAAACTTACAAAACTACAAACAAACCGTTTAAAAAATAATGCGTTTTATAATGCCCACTTGCTGATTATCTATACTACTATTATAAAGAGGAAAGATTTGTATTTTTAAATAATTTATTGAATCAGGCGTTACTTTGCGGAAGTCCATGATATATTAGGAGAACAATATTTCTTTGCTATTCCGCTAAAAAACGTGCTGGTCTATTAGTGAAGATAAGATGCAACTATTTGCGTAAAAACATGCAAAAAATTACAGCAAACCACCACCAATAATGACAAAAACCTCGACACGTGTTTCGCCTCTCTACGAGGCATCATCAGGAGATGCTGGCAGGAGATGTTGCTTGCGCCACGTCCACTGAGCAAATGACCCGCCCGGAGCCATCCGCCATATTTATATTCTGTCCCCCCATACTACCGTTCATGCGTGAAAGAGATGGAAGAACACGTAACAACGGTGATGACGCAACATTCAATTGTTCGTTGATAATAACGCCTCTATTGCTGTACCTAATTATTTCTAATTGTTCTAGAACACTTAGACGCAATCCTTTTTCGCAAACATGCAAGATGTTGAAAGAATGATTGTCAGATAACGCATGGTTAGTCTCCAATAAATGTTTTGCGAAATTAGACTTGTCCGGGTGATTATGCCGATACGACGCAACATGTTCCTTATACCTTGTGCTAAAACTACGGCCTGTTTGTCCCACATAAACTTTATTGCAATTATCACAGGCAAGTTTGTAGACTCCCGACTTTTTGGCACTTTCCACTTTTTCCTTGCCATTGCACAGTCTAAAGCGCAAGGTGTTATTCGTTTTGAAAGCCACGTTTATGTCGTTAGACTTTAAAATATTGTAGATCTTATCAGACAACTTGCCAACATAAGTTATGCTTGCTTTGTACTTTTTAGGTGGGTCCGAAGATCGTGCAGCGTACAGAAGATAGTTTGTCATTCTAGCCCGTTTTTTCCTAATAATACCATCCACATGAGACTTGCTGTAACCGTTTGAAATTGCTAAATGGTATATATTATTTAATTCCATTTTATAATGAATATCAGAAAGAGGCACTGTCAATAACCTATGTGCATAACAATGAAAAGCAGCTAACTTATGTTGCCATGGATGAGCGGAAGAAGCCGGGATAACAGTATCTGTATGCGTAGGCTTACGGTAAATTTGGAATTGATGTTTGTTATCCACCTTAGTAATCGTTAAATCCAAGAAATTTAGTGAGTTATTCTGTTCTAATTCCTTCTTAAACTTGATTTTAGGATGCTTGTTGTTGATTTCATTCACAAAAATATCCAGTTGACTCATACTACCCGTCCAACATATAATCAAATCATCAACATACCGGAAATAATATAATATATTATTATTATCCACAATGTGTTGGTTCTCAAAATGATCCATGAAAATATCTGCCATCAAAGGACTAAGTGGGGAACCCATTGCCAAACCATCACCTTGCAGATAATATTGCCCCCCAAATCTAAAATAATTCTGTCGCATACAGACTGTCGCCAATTCTATTAATTCATCTACCTCCCCTGGATGCAGCCTCTGTTTTTCAAAAAGTGCCCTGAGAATGTCTAAAGTATTCAAATATGGTACATTTGTAAACAAACTATCCACATCCAGCGACAAAAGAATAGCATTTTGTGGCATGTTGATGTCTTTGATCCTTTCGATTAAATCCAAGCTATTCTTTAAACAGTATTTTGGTTCAAAATTAGACTTCTGTCTTATGATACCATTCAACCTCTTAGCCAATTTATAAGTCGGTGCACTCAAATACGAGACAACTGGACGAATCGGGATATTGTCTTTATGAATTTTTGGAAGACCATACAGAATTGGTGCTTGAGGATTCATGGATATGACCGTGTTTTTCTGATGCTCGGTTTCAAAGACAAACATAGAGTTCTTGACAACATTTCTTAGATCTTTCTGGAAACCAGGCGTTGGGTCCTTCCGTAAAACCGAAAAAACCAGAAAGTAATGGATCTTATACAGGATGATGGTTTTTCGGTTTTACGGAAGGACCCAACGCCTGGTTTCCAGAAAGATCTAAGAAATGTTGTCAAGAACTCTATGTTTGTCTTTGAAACCGAGCATCAGAAAAACACGGTCATATCCATGAATCCTCAAGCACCAATTCTGTATGGTCTTCCAAAAATTCATAAAGACAATATCCCGATTCGTCCAGTTGTCTCGTATTTGAGTGCACCGACTTATAAATTGGCTAAGAGGTTGAATGGTATCATAAGACAGAAGTCTAATTTTGAACCAAAATACTGTTTAAAGAATAGCTTGGATTTAATCGAAAGGATCAAAGACATCAACATGCCACAAAATGCTATTCTTTTGTCGCTGGATGTGGATAGTTTGTTTACAAATGTACCATATTTGAATACTTTAGACATTCTCAGGGCACTTTTTGAAAAACAGAGGCTGCATCCAGGGGAGGTAGATGAATTAATAGAATTGGCGACAGTCTGTATGCGACAGAATTATTTTAGATTTGGGGGGCAATATTATCTGCAAGGTGATGGTTTGGCAATGGGTTCCCCACTTAGTCCTTTGATGGCAGATATTTTCATGGATCATTTTGAGAACCAACACATTGTGGATAATAATAATATATTATATTATTTCCGGTATGTTGATGATTTGATTATATGTTGGACGGGTAGTATGAGTCAACTGGATATTTTTGTGAATGAAATCAACAACAAGCATCCTAAAATCAAGTTTAAGAAGGAATTAGAACAGAATAACTCACTAAATTTCTTGGATTTAACGATTACTAAGGTGGATAACAAACATCAATTCCAAATTTACCGTAAGCCTACGCATACAGATACTGTTATCCCGGCTTCTTCCGCTCATCCATGGCAACATAAGTTAGCTGCTTTTCATTGTTATGCACATAGGTTATTGACAGTGCCTCTTTCTGATATTCATTATAAAATGGAATTAAATAATATATACCATTTAGCAATTTCAAACGGTTACAGCAAGTCTCATGTGGATGGTATTATTAGGAAAAAACGGGCTAGAATGACAAACTATCTTCTGTACGCTGCACGATCTTCGGACCCACCTAAAAAGTACAAAGCAAGCATAACTTATGTTGGCAAGTTGTCTGATAAGATCTACAATATTTTAAAGTCTAACGACATAAACGTGGCTTTCAAAACGAATAACACCTTGCGCTTTAGACTGTGCAATGGCAAGGAAAAAGTGGAAAGTGCCAAAAAGTCGGGAGTCTACAAACTTGCCTGTGATAATTGCAATAAAGTTTATGTGGGACAAACAGGCCGTAGTTTTAGCACAAGGTATAAGGAACATGTTGCGTCGTATCGGCATAATCACCCGGACAAGTCTAATTTCGCAAAACATTTATTGGAGACTAACCATGCGTTATCTGACAATCATTCTTTCAACATCTTGCATGTTTGCGAAAAAGGATTGCGTCTAAGTGTTCTAGAACAATTAGAAATAATTAGGTACAGCAATAGAGGCGTTATTATCAACGAACAATTGAATGTTGCGTCATCACCGTTGTTACGTGTTCTTCCATCTCTTTCACGCATGAACGGTAGTATGGGGGGACAGAATATAAATATGGCGGATGGCTCCGGGCGGGTCATTTGCTCAGTGGACGTGGCGCAAGCAACATCTCCTGCCAGCATCTCCTGATGATGCCTCGTAGAGAGGCGAAACACGTGTCGAGGTTTTTGTCATTATTGGTGGTGGTTTGCTGTAATTTTTTGCATGTTTTTACGCAAATAGTTGCATCTTATCTTCACTAATAGACCAGCACGTTTTTTAGCGGAATAGCAAAGAAATATTGTTCTCCTAATATATTTGTATTTTTGTGTGTGTGTATGTTTGTAATGAATAAACTCAAAAACTACTGTGCCGATTTCAAAAATCCTTTTACCATTGGAAAGCCTACATTCACCCTGAGTGATATAGGCTACTTTTTACCGCGGGAAAATGCTTAATTCCTACGGGGAAACGGGTAATCCGTGCGAAGCCGGGCCGGGCAGCTAGCGACCAAAGTTACGATAAGAATCTAAAGTAAACATGTTGATAATTAAGTTAAAATACACTAGCAATTAATAGCAGCTAGCTGTTAAAACCAATATCATGCTGGTTCATTTGGTGACATGTTTTATTCCTTGTGAGTTTCCAAGTTTTGTAGGTAACTGTGATTGGTGTGGTTGTGGTGATGATGAGACTATTCGGCTATATATACCGGAGTACAGGGATTGATACAGACTGTCGATATTTTTATGATATTTATACTAGTGGCCCTGTCAGCTGCAAACGTGTACCTACTTGAAAAAAAAACCATCCCCACGGCAGACCAGCGTCGGTCCCTTTTATTATCGTTGCTTTGTATATTCTTATGTTCATATGCCAAATCTAATTTTAAGGAATGTAGGCAGTTGTAATAGCATTCTGGCTTCGCCTTTGTCAGATTAGGCCAGAATGTTATGCAAGCTATACTCGTTATGAACCTACCAATTTAGAATAAGTACCTAGCTCTAAGATAAATTATATTATTCCTAATGTACAGTGATCTCGCCCATGGGGGTGGCATAGTCACTGCGTGACAAAACCCCTTTTATAATAAATAAGATTAAAAAAAAAAAAAAAAAAAATTGTAAGGCGAAGACGTTAATAAATGTACTTTCTTTCGTTTTAAAAAACCAAGTCGACCAAAAAAGCGATATAAATATTTAACCCATTCAGGGCCCGTGACTCAGCGTATGGGTCATGTTAAAACAGTCGCGCAGGGCCCGTGACTCACATGTGAGTCGTGAATAAATTCTGATTTAAACATAAACAACACGTAATATGACGAAATAATATAAGTATAATTTGAGCTAACAACCATCTTTATAAGGCATGTTGAAAAACATAATTGTAAACATGTTTTTTTTAGTGAAACAGAGTCTAGAATATTCAAGTTTGGTTTACTGGAAGTGTAATATAGTAAATATTCTGAAATTCGAGATACATACGTGTCCCAAGCAAATGGATAAATCTACATTTCAAAAATATCAAAAATATATGGATGCCTGAAGTTATTGACATGACTCAAGGTATGGGTCACCGTGGCCTGGCGCTAATTGTAAAAACTACACATATCTTCATAGCACGCAAAAATAAACTTTATAACTTGGTTTTAGAGCTTATTTCATGACGAAACTCGTTGCAAATTGTACCTTTTTACAATGGATTACTGTTTGGATGGTAGCAAGCAACATTTCTAAGGACCAAACTTATTACCATGTCAGTTTTTTTTGTTTCATTATAAAAGGGCGGCTTAAACTGTCACCAACTAAATGATATATTGTATTATCACAACAGTGTGTGAGAAATATTTACAAGAAAAGATTTTTTCTGAACCCTATAATTATATGAAAATAACAGCGCCCTCTTGACAATGATCATCTATTTCTGATCAGGCTTTAAAATTTTCATTCTTATTTTCTTACAAATATCAACAAATTAGTAAATATATATATTTTAATATGAACAGTAAACAGTTGGTTAGTAAAAATGTTGCATAATATTGTCCAACGGACCGGATTCATAAGCGGCAATTTCTTTGACGTTCGCGCCAGGCCCCGAGACCCATAAGCTGAGTCACACGTTTTAGCTGAAAACGGTTTGTAAGGTGGCCCGGCGTGTTGTGTACGCTTCGTGGTTCGTGGCCATGAATGGGTTAATCTGCTTACAAAATTTCACGAGCATCGGTTGAGGAATGGGACCTTGCAGAGGAGAATAGTCGGACAGTCGGAGTTCGGACGAATACGAAAGAATTTCGCCCTAAGCTGAAACGGAGAACTTCCTTCGCTTCGCTCGCTCGTTCAATTAAAACTATGACTAAACACTTATTTACTAATTGTTTCTCATAAAATCGTGTTAAATTGTTCGTAGGTACTTACGCTACACACGATATTTTGCGTGGGAATGGAATCTTCACGAATGAAGCGTTTCCCTTTTGGCGAAGCCCAAAAATCTGTTTCAACAAAATGTTCCGAACAAATGGTGCTGTATCGGTGCGGAACCCAATTCTTCCTTCCCGTGGTATCGATCCATTGTTCCTTTGTATTTGTGTCTTTAGGAAAACTATAAGATTATAATAATTATTTTATGTGACATCATATTCAGATATTGTATTCATACACAAGCATAAAAAGTTAAGAGAATCTACGTTAAAGTAACGGAACTGAAATGTACGCTTACCATGAGTTTGACAATGACGGCTTACGCTAACGAGTATCGAGTTTTCTATCTGTGCATCTCTATGGCACTTTGACAGTACGAGCGGGATGCACAGATAGAAAACTGTTCGTTAGCGTAAGCCGTCATTGTCAAACTCATGGTAAGCGTACTGAACATAGAAAAGGTAGCCTATATCACTCGAAGCATAATTTTGAATCGATTGATACCTCATTCATCAACATCGGTTCAGTACCTATCAGAAACGCTACGGTAGAACGCACGTAAATAAAAACATAGACTGCTAAATACATAACATAACCCTTAATTTCGGATCTCCGAAGTCGGCAAAAACAATGAATTCTTTTTCATTTAGACTTAAATTGATTTATCGATAACAATTATCGACCTTAGCCACAGCATTTGAGTAGCGAGCCTCGGGGGCATGTGATGTTCCGGATAGCGAAAAAACACGCGGGATTATGCACTTTAAGCCAAGAGACATAGAATAGATATTTTCTTGACTACAGGCGCAAATTGTGTCTGAGATATAGAAATTTGTATAATTTTTGTATGTTCTATAAGTAACTCGCTTGCGGTAACCACAGCTACGAATTTCGTGCGCCCCTAAATTGCTACCAGTGCCTACCAAGCGAATAATGGGCTGGGACAGCCTTGTTAAAAAGCAATTTAGGCTACCTTTTTTAAAATATGTAAGCAAGTGAGTGGATAATAATCCTTACCGATGATAGGAAATTCCTCCATGAGACAGATTGTTAAATGTGCTGCTATTAGAGCAGCTTTTAACAGCGCAATACGGCATTTTCCTATAACAAATATACTTAAATAGTTTTTACTCGTAATATTTTACTTGAGTCACACGCCGCGGGCGGTTGCTAGGCGACTGACAATAATCTGTGCTACAACATAACAAGTGTGCTTATTTACGCTCATATATGTAGGTAGGTTCACGAGAACGCCCAAGCACCACTCACAATGGATTTGTTATTCCGTGTTGATAACATGGTAATTTGGCACTACGGGCCACATATTTGTTTGTGTTATATATACAATATAATATTAACCATAGCAGGAAACACGTTAGCCAAGTTAAAATAATACATACTTAATAGAATATCGAGGTATAGGTTCCTACCTATCTGCAAAACACGAATTCAATAGGTAAAGAACATCGCGGACCATCATTTTGGCACAGTTTGACAGTTTTATTCCATTAACAGAACATGACTGACTGAATAAAATAACCGTGTACGGATGATTATATCTGTCTGTAGGTACTCTAAGCTAATATAACTAATACAAACAAAACGTACCTACTTAATAGAAATGAAAAATACTTACGTTTAATATTGTATCCTCGTATTGATCGTATTCACACAAAAACTCGTCAGACAACCTTCACAAGCGCGGGGTCGCTGCCAACAGGCGGGCGGCCATTTTGTGAGTCACTTGGCATGGAGCGGCAACGTCGCGTCTGGCTCACTGTGTACCAGCAGTCGCTAAAGGACGGTGCACACAGGAGCAGGACGCACGGACGCGGCAATTTACGTAATCATTTATGGATATAGAATCTTTTTCCGAGCGTTCAGTTTGGGTTTTTTTCAAGAATGCGGGTCTAAACAACGTTTTCAAAAATAGGTAGCGAAGGCAACGAAATACAAGTAGGTATATCGGTTTTATTTAAATGCTGGCGTTTGGCGGTTATCACATTATACGTGAAACTTCATCATAGGAAGAAGTCGACTTACTTTGTAAATTAAGCGTAGTTTAATTGTTGGTACAGCCCACGGGAAAAGTCTTCGTGACTTATTTGTCACCTGAAAATCACTTTATCAGCAAGCACTCAAATACAAGGTTTTAGATTGATCTTCCAGTTACATGTATAGAGTGCCCGCTTTTTTTCATTTTATTACAAAACTATATAGCGGCTTACAACTACAATTTAAAATTTAATTCAAATACATATTATGGTTTTTGAGTAAGTAAAATGCGAATGGACATGAAACTATTATAGGCTTCCTTTTCTGCCATTATGGCTACGGAACCCTAAAAAGCAATATTAGCCTACTTCGTTTACCCAACTTCTAAAGCAAAGATTCACGCATACGCGAAACGTAAATCCATGTTCCGTACTAAGTTCTAATATTATAAATGCGAAAGTGTCTGTCTGTTACCTCACTCTAAACCGCTAAACCGATTAAAACTAAATTTGGCATAGAGATAGTGTGAGTCCCGGGGAAGGACATGGGATAGTTTATATCCCGGAAATAATCCCTTAAGGGGTTGAAAGTTTGTATAGAGCTACGATATAATAAAAACAAGTTCTACGCGGACGGAGTCGCGGGCAGAAGCTAGTAATTTATTTACCTCCAGTCTCGGAAGTGCTGACTTTTTCAATAAAGTCAACCCTTTAGCCGATTTCGATTTATCGTCGTTCTTAAAATGTGCGGAACAAATTTTACTGCAACTGCTGGGCTGCCAACCACCTTCGCTCCTTTGACAACGAACGATGTCCACCCACTGCGTGCGCATGAGTTCATTTGATGGAAACCTATAATAATACTACTAATAAATCCACGGTTAAACTTACGCATTAACTGTCAATACAGGCGACATGTTTCGAATTCTTCCGGTAGTATGTTAAAGACATCACACGCAAGTTTAAATTTGATTGATAATAATATAAACGACCGCTTTAGCCTAGTTGGTAGTGACCCTGCCTACGAAGCTAGAGGTCCTGGGTTCGAATCCCGGTAAGGGCATTTATTTGTGTGATGAGCACGAATATTTGTTCCTGGGTCATGGATGTTTTCTATGTATTTAAGTATGCATTTATCTATATAAGTATGTTAATCGTCGTCTAGCACCCATAGTACAAGCTTTGCTTAGTTTGGGGCTAGGTCGATTTGTGTAAGATTGTCCGCAAATATTTATTTATTATTTTATTATAAAGAAAGGTCTGTAAGTTCTTAAAGGGTCGGCAACGCGCATGTGACAACTCTGAATCAGGGCTCATCAGGGCAGTAAATTCAATGATTTCGTGTTGTGTATGTAAGAATACATTTTATTTATATTTAACTTTTTATACAAACCTAGTCTAAGATAAGAAGTAATTAAAGAATAACTAGAGGCTCTATGAGATTTAGGTGGATCACGAAAACCTGCCTTTAAAAAAACTAAATCGGCAATTTAAATCTGTATGCATAAATCATTGTCATTGAACCTGTTCACAAAATTTCACGAGAATCGGTTGAGAAATGCGACCTGCAGAGAGCACACGGTATTACGTACGAAATAATTTTTGCCCAAGCTAAATCGGAGAACTTCCTTCGCTTTGCTCGATCGTTCAAAAATACTAACCAACAATAGTTATTTGAAGAAGCCCACGAGTCTCGGCAACCGCCCTTTTTATTGTATTGTTTGATCGGCAAAGATATTGCCTCTCTGTCGCACTCGCTATCGGTATCCTAGGGCACTAGTGAGAAACGACAACGAAGTTGGTCCGTGTCTTATCTCCCTCTGTCGCTTGAGTGGGAGTGGGAGATACACAAACGAACGTTTTTTTCGCGGTAGGGACGCTGGCGGCATCTTTTATGCACATCGTGACTAATGGTTGTACGTTGTTTCATATACTACATTTTCGTAGAATTTTATCATCTCATATTATCATTTCATAGAATTATAAATTTCTAGTGCACTGACTTTGTAGATTTTTTATAGTTAATGTTTCGAAATTCATGTCATAGAGTTTTAGGTCATATATTATTTTCCCTTATAATATTTATATATTATGCCTGTATATTCATAGAATTTTGTTTGTCATTTTATTAAGCTTAATATTTTCGTTTCATAGAAGGCTCAGTAACTCAATAGGTACTTTCTTTGTCAAAAAATAAATCATAGATGATTGCTGCAAAGAAAATTAACACATTACAATATTCAGATCGCGGATAGGTTAGAAGATGGAAGTGGGAGTTTTAATAACAAGATTTTCAGCTTTTATAAAAAAAATAACCTCGAAGACGAAATTGGGAGTAACAGCTCCCGCTTCCGTCTTCTAACCTATCCGCGATCCGTACGCTTACCGTGAGTTTGACAATTACGGCTTACGCTAACGAGTATCGAGTTTACTATCTGTGCATCCCGCTCGTACTGTCAAAGTGTAATAGAGATGCACAGATAGAAAACTCGATACTCGTTAGCGTAAGCCGTCATTGTCAAACTCATGGTAAGCGTACCAAGTCGGTTTTGCCACTAAGCCCCTGTTCCTTGATCCTTGTACCTACTTGTAATTTAAATATAGTTCATACGTTCAGAAATAAGAATTTTTGAAAAGAAAATACTGTAAGTACTTAAATGTTATATGAAACGGTTCCTATGAAACAACAATCTATGAAATTTGTGTCTACGAAACAATAATACACGAAACATAATTCTACTGTTTGATATATGTTTAAAGTTAAAAAGTTTGACAGTAATAATTGAACTGAATTTCTGTGAAATATGTTTCAACCAAGTGAATAAATAGTCTATGAAACAATAGGTAATATTGGAACGGAAAGTATATGGACCAAATAATTTCTGAGAAATGAAATTCTATGAAATTTCTGTCTGTTAAATAGGGTGACACCAGTTACTATAGTTATTGAATACAATGATTTAATATATAGAAGAGGTATAGATACGTTGTCTATACGACATTCCGTGGTTTTGAATGACCCCCAAGTCTGATAGTGATAGCATACGTTTCCATTCACGACGCGAAACTGAGATAAGTTGATTGACTCACTTTTAGTGTACCACTTTTGGACCGCTTATAACCTATCTACCTCTCTCTATATTCCATCATTGACTGATTATGAATAAAGTAGATTACTCACGAATGATACGTTATTCCATGGCTTTTAGACGCTGTTCTCGTGTAATTTGTGCAGAATCTCATCACGCAAGACGGCATGATTCTTGGTGTCAACGACCCGAATCTGACACGTGACGTCACTTATATTCAGTTGACGCTTCCGCTGTCGACGCGCGACTGAGGCAAGGTTTGCTAAATGGACATGTTTTAGTGTACTTTCAGAACGCGTATACCCTATCTGTTACCAACTTCTTAGTTTCGTCATGTCCGACTGTCCGCAAAAACTATGATGTGTATGAATTAAATCTGGAATATGTGTGTATTTTGTAGGGCCGGTCCGGTACATAGTTTTGTCCAATTATGTAATACTAGCTTCTGCCCGCGACTCCGTCCGCGTGGAACTCGTCTATATCGCAGCTCCATACAAACTTTAGGGGATGATTTCGGGGATAAAAACTATCCTATGTCACTCTCCATCCCATGCTGAGCTGGGTCCATTTCGTGGCAAAGAAAATGTGTTTTTTATTTTTTTATTTCTTTCCTTTATTGTCTGTGTTGTGTCTGTCACGAATAAATGTTTTGATTTGATTTGATTTATTGATCCCTTCAACTATCTCCACTTAAAAATCACGTCAATTCGTCGCTCCGTTTATCCGTGAAAGATGGACAAACAAACAAACACATACACTTTCGCATTTATATTATTAGTATGGATAAAAAAGAGGTAGATATGTTGTCTAATATCTATACGAAATACCGTGTTTAAAAATGGCCAGCCTTACGCACACAATCACACATGAAAGAGCTGCGAATATTGCAGTTACACACTAATACGTGCTAATACAGCTGGTGTTCCACCGGAGGGGCGAGACGAGACGTGACGAGGCGAGAGTTGAAATCGTATGGGACTTACTACCTATTTCCACTGCGCGCGCGCGTGCGTGGGTGTGGGTGTCAAAAGAGCAGCACGGCTATCGTTTTTATTCGCACTATCCGTCTCTTTCTTATTAGAACACTTAGAACAAGATATCTCGTGGGAGAAAAATCGAGACTATGTCGCGGCCGTCATATCACACATGATACCGTATAACTTTACAACTTTGCCCGCTTTTTGCAGTCTATCACTTTTTCAAGTTCGTTGGTCCATATTCTATTACTTATCTGTGGCAAGAACACATTGACATACTCTTATTTGTGTGAGCAAACCGTAGTTGAAATAAGTTTCTGCGGCGCTACCACGAACTTCGAAAGTCGAAGTTCGTAATACATGCATCCCTGTCACTCGAGTACCGGAGTGCAATAGAGATGGAAATACCCGAACTTCGACTTTCGAAGTTCGTGGTAGCGCCGCTGTACTGTAGAAAACAGGCGGGCCAAAAAATGAAAAAAAAAACAAGATTGCCCACTTTTACTTACGATTATCAACTTAATGGTCATGACTCAAAGTCTATAATCCAGAATAAACATGGCATAGTTTTATCGTATTATGTAGGTATTAAGTCATAGTTCAGTATTACACCTCCAAACTTATGTGGGCAAAGTCATAAAAGAAATTGCGATTCTTCATAAAAAATCCTAAATATGCTAGGGTTGTCAATATTCACTTTTACCCAACTACGACTTAACAAGTTTGAAATAGTTATTTACGATACAATTGCCGTAAATAGGAAACTCGCAATAAGGGGTGATAAATTAAAACACGACCGAAGTGAGTGTTTTAAATCGACACGAGTTGCGAATTACCTATTCGCACGTGTATCGTACAACGTTTTACCGTACATATGGCTCTTTAACGTTTTGACATATGCACGGAAAGTGCTCTTTTCCGCACTAGTGCGGGAAAGTGGCACCATATGTACTGTAAAATTGTTTTCCCTTTCTTTTAAGGGTTTTTCTGCACTCACCTTTTTTATATTTTGTGTTGTCCGGTTTGCTAATTTTGATTCGTGCCTTTGCATAAAACTTCTAACCCACGTATCGCTAGGCATTTTGCCGTCAAAGACGTCTAACAAATTTTTCTCACAGTATTTTTGAACAAGTATCTTCAAATCAAGTTTCGTCACAGGACTACCGTCGCCAGCCGCTATAAAAACTTTGACAAGTTTTTCCTCTGCTTCATCAGACAACTTTTTTTGTCCTCCTGTTGATTTCATATGAAGCTTATTTAGTTTATTTAATATAGTCCGCCTTGGAATTCCGAATTGTTTTTCTGCATCTCGACTTGATATAACTTTTTTGTCTACCATGTCAACAGCTAAGTCTAACATCTCTTCTGTATAGTTTTTATAGCTTCTAGGACCTAATTTCCTTCTGATCCGTTTTTGGCGGTTGGAACTTTGCATATTGTTTATTCTGAAAGAATGAATTATATTTACAATTTATGAGGTAAGTAAGTATGTAATTATGTACCTACCTAATGTTTGTAATTTTTTTCGGTAAAAGGAAATAAAACGTATGCCTTTTGGTATCTATTCAAAATAAATTTAGTGAAACGTCGGAATAATGCATTTCTAGCAAGATACTTTACTTACTAATCTCGTATGAATATATAAAATTAAATAAGACCTTGGAAAAAGCCAACCCTCAGTGCACAAAGTGCAACCATCGGTGCACCTTAAGTGCATTGTAATAAGGTTCTATATAAACACAGGACGGTCAGTTAACAGTGTTGTCGTTTGTACGTGTTTCAGCTTCTTGTACTACTTACATTAGGGTTGCCATGAGTGTGGGGACTTAGACCGGGACATTTAAAGAAAACAGAGGCGTCTCTAGCCCAAGTTGCGCCCGGTTGCACATTACCGTAGCGCCCTCTAGCAGTTCCCCCCCCCAAAAAACCCCCCCCCCCCCCCCCCCCCCCCCCCCGCCAGCGCGCGTCTGAGTCAGCCAGCGACCCGCCACTCGGTTTTTTTTCTGTTTGTTGGCGTTTTTCGCTAACCGCTACAAAGGCGAAAATGCAAAAGTGATACGTAAATACGATCATGAGATTGCCCACGATCATAATTACAAAAGTAATGCTTAAAACGTGTTGAAACTTCGTCTACATCATTTCTAAGCTGCACAATATTTACAGTTTAAACTACATACCTGTAGGACTCTCCTGGACCGATATCCCACTGAAGTTTTTTTAACTTTTTTTGTCCGCCGAAAACACGTCCTCACTTGAAGCCGTCTCACGCGTGACTGAAGTTAGACACACGTTAACCAATAGGCCAGTGTTGCCAGCAATATGATCAGCTATAAACCACAGATTGTAAAGGGAGGTGTATTCTGTTACTAGTTTTATGATATTTCGCTTCTACTGAAATGTGATGCGGTGGGCAAAGCTATGTTGAAAAGGCAAAGTTGTAACTTTCTACGGTAGACGTGCAGGACGGTATGCTTATTTCCGGGAACGAAAAAGAGACAAGTAAATGTGTTGTAACGTACGATGCAGAGACACATATACTTGTCTCGCCCACAGAAATACGAGTAGCATACCTTCCCGTCTTACTTGACATTGGCTGAGAATGAGAATGGACACAGAGTATTCATAAATCAGACTAGACACTTTGCCTATTAATCATAGTCTCGTTTCGTACTATTGTACATTTATGTCTCGATTTAAGATGCTCGGCTCTTCACACAAACGTAGTTTTGTTCTCATTGATCCCCTCGAAAGAGTCAAAATATAAGTTTTTTGCTGGCATAAACGGCCGTCAAGGGACTGTAATCCTGAATAAATATGGTTTTAATTTCACCTCGATACCTCCATGCGCGAACCTAAAGTTCCGTTTTCCCTTTTTAGGTACGGAATATACATATGTATGTAAATATAGTGTAATAGGCCCCATAGTTTAAGTTACTTTTAGTCATTTTAGTAGTTTCATAGACATATTTGTAATATATTGAATATTATTTATACTAAACGGGACTTGATCGCGTATTAATTTATTTATTTACCTCACTGATAATACGAGATCAAGTCCCGTTTACTATAAATAATGTGTGAGAATCGTGAAAGTTTAAATCAATATATATTGAATAGTTCGCTAATTAGTATTTTAAACATCCAAACTTTCGCATTTATAATATCTAAGCTAAGATTTGGCAGCATTCCTAGCGTAGCGGTGCAGTGGTACATGCAGACTCAACCGCAAGGGAAATGTACCTAAATAATTTAAATAAATTTACCTTTCGACAAGGAAGTGCTGACTTTTTCAATAAAGTTAATCCTTTCGCCGATACATATTTATCTTCGTCCTTAAAATGTACTGAACAAACTGTGCTGCCTCTGTTAGGCTGCCAACCTTCTTCACTTCTCTGGCGACGGACTATATCCACCCATTGAATACGCCTGAGTTTATTTGATGGAAACCTATTAAAAATGTATAATGTTTTTAAAGTGATTTTATATTATGCAGATATCTAGATATGCATAATTTTACATTTTATACACTTATCATATCAAATCACTTATGACCATGTTCATAAAATATCAATTATTCTGGCTAAAATGCCATTTTACCCCGACTAGCCGCTATTTGACCCTGAGGTGGTGTCGCTGTAAACAGCGTAATATTAATGTTCATACGTTATGTGTAGTCGGGACATTGTGTATTGGCTTTGTGCTATTTATCCATATCGGATTCCAAGTAGGTACGTACGTAGTCGATATTCAAATATTGTTCAGATTGTGACTCCAAAGACACTGACTCTGATGTGTCGCTTTTAAGACCGCCGATCTTAAATTATAAAACGTTCGGTCTGGGATTGATATTAGTCTTCAAATTTTTTTCAATATTTCAATAGAAAAAAATGACTAGTTAAATTCAACCAAACTAACCAGTTCAATCGTTACCTAAGACCGCACTATAGAATGTCAGTACTGGTCGATCATATCAACAACCAGTCTGCTGTTAACATTGTTTATAGAAATACTAGACAATCCGGTATCCTTTTTTTGCTGTTAACATTTAATTATATTTATAATTAGCTTTCTGACATCGCTATGGATTTATTATACAATCGCGAAGTATTTCGTATTCCTTCCTGTTTGTTTAGATCGGTGACATTCGATGACTTCGAACGTCTGTTGTCAAAGAGAAATTAAAAGGAAAAAAAACCGGCCAAGTGCAAGTCGGACTCGCGCACGGAGGGTTCCGTACCATTATCTATAAAAACGGCAAAATAAATCACGTTTGTTGTATGAGAGCCCCCCTTTAATATTTATTTTATTTTGTTTTTGGTATTTGTTGTTATAGCGGCAACAGAAATACATCATCTGTGAGAATTACAACTGTCTAGCTATCGCCATCCTTGAGATACAGCTTGGTGACAGACAGACGGAAGGACAGACGGACAGACAGCGAAGTCTTAGTAATAGGGTCCCGTTTTTATCCTTTGGGTACCCTAAAAAGATAAAAAGCCAGTAAAAGAAATTAGGTAGTTTCATTAAAAAATCGCAATGTGGCTAGCCAGGGGTGAAATGGAAACTTGTCGGGCTATACAATCATTTTGTTTTTATCTGTCACTTTATCTCTCTCTCTCTCTATCTCTCTCGTTAAATGTTGCGTACTTAAGAAACAGGCAACACATTATTGTAACAGAGGTATTTTAATTTTTATCAAGAAGGCGGTTAGCATAGGATGAAACTAAATTTTCAAAACCATAAACTTTATCACAAATCACGAATCTTATGCCTACGATCTTATCAAGACCCCTCTGTTTATACACTATTCTTTGATCGGCAAAGATATTGCTTCTCTATCGCACTCACGCTTCGTATATGTTTTTGTTGTCCTCAACATGTTCTGGAAACATCTTTTATGCACGTAATTATTGAATACGTAAAATGTATTAATATTATATATAAAAGTAGATTAGGTACTTACGAATGATACGTTATTCCCTGGCTTTTGTTGGCTTTTTTGTTATAATTAAAGCAAAATCGCATCACACACGACGGCATGGTTTTACATTCGCGCTGCACACACGAGACAGTGCGACACGTTTACACGTTGCCATTGACGGCGCGAGACTGAGGAGAGGTCTTAGAACTGACCGAGTTTTAGTGTACGACTTTTGGAGCGCGTAAAACATATCTACTTACCGCTTTTGTTATATCACATGTGATCACATCATTGGTTGTGTCAGTCAAGTTTTCCGTCTTTGTCGTACTTACGTACGATCTTGTCAGTCAGAGAGCCTACCGCGAAACGAAAACGAATTTCGTTCGCGTTTCTCTCTCTCTCGAACTAGCAATCGAGCGATAAAGACGGATACACACGAACGAAATTCTAGCTAGTAAAAAATAAATGTAAAACAAGCATAATAATCAGTTCAAAAAACTGTCACCCAAATACGTACACAAAAAAAGTTTTTTCGCTCTGAGGCTCTAGTATAAGTTTTACCGAAACAAAACTTCACAATCGCGTTTGCGTTTTACCCTCAATTTGTATGGGATTTGACAGCTAAACGCGAACGCGGTCGTAACGTTTTGTTTCGGTAAAACTTATACTAGAGACTCAGAATAAAACGTAGCCTAGGTCACGTTTCGTTTTGCCGGACTCGGGCAAAATATAGGTTAATTTAAATAACACACGCTTACCAAAACCGGTAAATACAAGGTTGGTAGTGCAGAATTCAATAAACGTCTTCGCTGATCCCTCATTGAATGAAAGCAGTCTGCAGTGAAGTGTCGCGAGCAAATCACGCTTGTGTCGCGAGGGTACCAAGACTCCCCGCGGTGTGTGGCGTCTATCCATTTCTTTTTCATTTCAGGGGCTTTCGGAAATCTGAAAGACCACCAATGCATATACCTGTGTGCCAACCTAACCTAACGATACAGAAAGGATAGAATAGATAAACAAACCACAAGTGGGAACGAGATACAATGTCAAGTCTCCTGTTTCCTCAGCGCGTGTCACAGACCATATTATATCCTAAAGACCCCGCTTAGCCTAATTTTTACTTAAAAACAAAGCTGCCAAACTTGCGGAGCGCGGGGGACGTCAAGTGCGCTGTGATTGGTGCATTCAAGGCCGCGCGTAACAAGTGCCTGCCTGTAGTGATGGGACACATACATGCGATACTTTATAGAATTCTATAAAGTATTCCTAGTAATAATTATTGCTCTGCAATTGTGTTACCACGCGTTAAAATACAATAATATATTGCGAGCCCAAATGTAAAGCAAACATAAATGTTTCGTTTTATGTATAAGTACGTGTAGGACCTTAGTTTTTTTTAAGTACTCATAAATTATCTTTATCTGAAATAATTATGTTAAAATAGAAGCAAATACAATGAATTCCACCCTCGATTCTGAAATACCTAGTTTCTAATTTTGCGTTTATTAAACGATACGTTGTACAAAGGTTACGCATACAATAAAAACCAATCAGGTAGTCGTCTTGTAGCGTTAATCCACATTTCCTTTATGTTTGGACATTTAGGAAACCTTTAACATAGGATACACGTTATAGCTAACATGCTTTGAATACTTTATAACACCAGCTTGAGAAGATCATTTGCCACATTAAGTATTTTTCAACACAATTGCTCGTAATGTACCTCTTATTGTGTCGCTTTTAGGCTCATAATCCTGGATATTAAAAACGCGTGTTTTATAACATTACAACACTTGTGTGTTATGGTTATATCCCGATTAAGTCACGTTGGCACCTTGCAGCAAGATATATGCATGAACACGGTGTATTCTTAAATTAACCGGGTTGTACAGAATGTACAGCTTTTTTTTAATTTTCGGCAAATGGATTCTTATTCGACTAAACAAATTAAATCCTTTTTGTTAATTAATTGACTATTTCTTTTTGTATATGATATGGAAACGTTTAATTTAGTAAAACTATTCACTTTTCATAACATTTTACATGAACTAAAATACAGATAACATTTTAAAACGAAAATATAATTCTATTTTGTATTGGCTGTTTAGAGATTTCTGTGCCCACACTGCGCAAACTTCACGAAAAAAAAAACTGTTGGGCGCCAATATAGGTTATTTATTTCACAAATATTTGTAAAATTTGTTTATGCTTGTTTGGTAATTATCAAAAATGTTGACTCGTGGTGACTATAGAAAAGTGATAAATAGAATGGACGCCACTGGAAATTCTTGGCGATGTGCAATTGTGATTAAAAACCTGTTGTCATCTTAATGATTTGCTTAATGTAAAGTAAATAATTTGGCTGGCCTATAACATTTTCATCTTATGAAAATGATTTTTTCCTCGCAAAATGTGTTGAAAAACGTCGTATGATACGCGTGAGCTTTGATAATTACATCCTCGGCTTCCTTATCACGCTCACCTGCGGTTCGCGTGAACAATTTCGCCTCTGATGTAATTATCAACATACCTCACTTGTATCACAATGTACTATTAATAACTGCACTGTGCACAAATGTTTAGCATGTGATGTGTAATATTTTGCTATTTTTAAATTACTTACGATGTATTGCATCCTCCGTTAATTATCTTATCGATATTAAACGAATACATATTATGGACAGCACTACCCACCTTACCAACTAATGCTAGACAAGGAAGGAGCGACTATTCGCAGCGGGATAGAAAGAGACTTCGGTTGAAAGACATCAACGAGCCCGAGCACGGTTCTACTCACCACTTTATTTAAAAACTCACGTATTTATTGTGTAATTTTATTAAAATCAGCTTACCTGTGAAATGATATAGCGTCTTTTTGCACACCAGAAGTTTTAGTGTTTTTTCCACACAATTTCACGCAACAATAATGCATTTTGTAACGATGTTACCTACGGAAGCGCCGTCCGCAGACTGAAGTTAGTAAAGGGGGCGTGTCTCAAACATATAGTGAATTCACTGTATGTGTGGCAGCGGGGGTCGCCCGACTAAGCGACGTCTTTAGGTTTACTGGTCTGTGGCGCGTGTATAGGCTTTTTTGTTTGTCAACACCTGTCGAAATATTGTATAGAAACTCACGTCACGGATATAATACGACTAAAGTATATATACACTTTACTCGCTGCTTAGCATTATCGGCGCATCACTACTCGTGACGTGTTTTCGTAAAAAAGTAATAAGGCACTGCGTTTTAAACTTGATGAAAAGGGACAGACATAGTGGAATGTACCAAGTATTAGTTCGCGGTGACCAGTACAAAATGACCGCCGTTGGATATTAAATATTTTCGATGTAATAATGAATTTGACTCACCTGTGGAATGTAATTCCATGTTTTTTGTAGTTTGATGTCTTCGAGGACTTGCCACACCACCTCACACTACAAAATCCCATGTTTAGCCACGAAAATTCTATTTTCTTTTTATTTTTTTAAGAGAGACACGGACACTCCACAGTTTGTTAACTTGGACGCAACTGAACGGCGAAGCGGGCGACCGCGCATTATATGAGCGCTATAACTCCTTTAGGCCTGAATCACACTGGCGCTGCCTGCCGTGGCGGTCAATAGTAAACTTTTCAATAGCTGTCGAATTTACTACACAAAATTGCAGTGAAGTCTAAAGGCTCACATCGCTCGTAAACATTAAAATTTCGCGAATAACTCCGAAAAGAATATAAAATATTCGCATATATCAGTCGTTCTCGTTGAATATGCAGTGCGTTGCGGTTATATGCGTCGTTGGCATCGAAAAGGTTGAAAGACATTTTGTATATTTCGATCAAATCGGAAAATTGATAAATATTCGCCACGAACGGGAACCCGCGACTTCTGGAATCCAGCCATTGCTCTCATACAACCGAACTATTGTGGATTTCGCAAGAAATTTAGAATTCCGTTACTTAACACTTTCGCAACCCGACTAAAAATGGAACAATTCACCAGAAACCGACAGAATTAACAAGGCATGTAAGTTCATACTACTGCCCGCCTGAAGGGCTCGGCCGGCATCTGAGCAAACATTACGAGTGCCCGCTAGGCGGGTTCTTGGTTGCGAACGTGTTGACATTCAGTAAATTTTGTATAGTTAAACAGATGTGGGCTACTCACTTTAAAATCATACTCCTCAACAGCTGTGGGCACGAACTCTTTGCCCGTACCAATCTTTGGATTGAAAGGCCACACTCCAGTCTTTCGGAAACACTTCACTATATCACTTTCCCTCACTTCTGCTATCACTTTACTAGCAATCTCTAGTATATCACATTTCCAGGCAGGCTGGGAACACCTGTATGTAATGTCCTTGGCAATTTTTTTTAAAGGCCGTATGTGGTAGGTGAAGGGGAAAGAGAGGAGAATCACAGAGTTGGCTCTGGCTCTTTCTAACACATTCACATCTATGTATGTGTGCTCGTCAATTAATAACAAAACAGGATCGGTTTTGTTCGGTTCAGTGTGTTTAACAAAATGGCTCAAATATTTTGGAAAGAGCCTCGCTGACATACCTCCAATAATATTCCTGATAACATTTGGGCCTTCATGTTCATTACTCACAAACATAGGTGGTACAGTTTCTCCTACTGCATTCGCTGCAAACTGCATATTGACTGGTCTCCTGCCTCTGGCTTTTGCTTTGGATTTGACTGCTTTAGTTATAATGTTCATATCTACTAAATGATATATTCTGGATGGTAGAAACATATGCTCTTCCATCACTTTCTGCAATATACTGTAGCATTTGTTTATATCTATAGCCCCTTTTATTGGTTTTAAAGGAAGCTGATGTCGTGTTGCGAATTTATCGGCCCAGTCTTTGCTTGCCTTGCCATTTTTAAACCAACTGTCGGGAATATTTGTATATTTCATTCTTATTGCATACTGGCAGGCAAACAGTCGCAAATCGTCTAAGGATAAACCACAGAATACTTTAGCATATTCAGATAAATGCTGTAAAATCTCCCGCTCTTGTTCTCTGCTAAATAGGAGTCTTGGTTTATAGCCGACAGAGGGGGTTTCACCGGATTTTATTTTCCGTATGAAACGGAACAGTGTTGTGTGGCAAATGTTCATTTCTTTGGCCGTACTTTTCATGCTAGCTCCCCTGTTTAGAACTTGATGAGCCGCTGCATGCATCAACTCTTGAGGGACGAGGCCCCGCTTCGTTTTTCTTGTATAATTTCGCATTTCTGAAACAAAACTTGATGTCATTTCACTGATATGTAAAGATTTTGAGTTTTCATTTTATTCATTTGGTGTTCCAAGGTCACAATATATCTAAATTATATGATTGAAAATAGATTTTCTCCCTCATAAAACAACAAAATAATTTTAAATATAAGATGTGTGTAATTGTAATTATTCAGTATTAAAACTGAAATTTCAATTTATTACATGCCAAAAACTACAATTACCTACGGCCAGTATAAAGTGCCCACATGGCTGTTGGGGCGGAAAGGTTCTCGAGTGGCGACCACGTACTGAGGGCCTACCGCGAAATGAAAACGAACTTTGTTTATGTATCTCCCTGTCTCTCGAACCAGCCAGTGCGAAGAGAATACACGAACGAGGTTCGTTTTCATGGTCTGGTTATGTTTAGAAACAAGGTGGACTGCTGACTAAGTTCGCGGGAGTCCGCTGGATGTGGGTGGCGCAGCACCGGTCATTGTGGCGTACTCTTTGGGGGAGGCCTATGTCCAGCAGTGGACGTCATTCGGCTGATATGATGATGATGACCTATTTAAAAACTTGTGATAAATTTATAGTCTACCTCCATAACAGCGAGGGACGTTGTACACAGAAATAAATAAACATTATAGAGAAAAGTTGTTGTTACTTACTTTTTATACACGACGATAACAAGTTGTAATAATGTTTCTCTCAACTCTTTAATCAACTCAATGTAATATGTTACGAAATCCCCTCACAACATTCATATTATTTATCACTAGAAAAATAAGGAAAACCGTTGGAAATGGTTGGAAAACAAACAAAACAATACACATATATAAAAGACTTCTTGTACACAAAACAGTCAAAACACCCACACATAGGTGAACGTTGTCACTGTCAAGGAATGTTACTAGCGTATAAAATGGAATTTCTACTTCGAGGTTCGGAACCACAGTTTAAGCATCCTATATACTTATTAATTTGTCAAAACAACCTCAGTGAATGAATTTCTTATAGCTGCCTCGGCTGCCTGCGTCTCGAGGTTGCTGTGTGTTGCTGTGCCTATCAATATATATTTCTTGGGTGAACACAAAAATGTGTATGACCACGTCGCACAAATAACTGGATTGGAATTCAATTCATTGTTAGTTGAAATTTGAGACCCTGAGGGGTTACCGCGAAATATATATACCAGGGACTGCATAACCGAAAAATACCGGTATTATTCATAACCGATATGACGTCATATCGGTTTTGAAATAGCGGTTTCGGTAGCGGAACCTTTATATTTCGCTAACGGTAACCTTTATTTTTTTCGGTACCTCAACCGATTTTTAAAGGTTACCGATATTTAGATTTTGGCGTCGTTGCCAAACCGCCGGCGCTGCCGTTTTGTCTTTCTTTCCGCGACATCGTCGCATCGTCAGTAGGAACATTACATTCAGTACATTGGCACAGCAACATAGCGTGAGGTGCGGGTGTGCGGGCGGGGACTCGGAGAGTGCGGAGCTATGATGACAGATGTACAGCCGGATACCAAACAGGATGATGTTTTCGCTTCATTATGAAAAGAAAAGAAAGCGTATACGGCGTTCTTTCGTTTTCTTACCATTGTGGATTTTAATTTTTATATTTTAATCGAATCGAATAGCTCGCGTTTGCACTGTCGAGACTCGAGTGTCGTTGTCGGTGAGCATCAAAGAAGCGTATGATATGCCGCTGCCGTTTCGCCTGCGCCCGCGACGACGCCCCCCCGCACGCCTCTATTACCGCTCGCTCCCCGTCCCCCGTTTCTCACTGTGCGCCGCGGCCCGCGCCATTCCTTTTATCATGCCGCGGACCCGCGCCCCCCCCCCCCCCCACACGCCTCTACTACCGCTCGTTCCCCGTCCCCCGTTCCTCACTGTGCGCCGCGGCCCGCGCCATTCCATTTATCATGCCGCCGACCCCCCCCCCCTCTCCCCACCTCTACTACCGCTCGCTCCCCATCCCCCGTACCTCACTATGCGCCACGGCCCGCGCCATTCCATTTATCATGACGCCGACCCCCCCTCCCCTCTCCCCCCCACCTCTACTACCGCTCGCTCCCCGTCCCCCGTTCCTTACTGTGCGCCGCGGCCTGCGCCATCCGTTTATCATGTCGCGGACCCCCCCCCACATTTACTACCGCTCGCTCCCCGTCCCCCGTTCCTCACTGTGCGCCGCGGCCCGCACCATTCCATTTATCATGCCGCCGACCCCTCCCCCCCCCCCACTCTCGTCACCACCTCTTCTACCGCTCGCTCCCCGTCCCCCGTTCCTCACTGTGCGCCGCGGCCCGCGCCATTCCATTTATTATCTTTTTAATTCTTTCATAGTTTAGTTACACCTTGTGTTGGATTGGAAATTAGTTAGGTAATTAAAAATATCGGCCGACGGACAACATTGATACATTTGATACCAAGCTCAATCAAAGTACGAATAATAGTACATTACGCGCGCACACCAGCGGAGCAGAACGGGAATCGAACCCGTAATCAATCAATTAATTTGCCATATGAAATTACGAAGTATAATAATGATTCCATTTTAAATTATCTCTATCACATGACGTGATTATCGCTAACAAAATACCTAACGCAGTACACAAGCACTGCGCAGTGATGCACACGCAATGAATGAACCGGCGCGGCACGGCGTGACCTGACCTGACGGCGGCCGCGGCGGCATCGGCAGGCGATGCCAGCTCGCTTATTTTTTTCGGTAACCGTTATAATACCGGTTTCGAACCGGTATTATAAAGGTTTCGGTTACATATAAATCGAATAGCGGTAACCGATATTTCAAAACGGTTACGGTACCGTTATGTTGGCGCGGCGCGCGTAACCTTTACACCATTACGGTACCGTAATGGAATACAGGTTTCATACCGGTAAAACCGTAACCGAAATCAGTCCCTGATATATACTAAACGAACTTCGTTCGTGTATCTCCCTCTCTATCGCTCGAACTTGGAACAGCGACAGAGATGAAGATACACAAACGAAATTCGTTTTCATTTCGCGGTAGCCCCTCTGGGTGACGAGGAGACGTTCCAGAGAACTGACATATTGTTATTGCGGCTTTTACGATGACCGCTTTAGTCTAGTTGGTAGTAAGGGCATTTATTAGTGCATGGATGACTGGATGTCTTAGAGCATTAAACCAACAGGAGTGGTCACATGTGTCATTTTCTATAGGTACATAAAAAGTCTGCCGATTTTTGCGGGGGAGGGGAACGTCAAATGTATGCGGAACGTGAAAATAGCTACGTCAGATAAACGTCAGTCCATACAATACGTATGACCACTGGTCATACGTATTTGGCAGAGGGGAACGCCTGTCAATTGCCACTCCGGTTGGTTTAATGCTCTAAGCTGGATGTTTTCTCTTTTCTGTGTATTTAAGAATTTATAGCCGTAACGACCACTATACACTGGGCCTATAGTAGTCGTTACGTTAGGCGTTCAAATAAATCATATTCTTTGTGGGGGCCATAATAAAAAATAAAAAAAAACATATTCTTGCTATTGGTACTTTCCGAACGCAATAAACTCAAGTTTTTTTTGGCGGGAACGTTGAAAGTGATAGGCGCGCTTGATAAAATATTTTATTGTAAATTAATTTTAGGTGTTAATTTGTACATATTTAGTCTTAATTTTAATTTAAATTCATAGTTGATTTGGTTATCGGTTTGGTGCGCTTCCCCAGTCATGGGGAAGCGTACGGGAAAGCGTTCTCGGTTGGAGGGCTTGGAGCCGGAGCCAGATCTTCAATCTGAAAGTAGTTCTGATGCGGATACAGGTGCGCCCTCGGAGCGCATACCTGCAAAAAAGAAGACTAAAGAAGATGACAAAGAGAAGTATACTCCTTTCAGGGCCAAAAGTTATTACAGGTTGTACGACGAAAATTCAGCTAAGAAAGAATTTATTGTTTTTCTGAATCACAGAGAGGATGGCCACAAATTTTCTGACAAAGATAGACTTGCTTTGTCCAATGCAATCCGAAAGCATTGCGTGTCGGGCGTGATGCATCTAAGAACAATTAATGCATACAAAGTTGGGATTATGTTCGATCTCCCAAATCACGCCAATGTCTTCCTAAAAAATGAAAAATTATTAAATGAAATTCACATGAATGCTTCAATCCCAGCATCTGAGACCGAGGTTACGGGTGTTCTCACTTCAGTGCCGATTGATTATTCGAACCAGAAGATTTTCCAATTAATAGCTTCCAGTAAAAAGGTGATAAGCGTAAGACGGTTTATGCGGCGGGTAAAAGACACGCTGGGTATCGTCTCAATGGTTCCAACTCAGACGGTTGCCGTGACTTTTGCCTCTGTACAGTTGCCTGAATATGTAACACTTGACCATTGGAGGCACGAAGTAGGGATCTATATTCCTCCAGTAAAGCAATGCCTTCGTTGCATGAAATTTGGTCATATAGCAAAGTATTGTAAAAATAATGAAGTATGTTCAATTTGTGCTGAACCTCATAATTTCAAAAATTGTAATAAGGTTAAAACACAATGCGCAAACTGTGGTGGGGATCACGTGGCTATATCTGCTGCATGTCCAATTAAAAAACAGAAAATTGAGGAAAATAAGTTAAAATCACGTAGTGCTAAATATTCCGATTTGTTTTGTGACGTTGCATTTCCGCAGCTCGGCTCAAAATATATTGACACCCATCTAAGTAATCTGACCAAATCTGACAGATTTATGAATCTACTTGTGGAAGCTATAGTTAAAATTTGTGCTGATAAAGAAACGCCAATAAATTCTAACAATATAAAAGAAACACTTAAAAACACTTTAAGGAAACAACCTTAATTTTTTTCTTTATGGACATATTGAACATAGTGCAGTGGAATGCTCAGAGTATAATAAGCAATAGGCTAATCTTTACTAGATTCTTATATGAAAATAACATTCACATAGCAATCATTTCTGAAACCTGGTTAAAACAACATCAAAAATTTTCAATTAAAGGATACAATGTCATTAGAAATGACTGTGGTAATAAACATAATGGTGTAGCAATACTTATTCATAACAATATAGTATATTCTAATATTAAAACTTATTTTGACAATGCTCTACAAAATATCTGTGTACAAATAATTATAAACAACAAGCAGTTGAGTGTAGTAAGTTTTTATAGTCCATCAAATTCTGATCCCCCATTTAATAAAAGTAAATTTGATGCTTTGATAAAATCTATTCCGCAGCCAATGCTTTTTGGAGGCGATCTAAATGCTCATCATATGTCATGGGGCTGTGTTGATACATTGCCTCGAGGTAGAGATGTCTTAGATATTATTGATGGCAATGACTTGGTTCTTTTAAATAATGGTCAAACTACTACAACTGGTTCTTCTTCTTGGCGTCCTAATGCTCTGGATTTAACTTTCGTTTCTCCATCATTGGCACTTTCATGTGATTGGTCTGTTATGGATTGTCCTCTTGGCAGCAGTTATCATTTGCCTGTAATGATAAAAATGATAGTTGGTAATGAAAATAGCTCACAAAGTAACCCAATATGTAATAATGTACATTTGCCCATTCACCCAAATTACAAACAGGTGAATTGGAAAATGTACAGGCAATCAGTTGATTTTTGTTTGGCTAATATTGATTTTGAAAATATGTCTTCGATAGATGCGCTCAATCTGTTTTGTAATATTTTGCGATCTACTGCTGTAGAGTCCATCCCTAGACATAGGTCTTTGAATAGTTCTAATACGTGTACACCAAAATCTTTGAAATTTCCCCGGCTGCCTTGGTGGAATCAAAAGTGTTCAGAAGCTGTACTTAATTCAAAACATGCTTATATAAAATTTAAAAGTGAACCTAGTGAAGAGAATTATATAGAATTTAAAAGACTTCGAGCTCTTAAAAAGCTTGTTCTTAAGACTGAACGGCGTAATAGTTGGATAAATCTGTGTAACTCATTTAACCGGTGCACTCCTTTGACATTAATATGGAATTACATGCGGAAATTTAATAAAACATTCATTTCAAAACACGCTAGTAATAATAGTTGGATATCAGATTTTCTTAAGAAATACACTCCTGATTTTGTGCTTAATGAGTCTTTAAATTATGTTCACACAGAAAATGATAATGATAAGTATCTTACTGAACCGTTTTCTTTGCAAGAGCTTAAATCTGCCCTATTTTCAAGAAGAGATACATCCTTTGGTCTTGATGGAATACCATATATTTTACTGAAAAATTTAAGTTCACAAAATCTAAAGACCTTTTTAAACATATTAAATCAGCTGTGGGAAGAAAACTTAATTCCTGATGATTGGAAAACAGATTGCTTGGTCCCAATTTTAAAGCCTGATAAAGATAAATTGTTACCCGACTCATATCGACCTATAGCACTCACATCTTGTGTAGGAAAGGTTTTTGAACAGCTTCTAAAGCAACGGTTGGAATTTTTTGTCGAACAAAATGGTCTGTTACCCTGCAATCAGTTTGGTTTTCGTAAAGGTCGGTCTTCTCGTGAGAGTATTTGTCAGTTGCAACTTGATGCACTTAACAGCATATATAATAATCAGTATCTTCTTTCGGTATTCTTTGACATTGCAGGTGCATTTAACAGTGTCAATATTTCCGTTTTATGTAGAGAGCTGTCAATGATAGGGTTACCTGGCAAAATAATAAATTTCTTACAAATGTTTTTAACAAACAGGAAGGTTTTTGTTAAATTTAACAATCACTTATATGGCCCAAGATTATCTTCTTTAGGGGTTTGTCAAGGAGGTATCTTATCCCCTTTAATTTTTATTTTGTACATTAGGAGACTAAATCTTATTCTAGGAACAAAGGTTAAAAATCTGCAGTATGCAGATGATTTGGTTGTTTATGTGTCAGGATCTGATTTAAATCAATTAGCTTTGACTATTAATGAGGCATTAATCAACTTACATAAATACTTTGCTTATCTGAACTTAGATGTAAATTCGACTAAAACCAAAGTTTTTATTTTTGGTCGCAAAAGCATGTGTTTGCCCACAGTTTTGTACAATGACATATCACTGCCTATTTCATATGATCTTATAAAGTTTTTAGGTGTTATATTTACTTCAAAACTTTCCTGGATAAAATATGCTGACAGTATTATAACCAAAGCTAACAAAGCATACAATGTGTTAAAATCGCTGTGCGCCACTTCATGGGGTGCAGACCCCAAAATTTTGTTAATCTTGTATAAGTCTCTAGTTCGAAGTCATTTTGAATATGGTTTTCTATGTTTTGCTGGAGATGATAAAATTGTAAATTCATTAGATAAAATACAAAACAAATGTATGCGGACAATACTGGGTGCATTTAAAACTAGTCCTATCGCTGCTATGCAAATTGAATCGAATCTTCCTCCTATTCATATTAGATTTCGTTATTTAAAAGAAAGATTTATTTTAAAGTTATACAGCTTGCCTAAGAACGATCTTCTTCACAACTTGATTTATTTCCAATCAGCGCCTTTTCAAAGGCACATGTATGTTCTTCAGGATTTTACTTCTTTCTTTCACTCTTTGCAGGAGTTAAATATACATCTTGATAATGACCTTCTTCCCTGTTACACAGGCTCTTTTAAGAGTAAATATCCCGATATAAAAATTGTAATAGATTCAAAGCTAACTTCCAAAGAGGAGGCTTATTTATTGTTGTCAGAATGGTCTAATTGTAAATTTATTTATACGGATGGTGCCAAAAATAATAATGCTGTTTCCTTTGCAATTTATCAACCTGAAATTAATAAAGGTATTGGGTTTAATATCAATAAAAATGCAAGTATCTTTACCGCTGAAGCAACTGCCATCTTATTTGCTTTGAAACATGTTAAAGAACATAATCAATATAGTAAAGAATGGGTCATAGTAAGCGATAGTATGAGTGTATTAATAAGTTTATCGAGTAACAAAATGAATGCTAGCACTTGCTATCTAATTTTTTCCATTAAAGAATTATGGTTAGAACTATCTTTAATTGGTATTAAAATAGATTTTGTATGGGTTCCGTCTCATAAAGGAGTTTCTGGTAATGAAAACGCCGACTACCTAGCTAGAACTATTGCTAATGCATCTGACTTGTCCCTGGTTCCCGACAGCAGGGACTTAGCTGTGACCTTGCCATATTCTGATATTATAAGTAATCTAAAACAGCGTATGACTGTTCTTTGGGGAAGACATTGGTATCATTTTACAGAAGTTGAGAATAAGGCTCATTTGTATGCTTTGTTAGATAACCAAGTTAATAGTAAGCCTTGGTTTTGTAAGTTTAAAACTTACATGCATCGTAGGTTTTACACCATAATTACTCGTATGCGCATTGGTCATTGTCGTTTAAATTTTCATCTCCATCGTAAAAACTTTGTCTCTTCCCCTTATTGCGATCATTGTCAAAAGCAAGAGGTTCAGTCTATAGATCACATTCTGTTTAGTTGCTCATCCTTTGGCATTCAGCGCCTAGTGCTGATGGATGAGTTGCTTGAGATTTATGGAGCTTCTAATCGAATCCCGCTTTCAGTAACTGATTTGTTGAAGGAGTCGTCTACTTATTTACCTTTGTTTAATTTTGTACATAATACTGTGTGTATGCTGTAAATATGATGCTAAATTTAAAACTTGCTTAAAATTGTATATATTTTTATTGAAGCATTGTACCTATATTTTGTTGGTCAAATGACTTTTTGGAATGTCTGGATGAGGTGTAAGCTTTTTTGAAGAGCTAAATATTGGATTTGACGTTTTTATTGGAACATACTCAAGACTTTATTACTGGATTTGACTTCATGAATTGGATTGGAACAACTGAAGACTTATTTTTTGGATTTGACACATATGTTGATAATACTGATGACTCAATATCTAGATTTGTTCATATGAATTGGAAATAACTGAAGACATATTTATTGGACTAGAGACTTCTGATTTGAAACTACTGAAGACGTTATTACTGGATTCGATCAAATGAAATTATACTTACTGAAGACTAGGCAGTATGGCCCATGGTCTTAGCCTGTCCGAATGGACGAATTTAAAAAAAAAAAAAAAAAGCAATAAACTCAAAAACTGACACTTTCCTTTCCTTAGTTTCTTTATCTGTACCAAGATCTTGTTTCGTAAAATTCGTATTTTGTTCGTATTCGTATAGTTTTGTATGTAAACTCCGAGTGGATTCTTTTTTGTTTTTCTCGAAAGGATATAATGGATTACTGTGATGGATAGACCTGATCTAAACCACTGCCGCTTCTGCGCGGAGCTGAGAGACGCAGATAAACTCCTAAATCTAAAAATGGATTCCGACAAATGCGAAGCTACAATGTCTAAACTGGCGTTCCTTAACGCTATGTATGTAGATATTTCCGACAAAACGTTGCCTAAAACGATATGTTTTGTATGCCACGACTCACTGAACAACGCTTATGAGTTCTTAAATAAGGTGAAAGAAGCGCAGAACGTGATTGCAGACATATATACAGCAAGTAAAAGTACCAATTTTAATCTAGCCGTGGACGACAAAATATCCTTTGAAGATTTAAATTTAGATGATTCCGAATCTAATGTTAAGCAGGAGAGTTCAACCAGTGAAACCCAGCATATATCGAACACATCAGAATCGAAAGTTCTAGTTAAAGTCGAGCCAAAAGAAGAAATCGTATGCTATGGCCCCGCCGACGACACCAGCAGCATGGGGCGAAGCCCTAGTCCTCCCTACGACAGCCTCAACGTCCAAGATATCCTTGAAGCCGCCATGTCTGGAACACCCTTCACTTCAAATGTTGCGATATATGCTAAAGAAATGTCAGATATAAATGTTAAAGTGATTAAATCATGGAATGATTATCCGTGGTTGTGTGCTCACTGCCACATAGAGTTCCAGGACATAGGCATGCTGCGGAAGCACTCTATGCTGGTGCACGGGAAATGTTCAGCATTCACGTGTGTGGACTGCAAGTCGTTTGGGCATCAAGGCTTTAATAACTTTATTAAACATATTCTTAAGCACCAGAAACACCTTGCGTAAGTGTGCTATCTTAGTCTTATTAACAATGATATAATATAATATTTATTTACTCCACTAAAGTATCCACTAAAATCACTACATGGTATAAAACAAAGTCGCTTCCTTTTGTCTGTCTGTCCCTATATATGCTTAGATCTTTTAAACTACGCAACTGATTTTGATACGGTTTTTTTTTAATAGATAGAGTGATTCAAGAGGAAGGTTTATATGTATAATACATGCATAATATAGTAGAGAAACATTGATCATTTATGAGTTTCTAAGGTAAAGTCGTAAATAAACTATTTTTTTTGTGCTTACATTGCAAACGTTGGCTGAACCCTCCAAGATTGATCAAAATAATATACTACAGTATTGTACACCTTTAAAAGATCTACAAAAATGTCTGATGGCATATGTCTATCTCTTAGGGATAACCCACAATAACCATTTTTTATCGGGACCAACCGCCAACAACCGTGTCCTTGGTTGGGTTGATATAAAAATGGACCGTGTAGAAAGCGGTTGACCAACCGATATTTGGTTGATGTCAACGGCCTTGGTCGTGAGCGCATCCCTCGCGACAGGCTGCGGGTGGTTGGTCCCAACCGTCTGGAACGCTGTCGGCCAACCGTTGATCCGACCAAGGACACGGTGGTTGGCGGTTGGTCCCGATCGTGTAGAAGGCCTATTAAAGCGCGAGGGATGCGCTCACGACCAAGGCCGTTGACATCAACCAAATATCGGTTGGTCAACGCTTTCTACACGGTCCATTTTTATATCAACCCGGATAGTGGTTGGCGCGGTTGGTCCCGATCGTGTAGAAGGCCTTTTACTTTTTACGAGAAATAATGGCT
This sequence comes from Epinotia demarniana, assembly GCA_945867215.1. NCBI lineage: Eukaryota > Metazoa > Arthropoda > Insecta > Lepidoptera > Tortricidae > Epinotia > Epinotia demarniana. The sequence goes on from OX244285.1 coordinate 12,566,674, forward strand.
TATTTTCGAAGCGATTTCAAGCAATACCTAATTAATCCTTATCCACCTATACCTTAAATACATATATAACTGGTTTAGCTTAGTTGGTTTTGCTCCTGTCTACGAAGAGGAGAGGGTTTGAGTCTCAGTAAGGGCATTAATTTGTGTGATGAGCATGAATATGTGTTCCTAAGTCATGGATGTTTTCTATGTATTTATTTATCTATATAAGTATGCACATCTTCGTCTAGTACCCATCCATAGTACTAGCTTTGCTTTGTTTGGGACTAGGTCCATTATTTTAAGATTGATCAATAAAAAGAGTCCAATATATAGTCTTTTTCATATTAACTCTGTTAGTGTTGTCTCCTGGCTTGAGAAAGCATCTAAAAACACGGAACAATTACTTCAAACCCAAACCATTATTTTCACCCTACCATCAATTTCTGTTGTTACACTGTTTCGGTAAGTTGTTTTCAAAGGGCTGGGGGCTCCCACAACCTGTTTTTAGGATGTGCACCTCTGTCCCCTAATTCCATGGCGCGAAAAAACCAAGAACATTGTCTGTTAGTTTCTAAGAAATCCTTCAATCTCTTCCAGTAACCTGTGCTACTATTGCAACACAGCCCACACCGATCTACCGCAGCATCTGAGCTCCCACCTCAAGTCCCACCGCCCCTGCCCCGCCTGCGGAGACCTCCTGACACCCGAGGACATCCAACAACACCTCCGAGACTACAACTCGAGCAAGCCCAAGCGGAAACCGAGAAGGAAACCGGGCACACCGATAACCATTGCTGAGTTGACTTGTAATATTTGTAAGAAAGTGTATAAGAATCCGAATAGCCTGCGGGATCATATCAAGCTGCATCGGAGTGATCGAAAGAAGGATTACACTTGTGATAGGTGTGGGAAGACTTTTTATAGTAAAGGTAAATATAATATAATTTATTTATTAATACATAAATAAATACATAGGAAACCAGCACCGCAACATATTCAGTACACAGAATAAGTAATAGATGGTTTATCTAGACATCTGATTTTGTGGAGATATAATGTCCCAAAGTTCAGTGTGCCTCTTGGCACATAGGCCAATCATATCGAACATTTAAATGATAATTTACTTTTATAACTAAGTTTTGACCGACCTCAATTTCGTACTACGCCAAGCCACTAGAACATTTCCACATAATTTATTTTCCAATTTACCACATGAAATGATTTCCGAGAGCAAATGCGTTGATTATTAGAGAAAAAAACCCAATCGCTGTTTGTGGCCCGATAATATTTGAGGACTTCCGTCGATTCCACAAGGATCACCTTTGGCACTTCATTGTGTTGCTATTTCAACGGAATCTTATCAGAATCTGGGACGTACTTTTAAGTACATAATTGAGGAATTCCATAAGTCATCTGTGGTCTTCATCAGCAATTCCACTTCACCAAATTTATCATTTCCGGGTGTTTAATGTGAATACACGAGTTATAATAGAAGATACCAAAATCACTACCCGCGTGCTTAATATAATTGAGGGGTTCCTTCAATTCCTCATCGATTCCATCATCCAACTGAATTTTTGAAAAAAATAGGACCCACCTGGAAGCGTATATACATAAAAACAAAAAAAAAAAATTACGAATCGGCTCATCAATGACGGAGTTCTGAGGTAACAAACATTGAAAAAAATTAAATACAACCGAATTGAGAACCTCCTCCTTTTTTTTGAAGTCGGTTAAAAAAAATCAAAATGGCGGCCACCACATGCCATATTGTAAAAAAGAAATAAAAATGTCGATTAACTATGTCATGTTGGGTATCCTTAAATAGGTATTTTAAAATCATTAAGTATTATGTTTATTTTATAATTTTTCGCTTAACAACAAATTTTTTGTGAGCTCTATCTAGGTAAGTGTATTGAACCTACCGAGCTGGTTCCAGTCTCAAATTATAGCAATATTAGTCATGTTAAAATAAATAAATCCTATTAATATTATAAATGCGAAAGTTTAGATGTTTTGGATGTTTGTTACTCAATCAGGCTTAAACGGCTTAAACGGCTGAACCGATTTGAATGAAATTTTGCACTAATATAGTTTATAGCCTGGTTTAAAATATAGGATAGTTTTTATCCCGGGTCCACGCAGACGAAGTCGCGGGCGGAAGCTAGTATATATATAAAACCGATTTCGTTTTCATCCATATATATCATCCGGTATATACATATATATCATCCGGTAGTCTTTATCGAACTAGGTTTAGTGTCGTGGGTTTTATGCCGGGGCGACACTAACGAGATGCCATTCATTATCGCGATAATTAATGTCATTTCTCGTTAGTGTGACCAGGGCATTAGACAATTAGTAATAAGGCGCGGCCAAACGTCCGGCATACAGTGAGATAGAGGACAGAATGTTACCTGTGTCGCTCTATCTTATAGTTTTATGTCACTGGGCAGTCGTCCGCCGCGTTCGTACGACTAGACGCGCTTTTAAAAGAATCTCGTACAGATTTTTTTAGCGTGGTTTGTACAAATATTATATGGAGTAGACTGTATATACAGGGCGAGCAATTGCTTTTCGTGCCAGCCTCAGTAAAGCTCGCGTAGCGTATCGTCACCTTTTTATTGAACTCAAAAAAAATACTTAAAATGTAAGGTACAGATTTCACCTCGCCAAATATTTAATTGTGTACCTGACCCCGTATCATGGTCGGCCTTATCACTCGATAAGTGACAAGATAGAGCGCCCGTCACTGGCTGACACCGTTCGATAGAACGAGACGACGCTCCTATCTTGTCACTTATCGCGTGATAAGGCCGACCATGATACGGTGTCTGGTGTCTGGTTTCCCCGCGGACAGTACCACTCGCGGGCAGCCTCGGTCCGATTATAGTTTCTGAAGCTGCCAGCCAAGTTGGCTCGGAATTTACTGACCTACAATGCTACTTTTCCAGGTACCCTAACATCCCACATCATGTCGCACGACCAAATCCGGCCGCACATCTGCCGGATCTGCAACAAGTCCTTCCTCTTCCCCAACATGCTCCGGCGTCACGTCGAAATGCACTCCGGAATAAAACCATTCAGCTGCGAGCAGTGCGGCCGATGCTTCCGGCTCCAGTACCAGCTGAACGCCCACAAAATCATCCACACGGACGCCATGCCTTATATCTGCCAGTATTGCAATAAGGCGTTCCGTTTCAAGCAGATCTTGAAGAACCATGAGCGTCAGCACACCGGGTCCAAGCCTTATTCCTGCAGTCAGTGCGGAATGGAATTTACAAACTGGTCGAATTATAACAAGCATATGAAGCGCAGGCATGGAACAGATACATCGAAGAAGAAAATCACTCCGGAGGGGGTGTTCCCCATCAACCCGGAGACGGGGCAGATTGTTCAGGTCCAGGATGCCGGGATGGATGAGTGGAAGAATAGAATCATGATACCGGGGAAGAGGGGGAAGAAGAAGGTTATTAAGACGGAAGTTGACTGAAAGTTAAATTTTGATCTTAGTGCATTGGGTTATACAGTTAGCAGCAGCTAGAGTAGCCAAATATATCGTTACACACTTATTAATTCAGCACGGCTATCATGCGACGGAGCTCTCTCCATTTTTCTCGCACTATCCGTCTCTTTCTTATTAGAACTTATTTAGAACACTTATAATCATAATAAGTAATAAACCAGCCTATATTCGTCCCACTGCCTGGCACAGGCCTCATGGATGAGAGGGAACGGGCAGTCGTCCCCACGCTGGCCCAGTGCGGGTTGGGGACTTCACATACACCATTGAATTTCTTCGTGGATGTTATGCAGGTTTCCTCACGATGTTTTTCCTTCACTGAAAAGCTATTTATACTCCGTATATAAGTTCCGAAAAACTCACTGGTACGAACCGGGAGTCGAACCCACGACCGCCGTTTGACAGCATGCCTGAACCGCTAGGCTACCGTAGGTTTAAGGTCTTAGCACACTATAACAACTCAACAGCCACTCGATTCAAAGCTAAATATTGAGATTTAAGCCTTATGTTGTATTTCCTACAGCACCATTTTCAATTGATGTTAAGGTACGACACGTGGACGCCGCGTCGACCACACGTCGTAGCCTACTTTAATTTTCATTTTTTTGAAATATAACCTAGAAAATATGACATAGGGCTTTAATTTCAATATTTGGCATAGAATCGAGACGCCGTCGAGTTGTTATAATGTGCGAAGACCTTTAGAACACTTAGAACAAAAGATATAGTGCGAGAAAAATCGAGGGTATGTCGCGGCCGTCGCACGGTGGACGTGCAGTAATAGTGTACCGAAATATTTGACTACTTTGGCTGCTACTCACTATGTGATGCCGACTGACCTTGTTTCACCGACAATTGTTCCATCGAATGTATGTTTGTTAAACTTTTCAGGATGTTATAAAACAAACCTTACCTAACCTAATGGGTACAGGTGACCTTTTAGCTGTACCTAAAAAGTTCTGTTTCTGAAGTGATCGAGATAGCTCTTAGCTTAGTTTCAGCATAATCGGTTCAGCCGGTTTTGAAATGGAATGTCGGGGTTATTTCAACTTTTCTAAGTTGTTAATTATCATAAAATAATTCGAAGTGAAAGTGTATTGTTTTTAATTTGAGGGTATAGACCCATTCATGCCTGTCCATTTATTATTTACAATATCTTGCTAGGTTGCTAGATTAGATACTTTAGATAAAAGATTATTCCCACCGATTGCTTGTTATAATTCATTAATTTTCTGATTGTCGCTTACCGACACATAGCCTGTCAAAATCGCAAAGATGTATCATTGATTTTCAATTCTAGTAATAGAAATGATTTGTAAATGTAAATGTTAATTTCCAATATTGTGCCTTATATTAATACACCAATATGGATTCATGAACAACTATAGTGGTCGTCGGCCCGGTAGCGACCATTTTAAGTGTCGTTGGCATTAAAAGGGTTGAATATTATAAACTATATATTGAACGTGACTTGAATGCAATAAACATAGCATGTAAATACCATGGTTGCAACGAATAAATGAATATGAATACCATACTTACTGTGGTTATATAAAAATAGCTTATAGGTAATAGTATTTTGTACGTAATGTGGGTAAGATTTATTTTAAAATTGTGTTGCGTTGTTACTTTAAATGTTAGAAATATGCAATTATTATGTGTAATTAGTAACTGATTGTTTATGATGTATAGAAGTTGTTTTTTTTTTGTAATTCAATATGAATTTCATATTCAATAAACTTTGAATAGTACACCGTTTTTTTACTAGGTACTCTAGGTATTGTAACTAAGCCAGAAATAAGTTCATCATCCTCCTAGCGTTATTCCCGGTTATGCCCCTAAAGGAGCCCAGGGTCCGCTTTGACACCTAATCCCAAGATTTGGCATAGGCACTGGTTTTACGAAAGCGACTGCCATCTGACCTTCCAACCCAGAGGGAAAACTAGACCTTATTGGGATTAGACCGGTTTCCTCACGATGTTTTCCTTCACCGAAAAGCTAACGGTATAAATATTCCGTACGTAAGTTCCGAAAAACTCATTGGTACGAGCCGGGATTCGAACCTACGACCGCCGCTTGACAGCCGCATGCCTGAACCACTAGGCTACCGTAGCTCCCAGCCTCAAAGCTCAAGCCAGAAATAAGTTAAATACGAAAAAAACATATAAATCTGATAGTCGCGGGAGTACGCTGGATGCGGATGGCGCAGGACCGGACATTGTGGCACTCTTTGGGGGAGGCCTATGTCCATATGGATATATGCTGTCCGGCTGACCAGCTTTACTCCCGGTTTTTTAAAATTATTATTTTTCAAAAACCTAAATCTCCAGTATATATTATTCAACCTGCTCATAACATTTCACTTCAATAGGTTGAGAAATGCGACCTGAAGAGAACAGCCGGACAGCCGGACATACGAATGAAGTTCGGCCCCAGCTAAAACATAGAAATCCAGTCGCTTCGCTCCTTCACTCAAAAATAGAGAACAAAAGTAAATTAAACATAAACAATGGTAGAAAACAGGCGTTCATATCGCTAAAGCCATATCTTCCAGACAACCTTCGGGTCATCATCATTATTAATTGGCTTTGTATTACTATATAAGACTTATATCATGTTTTTGTAGCTGTTGGTACTCCTTAAGTATAAATAAATAAATAAATAAATAAATATCAGCCGAAAGACGTACACTGTTGGACATATGCCATATGCCTCCCCCAAAGAGGTCCAAAGTGCCCCGGTTCCGCGCCACCCGCATCCAGCGGACTCCGGCGACCTTTACCAGGTCATCAGTCCACCTTGTGGGGGGCCTACCCACGCTGCGCCTTTCGGTACGTGGTCGCCACTCGAGAACCTTTCCGCCCCAACGGCCATCGGTTCTACGTACAATGTGCCGCGCCCACTGCCACTTAAGTTTAACGAATTGGAGGGCTATATCGGTTACCTTGGTTCTGTTGCGGATAGCCTCTTTTCTGATGCGATCACGCAGAGAAACTCCCAACATGGTCCTCTCTATTGCCCTTTTGGTGACTTGAGCCTTCTTATGTGGCCCATAGTACCTAAGCAAACACGTTTCAGTGCCATGTTCATCACTGACCTTTGGGTAATGAGTATTCAAGTAATCATCATATCAGCCGAAAGAAGTTCACTGTTGTGCTGGACATATAGGCCTCCCCCAAAGAGTGCCACAGTGACTGGTCCTGCGCCACCCGCACCCAGTGGACTCCCTCAAGTAATAAAACATGTTATTATATTAGAAATACATTTATTGACAACAAATAAATTTAAATTGTGCCTCTAAGCTTATAATTAGAAATAACACAAAGAAATTCAACCACCTTATAAAAGATTGCAACAAGATCCTCCATTAAAATCATAGGTAAATTTAATGTGAAAATCCATACTAATATTATAAATGGGAAAGTGTATGTGTGTTTGTTTGTCCGTCTTTCACGGCAAAACGGAGCGACGAATTGACGTGATTTTTTTAAGTGCAGGTAGTTTAAGGGATGGAGAGTGACATAGGATAGTTTTTGTCCCCGAAATCATCCCCTAAGGGGGGTGAAATGGGGGGGTAAAAGTTTGTATGGAGCTGCGATATAAACGAGTTCCACGCGGACGGAGTCGCGGGCAGAAGCTAGTCCAATATAAAAGCTGACATCAGGGTGGTATATTCTACTTGTCCAAGATCATTATCGCATGTGTATGTGCCAGGCCGTAATTTAGTTACCAACTGAGCTACCGACTAATGTAAACAGGCCTCGGCCCGCGAGCTGTCGCAGCGAGATAGGCAGCGTCTCTTTCTAATTTGAACACTTAGAAAGGGACGGATAGTCTATCTCGCCGCTACAACTGGCGTGCGTCTTGTGAGGACCTAAACAAGCATCAGTGAGGCTCATGGGCGTATCCAGTATTTTTCAAGTAGTGGGGCAGAAGCTTTTTCAAACTACCCAAATGATTATGAAATTATGCCTAGAAATTCCTAACTTCGGGTCGGAGAGCAGGGTGGAACAAATGCCCCACTTTGGGTACAGTCAGCATGAGAAGTAGCTAAGCAAAATAACACGCTTAAAATGACTTACGCAGATCCTTATTACCTTGACATTACAGACTTGGTGTGTAAATCATTTGGAGTACTAGGACCGCTTAGCAACTTCTGCAGCCGACTATACGCCCATGCTGAGGCTCGACCGATTATATAGAAGCCATCACACACTGATTTTGAAGGAACTGTGTACCCAGTTATAAATTATGTTCCTTCCTAACTGTTTCTACACCCTTCCGGGTCCTTGTATAGTTTTTAGTTGAATGGTTACAGATGATTATATGAAAAACGAACTAGGTAGTAAAGTACTCACTTGTTTTAAAGCTTCATGTTGCTCTAGCATGTTTTAAAATAAGAACCAAATTACGTTTGTATAGACAGTCGAGTCCTCGTGACCCTTATATTGTTGTTGATAAAATAGAACATAAATCCGATACATCAACAATATAGATACTTCTTGTAATACATAAATCTAAGTTTGTTATAAGTCGCGAAATTAAAAGAAAATCATTGAAAGCTTGAAACAAATCTGCATTGAACAGGCAGTTGTAATAAATATGCAACATAATTGTTTTTCCTCGACAACCACGTGAATAAGTGCATAACATTTGTTCTTATTTATTTACAAACTGGCGTACTATCTACACTACAATTATTAAATAATAACTTCGGGCGACATGTTTCGAACCTGTCCGGAGTATTTCTTCAGAGTCCTCGTAGCCGCAACGAAACCGCCTGAAGTGTTCGAAACATGTCGCCCGGGTGACATTTAACAGATTGTCATTCACCAACCCAGCCCGATACACGGGCGAGCAAGGCGTACCTATACTGCCGAAAACCTTTAAAGGGCGGAGCTTGCGATCGAGTGCGGTGTGACTTTGGTCGTGCCGGACGCCGTGCAGCCTGCAAGCATCCACACGGGCCGAAATCACGCGGCGGAGCCCGCCGCGTGAGAATGGGAATGCTCGCCCACAGAGAGTTGCATTGTGACAATTTGCAAGGTGTGTAATGGCCTTTCTGTTTCATGTTATAGCTTTTCACAACACCTTATTTATTCCAACCACCAAATATAACGTTAAATGGCACGAACAGTAAACATTTTAGTATTAATAATGTTAATATTATAATAAACGTCTTATTTACACTGAGTACTAACAACTTCTTTTATAAAAGTGGAAACCACCAGATACCAATTTGATAAACGTTTCACAGACGTAGCAATTTATCGCAACAAAAACAAAGAGACAGCAAATATAAATAAATAAATATTAGGGGATAATCTTACACAAAACACGAACTACCTCAATAGTAAGCTCACGATAAGGCTTGTGTTATTGATTATATAATCTGTGGTTGTGGGTACTAGACGTCGATATATTTAATGTATATAAATACTTAAGTAAATAGAAAACATCCAAGACTCAGAAATAAATATTCATGCTCATCACGCAAATATTTGTCATTACCGGAATTCGAATCCAGGAGCTTCGCTAGGAAGCGTCACTACTCACCGTCGTCAAACACACATATAATACCTACACCTTTCAATAACATCTCTGTCAGTTGTTACGATAAATTGCTGCGTCTGTAATGAGCTATAAGCTCTACTTACATCCGACCTGGCGGCAGTTTGTTCAATGGGTTCACTGAGACTGAGAAATGAGATATAACAGGGTCATAATTATAAACTCAAGATCATTTTAAGCCGTGAAAATAGTTATTAGGTTATTACTACGTGTTGCTGCCCCGCTCTATCCCGCGTTGTCGGACAACTGCTGTCCCGCTCTATCCCACCTTTCCGCCAAGTCGGCTGGCCGTACGTACTACGTAGGGCGCCATAAGCGGTTGGCCCAACAGTCGGGACTCCCTCTATATTTACCTTTGCGCTATGATTGCTTAAAACCTATACCATAAATAAATGTTTTTCTTAATTAACCACAAATTTACTTAATCAACCATAAAGTAGTCAGCATCAAACACAGATTATGTTATTCAAGTGTATAAAAGATTCTTTCATTTGTCACCCTAGTGTTCACTGATTGATGGAAAAATATGTACAGTCACCATCAGATATATCGGAGCGGCCAAAGTGTTCACAATTATCTGAACACGCCTCTATTGTCGAGGCATTAGAGTCGTGTTCCTTTATGAGCACATTGGCCGCTCCAATTATTTGATTGCGACTGTACCTAGAATATTTTTTTAAACTGTAATGAGGTTTTATTGACTACATTGCATATTCTGTATTCTGTAATACAGTCAGCAGCCGAAGTAGCTTCACAAAATAACACGCTCAAAATATTCTTGACAGTACTTGGCATTAGAGTCGAGTTGGCTCTACCTCTATTTGATGCTAACTACATTTAAAGTGTGTAATTAATATAATATCCCTAATTAACTCCACCCAACCCTGCTATTGATTCTGACTTTGAATGTTCTCACTCTTAAAATTCATCGGTTCCATCTGAGGCTCCTGCTGACTTTCCCCAGGTTCTGGTTGCTTCGGTCGCCCTGGTCTCCGCTGCTTCAACATCTCCTTCTTCCACTCCACAGTTTCTATTGTCTCTGGTGTGATAACCACTTCACCAGTTGCCGGATTGATGGGATACAAGCCTTCCGGTGTATGCTTTTTCTTGGCCATGTCCATGCCATGGCGACGCTTCATGTGTTTGTTATAGTTGGGCCAGTTGGTGAAGTCTCGTTGGCAGAATCCACATGAATATGGTTTTAAGCCAGTATGCTGGCGGACATGTTGGTTCAGGATTGTTTTAAAGCGGAAGCTCTTGCCGCAGTAAGAACAGATGTATGGAAGTTCATCAGTATGTACGATCTGGTGGGATTTCAGTTGTTTTGGAAGCCGGAAGCACCTTCCGCACTGATCGCAGGAGTACGGTTTGTTCGCATCATGGACACCAACATGGTTCCGCAGCTGTCCTATTGTTTTAAAGCCAAACTTGCATATCTGGCACTTATACGGTCTCGTTTCGTCATGAAGCAGCATATGGCCAGCAAGATTCTGCTTGTTAAAGAAGCATTTCCCACATTTTTCGCATGTGTGATCCCTTTTTCGGTCGGTGTGCGTTAGGAGATGGGAGCTCAAGCTGCCTTTGCTCTTAAAACCCTTCTTACATATCACACACGTAAGATCAAGAGAGTTAGCTAGCTCCATCGGGATACCTCTGGTCTTCTTTTCCCTATAGAATATGCTTGTATGTTCGTTCAGCTCTTCTAAATTAGAAAAGCATGTATTGCAGCCCTTGCAAATGTGTTCCGTAGTCCTATGTTCAGACTTATGGTTGTTCATTTGACTCGGCTTTCCAAAGCTCTTATGGCATACGTAACATGACAGTTTCAAGTTCCGTCTATGCCTTTTGACATGGACTAAAAAGCTGTCCAGCTTTTGTTTTTTAAGGTTGCAGTCGCCGCATTTAAAGGCATTGCAGCTGTGGTGATATTGCATGGAATGAGTTTTTAGCTCGTCAGCAGACTTGTATTCTGTGTCGCAGTAGGAGCATATCCAGGCGTAGTCCTTCCAGGTTAATTTAAGTTGGGATAGTGGTATAGAATCTAGGCTACGGCACTTTGTAGTTTTAGGCTTCTTCTTCCGTTTTTGATCGTCTTGCTCCAGCGACACCGGCCCGCCCTCTAATATCTCCAGCTTAACTTTAATAGTATTAGCGATAGCTTCGGCTTGTTCTAGAAACGCCTCACCTCGATCCGAGTCGTCGGAGAGCTCCTCTTTCTTCACTTGCTGCACTAAAACGGTACTAAGCATCTCCTGGGCGTGTTCCACGTTCATTATAAACTCGAAGGCCCTGTCTAAAGAGCTTACACACACGAAACAAACGGTTTTAGGAAGCAATTCGTCAGTAAACAACCCTAGTGTCCTTGCGTTAAGCCTGTTCAGTTTTTTCACGATTTCAATCCGCTTGTCGGCCTCAGATTGCAAGTCAATGAGTTTGTCAAGCGGTTTCAACTCGGCGCATAACCGGCAATGAGCGTTTTCCATAGTCTTTGCGGATTAATACGTTATTAGGCGAAATTAATAAAGTATTTTTGTTTCTCGGACGACATTTGACGTTTTTTTTTTCTTTTGATCATGACCTACTGGGTTGTTCTGAATGCTGACAATTTCGGGAATTAAAATGCACCGAATCGATACTTCCTGAAAATACCTTTATTAAAGCACAATATTTACATTAAAGAAATACAAACATACTCTGAAAAAATACTATTTTTAAATAAACTCACAAAGAAGAAAGTAAAATACATACTAAAACCCAACTATAAAAAAAATTGACCATTCAAAAGGTCCGCCTGCGGCATGGTCCCCTATACGCTGTAAAACGTAGTGGTTATATTCTCTTTGGCGCCGGCTCTGGGATCTCATGAGGGCTTAACCAGCCGCGACGACATGACTCTGATAAATGCCTTCATGTCAGACGGCCAGGGTCCAAGTGTCTCCACTGCGGGCGCCGCAAACTCGTGGTCTTTTCATAAAGACGAATATTTGCGGTGTTTAAGAACTTGGGCCTGGCCGGCTGCACCACCAGACTGGGAGCGGGTTACCTGGATGTGGAACTGAGCAAATGTGTCGACAGGCGTAGCGTCCCACACCAGAGCCCTACCCAGCTTCCACGGCACCAAAGTTCTTCGGGTTCTAAGGTCGCAGGCATAGAGACGATGGCAAAGGAGCGACGGAGTTGGTCATTAATGTTGCCGTGGTGACAAAAATGACCGGCGCTTCTAAAGCAATAGAAGCCATGCCGTCCCAGCTGGTCCACACCCTTGCCACATGCACACGTATGGGGTACACAGATTCTGGCGCCAAGTGTCAGGCATATGGCAATCCTTAGAGAGCTTAGATCCAGAACTGGGTGAGAGAGAAGATGGGAGAGCTTGGAGCCAGTGGCCTGATTCCAGTGAAGATACCGCCAGAATACGAGCGCGTTCGGAGTCGTCCGGACTGCTGGAAAGGATATAAGCATAGATTGCTAGCAAATGTGGCGAGCCCCATGCTCTCCGACTATGCTGGATCACTGGGATGTCCACTCTAGGGCACGAAACACACCAAGCTTCCTTGGCCGCCTTCGGGCTCGCTATCTCGTCATCAGGTAACTGAGGAAAGTTTAAACTGTTATACTGGCTAGAGATAGCGAACCATATACGGAGGACAAGAAAGCCAGTAATGCCACGCTGGACGCGGAGCGAACAGCCAGTCCCCCAAATGTTATGGGGAGAACCGCTTGGGACCAAGGCAACGTGTCAAACTGTATATTTAGGCTTTTGGAGAGAACCGTCAATGCGTGGAAGGAAATTTCCAAACATGGCAGCTACGGACTACAGAAATTTAATTTGCAGTCAATGACAACGTTGATTAATTCGTCAATAGGTGAGCCTAATAGAGTAAGTGATGAGATGAATTTGAGAGGACGGAAATATTAGGCAGAACAGCAATAAAGTTTGTTAAAAATGTAAATTTCTTTTCAGATGAAAGGTGATTAGATTAGGTAAAAAGATTTCGCATTTAGTGAAATTTAAAGACCATTTACGTCAACCAGACGTTTCGCGATTTCTGCAAATAACTTTTGCGCACTGGGAACCCACGGATCGAGGGTCTCGTATATTTAGTGCGTTTCAGATTTTTGGGCATTTTCCACCTTTGCACCCGCTTTAGAAGTAGTCCGTTGGAGGTGGGACGGTGCCAGTGTGTCTACACAGGTAGCTTCCCACACAAGCATCCGTCCCAAACTCTACGAAACCAGCGACATGCCATCAGGTATCATCATCTCTGACAACGCGAGGCGGCTCAAGAAGAGCAGGCACATTGATGGTGGCAAGAGACCGGCGTATTATGTCATTAAGAGCGCATGTCTTGAAAAGCGGCCCGCACTTTTTTGACAACATAGCCCGTGGTGATCCAGTCGGTCCAGTCCGTGCCACAAGGGCATATGGTGTGGGTTACATACTGTGACCCCAAGCCGTAGAACAGTCGCCAGACGAAGGGAGGTCGGATCCAGAAAGGTACCGGTATTTGGAGAAGAAAGGGCATGCAGCCAGTGCCCAGCCTCTCTGGCTCCGACCGCCAAAAGCCTTGCCCAATCTGGACCTGAACTGCGGCTCTGAATCGATTTGTACGTTATATCGCAATTAATACACCACATGTAGGGACGTTCCGGAAGTTCTTCACTGCTGCTAACAGAGCACCGCGGTCCACCGAATCGACACTAAAGTCTCAAATCGTAATCTTTTCTTTTCGATGCCTTTATCTCGTTTTTCTACGAAATGAAAAAAGATAAAGCAAATGTGAGTTCATCAAATCGAATCGATTTTAGACACAGAATCGATAGTTGTCAGTTTGTCAAAGTAGGCAAAACGTCTTTTCTTATAAGATTTTTTTAATAAGAAAAAGAAATGAAACAAAACAAAGTTGAAGACGAAATGAATGCTAGGTGCTAATTATGGGAATTCACTAAAGTAATTGCAAATCACGTAAGTTGATTAATCTTCATAAACCACATATTAAAGTGTCTAATATGAATACTTCTGACACATCCCATTGCCGCCTTTGTGCTGAAATAAAACCAATAGGAAAGCTTATCAACATAGAATCTGACCAAAGCAAACGTGAGGAAATAGTGAAGAAACTAAATCGGCTCAACACAAATACAACTAGTTTATTTATAGAAGAACTACCGAAAACTGTATGTTTAGTTTGTGTCAATTCTCTAGACAGAGCTTTTGAATTCCTTGAGAATGTTGACCGTGCTCAGAAGACACTTAGCAACACTTATAAGAAATTTAAAAAGGAAGAAGCTTTGTCCGATGATGATATTATAGCAGAGTTACTTTCGGACGAACCTGTAAAAGAAGAGCCTTTGGGTTTGAAAGCAAAATTTAGTTACAAGACTAAAATCACTAAGAAGCAATCCAATATAGTAAAATCTCAACTGACTTGGAAAGATTATAAGTGGACTTGTGCTAAGTGTGCTACAGAATTCCCGACTATAGAAGAGTTTAAAACACACGCAATGACATACCATGAATGCTGCAATGCCTTCAAATGCACAGATTGCAATAGAAAAATGCTCCGCTTAGAAAAGTTTGTCTTACATGTGAAACGACATAGGAAATATTTAAAATTGTCATGCTACCTCTGTCATTCCAAGTTCTCGTCCAGCCACAAAGTAAACTTGCACAAAAAAGTCCACATGTTATCCGAACATGTATGTGCTGGATGCAACTCCGAATTCCCAAATCCCGAAATCTTGAAACAGCATGTAAAAAAATATTATAAAAATCGTGCAGGCAGCTCTATCGCGGTCACAGACACATCAGACAGTCTGAGCTGTACGATATGTAAAAAGACTTTTAAAAACAAAGGTAGCTTAAATGGACATTTACTGGTTCATACTCAACGGAGCCCTAAGAAGCGCGTTCACATATGCGACAGGTGCGGTAAAGGCTATTATAATAAAGCTGATCTAGCTTCCCATGTTGCGTCTCATGAGGAAGCCCGTCCGTTTCAATGTGAAACCTGCAAAGCGGGCTTTAAAACCTTAATCCGTTTGAAAGCTCACACCAAAGTGCATATTGACTTCAAACCACACTCATGTCTGCAATGCGGTCGGTGTTTCCGTCTTAAAAAGCAGCTCCGTTCACATGAGATCATACACACAGACTCTTTACCGTTTGTCTGTCCGTACTGCAGTAAAGCATTCCGTTTTAAGAGCATCCTAGACTTACATCTGCGACAGCATACAGGTGTGAAACCGTACTGCTGTGAACTGTGTCAGAGGAACTTCACGAACTGGTCGAATTACAACAAACATATGAAGAGAAGGCATGGGACTAGTATGGTTAAGAGAAAACCTAATGTGGTGGTCGCTAATACCCCTGGAACTGGTACTGGTGACTGCACAGCCTTGCCAGAGACAAGTTTATATCTTGTCTAAAAATACAAGGGTGTATTTTACCAACCACAGATTTTAATAAGTTTAAAGTACCAAAAAGATTTGGGTTGGACGTAACCATACGTGTCATAAAGATATCAAAAAGTACAAAAATTTTGATTTTTATTTATATTAGAAGACTGTTATATTTTGTTTTTACAAGCTAATAAAGCTAAACACCTTGGAGATATTCTTTCATTTACAATCCTTTTAAATTTACAATTATTGAGCCCATTTTCATTTAGATAAACTATTCTATCATACAAAATAAGATTCTCTATTACCGGTTGCAAGCAATTTTGAAGTAAAATAAAAATGTTCGCCTTTTTTCTGACTATAGAACTTGAATTTTCCCGCCAAATCGATCTTATCTCTTCTACATCGATGCATGGGGTGTCTTCTACAGGATAATCGCCTTTATATGCGACTACCGTAGGTTCGTTATTGTATGATAAACTAAATCCAGTGCTGGCGTCTTGTATGTAGTTTTCGAAGTTTCTATCCATGGATTTCGTTTTGACAGCTTTCCTTTTGTTTCTTTTTAATTTGCAGTTGTCTGAAAAAAAAAGTATTACTGTATCACTCTATGTAATGTATATATTTATATTTTAAGGTGAGGTAGACCCAGTACGGTAGGCTACCAGCCTAGTTTGTGGAATTTCCTGTTACATTGTTTTGGTCCTTCGTACCGGATTCACGCTAATTAACGATTCCCACCGAACGGTCCGGCCCGGGGCGCATCACAACGGATACGCCAGGACCCGGTGGTAGCCGACCGCGTTTTAATAGAGTGCAGCAGGCTAAACGCGGACGGCCTGTCAGATGCGACGACACGTCCGCGAGCAACCGACAAATTTGAAATGTATTAACATCTGAATTAAAGCTTCAAATCCCTTTGACAACTTGTAAAATGCGCTCAGGCGCGCTCCGGCCCGGGCCGTTCGGTGGGAATCGTACATAAGGCGCTATATGTATAAGGGAGTTTAAACCAATTGGTAGACTATGCTGCTGCGACCAGGACATAGTGTCGATAGCAAAGTGGGAGACTTTTTTCTATTATTTTACTTATATGGTTGCCCTAGGTACCTATAAGAAATATCATACTTATGCTATTTCGGCAGTCGGGTAGCCCCGTAGTGGAGTCTATCCACAGGCCAGCCAAGACCCGCAGCTACAGCCATTATGCCAGCCTAATGGCTGCTGCAAAAGAACCACGGTCCAAAAAAAAAACCTATAAAATGCGTTCACTTACGTCTGACGGCGTATAGTTGCAAAACTGCTCTTGCCAGTAGATTAAAAACCGAGTCTTCCGAATTATCCTCCATCAGGCAAGGAGGTTGCGCCCCAAGCCTCAAAAACGGTACGCCCATAAATTCAAAACCATTTTCTTTCCGAAAAACATCTCTGAGACAATCGCTCAAAGGAAAATTCTCAAATCTACCATTCTCTTGCTTCATCTTATGGTAGCAACACGGCATTAAAACCATTGCCTTCGCCTTTTCCATTTTTAAAAATAAATCCAAGGCCACAACTGTCAAGTCGGCACAAGCGTGAAGTCCAGCCACACAAAAACCGCTGAAGTTTGAAAACTTATCGTTCAAATACTCTTCTATTTGTGTGTTCGATTTATTGTTAATTGTGTGTTTGATGTATTTCACGTTTTCTGTCGAGTTTGGGTGGTATTTGCTTTGTCTTTTCTTCGCTCCGACGTAGTGAGACGTGTTGCATTCTAATCCTAGTACCTTTAGGTTGGAAGTTTCGAAGATCATCTGGTCCAAATAACCCTGAAAATACACAATGTTATTATTACAAACACATCTTAAAGAATTTCTAATTCACTAATGTCTTTTACTGATTAGAAGAGCTGCCAAGAGAAAACACAGGCTACGTTTAACAACAGGGGGCCTGCACATTTGACCACCTTGTGCCTGGCTATCCCAGGAGAAACTACCCTCATACAGTCAGGCCACATGTGCTACTGCTAGCCCCATATAGAACATAGGCGCAACAAAGGGATATTTTACCTTATGTCGTGCCTTTTCTCGCTTGTTGCGAGCACTTGTGCCGGTAATAAGTCGCACCAATAAATACCTACTGGATTAAAAAATGGCAGCTTTTACTATTAATAGCATTCATTATGTACTTCATTAGGTATGGGCGAGATGGGACGAGACTGGTCACTGTGGTGTGAGCGAGATGGCGCGAGAGTGGCCGATGTTTATTTGCGCGGCTTATAAAGACCCATCCTATTTCATCCTCGTCTCTATAAGATATACTAGCACTTATACGAACGAAGCATTCTTCGTGTTCTTACCAATCCGGATCCGAAGTCAGCAACTACATCACATCCATTCTCATCGCAAACATCTCTTACTTCTTTCGCCAAATATACTATTTCGTGCCGCTTCTTCGGACTCAGACTCGGTACTTGAACGGAGTCCTCTAAACCAGAAATCTCTTCAAATTCGTTTTGTAAAGCTTTCAAGCGTTCCAATTTCGAAAAGAAACCGTTTAATATATTATATTCGGGTAGTTTGAATTTTTTGTCAAAGACTTCCGTGTCTTCCAAATTGTCCACTTCGATTTGACTCAAAACGTTCTGAACGAGTATATCTGTGTTTGGGAAATTGTATAAATATTTGTATTCCTTAAAAAATGACATTAATTCTTCAAAAAAGTCTTTGGGATTTTCAAATGCCGGTGGTAACGCCATGGCTTACCTGGAAAAATGAAAATAAAAATTATCCACGCCTATTACCTCCACGGCGGTGGCAATGACACTCAAGCGTAGAGCCCGTCACAAGCTCTGGTTTCCTAGGATAGCGGTGCCGTCATATGGCGGTGAGATAGACCATCCGTCTCTTTCTAAGTAGTCTAATTAGAAAGATACGGATAGTCTTTCTCGCCGCCATATATCGGCACCGCTATCCTAGGAAACCAGAGCTTAAGGCTTGAATCACATTGACACGGCCTGCGGTGACGGTCAATAGTAAATTTGACCGCTTCTGACAAGTTTACTAAACTGAAGCGGTGCTGCGGTGCCGGTTAAAATTAAATTGGACAGCCAATGACAAGTTTAGTATTGTCCGCCGCGGCCAGGCCGCGCCAGTGTGATGCGGGCTTTAAGCCGCATCTAAACGGTCCTTCATGGTATAAGATGGAGCGAGACATCCAAGGTCATTCGTCTTCCACGCTGGGCCTTGATAGAATGCGGACACTAGTCAAAATAAGCGTTGCCTCCCTCCCTAATCCATCATCATTCATTGAACATTTTGATCGCCGTTTAGGGTGAGTATTCAACAGAGCTTTCAGAGTTACACGGGCCGATATCGGCCAGACTGCATGCGGCCGACGCGTGATTCGGCCCGTGTGGATACGTGTTGGAAGCACGGCGGCCGGCCAAAGCAAGCTCACTACTCCATACTAGATTTTCTGTGACCTTGCTTGGCCGTCCGCCGATATCGGCCCGTGTAGTCTGCCTTTGCGAGGCGGTGACCGAGGAAATAATCCACCAGTAGCGTGGCTGACCCTGTTATGTTACGATTCCCCCCGAACGGGCCGGGTCGGGTCGCCTGGCGCCGCGTCGCAACGGGTGCGCGAGCACCCGGCGGCAGTCGACCGCGTTTTAATAGAGTGCAGTAGGCAAAAGCTGGACGGAGCCGGTCACATGTGACGACAGCCGTCCACGTCCGCGAGGAGCCGACCGGCCGCAAGTACATTCAAATATGAAATTTAACGTCTATATTAAAGCTTCAAATTCCTTTGGCAACTTACAAAAAACCAGCAGGCGCGCGCCAGCCCGGCCCGGTCGGTGAGACTCGTACATTAGTCTACCACGGCGAAGAGAACGACTGATATGGCATGGCGAATGCTGTTCAGTAGCGGGCCAAGGCGTTTGGTGACGATCGCCTACGGCCTTGCAGAGCAATGGGTATCGCGTCTTGAATTTAAAATTTACTCGTTATCCACTAAAAGACCTCACGAAATATACGACTCTCTTCAATCGCAAGGATACCTGCTTCTAAGTTTATTTTTCTGGCAATGACGTCTAGGCTGCGATGACCGCTTACCATCACATCGGCGGGCCGTACGCTCGTTTGCCACCGTCGTGGTATATTATATTTAACCATTTGGATACCAAGAACACCTAAAAGCGTTGCGTGATATCGAGCCCACGGCGACATAACACATATAAGGGTTATTCATATTCAGACTCTTATGCAAAAATACTTGGCGTGCAGGTGTCACTTTCGTACGTAGAGAATGGCGTCCAAAGTGTTAAAAATACATGCCTCTTTAGTATTTCGTAACCCTCCTCCTCAGCGTTTTCCACTGTAGTGCCCTTAACGAGCCCGGGTTCCCATGCCTTTTTTGAAATAGGAATAAATAAATAATAAAAGAATGAATAAGAATAATATATTTATTTACAACAGTATTTAAACTCCACAAATACTCTGTAATAATTGTAATAAACAACGAACGAGAACAGTATTTATTTTTAGAGAAAAACTGTTTCTATATAATAAGAATAAATAGACTGAACATGTTACTTGTCATTTTAGAAAGACTGAAATCTACTGCGGCGCACG